>OX467285.1:57777951-58977951 GCA_950108345.1 Malthinus flaveolus
CTCAGCTTACATAAAGGGAGAGTACATCCGAGGCGCACAATAGACCCAAGAGGTCGCAGTGCAAGGAACCGCTAAAGGGGCCAGCCTCAGGGGAAAATAATAATAATACCGGAGTAATGATCGGGATCACATTCTTGAACATCATCGGCAATTGCATTTTCCGAGAAATTATCTGTTTTATACGTTAATACTAAAGATTGGAGTACTAGTTGGTGTTTTTCGGACAAACTAAACAAAACGTTTTTGAAATTCGGAGAATGTTTTAATATACGAGTACTTTTAAAATATATGTGTTTTACTTCACATCTCAGGGTCCGAAGAAATCTTAAAGGACCAAACACCGTGATCGGTTTTGCATAATGCAGTATGTAATGGTGTTTAGGTCTCAATTTTACCTCTGAGAATAAGGTGCAACATGTTTATAGATAGGCAGATAGGCAATTTGACCTATATGTATTCTGAAACCCAAAACGATATTACATAATTGTCTAAGCAGCAATAATAATTCCCACATTGGGTCTTCTTTATTTTCTATTAAATCATGAATAGCGATAGGTAGTATTTGTAATAAAATCATATTTTCGTGTGCGTTGCCCACTAATTTATCGCCTTTTGAAAACGGCGATATGTTTTCAAGCTTAAGGTTTTCAAACTTTAAATTATGAATACGTTCATTTACCCCCGGTACTATAAAGCATTAATCACGGATTAAATAAATTTTATCCACGACCGTCCAATAATACGTTAATTACATATGATCTTTTTTACGAGTAATGTACATCATTACCCACGGATTTTTCATTACCCACGGATTTTTTCATTACCCACTGTGTTGACAATTGACAGTTTCTGTCAACTTACTTTTGCATACAATTTTGATTAAAACATATTATTCTGCTTTCTTTTAATATTTAATAACTACGAACAAAATATAAATTAATATTCAATGTAAATTGTAAATCAACTAATTAACTTTTCATAATACTATTAAAAATAAATATTGTTATAAATGACATTAATATAGCGCCCTCTATATATAAGTATAGGTACTTACTCCTTGAACGTCAAATTCAAAAAACAAATGCAATACTTGACAAGCAAAAACTAAAAATTATTATTGTAAAGAGAATAATAAAATGAATTCTAATTCAGAATTAGATAATTGCACACCTCCAGAGATTGTAGAGGCAGCTAAAGCAGCTTGCGAAAACTTAATACCAGCAAAATCAAAGAAAAAGTATGAATTTGTATACAAAACGTTTATGGAGTGGCGAAGTAACAGAAACATAAATTCACTTTCTGAAAACGTTTTATTAGTTTATTTCGGTGAATTGGCACACAAATATAAATCTTCGTCATTGTGGTCTTTCTATTCAATGTTAAGATGTATGCTTAATATCAATAATGGTGTCAACATCAAAAATTATAGTAAATTACAAGCACTTCTAAAGCGTCAGTCTGATGGATATCTAGCAAAAAAGTCAAAAACTTTTTCTGCAGATGAAATTAATAAATTCATAACCAATGCACCAAACGAAATATACCTGGCAACAAAAGTAAGAAATTAAAAATATTTTAAAATTTTAATTGTCTAACTTACGAATAATCTTTTAAGGTTGCGTTAATTATGGGCGTTATGGGTGCTTGTCGGTCTAACGAACTAAATGAAATGAACATCGCAGATATAAAAGACTTGGGATCTGCAATATTAGTTACGGTCCCAAAGACAAAAACAAAAGTTGTGAGAAAATTTACTGTATCTGATGAGTTTTATAATATTTATAAAAAGTACGCAGATCTTCGGCCTTCTAATTTGGCATGTTCTTCGTTTTTTTAAAATTACCGTAATGGTAAATGTACAGCACAAAAAATTGGCATCAACAAATTCGGTGCAATGGGAAAGGCAGTGGCATCTTATTTGCAATTAGAAAATCCGGAACTGTACACTGGGCATAGTTTCAGAAGGTCGTCAGCCACCCTCCTTGTCGATGCTGGTGGTGATGTCACAGCATTGAAAAGACATGGAGGGTGGAAATCTACCAGTGTAGCGGAAGGTTACATCGACGACTCGATTGCAAATAAGATCGCCACTGCCCAGAAAATAGCTGGCAGTATCAATAAAAGGCCAGCTACAGAAGTGCAGCAACATCCATCGACAACATCTATCAACACTTTTGACATAAAAAATATTCCCGGGATAAGCTTTACAAACTGTTCGAACATTAATGTAACTTTTAACGTATTAAGCGACAATAAATAAGAGTTTAAGTTTTTGGCGATAAAATTGTGTTTTTATATATTGAAATTAATAAGTTGGTAATAAATAGTTTAGCAAGTTGTTTTTGAATTCACGTTTTTAATTCGCTCTATGAATACAGAACTTGACTCTTCGACTTTTGCTTTTTATAAATTATCTTTATAATAATCATTGGTGCTAAATTTTAAACATGGGAACATTTTAAAAGCCCATCGATTAAAATCCATATCTGTAATAATTACTCGTTAGATAATTAAAATTTGGTAATAAAATGAAATACCTTAAAAAACTGAATTCATTGTCGAACAAGTAGGTATTTTGCTTAAATTTCTCATAACATTTTTTGATGAATTTGACTAGTGAAAATGGTTATATTTGCTTTTATGAAATTAGTTTTGTTTTATAACCTCGCTTTTCGCTTGCAACACAATGTTTTCTGACCTCGGCTTAATAATTAAACCTGCAATGAATATTTTGAATTAAAATGTATTTTGTTCGTTGTCTTACACTTAACTGCAATACCACAATCACCGAATTTTCCGTTAAATTAATCAAGATTTCTTCTAAGCGAATAAATATTAAATACACTCATTATTCGTTGTTGATAGCTACCCGGTACCCCTTCCCGCTTGCTCTAGTCAACGTGACATTGAATAAAAAATTCGCTCCAACCAACGTGACGTACTACTTACTACCAACGTTGCAACGTTATTATACCAATTTAATTTCATCGCTAACCCAAGCACGATAAAAGCGACAAATATGCTTATGCTATTAACAAAATTAAGTTTAAAGAATTAAATAACTTGAAATTAATTATAATTTTAATTTTTAATATAATTTTAATCTTGATTTTTTTTATTTTTAAATTTTTAAAAATTTTTAAATTTTACGGTCGTGGATAAAGTATAGTATTCAACTTGCGGGTAATGATTATTACTCACTCAAATGATTACGACACTCGCCTTCGGCTCGTGTCGCAATTCTCATTTTCGTGAGTAATAATATCCATTACCCGCGTGTTGAATAATATACTAAAATGGCGGCGACAGAAATGACAGTTGTGCCGTAAAGCGTCCACCGAGAGTTCCTCCACATCTTTTTGAATACAATTTTAACCCCGAACTTGAATAGCTGAAAATAGTTGAATAGCGCGTTTATTAGTTTTGCAATTTCGAACAAAAGTCCAGTCAAATTAGACAAAAAATCGTGGAAAGTTCGGAAAAATTCGCATTGAGCTGAAAATTGGTGTAGACCTTAAATACACTATTACAAATGAAATGTCAAAAGTCCATATCGATCCCACTCGTGCTAAAAGTTTTATTCAAAGACAAAGGTCGAAAAATCAGTTTTTGTCAATATTAATCCAGTCAAATTAGATAAATCAATGGCATTTGAGAAAAAAACATCAAAGAGTTTTTAAATTTGGTGTACTTGTCTAGTAAAAACGGCAGTACAACATACTAAAAGTCCCGGAGAGTGGGGAGCAAGAGCGGGAGGGAGGGAGGGAGCTGTTTAAAATCTACCTTTTCCATTTCTTGCAAATAACTCGCCTCATATAGATCGCAGGTGAATGAATGTGCTTATAAAAGTTATAGAAAACATTATTAGCTACAAGATTGGTTAAATGAATTTTGCGATAAGTTTAGCTGTTTTCGAAATATAAGAGATGGGAAATCGTAGAGAAGGGGTTACAGTGAATTTGTTTACGAGATGACGGTTTGAAAAAATTCGCATAGAGCTGAAAATTGGTGTAGACCCTAAATACACTATGCCAAATGAAATGTCAAAAGTCCCCATCGATCCCACTTGTGCTAAAAATTTTATTCAAAGACAAAGGTCGAAAAGTCGTGTTATGGAATGGACTGTAATTTTTATACTATTAATGGAGTTGAATCCTTGTTTGTTAATTTGTTTTATTTTCTATCCAAAATACTACAAGTAGTAGTCTATTAGTCTGTGTCTATTTCTATACTACTGACATAACGTAACGTAACTAACAAAACTATTATCGTTACTAACTAAACTCCAAAACAAAACTAAAACTAACAACGAACACTAGAACATTCTTAAAAACTAATAACACTCTAAAAACTAAACCAAATCCAAACAAGTCGGTTTTTGTCAATATTAAATTATTAATCCAGTCAGATGAGATAAATAGATGGCATTTGAGAGAAAAACATCCAGGAGTTTTGAAAATGGGTGTGTGCGAGAATTTCACTTGCTCACACACAAAGAGAATATCAGATTTTTATAATTTATAATGTAGCTTTAATATCAATTTCTTGTACATGACATTACATTTTCTGTAACTAAGATAACATCTTTTTTTTTACTAACTCAAACATTTTTCATTTTTTCCAATCAGGTACCAACGTACCTGATTGGAATTACATATCTATTAGTTAATTGTTAGACGGTTTCTAACATGCTGGGGGCCACCAGGAAACCATGCTAACCATATATTTCCAACCTTAACTGTGAACTTAAAATCTACTTAAAAATACTAAATATATACATTGATAATAATACATAATACCTATTAAACATTGCAATTTTTTTAAATATTTTGAACGGGAATTTGGTAGCCACGCTAATATTCATTTTTTTTATTCAATTGGTAATATTGCTAGTTTGGTTATTGATCTCAGGTAAATGCCGGTCCTTGTCCTTACCTGGACCACTCTGACCTTATTGTCCTTTCCCGGAATAACTTTTACAATTCTAGCCGTTGGCCATTTTAAAGACGGTACATTGTCTTCTTTGAGAAGAACCAACATATTTTCCTTAACATTTGGGACATCTTTTTGCCATTTTGGCCTATTTTGAAGCATGTTTAAGTAATCCTTTGACCACCTTTGCCAGAAATGTTGCTGTTTATGAATAAGGACCCTCCAAAGTTTTAATCTATTTGTGGGTATGTTCGACAGGTCCGACTCAGGGTAGGCCGTGATTGGCGTTCCTATTAAAAAGTGTCCTGGAGTTAAATAAGTTAGATCCGAAGGATCATTTGAAAATTGTGTGATGGGCCTAGAATTTAGGATCCCTTCTATTTGTATTATTAATGTATTGAGCTCTTCATATGTTAGCTCATTATTTCCCATTATTCTTTTCATATGCGCCTTAGCGCTTTTTACACCAGCCTCCCATAAGCCCCCGAAGACAGGTGAGTAACTAGGAATGAAATTAAATTTTATTTCCTCTTCAGTACAAAAGTTTATGATTTTATTGTTGTTTAATTTAATGAACTCCTCGTGGAATTCTTTCAATTTTCTATCGGCACCTTTGAATGTTTTTCCGTTGTCGCAATGAACGTTTGTCGGTTTGCCTCTTCTGGCTATAAACCTTTTGAAACACACTAAAAAAGCTTCGGTTGTAAGATCCGACACTAACTCCATATGTATGGCTTTAACAGAAAAGCATACAAAGAGTGCTACGTAACTTTTTGTTACAATTGATTTTCTAATTCTCGATTGTTTGATATAAATAGGCCCGAAGAAGTCTAGACCACAATTTTGAAAAGGCCTAGATAATCTTACTCGGTTTTCCGGTAAGGAACCCATTAGTTGTTGTGAGCATTGCGCCTTAACCTTGAAGCATGTTACGCATTTATGGATTATCTTTTTAATTTCCCGTGTACCATTTATAATCCAATATTTTAGGCTTAAACTACTTAGTACTAATTTTTGGCCTGCATGCAGCAATTTTATGTGCTCTCTCGAAATTATTAGGTTTGTAATGTGATTGCTTTTTGGCAATATTATTGGATGCATTTGATCGTAAGTAATACTTGCATTCTGCAGCCTGCCGCCCACGCGAAGAACTCCGTTAAAATCCAGAAAAGGGTAGAGTCCTTTTATATTATTCTTGATGTAATGTCCTAATTTTAGACATTTAATCTCTTCTGCAAAATGTAGCGATTGAATATTTTTGATAATTGCTGTTAAAGCGGATTTTAATTCGCTCCTTTTCAGTGTTCCTGTTAATTTCTCCGTATTTTTAATATTATTAATAAATCTTTTAATATAAGCTAACGTTCTTTGGAGCTTGGAAATAGATAAAAATCTATCAAAAATAGAATTTAAAAAGCTATCTTCAGCCTTTTTTTGCAAATTTAAACTACAAACTACTGCTTGAGTTTTTTCTTCCATAAGAGGAATTGGAATTTCAATTTTTGGATTTTTATCGTGACAAAATTTTTTATCTAACAGAGCTTGAGGACCGTGAAACCACAACTTGTTTAAGTGAATTTCTTGTGGGTCTAGACCTCTCGAAAGGCAGTCCGCAGGATTTTCTTTACTGCAGACGTAATTCCAAACGAAATTTTGAGATACATTTTGAATTTTTGTTATTCGATTTGCGACATAACTATTTAGCCTTGTAGGATTTGCGTTTATCCAGGCAAGAACAATTTTCGAATCTGAATATAAAAAGACATCGTTAATATGTTGCTTTAGCAAATGGAAAACCTTGTTTGTTAATTCGGCAAGCAATAGTGCTCCGTTTAATTCTAGCCTGGGTATCGTCAACTCCTTATTTATTGGTGCAATTCTTGATTTGGAACATAAAATGTTCATGTAGATTTTGTTTTTAAATATTGACCTACAATATAGGACAGCGCCATAACAAATTAGACTTGCATCACAATAGCCTATTAATTCAATTCTATTTGCACCGTAGAAATATAATTGTCTGTCGATGGTCAGTGTGGTCATCTTGTTGAGACTACTTTGAAAATCCAGCCACAATTTCTTTAAATCATCTGGCAGAACATCATCCCAGCCGAGCTTACATAACCAGAGTTTTTGCATTATAACTTTGGCTGTTACTGTTATCGGACCAGCTAAGCCTTGTGGATCAAAAAATTTACAAATATGGCTTAAAACTTGCCTCTTTGTTATACATGTAATATTTTCAGTCTTTGGCGAGAAAATTTTGAAATAATCTTTGCAAATATCGTATGATACCCCCAAGGTTTTTATGGTATGATTGTTTTTGCTGATGTCAATCTCCTCAAGCTGCCTATCTGCTTGGGGAACACCCTTCAAAATGGCATCATTATTTGATCCCATTTATGTAATTCGAATGAGGCCAATTTCAACAATTTAATCAACTCCTCCTTCAACTTGATAGCATTTTCAATCGAATCGGCGCCTCCAAGTATGTCATCGACGTACGTTAATCTTAATATTGTTTTTGCGGCCAATGGAAACAAATGTTCATATCTGAGCGCAAGTTCTTTTAAGCAACGAGTTGCCAAAAATGTTGAACTTTTTAAACCGTAAGTCACAGTTTGTAACTGTAAAATTTGTATAGGTTCATTTGGATTTTTTCTCCACAGAATATTTTGAAGAGTGCCACGAAATTTCTCTACCCGGCTAGGCGTACTAATTTAAACCAATATTCTCAGGAAAAAAAAATTTAAATAAAACGAAACAACGTAGCAGAAAAATAAAATTTAAGGAAAAAAAAATTATGTAAAATTATAAAAATAAATAACGTTTCGATGTAATAAAGAACTTACTAACTAACATATATAATATCTTATCTTTTCCCCATTTTCAGATCAACTTGAATAAAAAAAAAACCTTATTTAAAAAAAAAGTAAGAAAAATTATATAATATGTATAAAAGTTTATCTGAAAATAATAGAAAAATCACAACAAAATCGAATTTTAATTAAACACGCAGAGATTATCCGAAGATAAGTTAAACAAAATTACAGTAATTATTATCATAGATAACTAAGGAAAAAGAAATTATATCAAAACAAATTTGGCAACAGCCACGACGATCTTTTCACATAACAGATAAATAAACTTCGAAACTTTATGAATGTTAATTTTCCAACTTAAGTTAATACACTTATCTGTAACTGCAACATGGTGTACCAATAAAAGTCGAATTGAAAACCTTCCTCCACTACAGCCCAGTTATTGACAAAATTTTACAAAAAAAACTGGCTTCCAAAAGGTCCAACTATCGTCCTACTCCAAATTATAGTTGACAATTAAACGGCAGCACCAATGAGTCAATAATAAAGAAAACACGAAGATAACATCCAAAAAGGAAAAAAAAAATAGAAAGGCAGAAAGGCTAAACAAAATTAGTACAAATTACAAATATGGCAAACGTGTATAAAATTACTTACGGATTGTAAATTCGAATATCTTAAAACACAATCAATAAAATTACTAACGGCACTTTTCATAAATCCGCAATAGCGATCTCAAATTGGTCTTTTAAATCAAAATAACCAAATTTAATTAAAATTGTCGTTAACAAAAATCCAAATCTATATAAATTTGATGATATAATATTATAATAAATATATACGTCGTCAACGAACAATTCTTAGAAAAGACAGCCCAGCAACAATTATTAATTATCAATAGATATCGACAGTCACCTTTAATATTTATTTAAATTTCTAACTTTTAATACAACTAGTACCATCTTGTAATAATTTTAAACATAAAGGTTAGAAAATGACAAACAGTAGGCCACAAAATAATGAATAATAGCTAAATTTACAACCCCCTGTGACAAACGGAATATATTACAATTTTTTTTTAAGAAAATACACCCCCAAAACCAGTTAATGAAAAGAAAGAAAAATTTTGTCTATTGATGGACTTTTACCACCGGACGCTACCTCCGCTACTGAATTCTTAAGCCCCAAATAGCCGAGCTTATTAATAGGAAAAAAAAAACAAAGTAACGAAAAAAAAACAAAACGGGAACGTTACAAGAGACCTGTGATCAGGGTTGATCAATATCATTCGAAACATTTTTTTAATGTCTGCTAGCACTGTGTAGCGATGTGTTCGAAAAAGTATTAATATGTCGAAGAGTTCACTCTGAACAACTTCTCCGTTGAACAAAAAGTCGTTAATCGAAACTTTGTTCTTGGATTTCATGCTACCGTCAAATACAACGCGCAGCTTAGTAGTTTTTTTATCTTCCCGTATGACGGGATGGTGTCCCATATAATAGTTTGGAACGTTGTTCGATTCATAATCTTTTATCTGTACTATCTTTGCGTGTTCTAAGGCAATATATTCATCAATGAAGGCCTTATAATTTTCGAAAAGGATAGGATTTGACTTGAATCTTTTTTCTAGATTTAGAAAGCGTAGATAAGCTGCAGAGAAAGAATTTCCTATGTCAATCTCTGATAAATCTTGCTTTAGTGGCAAATCCACTTGAAATTTGTTATCTTCCAATTTTGTTGAAGTTTTAAAAATCTGTTCGCAAGCTTCTTGCTCACTTTTGTATTCGGGAAAAATTTCTGGTACTTTTTCCGTTTCCCAAAATTTGGAAATGATTTTTTCCATATTTGCTTGTTCGTTGATCAAGCTTGAATGCAAGGAAATCGTGGTTGCATTGCTGCCTCTTAACCCGGCATTTTCCAAGTTTTGAATGCTGCCGCTCACTAGGTAGCCAAATATGGTATTTTGTAAAATTACACCATCTTGCAAATTAAATTTACCGTCTTGCAAAATGTTGAAAAATATATCGGCTGACAGCAAAATGTCAACATTTTTTGAAATGTGAAACTCATCATTCGCTAACTTTACTTGTTTAGGAATATTTAAATTTCGTAGGTTAATTTTGAACGATGGCAATTCGTGAGTTATTTTATTCACGACTGAACAATTACAAGTAATTTTATTTGTATTAATTTGCGAATAAATATCTAATCTAACTGCCTTGTTGACCTTAAAGGAGGCTTCCCTAACACCTGATATGTTTAAATCATTTTTAAATGTTTTAAGATTTAGTCTTTGAACCAATTTTTCGGTGACAAAAGAAGTCTGACTACCAGAGTCTGCAAGAGCATAGGCTGTGATGAAACTATCATCATCTAACCTTAATTTGACTTTTAATGTGGGTAATAAAATTTCTTTCGTTTCGTAATTTGAAAAACAATTTGTAGTGCACGCGCTAACATTAACCTTAAAATTTCCTTGAGTCGGCTCTGTCTCACTCGAATTTGACGCGTCATGTAATATAGTGTTGTGGTCTATTTGGCAAAGAGCACACCTTAAATTTAGTTTGCACCTTCCGCCGTGATCGTTAAGACAAAGCTTACAATGGTTATTTTTACTAATAAAGTTTGTTCTTTCGCTTAAAGAGATTGTTCTAAATTTCGCGCAATTATATATTTTGTGACCAATGTTCTTACAAAATGAACATTTGCCTTCTTTTTTCAAATTTAAATTGTCCTTTGTGGACATGTGAGAAAAATTGTTCCTTTCTTTAGGATTTTTGAAATCTGGTTGTGCCACTGCCTCGAGCGCCGTCGCTCTATTTTCTACAAAGGCTAAAAATTCTGCCAATGTAGGCAACTTTGAAGAGTCCCTTTCAATCTGATAAGCTCGATTTGTATATTGGTCAAGCTTTCTGCAAAAAATACATATTAACATCATGTCCCAACTGTCAATCTTTTTATCTAATAAATTTTTTAACGAACCAACGTGTTGTTTTATTTTCGCAACAAATTCCCTAAGTGCACCTGTTGTCCCTTTTGACATTGCAGGCATTTCTAATATCGAATAAATGTGCGAATTTATCAGCATTGTTTCGTTATTGTAACGATTATTCAAAATTGATAAAGCCTCGTCGTACGAATCACCAATAATTGGCAAAACGTCGATTAATGACAATGCCTCGTCTTTCAAATGAGACTTGAGATAAAAAAATTTCTCGACCTTCGACAATCCTTGATTTTTGTCAATAACCGCCTCGAAGATTTCTATGAACGGTTTGAATTTATGTAAGTCTTTTCCATTGAAATTTTCGATCTGAATTGGCTGTAATTTTGCCGTTGAAACAGGACTAGAATAATTTTTTGATTCAGCGATTGTCGAATTTATTTTTGAAATAATGTGAAAGTAGTCAATGTCGAATTGATCAGACTGTTCGGCGTTTGGATCCAAACATAACATATCCAAATGAAACCCTTTATATTTTTTAAAATTATCTTCGACCACCTGCTTGCGAGCTTTTAGCTGCTCGATAAGCATGCGGTCGACCGGCCTTGTTTCGACTTGAAGCAAAAAGTCTTTAATTTTTACATTTTCAGCTTTGCATAAACTTATTGCTAATTTGAGACGCGCTAAAGCAGCGTCTTCTCCACGTCTCGGCATATTTTTTTTTACAAATAATTGCTGAAAGTAAAGTTATATAATTTAAGAAATCTTATCTGTTTTCGGCGTTCACAAGCACTATAAACTTCTTCGAGTTGTTGCACTATTTTTTGGAACGAATCTTGAATTTTAATTTCTAAATTTTCGGCGTTCACCAAGAACAACAAACTTCTTTGAGCTGTCGCACTATTTTTCTGGAACGAATCTTGAATTTTAAGCTCTAAATTTTAGGTGCTCACTAAGCACAACAAACTTCTTTGAGTTGTCGCACTATTTTCTTGGAACGAATCTTGAATTTTAAGCTCTAAGTTGTTTTAGGTGGATTTTTATTTGCACCAATATTTCAACTTTAATTTAAATTAACATATAATATATTAGCCAGTTTAATCTTTAATATCCGGCTCGAAGGACCATTTTTATGTGCGAGAATTTCACTTGCTCACACACAAAGAGAATATCAGCTTTTTATAATTTATAATGTAGCTTTAATATCAATTTCTTGTACATGACATTACATTTTCTGTAACTAAGATAACATCTTTTTTTTTTACTAACTCAAACATTTTTCATTTTTTCCAATCAGGTACCAACGTACCTGATTGGAATTACATATCTATTAGTTAATTGTTAGACGGTTTCTAACAGGGTGTACTTGTTCATTAGAGCCGGCAGTACAACATACTAAAAGTCCCGGCGGGAGGGGGCAAGAGCGGGAGAGGCAGCTGTTTAAAATCCACCTTTTCCATTTCACGCAAATAACTCGCCTTCTACAGATCCTACGTTGATGAAGCTTATTATAAAAGTTATAGAAAACATTATTACCTACAAGATTTGTTATAGTATGCATTTTTCCCATAAATTTAACTCTTTTCCTGATATGGCGCTGAGAAGAGGTTACAGTGAATTTGTTTACGGGATGACGCTGTATAAACTGCGAAGTAAGACGCGTAAGTTTCACGAAAGGAATCTTGTAGCTACTAATGTTTCCTATAACTTTTATAAGAAGTAGGATCTGTAGAAGGCGATTTATTTGCACAAAATAGAAAAGGTCGCTTTAAACCGCTCCCCCTCCCCCTCTTGCACCCCACCTTCCGGGGCTTTTAGTATGTTGTACTACAGGTTATAACGAACAACCATACCAAATTTGAAAACTTTTGAATGGTTTTTCCTCAAATGCTATCCGTTTGTCTAATTTGTCTGGACTAATATTGAGAGATATTTGCGAAAAACCGACTTTTTGACTTTTAACTTTGAATAAAATTTTTAGCACAAGTGGGATCGATGGGGACTTGTGACATTTTATTTGTAATAGTGCATTTAAGGTCTACACCAATTTTCAGCTCTATGGTAATTTTTCCAAAGCGTCATCTCGTAAACAAATTTACTGTAACCCCATCTCTGCTATTTCCCATCTCTTATATTTCGAAAACAGTTAAACTTATGGCAAAATTTATAAAACCAATCTTGTGACTAATAATGTTTTCTATAACTTTCATCATAACCTTTATCATCGTACGATAGACAGGAAAGCAAGTTATTCGCAAAAACAACAGTTTTGTGACCTTTGACCATGAATATCTCAAGATGCTCCACCGTTATTTTTAGGATTTTGCCGAATCCTTATTTGTAATTGAATGTATGATGTAAACCAACCCTAAACTAATCACCTAGTAGCGCGAAAAACGTTTTTAGGAGAAAAATGTTGAACGACGAAACGCCCCAGGAATTGAACCTGAGTCTGCAATATCCGGTCGCATGAACGAACCACGTACGCCAAGCCAAACAACTGTTA
This sequence comes from Malthinus flaveolus, assembly GCA_950108345.1. Taxonomy (NCBI): domain Eukaryota; kingdom Metazoa; phylum Arthropoda; class Insecta; order Coleoptera; family Cantharidae; genus Malthinus; species Malthinus flaveolus. The sequence goes on from OX467285.1 coordinate 57,791,156, forward strand.
ATCTCCTAAATTATGAACGACTCGATCTAAACTTTAGAACAACGAGAACGCGAAATATTTAATTACAAATTAAATTAGATGATAAGCAGCTACTATTTTATAAGTTACATTATATGCATGTACGCAGCGTAAATTATACGTGAAATTTTAATATTTTTTCAAATATATACACTAGGGCAGAAATAATTAATTGAATGTATGATGTAAACCAACCCTAAACTAATCACCTAGTAGCGCGAAAAACGTTTTTAGGAGAAAAATGTTGAACGACGAAACGCCCCAGGAATTGAACCTGAGTCTGCAATATCCGGTCGCATGAACGAACCATGTACGCCAAGCCAGACAAGACAACCTTATTTGTAACATTGAAAAGTACGTGTATACCAAAATCCAGCTTTGTAGGAATTTTCCCAGGTATAGGGCGATTTTTTGTAATTTGACTGGACTACTAGTATAGGGCAATTTTATTCATTGTGATAGTTATATCCACATTAAAGAATATTCAAAAGACTAGAAAACGAGACAGTTCTTAATGCACGTTTTAGAAACTTCCTCAGTTCCGACATCATCAGTGTCGGTTTCGACGTGATCGTTATTATGGCGAATTCGATCACGCGCAATTTCCTCATTCTGATGTGAGTTGGCCATATTAACTAGTTGTCTGCGTCCAGCAATTGTGTATTGTAAAGGATTTCTCTCTTCACGAGTTATCATTTCAGGTAATAACCGTTTTCGTGAGTGAGAAACCATCTCGATAATTGTAATATTGATATACCAGCAACTTGTGAAAGTGTTCTTTTTTCGCTTGCTGTCGGGTATGCGTGATAACGGTGGACGTATAGCCATCGCTTTAAAATCTTAATGGTATGAATAGGAAAATTAGCATGACGTCTTCGTACACTTACATTATCTTGTTCCGTGTTACTTTCATCTATATCAGTAGTGGTCGGTTCGTTGCATCCACCCATTGCGGTGGAAACCAAATTTGGATTTGTAGTTATGGGATCGGTCCCAACTATTAGCTCGTCGACACGGCCAATTCGGTCATTTCATACCGCAGTCGAAGCATCGTTAGATAGTTTAGTAAAGTAACATACACCATTGGTATACCGTTAAGGTGGGCCCTAAGGCTTAGTAACATAATATAAAAATTTATATTCATAGAAATTAAAAACATTTGTTGAAGTGAAGTCCAAAATAATCGATTGTCCTCAACGACTGAAACGAGTGAAAAACCGAAATCATTCGAGTTGCGACGACAACATCTCGAGATATCTCGAGTGGTTTTCATGATCGAATGAATCGATTATTTGCATTCGATGATCCCACCACTACTACAATGGGAATAATTTTACTAGCGGTTACATAATGCTCGCCGCATAATTCTTTCGTGGCTGCTTCCAATGGTCTCAGCAATGACACGACTTCTTCCAATTGTTCTATTTCTAAAACGTTGATCATTGGTGAGCCGAAACATGTCTATTAACAATATCGTTAATTTGCGCTCTTAGTTTTATAAAACGTTCTAACATATTGTCGTGTTCTCACGTCTACCGACCATATACAGGCTGTATCAAATTTCGTGTTAAGTACAGGGATCTCGCTTATTAGCGTAGATAGAGAGATGGTTAAATGGACAAAAACGATCCCCGAGTTATGCCTACACTAAATCAAAAAACAAAATTTACCCCCTCCATAACGTTTCTGAAATATGGCGGAAAATAACGAAATTTGCATTTTTAATTTTTGGCTCTAAAATCGTTATTTGTAAAAATTTTTAAAAACTGAAAAGACTTTCTCAAAGGAACTTTTTCTGTTCTTTTAGACAATGTCAACGAATTTTCGTTATCATTATTACTTTACTGTATATTGATACCAACTTTTGTTTTTCATATAGAAGCCATTTAAAAAAATTATGTCATCGGATAGAGAAAAAAATGCTGATTTCAAAAATGTATAACATGTCCATAAACTAACCACAAATAATAAATTCAAAATTAAAATAATAGGATATTTTATTTAAAACTGAATTTTAATTTATAAATAGCAATATCCGTGAAAAACAATTGAATCTGTTTTATAAAAAACAATTTATATGTGCTTCATTTGTTTTTCTGCAAATGTTTATAGAAATTTACCTATAATTATTTGAGTTATTTTTGGTGATTTTTTTATAAAAAATTTTATAGACATATTATACATTTTTGAAATCAGCATTTTTTTCTCTATCCGATGACATAAAATTTTTAAATGGCTCCCATATGAAAAACAAAAGTTGGTATCAATATACAGTAAAGTAATAATGATAACGAAAATTCGTTGATATCGTCTGAAAGAACAGAAAAAGTTTCTTTCAGAAAGTCTTTTCAGTTTTTAAAAATTTATACAAATAACGATTTTAGAGCCAAAAATTAGAAATGCAAATTTCTTTATTTTCCGCCATATTTCAGAAACGTTATGGAGGGGGTAAATTTTGTTTTTTGATTTAGTGTAAGCATAACTCGAGGATCGTTTTTGTCCATTTAACCATCTCTCTATCTACGCTAATAAGCGAGATCCCTTTACTTAACACGAAATTTGATACAGCCTGTATATATATAAAAAAAACTTTTCTTTTCTTTAATCTTTATTTTTTTACTTATACAGTTCAATCTCCAAAACAAAACTAAAACAAACTTCCCTCTTCTGTTTTTTCTTTCTTTTTTTTTCGCCTACTTTCATAACACCACAATATATTTTGAATTCCAGCGCGTTGGTACTTCTTATATCAATTTCATTGTAGTTTATTTTCTCAATTCGTCACTGACCACTACGCTTTGCTTAAAAAATGTCACAATGTTTTTCACTTTATTAATGAGTGCAGTTAAATTTGGCACATTTTCAATAAGTAGATCTTTCTGCGACTAAATTTAATGTATGGACACAGCACGGTATGTGTACATTTTTGCTAAAGGCTATATCAACGGCTTTAACAATATTAGCACCGCTATCAGTCACAACAGCAGTAATTTGTTCTTTTTTGATGTTCCATTCATCGCAGGTTTTAATTAATTTTTCAGACAAATAAATTGCAGTGTGCCTTTCATCCAAATCGTATACTCCAAGGGAATGACGAAATTTTTATTCCGTCGTCAAAATGAACCGTTATCCCTAAGAAACACAACTGCTTCATATTTGGTATCTAGTCTACGCCTAAATGTGTCTCTACTAGGTAATTTATACAGGTGTGCGATAGTTTTCATTAAATGTTTAAAACCTTCATTATTCACAATATTAAACGACTGTATATCTTTACAAATCATGAATAAAATCAAATTTGTGATGTTATTAAATTTCTTTCCACCTTCATCAAAAGACGTAATGTTGCTAAAGCTTTGTTTAATTAAGGCCTGTTCCCACCAACTCTGATTAAATCGTTGATTAACTGATCATGATAAAAGATTTAACCGATAATTTTACAGGGGTTAATTCTCAAGCGTTCCACCAACTATGACGGACATGACGGACATGCCGATTGCGCATCATGCGTATACGAAATAGTACGAAATTACTTACGAATTCCACGTTTTAACTAGAGATCTTCAAGTGAATAGTGTAAACTAAAATTTGTTTCTATTTTAATATGTGCGATTTAGGAAATACGCCTTCGGTAAGTGAAGTTAAGTGCCATTTACATAGACAGTAGTCTAATCGTTTTGGTAAGGGGAAGCATCGTCTAGTGTAGAAGCTTGAATAGGGTATTTTCAATGTGCGCGTTTACAATGAGGTATAGTTGGCAAGGTCGTTGCTAACAATGGGCAAAAAGTTTGCTAGCTCTAAGCTTTTACACCACTTAATTGGCACCAGCCAATCATAGAAGCGCATCTCTCCCACGTCGCCCAGCTATTTGAAATTTAAACAAACAGCTGACAAAATAGTGGCTTTGATTTTATTTCTACATTTTGGTTTTCGGTAGTACTATTTTAATCTCATTGTTTCACGCTTAAGAAAAAAAAAGAAGAAAAAAAATAAGGAAAAAAAATTAATTGCTACTAAAGTCTATGTAAATGGTTTTACGCCACGTTGCCCACTTGGCGAGTTCTAGACAAGCAAACTACACCATCAATCTGCACTAAGTTCTATGTAAATGGGGCTTTATGCATATTTCTATCAAACATGATATTGCTGTGTAGTATCAACAAAATCGTTTTCTACGAAATATAAAAAATAGTAAAAATACATGCAAACACGTGTATACTCCACGTGCTGATATAGTTTAAAGTTCTCAATTATTTTAACATTAAACTAAAATATTCTCTTTACAGTCTGAAAAAAAAAACCGGGGGTCCAACTTTGGTGCACGAGAAAAGGAGTTATTAGTAGATCTAGCTACAAAATTTTCCAGCAAAATCGAGTCCAAAAAAACAGATGCCATCTCTATCAAAGAGAAAGATGCTGCGTGGGTGAACTTAGCGAATGAGTTTAATTCCAAAGGGTTGTCTGATCATCGTAGTGTTGCTCGGTTACGAACCCTTTGGGATAACCTGAAGCGAAGCACCAGGAAGCATTTCGCTAGCCTGCGTGCCGATGTTATGCGTACAGGTAAAAGACACGATGAATTGATATTTTAATATTAAAGTATACGAAACAACTTTTTGAATCGTTATATCTCAGAAACGGTGGCGCGTAGGAAAAAAAGTTTTTATACAATTATTATAGATAATTTTATGATCTACAATTTTTGTCTGAAGTACTTTGTTGATAAAACTTACCGTTTTGCTGAAAATCGCGAAAAACTCAGTTTTTTTACCTTTAACCTCAAATAAAATTTTTTCCACACACGGGAATGATGGGGAACTTTCAAATTTTATTTATAATTATGTTTTGAACAATTTTACTGATTTTCAGCTTGTTGGGACTTTATGCACCACTTCTCTCATTTTTTTAGTCTAGATAGACCGGACTATAGGGGTTTTTCCAGAGACGATTGTAATTTCACAAACACATTATTAATTTCTCGCCTAGCTACGCCCCCAAAATTTACGTTGGCATTGTCTCCACAAAATGCCACGACTTTTGTAGCCAAACTATTATCTGTCAATATTTGGACTAAATAATTGACAATGATATTAGAAGTTTCACCTGGCTGGTCTTGGAGGTCTAAAATTTTTACTTAAACACTTTCGTAAGGTTGAGAAAACCGCACTAGAATAGGATATATCTTCTTGTTACCGTGGTTTGAAGCGTCAGTTAAAATTGTAATACAGTTGGATTTACCAAGATCATCTTTTAATTCTTTGATCGCTGTACGCGCCAAAACATTTACTAAAATAGCTTCTGTTTTCGTTCGCGCGCATCTAAGTTTTGAATTAACTTCGACGCACAATCATTGGAGCGAAAACTGTGGTTTTCTTGTATTGTGTGATAGGCCCAGACACCTTCTGCCGCGGCGATATCCAAATCTTTTGAAGTTGGCGCATCCGATTTCTTGAAGAAATTTAACATTGAAGAACTTGAAGCGGCGACACGATCGGCATTTTTATGTTTTTCAGACTTTAAATGCTGTTCTATATCGCCGGCACCGCTATGAGAAACACTAAACTCTGTGCGACACTTTTGGCATCGGACATCCGAGGGAGTATTTATTTGCTTAAGGAGAATTGGAAACTGAGCTTACTTATACATATTTTTCCGAACAATCTTCTACACCTCATGACATAATTCAAATTCCCGAGTTAGGAACGTCCGTTACATTTGATAATTTTAACAGATTTGTCGAAGCACTCACTGGAAAAGACACCCTTCATGACACGATAATACTTTTAGGAGTTCATTGAGAATGTCACAGGAGGGTTATGGTATTCTTCACGCGAGCGGTGAATGGTTGGTTAGTCCTAGGGAAAATTGTAACTTTGAGTTCGCTTATGACGGAAGAAATATGGTTAAGTTGGAGGGGATAACGTACCCGTGAACACTAGTAACAAGAGTTTACTTTTAGTAAATAAAGAGACCATACTCATGCAGGATAATACCCTCGACAGACTGAGATTTGAATGATCATTCAAGTTAAATTATCATTAAGTTAAATGATCATTTAAAATTATAGGTGACAGACTGGAAAGACACAAAATCCAATACGCTTGCATTATCAAATGTCAATTTGTGAGATTATAGTTTAGTTTAGTTGTGTTTTTGTTGTGTATAAAAATGGAATTAATGGAGCAATTGGATGTGTATTTAAAATTATCAAATCTTATTAAGATGGTAATATTATTAGATGATGTAATTGCAAAAAATTCAGCAAGAATTACCCGACGAAAAAAATTTATATACGGTTTAGTAATGCGAGCGAAAAAAAGAAGGTGCCGAATGGTAAATAGAACAATGTGGAAGCTGGTATGTATACAAATAAAACGGAATTTGTATTATCGAAAAACAAATGTTTGCTTATAATTTAAGGATAGGAATTCTAATTTCTGGGAAAAAGAAGTTCCAACATACGACGATCGCAGATTCAAAGAAAATTTTAGAATGAATCGTAACATCTTTAATAATTTAGTGCAGCTATTACCAACTTTAACTACAAGAACTACAAATTTAAGACCTTCGATAAGTTTGGACAAAAGAATAGCCATCGCTATGTATGCATTAGCCTTTTCCATATAAAGTCAATCAACCACCGATTGAAAAAAACTACAATTACCACTTATCGAAATGCAGGCGAGTGATTGAAAATACCTTTGGACGGTTAAAAGCAAGATTTCGTCGATTGTTGAAGGGTTTAGAAGTCGACATCAATAATGCACCTTTAATAATAACATCATGTTGCATTCTTAATAACTATTGCAATGAAAATTAGACGATGTGCCACACCACTGAATAGATGATAAAGCAAATGGCAACAAAGAACAACCTTCAACCGCAACAACTATTATTGCTGAACCAATTGGCGAAAACATAAGAAATGCGATAGCAAAACATTTGAGTAAGTTTATAGTTTATTAAATTTATTCATCTTTCGAAATACATTTCAAAATTGCATTACCACTGGCTTCTATAGCTTGAAGGGCCTTGAATTGTGCTTGCCGAACGACTCATTTTGCTCAATTTCCCTCTTTGTAAGGTCATTGGCTCTCTTAAATTCGGCTAGCAATTCCGCGTCGAAAGAGTTTTCGGTCTTGTGCTTAATTTTCTTTTTTGCAGTGAGGGATGCCGATGCCAATCTGTTGGTTGTGGAAGATGACGACGACGATGTAGATGCCACCGCTGCTTCCAACTGCTGATTCCGTACACCATGTCAACTGTGACAACCTCGTCATAGAACTCATTGTTTTGATCTTCTAAAATAATGTATTAATAAAGTAACGTACCAAAATAAAGACTTTTACACTCACCACTGCATATATCTAAGCTTTTATGAATTAACGAAGAGTCATTACATGGTAACGACCCTAAAAGTTCATTAATTTTCTCGTAGAATCTCCAGTCGGACCTTTTCCCTCCTGAAGGACCCATAGATTTTCTTTCCGCTTTAAAAAACGTGTTAAGATTTCTAATTGACTAATTAATTGCTTTCCTAATTTTTACCTAAATCTTTGGGTTAAGTTATTTATTTTGGTTTTAGTCTCGTTGCCGTTAAAAACTTCTTCCACGAAGGATTTCTGCAACTCCACGGCGATTTCAGAATAAACGTGTGAATTACGCTTTTGCCTTCGTAAATCAACAAGTTTATCTTCCCATATGTCTAGCAGCGCCAACTCCATATCGTTGGTCCAACGTAACCTCTTTTTGGAGCACATTTTTTTCTTTTTAATTAACTACACAAATAATACGTCTCGCCACAATCACCAGCAACAAAACATCTAACATAGCCTAACAAACGCACACCCGACCGATACCCGGTTAGCTGTTTAAGGCCATCTATATTTATGTCCTTCAATGCGGCGCGTAATTAAAAAACAGCGGCGATGTTTACCGAAGGGTTGCGATGACGTTCCTAGAACGTCATCGGAAATAAATGATCATTAGATTTTAAATGACGTTTGAAATTATCATTAGGTAAATGATGTAGTGACACACTGTAAAATAAATTAGCAATTTATACTTAATGATCATTAACTTTTCAGTGTGTCGAGAGTATAAGAAACTGTACGACGCAACCGCACAATTCTCTGAAGTAACTTTCACCTTGCCGAAAATAAACTTTACTCAGGGAGTTCCCGGATGCGGTAAAACAACTTATATCAAGAGCTACGTTTCACAAACTAACGGATTATGGTACTGTGGTCTTATTTCCAATTAGGGAGGGCGCCTTACAATTTCGTCGTGAGATGAAAAATGAACATTTTATAAAAGACAGGCTTTGCCACAGAAATTTTAGAACTACACATTCTCTGCTCTTGGACGGAAACAGGTACTGTTTTGATGAAATCGTGGTGGATGAAGCCCTTATGATGCACGCAGATGAGATCATGATGTGTGTGGATAGGGTTAAGGCAGGTAAGTTGAGAATGTTGGGAGATACCCAGTAGATTCCGTATATTAACAGAATTCCACAATGCATCGTTAGATTTAGCGACCCAAATTTGATAGCCACATGCGACGAGGTTTTAAATAAATGAGAAAAGTACTAAGCTGTTAGTAGTAAGTATGTCGCTGTCCAAGTCGATCCATTTGCTGTGGTTTTTCTATTCTTCTAATAAATAAAAAAAGAAAAGAAATAGGATTCACCATCTAAACAAAAGTAGATTGATAAATGGTGAATTTTCGCGATTTTTTTGAATTTTTAAGAATGTCAGTTTTGGAAATTACGATTTCACGAGAAAATTTTCTATGCCTGACCACAAGTTGTTACATATAAACTGAAACTATTAAGAAATGCGTCGTTTTGCATTACCGTTTTGCGTTACCGCTCAACTCTTGATGCAATTGCGTTGCAATATACACACGTTTGTAGATTTTAAATGTGTTTGATTTTTTTTTCAAACGCTCATCGCTCACCGCTCACAGCTCATCGATCGCCAATATAAACGCGGCCTAACATTCTAGCACGCGCGATTGGAACGTGACGTTCTCGCGCGCATTCCAGCCGTTGCGTTCTAACCGTGCCGTTCCAAAATGTGTGTAAATGCAAAAATTGTCATATTTCGTTGGAGCTTGGCGTGGCTCGTGGCGTGTCGAAAATTCTAACAGGATAAGTGAAAGTTTTTGGGTGATGCCATCAAAATCAAAACGTAAAGCAAAAATTGCACTATGCTTTGCAATGTATATGCAGTTAAAATCCACTGAGAAGAAAAAAATATGCTGGGTAAAAAAATGGAGAGAAGATCGTAACCAATTCGGGCACATGGCACTCATAAAGGAACTAAAAGAAAATAATCCCGAGGATTTTAAAAACTACTTGCGAATGGATTATTTAACATTTAACAATCTATTACAACTTGTATCACCGTTTACTGCTAAACAAAACACAATAATGAGAGAAAGCATTAGTGCGGAAAAAAGATTGGTGCCCACTTTGCGATATTTGGCTACCGGTCGCTCTTTTCTTTTTTTTTTATTATGTATGGTAACTACTGCGGTACCGATTAAACACAGATTTTCTGCATTCAAATCCACTCGAGAATTCGAATAAAACTGACATAATGTGAATGCGTGATTGGCACGGCACGCATTACTTTACAAAACCTTGTGAAAGAACGTGCTAAAACGTTTGGAGTTGAACGCGTGTAAATGTGTGAGCGACCAGAGCTTTTAGAGATACACGCATTCATTAAAGCAACTGATACATGTACAGAAACTATTATAGAAGAATTAAGCGATATACAAGATGTACGGCTGCCAGACCTTCGCTTATCAACTTCTTTGGAGCATGAGAAATACTATCTAGACACAGAATCTGGAAAACATGGAGAAACTGCGAAATATTGGATAACCTACATTAATTTAATAAAATTATACCAGAAATTTTCTCGAGCCATTCGCACTAGCGATTTTACACTTTATGTTTGTTGTTTGACTAAAATTGCTACAATGATGTTCATCATTATGAACCACCAAAATTATGCTAGATATATCATAAGATTTTATAACAATTTAGTTAATATTGATGTAACTCATCCTGGTTTGAAAGATAGCTTAATCATAGGCGCCGACTTCATGGGTTCCGATCACTTTTGGAACCCACAATAATTTTTCTATGGGTTCCTGGAACCCACAATTTATAATCTTCTCTATTTTTCTCACACACATCAGGACTCGATAAATTTAATAAAGCCTTTATTAAATTTATCGAGTCCTGATGTGTGTGAGAAAGTTCTACCATTTAATTCCAGAAACATTGAAATGGAAGAAAAATTAGATTTTAAAAACTGTACTTTTTTAGATGGTTCCTTTGATATAGACGACAAAAATTACAATTTAATTTTCTGTAATAATAAATTGGTATATAAATACTATCCATACTATATAAAAAACAGAATAAATAAATACGTGAATAATACTTGCATTATATCTTTTAAGTACGTAACTTATTTAAAAAAAGATCTAAAGGTACTTATTTATGCAAAGTGCCTCCATAATAATTATAATTGTAAATTTTTTAAAATAGTTATTAGTGGCAAAACCGTACAAATATTTAGCACGTCTCTAAATTTTTCTCACAAGAGTAAGTTAACAAGTCAAGTAAGAGGTATGACGAGACAAAAATGTAAACAGTCATTAATGAATAAGAAACCTTTTTCTTTTAAAAAAGAGACCTTACTAAAAGCGAATAAATCTTTAATAAATGCAACTAAAACATTACACGATATAAAATCAGATTCTACAGTACGAAAAATCAGATCAGAAGCCTTAGGCCAATTAGATAGGCACAATAATGATATTCTAGATTTAATATTGATGCAAAAAGAGCACCCAGAATACATTAAAGAAATTTCCTGCCCTTTAGCATAAAATTATATAGTGATGAACAAGTGCGAATTTTAAAATCCGTCCGAAACGAAGAGTATCTTCCTTTAATTTATTTTGATGCTACTGGCAGCGTGGTACGAAATCCTATGAAACATGCTAAAAGGATTTTATTTTATACCGCGGTAATTTCGTTAAAAAAAAGCCAAACGAATATATCCAATTTTTTCCATGGTGTCCGAAATGCACGACTCCAATACAATTTATAAATTACTTCACGATTTTCGATATTACAGTGAAGATAAAAATGCATGGCCAGGATTTAGCGGGGTAGTTACAGACTTCTCTTTCGCAAATTTACATGCACTTATAAAGGCATTCAATAGGTGTACTTTGGGAGAATATTTAGAAAAATGTTATTCTGTTATAGAAAATAAAAAAAATCTCCAACGTGAAAATTTAATAGGCATTTATTTATGTTCAGTTCATATAATCAAAATTTTATTTAAGGATATTGAAGTTTTGGCTAAAAATGAAACTCAGAAAGGATTTTATAGAAAATTGTTCATGATGTTTATTTATATAAATAGTATACTCGATTTTGATCATTTACTACAAAACTCTTATATATTATTATCCTCTAAGATATATAGCCTAAAAGTTGGAATAGCTGAAAAACTTATATTGAAATTTTCTTTAAATCAAAGCGATTCTATTGACTGCGAACAGGTTGACACTGGTGAAGTCGAAAATTCAGAAAGCAACGAAATAAAGCCTTTATATAAATCAAGCCCATTTTATAAAAGAGCAATACAACTTATTGATGTAATTATACAGGGAAATGAAAATGAGCCAGAAACACCGGCAAAGAAAGCTGTTAAAAATATTTACTATAATGTTGATCTTTTAACATTATTTCTGGAAAAGTATGTACCATATTTACCATTATGGAGTAGTATTTTAACTCCAAATAAGATTCCCGAAAATAACAATTTGGTTGAAAATTACTTTAACCAATTAAAAAACAATACATTAATGACAGAACGCAATTTAAAGTGTTCGAGGTTTATCCGAAAAGTTATAGAAGACGTCGCATCGTTAACAACAGAAGTTGATTTAAATATTCCTAAAAAGAGACTTACTAGACCAGCTGACCCCACGGATGAAAAACTTTCTCAAGAAACGTGGGCTAAAAAAACCCATATCAAATTTGAAAACAATTCTATTAAGAACGCCTAATAATCTGACAGTAGCCGATGAGGTTAACACAACAGTCATCATAACTGAAGATGATTCGCAGTGTGCATATTGCGGCAATGGTGCATTTAACGATAAAACTGATTGGATTCAGTGCGATGAATGTAATCGTTGGATTCATCAACTGTGCCTTAAAAAGGAAGAATATGAACAGTTTAAAGAGAATTTAAAATCAATCGAATTTATTTGTGACATTTGTAAGCTAAGCATTTCTAAGATCGATATTCCTAACGACGAAAATTTTTCATTAAAATGTTATTCATATTTAGATCAACTTAAGAAAAGCGATGCCGAAAGGAAGGTGTTAGAGGAAAATACTCGAAAACAAAGACTTTCCGATTTATGGTCATTAGAAAGGTCTAGAAGAATAACAGCTTCCAATTTTGGAAGAGTCTGCAAGGTTAAAAGCGTTTCCTCTTTTCCAAATATTATTAACTCTATTTATAGCAATAGGCAGACATACACCGCTGCCATAAATTATGGGATAGAGAGAGAAAGCCTCGCAAGAGACTTATATTTACAGCAGTTAAATGCTCAAAACGAATTTTCACCTGCTGGACTCTTTGTCCATAAGACTTATGAATTTATTGCGGCATCTCCAGACGGGCTAATCGGAATTGATGGGATCATCGAAATAAAATGTCCATTTAAAAGTCGAAACGAGGACCCACCTAATTTTAAGTTTACTTTTCTGGACGATAGTTCGAATTTAAAAATTAATCACGACTATTTCTATCAAATACAAGGCAATTTAGAAATCACAGATCGGTCATGGTGTGACCTTATAATTTATACTTTGAAAGGAATAAAAGTGATCAGAATTAAACGTTCGAAAATAATTTGGAACCAAATTTTTCCTAAATTAAAGGAATTTTATTATTTTCACTTTTTACCCACCATATTTTTTGATTGAACGTTGAATGACCGAAGTGCGATAAGAGTGTGATTAGGGTGAGATATTTAATTTAATAGTGAAATAATTAATAATAATTCGAACAATTTCAATAAAATCAGTATCGCGTAAATATTAGAAGGTCGAATTAAATTAAATTGAATTTAAATTTAATTTATTATATTATTATATATTCATATTATTCATATCTTAATCTGAGAAGGGATTAAGGCGGGTTTGTGTTTGCGTAACTACTGCTATAATTATGCCGGTGGTGTGTCAGGTGTGCACAAAAAATGTTGCCAATAACCACTCAAAGATCTGTTGCTCGGCTTGTAGGAGAACGTATCATGCTTCTTGCCTAAAGCTTACATCTAATGATATTACCTACATAAATGAGAATAAGGACAAGTGGACGTGTGCCCTATGTAACGAGGTATTAAGGAAGTTGAGGAGTGGCGCTAATGATGACACCCTGGCGTCGCCTGTGCAATTGAGGAATGCGGCTGCACCTGCGGATTTGCAGAAGGCGGAGCAGATGGTGGTGGATAGCACACCAATGTTGGAGAGAATTCTATCCGAAATTAAGGAGCTACGCAATGAACAGAGCTCCTTCCGAGATTCCTTGACGTCATATCTTGAGGAAATCAGGGAACTTAAAGATCTCATAACTAAGCAGGATAAGAAGGTGAAGGACAGTGAGGGCGTGGTCGCTGAGTTGGCGTCGAAAAATGATTGTTTGGCTAAAGAGAACGAAGATCTGAAGTCGAGGCTGAATGACTGTGAGCAGTACTCTCTTGTGAACTGTTTGGAGATAAATGGAGTTCCTGAGCCCCAGCAAGAGAATGTCTTGACGACGGTTCAGCTCATCACTCAGGCAGTTGGGATTCAGTTCGATGCAACATCCATCGACGCTTGTCATCGTCTGAAGGCCAGGGATGCATCACGACCCAGTGCAATTATGGTCAAGTTTGTCCGTAGGTCTGATAAGAACAACATGTTGAAGGCGGTGAGAGCCAGGCGTACACTGTCAACTAAAAGTTTGGATGCCAGTTTGGCTTCACTCACTGCGCTGGAAGAGCCGATATATGTCAATGAATCCCTCAGTCGGGCTAACCGCTACTTGTTTTTCAAAGCCCGAGAATTTAGGCGGTCTAAAAATATAAAACACCTGTGGACGAGAGACGGGAAGATTTTTATGAGAGCCTCCGATAAAAGCAGTGTATACAGAATAAGAACCGTAGCCGATTTAAACGATGTCCACTAATCTTAGTTTAATTTTCAATTTCTACTATCAAAATGTACGTGGTTTAAATACAAAACTAACTAACTTTAAAATGAATCTGCTTTCGGAGGACTATGATGTGATTGCGCTTTCAGAGACATGGCTAAGTGAGAGTGTGTGCGATGGTGAACTTTTCGATGATCGTTATGTTGTATATCGTCGGGACAGAAATGGGTATGGCGGCAGATTGCGCGGCGGGGGTGTTTTGTTGGCAGTGAAATCGAGTATTTCCTCACGAAGAGTCGTTTTGTTCGAGAGTGAAGTTGAGGATGTATGGGTGAGGGTTACTGTTAATGGAATATCAATGTATTTATGTTGTGTATATATTTCTCCGGGTTCGTCCTACGACCAGTACAGGCTTTTTTTTAATGCATTGGAAAGAAATCTATTAGGTGAGAACTCGAAAATAATAATATTTGGAGATTTTAATATGCCAAGAGTAGCGATGCCGGAGGGTGTGAATCCTACAGCTAAGGAATTGCTTCTTATTGAAAGTCTGGAACTTTTTAATTTTACTCAATTTAACGCGATTGCTAATCGAAATTGCGTGATTCTTGATCTTGTAGTTGCTAACTTTAGGGTTGACGTGAGGAGATCGGATTCTCCTCTTGTGTTGGAGGACGACCACCATCCGGCTATAGCGTGCTCATATTGTTACCAAGGCTGCTCAAATTTTAATGTTTTCAATGAGCCTCAGTTTAACTTTAGAAGGGCAGATTTCTTGAAGTTGTACGCTGATTTGCGTGGGACGAACTGGGGGGAGGTTGGTGTGACTTCGAATTCTGACGAGGCTGTAGATGTTTTTTATAGGTTGGTGAATGCCGCTTTGCGGAATTCGGTGCCCAAGACATCTTGTCTGAGGAGGCTCTATCCGCCATGGTTTACGCGGGGTATAATTTTGGATATTAGAAAAAAGCATAGATATCGTTTAAAATGTAAAGCTACCAAAAATGTAAATGATGTTCTTAATTATACCCTGCTTCGGAACAGAGTTAAGAACAGTATAAGAGACGCTTATGTTGAATATGTTCGGGGGGTGGAAAGCGGTTTACAGATGGATCCATCTCAATTTTGGTCATATGTTAAGTCTAATCGGCGTCACTCTGCTTCTGATAATTGCCACATGTCGTATGGTGACTCGGTTTTGGGGACGGATTCGGAGATTGTGGATGCTTATTCTGAGCATTTTCGTTCTGTGTACAGGCGGGAGGGTGCTTCTTACCGTATCGATGGTGATTCGGTAGCTTACGGTAATCGGATGTTGAGTATAGGTTCTGTCACAAGTGAGGAAGTTGAAACTGCGCTTAAAACACTGAAGCCTAAAAGATTCACTGGTCCGGACGGCATACCGGCGTATATTTTTAAAGCTTTATCTGAGTTTTTTGTTGAGCCTCTTACAATGATTTTTAATTCTATTATACGAGATTCCAGATTCCCAACTGTTTGGAAATTAACTAAAGTATGTCCCATCTACAAATCGGGTGACAAGAATGACATAACCAATTACAGACCTGTGGCGCTTCTGTCTGTACCAAGTAAGGTTTTTGAGATGGTTCTTCATGCTAGAGTGTTCGCACATGTGGCTCCGACATTGTCTGTCCGCCAGCACGGGTTTGTGCCGCGCAGGTCAGTTTGTACTAACCTTGCGTGTTTCACGCAAGACTTATCA
The DNA here is from genome assembly GCA_950108345.1 of Malthinus flaveolus. Classification (NCBI taxonomy): domain Eukaryota; kingdom Metazoa; phylum Arthropoda; class Insecta; order Coleoptera; family Cantharidae; genus Malthinus; species Malthinus flaveolus. Next base: position 57,807,146 of record OX467285.1, read on the forward strand.
CTCGCGATCAATGATGGCTCTCAGGTGGATGTTGTGTATGCGGACATGGCAAAGGCTTTTGACAGGGTCCATCATGACGTGTTGTTAAGGAAACTTTGTAGATTTGGTTTGTCCCGACCGCTACTGGAATTATTTATATCTTATCTGAAGGACCGATCCCAGTATGTTGTATTTAATGGTCATAAATCTGCCGAGTTTAGGGTCTACTCCGGGGTGCCTCAGGGATCCAATTTGGGGCCTCTTCTGTTTTTATGTGTAATGAATGATCTTCCTAATGTTATACGATTTTCTAAGACAGAGCTGTTTGCAGACGATTTCAAAATGTACAGAGAGATCAGAGATATTACTGACTGTCTGCTTTTGCAAAGTGATATCGAAAATATTTTGGAGTGGGGGGCTCAAAATCTGTTTAGTTTCAATATAAAAAAATGTTACTTCATGAGGTATACAAGAAAGTTTAGCTTTGTTGATTTTAAGTATGACATGCGGGGGGAGGAATTAAAGAGCGTTTCTAGTGCGAGGGACTTGGGAATAACTTATGACAGTAAATTAACATTCAATGAGCACATTTTGCAAATAACTAAAAAGGCAAATCGAACTCTTGGTTTTATCATTAGAAACTCATGTGATTTTAGAAACATTAAATCGTACGTCAAATTATATGAATCATTTATTCGTTCTGCTATTGAGTATGGGTCCATTATATGGTCGCCGCATTACAAATTGTACATATCGCAAATTGAGAGGGTTCAAAAGCGATTTTTGCGCTATTTATATTTAAAAAAGCACGGTGTTTATCCGCGGTTTATGGAATATACGAGCCTTCTCAGGGAATTTAATTTTGACTCTATTGGATAGACGTGCCATGGCCTCTATAACGTTTATATATAAGGTTGTGCATAATATTATAGACGATAGTCAACTATTGTCGAACCTAAATTTCAACGTTCCTTCTTATAACTCGAGGCGTGGCACGGTTTTTTATTTGCCTACTGTGCATACAAATCATAGTTTGAATTCACCAATCTATCGTATGTGTGATATTGTCAACCGATGTCATGAATTTGATTTGTTTCAGGATGTAAGTTTGCCTGTGTTAAGGAGATTGATTTGGTCAGCTTTTAAGACTTAGCCTTAGATTTTTCGCATGTGTATTCATGCGTTGCATGTATTTATATTTGTTTATTTTTTTTTTTGCGTTGTGGTCGGCACGCGCACATATGTATTTATATTTTGTTTTTTTGTATTATTGCAGCTTGTAATTAGGCTTTAGCCTGTTAGCCGCAAGTTAATAATAAATAAATAATAAATAAATATTAAATTCATCGGCCTATTCTAATAGGGAAAAAAATGGACTACAACAAAAGATCTATCATTTCTTAGCAATGGATTAGTTTCAGACGCTAATTATTATAAAATGTTAGAAAATAAAAGGGGCTACGTAGTAGCTTCATACAGTATTCCTGGGTTTTTAACGGACTTGCTGATTGAAGATTATAACACCCTTAGTCAATCTCAGTGGCTTAGTAGTTTCACAATAGGTTTTTGTTTAAATTTATTAAATACAAGCGCCTATTACGAAATCATTTCAGTTCAAAAAGCTTCATATATTTTTGACAATAATTACATAAATGTATTAAATAATGTTGAATATTTAAATAGCATAACATTAAAAAAAGATATAGTTATTATGCCTATTCATAAGAATAGTCACTACCAACTGGCAATAGTTAATTTATGCAAACAAACATTTACATTGATAAATCCTGTAGGCAGTACAGAAAGTACCAAAAATATATATTTCAAACAATTTTTATACTTTCTAGGCTGCAAAAAATTGTCTATAAGCAATTGGAGACTTGAATCTGTAGAGCATCTAAAACAGAAAGATGGTTTTAACTGTGGAGTGTATATTATTTTTTATTTTCAACAAATTTATAATAATCAAAATTTAAGTAACTTCGTAGATATTTCTATTTACGGAAACGATTTAAAAACGCTGTTGCTTCAAAATAGTGTATCCATGACAAACAAATGTCTCTATTGTGGCATGACTGTGATAGACAATCGATATTTTAAATGCAAAGAATGTAAGCGCAATATTCATTTAAAATGCCTTTTTTCTACATCAAATAATGAAACTTCAACAAAAAATAATGTGTGATTTATGTTACCTTAACTAAAAAAAATTGTTCATTAATTAAATATGTACAGGATACAATTTACCGTTTCCAGATTCATTTTTTTTTATGTGATATTGTTCGCTAAGGATTGTGTTTTTGTTTGTTGTTTAAGTACTAGCAAATTTCTTATTTTAGTCCTCTTTGGTGTTTCAATTATTTGGTACGCCACTGACTGGATTCGTTTTTGAATTAATTTTAGTTATTATTAAATCTAGATTTTAAATAATCTTTAAATAATTTAAATAAAACCTGCTGTCGTTTACGTGCCCCTTGGCCCCTTTGTAAGTGAACTTTGACATATACAAATGATAGATAGGTTCATTATACACTCATGTTTAAAGTTTATTGTCCAAACCCTTTTTGGTTACTGAGATACAAATTATTGAAAATTTTGAAATAACCTGCAGTCGTTTACGTACCCTTTGGCCCCTTTGTAAGTGAACTTTGACATATACAAATGATAGATAATTTCATTATACACTCATGTTTAAAGTTTAATGACCAAACCCTTTTTGGTTACTGAGATAAAAATTTTTGAAAATTTTGAAATAACCTGCTGTCGTTTACGTGCCCTTTGGCCCCTTTGTAAGTGAACTTTGACATATACAAATGATAGATAGGTTCATTATACACTCATGTTTAAAGTTTAATGTCCAAACCCTTTTTGGTTACTGAGATACAAATTATTGAAAATTTTGAAATAACCTGCAGTCGTTTACGTGCCCTTTGGCCCCTTTGTAAGTGAACTTTGACATATACAAATGATAGATAGGTTCATTATACACTCATGTTTAAAGTTTATTGTCCAAACCCTTTTTGGTTACTGAGATACAAATTATTGAAAATTTTGAAATAACCTGCAGTCGTTTACGTACCCTTTGGCCCCTTTGTAAGTGAACTTTGACATATACAAATGATAGATAATTTCATTATACACTCATGTTTAAAGTTTAATGACCAAACCCTTTTTGGTTACTGAGATAAAAATTTTTGAAAATTTTGAAATAACCTGCTGTCGTTTACGTGCCCTTTGGCCCCTTTGTAAGTGAACTTTGACATACAAATGATAGATAGGTTCATTATACACTCATGTTTAAAGTTTAATGTCCAAACCCTTTTTGGTTACTGAGATACAAATTATTGAAAATTTTGAAATAACCTGCAGTCGTTTACGTGCCCTTTGGCCCCTTTGTAAGTGAACTTTGACATATACAAATGATAGATAGGTTCATTATACACTCATGTTTAAAGTTTAATGACCAAACCCTTTTTGGTTACTGAGATACAAATTTTTGAAAATTTTGAAATAACCTGCTGTCGTTTACGTGCCCTTTGGCCCCTTTGTAAGTGAACTTTGACATATACAAATGATAGATAGGTTCATTATACACTCATGTTTAAAGTTTAATGTCCAAACCCTTTTTGGTTACTGAGATACAAATTATTGAAAATTTTGAAATAACCTGCTGTCGTTTACGTGCCCCTTGGCCCCTTTGTAAGTGAACTTTTACATATACAAATGATAGATAGGTTCATTATACACTCATGTTTAAAGTTTATTGTCCAAACCCTTTTTGGTTACTGAGATACAAATTATTGAAAATTTTGAAATAACCTGCAGTCGTTTACGTACCCTTTGGCCCCTTTGTAAGTGAACTTTGACATATACAAATGATAGATAATTTCATTATACACTCATGTTTAAAGTTTAATGACCAAACCCTTTTTGGTTACTGAGATAAAAATTTTTGAAAATTTTGAAATAACCTGCTGTCGTTTACGTGCCCTTTGGCCCCTTTGTAAGTGAACTTTGACATATACAAATGATAGATAGGTTCATTATACACTCATGTTTAAAGTTTAATGTCCAAACCCTTTTTGGTTACTGAGATACAAATTATTGAAAATTTTGAAATAACCTGCAGTCGTTTACGTGCCCTTTGGCCCCTTTGTAAGTGAACTTTGACATATACAAATGATAGATAGGTTCATTATACACTCATGTTTAAAGTTTATTGTCCAAACCCTTTTTGGTTACTGAGATACAAATTATTGAAAATTTTGAAATAACCTGCAGTCGTTTACGTACCTTTTGGCCCCTTTGTAAGTGAACTTTGACATATACAAATGATAGATAATTTCATTATACACTCATGTTTAAAGTTTAATGACCAAACCCTTTTTGGTTACTGAGATAAAAATTTTTGAAAATTTTGAAATAACCTGCTGTCGTTTACGTGCCCTTTGGCCCCTTTGTAAGTGAACTTTGACATACAAATGATAGATAGGTTCATTATACACTCATGTTTAAAGTTTAATGTCCAAACCCTTTTTGGTTACTGAGATACAAATTATTGAAAATTTTGAAATAACCTGCAGTCGTTTACGTGCCCTTTGGCCCCTTTGTAAGTGAACTTTGACATATACAAATGATAGATAATTTCATTATACACTCATGTTTAAAGTTTAATGACCAAACCCTTTTTGGTTACTGAGATACAAATTTTTGAAAATTTTGAAATAACCTGCTGTCGTTTACGTGCCCTTTGGCCCCTTTGTAAGTGAACTTTGACATATACAAATGATAGATAGGTTCATTATACACTCATGTTTAAAGTTTAATGTCCAAACCCTTTTTGGTTACTGAGATACAAATTATTGAAAATTTTGAAATAACCTGCTGTCGTTTACGTGCCCCTTGGCCCCTTTGTAAGTGAACTTTTACATATACAAATGATAGATAGGTTCATTATACACTCATGTTTAAAGTTTATTGTCCAAACCCTTTTTGGTTACTGAGATACAAATTATTGAAAATTTTGAAATAACCTGCAGTCGTTTACGTACCCTTTGGCCCCTTTGTAAGTGAACTTTGACATATACAAATGATAGATAATTTCATTATACACTCATGTTTAAAGTTTAATGACCAAACCCTTTTTGGTTACTGAGATAAAAATTTTTGAAAATTTTGAAATAACCTGCTGTCGTTTACGTGCCCTTTGGCCCCTTTGTAAGTGAACTTTGACATATACAAATGATAGATAGGTTCATTATACACTCATGTTTAAAGTTTAATGTCTAAACCCTTTTTGGTTACTGAGATACAAATTATTGAAAATTTTGAAATAACCTGCAGTCGTTTACGTGCCCTTTGGCCCCTTTGTAAGTGAACTTTGACATATACAAATGATAGATAGGTTCATTATACACTCATGTTTAAAGTTTATTGTCCAAACCCTTTTTGGTTACTGAGATACAAATTATTGAAAATTTTGAAATAACCTGCAGTCGTTTACGTACCCTTTGGCCCCTTTGTAAGTGAACTTTGACATATACAAATGATAGATAATTTCATTATACACTCATGTTTAAAGTTTAATGACCAAACCCTTTTTGGTTACTGAGATAAAAATTTTTGAAAATTTTGAAATAACCTGCTGTCGTTTACGTGCCCTTTGGCCCCTTTGTAAGTGAACTTTGACATATACAAATGATAGATAGGTTCATTATACACTCATGTTTAAAGTTTAATGTCCAAACCCTTTTTGGTTACTGAGATACAAATTATTGAAAATTTTGAAATAACCTGCAGTCGTTTACGTGCCCTTTGGCCCCTTTGTAAGTGAACTTTGACATATACAAATGATAGATAGGTTCATTATACACTCATGTTTAAAGTTTAATGACCAAACCCTTTTTGGTTACTGAGATACAAATTTTTGAAAATTTTGAAATAACCTGCTGTCGTTTACGTGCCCTTTGGCCCCTTTGTAAGTGAACTTTGACATATACAAATGATAGATAGGTTCATTATACACTCATGTTTAAAGTTTAATGTCCAAACCCTTTTTGGTTACTGAGATACAAATTATTGAAAATTTTGAAATAACCTGCTGTCGTTTACGTGCCCCTTGGCCCCTTTGTAAGTGAACTTTTACATATACAAATGATAGATAGGTTCATTATACACTCATGTTTAAAGTTTATTGTCCAAACCCTTTTTGGTTACTGAGATACAAATTATTGAAAATTTTGAAATAACCTGCAGTCGTTTACGTACCCTTTGGCCCCTTTGTAAGTGAACTTTGACATATACAAATGATAGATAATTTCATTATACACTCATGTTTAAAGTTTAATGACCAAACCCTTTTTGGTTACTGAGATAAAAATTTTTGAAAATTTTGAAATAACCTGCTGTCGTTTACGTGCCCTTTGGCCCCTTTGTAAGTGAACTTTGACATATACAAATGATAGATAGGTTCATTATACACTCATGTTTAAAGTTTAATGTCCAAACCCTTTTTGGTTACTGAGATACAAATTATTGAAAATTTTGAAATAACCTGCAGTCGTTTACGTGCCCTTTGGCCCCTTTGTAAGTGAACTTTGACATATACAAATGATAGATAGGTTCATTATACACTCATGTTTAAAGTTTATTGTCCAAACCCTTTTTGGTTACTGAGATACAAATTATTGAAAATTTTGAAATAACCTGCAGTCGTTTACGTACCCTTTGGCCCCTTTGTAAGTGAACTTTGACATATACAAATGATAGATAATTTCATTATACACTCATGTTTAAAGTTTAATGACCAAACCCTTTTTGGTTACTGAGATAAAAATTTTTGAAAATTTTGAAATAACCTGCTGTCGTTTACGTGCCCTTTGGCCCCTTTGTAAGTGAACTTTGACATACAAATGATAGATAGGTTCATTATACACTCATGTTTAAAGTTTAATGTCCAAACCCTTTTTGGTTACTGAGATACAAATTATTGAAAATTTTGAAATAACCTGCAGTCGTTTACGTGCCCTTTGGCCCCTTTGTAAGTGAACTTTGACATATACAAATGATAGATAGGTTCATTATACACTCATGTTTAAAGTTTAATGACCAAACCCTTTTTGGTTACTGAGATAAAAATTTTTGAAAATTTTGAAATAACCTGCTGTCGTTTACGTGCCCTTTGGCCCCTTTGTAAGTGAACTTTGACATATACAAATGATAGATAGGTTCATTATACACTCATGTTTAAAGTTTAATGTCCAAACCCTTTTTGGTTACTGAGATACAAATTATTGAAAATTTTGAAATAACCTGCAGTCGTCTACGTGCCCTTTGGCCCCTTTGTAAGTGAACTTTGACATATACAAATGATAGATAGGTTCATTATACACTCATGTTTAAAGTTTAATGACCAAACCCTTTTTGGTTACTGAGATACAAATTTTTGAAAATTTTGAAATAACCTGCTGTCGTTTACGTGCCCTTTGGCCCCTTTGTAAGTGAACTTTGACATATACAAATGATAGATAGGTTCATTATACACTCATGTTTAAAGTTTAATGTCCAAACCCTTTTTGGTTACTGAGATACAAATTATTGAAAATTTTGAAATAACCTGCTGTCGTTTACGTGCCCCTTGGCCCCTTTGTAAGTGAACTTTTACATATACAAATGATAGATAGGTTCATTATACACTCATGTTTAAAGTTTATTGTCCAAACCCTTTTTGGTTACTGAGATACAAATTATTGAAAATTTTGAAATAACCTGCAGTCGTTTACGTACCCTTTGGCCCCTTTGTAAGTGAACTTTGACATATACAAATGATAGATAATTTCATTATACACTCATGTTTAAAGTTTAATGACCAAACCCTTTTTGGTTACTGAGATAAAAATTTTTGAAAATTTTGAAATAACCTGCTGTCGTTTACGTGCCCTTTGGCCCCTTTGTAAGTGAACTTTGACATACAAATGATAGATAGGTTCATTATACACTCATGTTTAAAGTTTAATGTCCAAACCCTTTTTGGTTACTGAGATACAAATTATTGAAAATTTTGAAATAACCTGCAGTCGTTTACGTGCCCTTTGGCCCCTTTGTAAGTGAACTTTGACATATACAAATGATAGATAGGTTCATTATACACTCATGTTTAAAGTTTAATGACCAAACCCTTTTTGGTTACTGAGATACAAATTTTTGAAAATTTTGAAATAACCTGCTGTCGTTTACGTGCCCTTTGGCCCCTTTGTAAGTGAACTTTGACATATACAAATGATAGATAGGTTCATTATACACTCATGTTTAAAGTTTAATGTCCAAACCCTTTTTGGTTACTGAGATACAAATTATTGAAAATTTTGAAATAACCTGCTGTCGTTTACGTGCCCCTTGGCCCCTTTGTAAGTGAACTTTGACATATACAAATGATAGATAGGTTCATTATACACTCATGTTTAAAGTTTAATGTCCAAACCCTTTTTGGTTACTGAGATACAAATTATTGAAAATTTTGAAATAACCTGCAGTCGTTTACGTGCCCTTTGGCCCCTTTGTAAGTGAACTTTGACATATACAAATGATAGATAGGTTCATTATACACTCATGTTTAAAGTTTAATGACCAAACCCTTTTTGGTTACTGAGATACAAATTTTTGAAAATTTTGAAATAACCTGCTGTCGTTTACGTGCCCTTTGGCCCCTTTGTAAGTGAACTTTGACATATACAAATGATAGATAGGTTCATTATACACTCATGTTTAAAGTTTAATGTCCAAACCCTTTTTGGTTACTGAGATACAAATTATTGAAAATTTTGAAATAACCTGCTGTCGTTTACGTGCCCCTTGGCCCCTTTGTAAGTGAACTTTTACATATACAAATGATAGATAGGTTCATTATACACTCATGTTTAAAGTTTAATGTCCAAACCCTTTTTGGTTACTGAGATACAAATTATTGAAAATTTTGAAATAACCTGCTGTCGTTTACGTGCCCCTTGGCCCCTTTGTAAGTGAACTTTTACATATACAAATGATAGATAGGTTCATTATACACTCATGTTTAAAGTTTATTGTCCAAACCCTTTTTGGTTACTGAGATACAAATTATTGAAAATTTTGAAATAACCTGCAGTCGTTTACGTACCCTTTGGCCCCTTTGTAAGTGAACTTTGACATATACAAATGATAGATAATTTCATTATACACTCATGTTTAAAGTTTAATGACCAAACCCTTTTTGGTTACTGAGATAAACATTTTTGAAAATTTTGAAATAACCTGCTGTCGTTTACGTGCCCTTTGGCCCCTTTGTAAGTGAACTTTGACATACAAATGATAGATAGGTTCATTATACACTCATGTTTAAAGTTTAATGTCCAAACCCTTTTTGGTTACTGAGATACAAATTATTGAAAATTTTGAAATAACCTGCAGTCGTTTACGTGCCCTTTGGCCCCTTTGTAAGTGAACTTTGACATATACAAATGATAGATAGGTTCATTATACACTCATGTTTAAAGTTTAATGACCAAACCCTTTTTGGTTACTGAGATACAAATTTTTGAAAATTTTGAAATAACCTGCTGTCGTTTACGTGCCCTTTGGCCCCTTTGTAAGTGAACTTTGACATATACAAATGATAGATAGGTTCATTATACACTCATGTTTAAAGTTTAATGTCCAAACCCTTTTTGGTTACTGAGATACAAATTATTGAAAATTTTGAAATAACCTGCTGTCGTTTACGTGCCCCTTGGCCCCTTTGTAAGTGAACTTTTACATATACAAATGATAGATAGGTTCATTATACACTCATGTTTAAAGTTTATTGTCCAAACCCTTTTTGGTTACTGAGATACAAATTATTGAAAATTTTGAAATAACCTGCAGTCGTTTACGTGCCCTTTGGCCCCTTTGTAAGTGAACTTTGACATATACAAATGATAGATAGGTTCATTATACACTCATGTTTAAAGTTTAATGACCAAACCCTTTTTGGTTACTGAGATAAAAATTTTTGAAAATTTTGAAATAACCTGCTGTCGTTTACGTGCCCTTTGGCCCCTTTGTAAGTGAACTTTGACATATACAAATGATAGATAGGTTCATTATACACTCATGTTTAAAGTTTAATGTCCAAACCCTTTTTGGTTACTGAGATACAAATTATTGAAAATTTTGAAATAACCTGCAGTCGTTTACGTGCCCTTTGGCCCCTTTGTAAGTGAACTTTGACATATACAAATGATAGATAGGTTCATTATACACTCATGTTTAAAGTTTATTGTCCAAACCCTTTTTGGTTACTGAGATACAAATTATTGAAAATTTTGAAATAACCTGCAGTCGTTTACGTACCCTTTGGCCCCTTTGTAAGTGAACTTTGACATATACAAATGATAGATAATTTCATTATACACTCATGTTTAAAGTTTAATGACCAAACCCTTTTTGGTTACTGAGATAAAAATTTTTGAAAATTTTGAAATAACCTGCTGTCGTTTACGTGCCCTTTGGCCCCTTTGTAAGTGAACTTTGACATACAAATGATAGATAGGTTCATTATACACTCATGTTTAAAGTTTAATGTCCAAACCCTTTTTGGTTACTGAGATACAAATTATTGAAAATTTTGAAATAACCTGCAGTCGTTTACGTGCCCTTTGGCCCCTTTGTAAGTGAACTTTGACATATACAAATGATAGATAGGTTCATTATACACTCATGTTTAAAGTTTAATGACCAAACCCTTTTTGGTTACTGAGATAAAAATTTTTGAAAATTTTGAAATAACCTGCTGTCGTTTACGTGCCCTTTGGCCCCTTTGTAAGTGAACTTTGACATATACAAATGATAGATAGGTTCATTATACACTCATGTTTAAAGTTTAATGTCCAAACCCTTTTTGGTTACTGAGATACAAATTATTGAAAATTTTGAAATAACCTGCAGTCGTTTACGTGCCCTTTGGCCCCTTTGTAAGTGAACTTTGACATATACAAATGATAGATAGGTTCATTATACACTCATGTTTAAAGTTTAATGACCAAACCCTTTTTGGTTACTGAGATACAAATTTTTGAAAATTTTGAAATAACCTGCTGTCGTTTACGTGCCCTTTGGCCCCTTTGTAAGTGAACTTTGACATATACAAATGATAGATAGGTTCATTATACACTCATGTTTAAAGTTTAATGTCCAAACCCTTTTTGGTTACTGAGATACAAATTATTGAAAATTTTGAAATAACCTGCTGTCGTTTACGTGCCCCTTGGCCCCTTTGTAAGTGAACTTTTACATATACAAATGATAGATAGGTTCATTATACACTCATGTTTAAAGTTTATTGTCCAAACCCTTTTTGGTTACTGAGATACAAATTATTGAAAATTTTGAAATAACCTGCAGTCGTTTACGTACCCTTTGGCCCCTTTGTAAGTGAACTTTGACATATACAAATGATAGATAATTTCATTATACACTCATGTTTAAAGTTTAATGACCAAACCCTTTTTGGTTACTGAGATAAAAATTTTTGAAAATTTTGAAATAACCTGCTGTCGTTTACGTGCCCTTTGGCCCCTTTGTAAGTGAACTTTGACATACAAATGATAGATAGGTTCATTATACACTCATGTTTAAAGTTTAATGTCCAAACCCTTTTTGGTTACTGAGATACAAATTATTGAAAATTTTGAAATAACCTGCAGTCGTTTACGTGCCCTTTGGCCCCTTTGTAAGTGAACTTTGACATATACAAATGATAGATAGGTTCATTATACACTCATGTTTAAAGTTTAATGACCAAACCCTTTTTGGTTACTGAGATACAAATTTTTGAAAATTTTGAAATAACCTGCTGTCGTTTACGTGCCCTTTGGCCCCTTTGTAAGTGAACTTTGACATATACAAATGATAGATAGGTTCATTATACACTCATGTTTAAAGTTTAATGTCCAAACCCTTTTTGGTTACTGAGATACAAATTATTGAAAATTTTGAAATAACCTGCTGTCGTTTACGTGCCCCTTGGCCCCTTTGTAAGTGAACTTTGACATATACAAATGATAGATAGGTTCATTATACACTCATGTTTAAAGTTTAATGTCCAAACCCTTTTTGGTTACTGAGATACAAATTATTGAAAATTTTGAAATAACCTGCTGTCGTTTACGTACCCTTTGGCCCCTTTGTAAGTGAATTTTGACATATACAAATGATAGATAGGTTCATTATACACTCATGTTTAAAGTTTAAAGTTTAAACAATATTTATGATATTTATTGAGAAATTCCGAATTTTTACGTTTTTTTTGCAAATTTCGTTAAATTTTTGAACAATGCGACACGGTTATAAATGATGTAACAAAATTTTTTTACATTATTGATGGTGGTATGTTACTTCAACGAATAAAATGGGATAAAAATCAAAAGTTTTCTAATATTTTTCAACAATACGTAAAATATTTACGTAATAAGTACGGCAATAATGTTAAAGTAGTACTTGATGGGTATAATAATGATGGAACTAAAGCATCCGAGAGAAATCGTCGATATACAAGTACTACTTCAATTGATTATTTATTTGACGAAGACATGCTTCTAAATACAACGAAAGAAAAATTTTTAGCTAACAGTAAAAATAAAAATAGATTTATTAATCTTCTCTGCAACAAACTGGCTGAAAATAATATCGAATGGAGTCAAGCTGACTATTACATGCCGCAGCTGAAACTTTCATGATTGAAAATCAAAGCGATGAAGTACTGTTTACTGAAGGTAGTAGATGTATTCTCACAATGTATGGTGCTAAAACTGCCAAAAATCTGAACGAACTTCGATACAAACGTTTTATAGCGTTAGTTTCAAAAGATAAAAGCGTACAACTTCATTCACTACCTCCTACAGAGGATGCAGCTAAACAACATATAAAAAGGGTATACTTACAAGTTCAGCAATGGAAAAATAATTCAACAATACCACCTGAAGAATGGGGCTGGCAAAAAGATGATTATTTAAAACCAGTAAAAATGACACAACCAGCAGCACCTGAAAACGTATTGAAAATCATATTTTGCTCCTGCACAACAGGATGTGGTTCAGCGTGCGGCTGCAGGAAAAGTGGCCTTCATTGCTCACCGGCCTGCATCGTTTGCAGTGGAAGTGACTGCGATAACTATCCAACACTTCAAGAAGATGAAATCTCCGATTCACAAAATATAAATGAAAATTAAATTAATTATTTTTTGTATATGTGAGTAAAGCAAGCCACTGTTATACGAAAAAACTTTTAATTAATTGTTCTAAACATTTTTAGTCTGTAAGGTAGTATTTTCCTTAGATATATAAAGCTCCCAAATACAAATTATTTGCTCGCATCTTTATTAGAAAATATCAGTAATACAGTGTTCCGAAGGTACGGTCGATCCCGAGTCATCATTAACTGAAACTAAAAGCTATAAATTGCTTCGGTAAGGCAAATTAAAACACAACTCACCTGTGTCCAGTTGTAGTAATCATAAAATAGAGTCTTTTTATCACTTCAAAATCATTAAATTCAATTCAGGAGGAATTTTGTTGTAATAACCAACGACAAGAAAACCAAGCTCCGGACGAAGTTATATTTTCATTCATAATTCGTCTTACGTGTAATGTATCCAAATTTAAACCACCCAGCGGGGTTTACAAAATCAACCCCTTCATTTTAAAACTAATTTCGAAGCTGAAATCCAAAAATAATTTACACAGAAGTTAAGGTTATAAAATTATAAATTTACCAAGTTAGTCACGTGACAACCCAAGCGTCTGCGAATTCTTCTAGAATGTACTGGAATATTCTAGAAGCGTCCGAAATTATTAAGAAGGGAGAAATAACGCCTCCCATTGGTCGAATTAAATTTTAGTGGATGGGGGAGTCCTATATAAGGCGCGTTTTCAAAGCGTAAAAGGGAGTTCAACTCGAGTCCCAGAGTTGAATACAAAGTTAGTTAGACTCAAGTACCGAGTCAAGAAATCTTCAAGTCTTCAGGTAAATATTGGTTCACTAGGCACTTTCAGCGACTCTGTCTTGAAAGTGTTGTTCGACCCCGGAACAATCCGTGATATCTTATACTGCCATTGCGACTCTGTCTTTTGGTTGTAGTTCGACCCCGGAACAATCCGTGCTATCTTAAATACTGCCATTGCGACTCTGTCTTTTGGTTGTAGTTCGACCCCGGAACAATCCGTGCTATCTTAAATACTGCCATTGCGACTCTGTCTTTTGGTTGTAGTTCGACCCCGGAACAATCCGTGCTATCTTAAATACTGCCATTGGGACTCTGTCTTTTGGTTGTAGTTCGACCCCGGAACAATCCGTGATATCTTAAATACTGCCATTGCGACTCTGTCTTTTGGTAGGAGTTCGGCCCTGGAACATCCCCTGAAATAAACTAATCATTAATTATTCACAGATCAACATAACTTTAGCTGTTTCACCTTTTGTCTCACAAATAATTTGGTTTCACGAGTTTAAATTAGTGCATTTATCGAAATCATACTAAAGTTGGGTTTAAATAAGTAATTAATTAATTAATTACCTGAATTATTTACTAATAACCAGGAAGATACGTTAATCGCACCATTCGAATACTTCTCACCGAGTAACAATTTAATCTCTTCGTGTAAAATATTTAAAGGCATTCGGTTAAAACCAACGACGAATTTGTTAGTAGTCGTACCATTCGATTACTTCTTACAGATAACAATTTAATCTCTTCGTGAAAAATCCTTAAAGACATCAGGTTAAAACAGACGACGAATTTTTAGTAAAACGAATTAAAATAATTAATAATTCGTTAACAAATCTGTAAAGGAAAAACGTTAGTCGTAAAATTAAATAACGACGCAAGTTATACTTACGAACTAATTGGAGGTTAAAGTAAAATTCACCTCACCACGTGAAGACACACAAAAACAATAAGTTGGTGGAGATAAATGTACTAATCGATCACTCGATAATAATCACGATTGTTACACTAATTAATTAACTTTATTAACTCCATTAGAACAAGAAGATACCAAACATAACTATAAACGGTCCGGTCGTATAGCACATGGCCGCAGCACGTGGCAAAAGCAACTAAAGTACTGAACCACAGGCCGACGTATGCCACCAACCACGCACTCCAGGGTGGAGAAAAGAAGACCTTTATTTTGACGTTTCATTATATTAAAAACCAAAGAAACATTTCCTTTGTTTGGTGCATTCCGTTTAATTTATCCATTATAAAAATCCTGTTTTGTTACTTACCTTTGTTAGAAAACCATATTATTTCTGTTAATGTTTAATTTTTCAAGAGAATCTTATGATTTACTTTATAACACACTAGCTAGAACAATAAATCTCGTTCAAACTAACTTTGTTGGATTATGTGTTTGATTATCTTATATCAGTGAAGCAGAGTAAGTGAAAAAGAATCTGGCCCCCACGACAAAAGCTACCCGAAGGCCTTAAAAAGAAGTCGAGTCAAAAACGGCTTCACAAGTCATATCATAATTTATTTATAAATTATTTATAAAAGTGATATGAATAAAAGATATAGATATCTATTTTTTTTTCAACTTTTCAATTAATACTGTGAAAAAAAATTTTTTTTAACGTATCTATCATACATATTGCTTAAACAATATAAATAATTAATTGCGCCCCCCAAAAGGTTTCTGATTTTGAATAATATTCACAAACTAATAAAAAAAAAAAATTATTACAATCGGAGCTGTTCTTGAGGACTTTGAACTAAAATGCTTCCTTGACTCCACTATAAGTTTAACAAACAAATCTTGATATATATACATGACTACAATAAATAATCAAAATATGTAATTGGCTTAAGGAGCGGCAGTATAGAATAACAGGGTCTCGATATTATTCTTTATTTACATATAATAAAGGAGAGAGGTATAAAAATCCAAAAATGTTTTTGGCCAAAATCTTTTACTAACAAGTATGAAATTAAACTACAATAAGTAACAGACTAATTTTTATTTTTAAGGCATCTTCAATACGGTATAGACACAGAAAATGAAGCCAGAAATCTCTCGATTAAATTATGAAGTTATTCAGACTGTGTTCGGGTCATCGCCATAGTTTTTGTTCATCGCCATAGTTTTTGTTGTTTATTAATTCGATTGGGTTTGTAACAGTAACAAAATAATAAAGAGACGTTTGACAGAAATTTGCTTATAAAAAATAATAACATACAGTCCACAAATCGAAGCAAAGAATCGGCGACAATAGAGGCTAACATGGTCCATGTCGAGCCGGATGACTAACAGAAATTAGAAAATTCGTACATTTCGTTGCTTCGTTCCAATATCGGGTGTCGTTTGGGTGAGTTTGTGTAGGTCGTTATAATTGCGTGTATTTTACTTCATTATTATTCAAAGCGATGCTAAATTAGATTATTTAACATGTCAGATATTTTAAAGTTAAAATACGAAAGAGCGGCGTGTAAAGCGAAACTCACTAGATTGAGAAATTTCTTTTGATCGGTAAACCTTGCTAATATTTGCGAAGTTGACGTATAACAACTTAAATTAAGGCTCAGCAAGGCAGAATCGTTATTAGTTATTAGGTGATTTTACTTCCGTGGAAATTCAAATTAATTTAATTGAGAATGCAGAAAACTTCGATTCGGTTTCGGAAGAGTCTGAGCTCTTTGAGAATCAGTTTTATGAGGTGCTAGCGGGCATAGATGGTGTAATCGACAAATTTCAAAAGACTAGACTTATTGAGAAGTCTGCTTCGAAACCTTCATTAAGTAAGGAACCAGTTCAAAATATTGAGCAGGATTTTGTAAAGTTACCAGCTATCCAACTTATGACTTTCGATGGCAGATACGCACAATGACCAGAGTTTAGCGACAATTTCAAAGAGTAATCAGGGCTTGTCGGATTATCAAAAGTACCATTATTTGAAAGCATCTTTAAAGGCAGAGCCTAAATACGTAATACAAACTGCCGTAACTTCTGCAGAAGGTTATAAAGCGGCATGGAAGTTGTTGGAACAGAGCTACGAAAACCCAAAGCGGCTAACATTCGTCTTACCGGTCCACCGTTAGAGGACCAACCTATGTACCAATCGACTTCGTTTTTGATTTGCAGTCGATCGCCGTGGCCTTCAACGTCCGCCAAGGTCAAATAAAAAGTTAGATTACGAGGAAGGAACCGATTTTTTTTAAAGCAACGGAAAAAGTGATTTTTGTTTACATCGAGATTCTGGCGTATTCGATTATTCACGCGGTTAGGTTACGAGAAAGGAACCGATTTTTTTTTTAAACAACGGAAAAAGTGATTTTTGTTCACATCGAGATTCTGGCGTAAATGGGATGAAATGAGTAAAGGAATAAGCGAAATAATGAGAATGAAAGTAATAGAAGAGGAGGAATGGTATGAAAAAATGATGAACGAATGAAGCACAGTCTGGAGTGAATAGATGAATTGGACTCTCTTCACCTGAAGAAATACCGAAAGGTCTACCAGGTGTGGATAAAGAGTCAGAATGAGGAGGGGTTTAGTCGGTATGCGCCTGGGGGCTTCACTCCCAGGTGAATCCGACACTACCTAAATGGGTGTCTTACGAAGATTCCCCTCCTGTATTTAAAAAAAAAAGGTTAGGTTGGTCAGCTTCCCGTGAGGGGTTAGTTGGATCCTCCATCGGGCGCCTCCCCAGGTGGCGGATAGGGGGATGCCTCCCAGATATGGGTGGTACCGACGAAATGAAATAGCCGGCGGACCAAAATCACACGCCAAACCGGTGACTGGTTTTCTCGAAAGCCAATTTAATCTAGTATCTCGTTCTTTCGGGGTTTTGCCCAATGGTGTTTTGGCCCATTTTTGGGCAACCGACAGATAAATGTAATCCAAGATACAGATTCAACAGAGGTCACAAAAGCGGCCATCTTTATCAACACAAACAAAACAGACATGACGACTACCAAAATGACATCACACAGCAACAAACAAAAAGTCACAACTCGAATCCAATTTCACGGACGAGAAATAGAAATCATAAACATTTACATCCCGCCAAACGAACAAACAGCCCCTTGCCTTCAACAAATATCAAACCAACTGAGAGACAATGTTCACGATGAAATAATAATAGCCGGCGACCTAAATTCAAGATCGACGACCTGGTACGACCGTCTCACAAACAGCAGAGGTGAGTCGGTCGAAAACAACCTAGTGACACACAACATAGCCCAGGCCACAACCACCTTCAGTGGCCACCAAGGCAACTAGATCACTAGAACAACAAACGCCCACAGAATAGGAAACTGGAAGATACTAGAAGAAGAGACGCTATCAGACCATAACTACATATCCTTCGAATACACTACACAACATCATCGACAAGACATACCTACTCAAAGCAATCTAACCACAAATATCTACAACACCAAAAAAGCAAAATGGGCAAAATACAGGCAGATAATAAAACCACAAATAGAGAGAATCCACACAAAGATAATGAGAGAACCCAACACATAGAAGAAATGCAAGAGGAAATAACCAAAGCCATGGACAACACGTGTCCAACAAGGAGCGTCCAAAACAAAACAAAAACGACCATTTGGTGGAACGAAAATTTAACGAGGCTTAGACAAAGAACAAACAGGCTCAAAAAAAGGGCCAACAGAGCCAGAACCAACATAGCCAACAAATTAGCGGAATATCACAGCCAACGAAACACATACAAGGAAGAGATAGCCAAAGCTAAAAGCCGCAGCTGAGAAACGTACTGGAAAGAGCAAGCGAGGAAAGCCCATGGGGACTAGGCTACAAACTAACGAAACAACCCAACAGCTTTGCAACGACGGAACTTATAAAAGACGACGGTACAATGACGACAAACAGGATTGAAATGGCACAAATATACGCCGAAAAACTATTCCCAAATGACGCCCGAGACGTGCAGACAATTATAGACAGGCTATCAAAACCGAACACAAGACCGGACCAGGCAATAACAAAAGACGAAATGGACGAAATCATTAAAAACTTACCCAAGAAAAAAAGTCCGGGACTCGACCATATTACCGAGGAAATAATTAGCCAAACATACAAGGAAAACTACAAAGAGCTAAGAGAAATATTCGAGGAACTATTGAAACGGGGCCTATTTCCGACGGCCTGGAAAAGAGCTACGGCACGTATTCTACCAAAACCCAAAAAACGAGATACAACCGACCCCAAAAACTACCGACCGATATGCCTGCTCCCTGTTATGGAAAAGGTCTACGAAAGAATAATAAACAGGAAGCTGACAAAACATTATGATAAAAACGAACTCATAGATGAGAGGCAGTACGGGTTTAGAAAACACAAATCAACGATAACAGCAATACAGTACATAATTAATAAAATAGAGCAAACACGACAAGATAAGAAGATAATAACGATAGTATCATTAGACATAGAGGGAGCATTTAATGCCTGCCCGTGGGACAAAATCATGGACCAACTGCACAAAAAAAGATGCCCCTCAAACGTATACAATACTATTGACAATACTTGACCGACAGATAAATCACCATCGACACCAAGACAGGAAGAAGCATAACAAAGACATGCAACAGGGGGTGCCCCCAGGGATCGGTGCTGGGTCCGACACTGTGGAACACCCTGGTAGACAGCATCTTCTCGATACGAAAACACGGAGACACAGAAATACAGGCTTTCGCAGACGACATAATAGTAATGACCACGGGAAACGACACAAGAACAATAGAACAAAATATGAACAACACACTACAGCAACTAAACACTTGGGCAGAAAACACAAACTTGACATTCAACGCAGCCAAAACGAGAACAATTACACTCACCAACAAGACTAAAATACCTAGGACTGACAATAGACGAAAAACTGACATGGAACAACCACCTGAAAATCTCTCTAGGTTTATCTGAGGAACGGTTATGCGACGAAGCAATCGACTTATTTACGGATTCTGCACTTATTTGGTACCGATCAATTAGAGAGTAAGTACACTCGTGGGCCGAGTTGAAGGCCAAGCTTATAAATGATTACTTACCTACCAACTACAATCTGAGTATTTGGGATGAAATACGTGCGCGAAGGCAAGCAAAAGACGAGTCTCCGACTATTTTTATTGCCACGATGAGAGGATTATTCTCTATATTGAATCCTATACCTTCGGTGTCTGAACAACTTTTGTTAGTAATTTCGAATTTGAATCAAAATTTTGCCACGGCTCTGGCATTGCATGAGATAAATTCATTCGAACAGTTAACGTCGTTATGTAAAAAGTTAGAGGACGCGCGATTAAACTTCTCGCGTACAAGTCATCCTATTTGTATGTCCACATCTTCTATTGAGGCTTCACCTGCAGTACAAACGTCAGTAGTAGCCACGGTTAAAACCGCAGCACCTAGACCAGTAGTAAAAAGTGCAAATACCTGTTGGAATTGCAAATTAAGTGGTCATTCTTACCGACGCTGTCCTAAGCCAATAGGTGTATTTTGCTTTATTTGTGGCGAGACAGGCTTTACTTCACGTCGTACGCGGAAGTGGTTCAACAACCGGCCCTTCAAACGCTTAAGTTATAAGGTTGATCGGGATGAATGGGATGAATGGTTGAAGAAAGTTAAAAGTTTTACTAAACCTGTTATTAGTAGTATTGTTAGATCCGTTTCTAAATTTAGAACATTTCGAATATTTTTTCTTTTAAAGTATTTCAATCAATTTTGGCGTTTTAAAGTAGTTTCTTGTAAGAGTTAAATTTAGTATAATTTTGGTGTCTGGTTGATTCATTTCCGTTAATAAGGATCAGTTTGGTTAAGAATTGCAAGTTTTGCTTAGTGGTATCATTTTTGTTGACGTTATAGGCACGTTTCGTCGATTAACTCTCGACACGATGGAGCCTGCTATATTTTCGTGTACAGTAACTTGTCTTGGAACATTTCATTCGGTTAGCCAATCAGGTCCGTTCAGTTGGCACAATCTTAGATTGATTGGTGCATTTTTGTCTTCGAGTCCCCCGCGGGCAACCGAGGTATTATATACCCTGGAAGACCGTTGGAAGGTCATTATTCGATTGTTCATTCACTTACTTACTCATTTGCATTTGCTTGCTTACGTATTTACTTCGTTAGTGGACACTTGGTCGTGCAATAGTTATTTAGTTAATTTGGTCAGTTATGCAGTAATTGTGTTGTGAGACATTTACGTTTAAGAAGTTTAGTTACCGGTAGTTAGAATTTTTGGAGTAACGCTCGCGTAACAGCGGAAGAAGTAGTTATCTCGTAATTTTCGACAACCGAGTTTTCGTCGTTTTATTTGTGTTGAGATCGTTGGAGAAGTATTTGGTATCTGTGTCGTGTAGAGGAAGAAAGCTTATCGTCTTTGGAGTTCGTGTGTTCTGTTAGTTGGTGTGGTTAATATTCGCATTTTTGGCGAATCCCAAGCTTGGTAAAATTTGTGTAGTTGAGTTGAAGTTTGAGGGTGTAGACCCCGGCGACCAAACCTTTGTTTGGATTTACGAGTCAAAATTAGAGTACGCCAGCTTGAGGTATCTTCGTTTTAGTTTGGACAGTTAAGTTTACTGTGCCATTTGACCCTTAAGGGGAAATTGATTCTTCGGAAGCCACGTTTTAATTTGGAGTAGTTTTTGGAAAGGTCACGACTCATCGACGACAGTCTTTTGGATTTTGCTTGGACAGTTAGGACGCCATCCCCGATCGACAACAATTTTTACGTTCATTTGTGTTTCGTCTCGTACTAAGTAAGGTATTTACATTTACAACATTTGTTTATGTCTGTGTGTGTACTCATTTTTATATGCTTTTTGGTTTATTGACAATAGTTCAGTTTTTATTAAAAGTAAGTAATTTTATCGCTTCGAACATTGTTGTTCGACTATTTTTAATTAGTGAAGGTCAGCCGTCAGCTGTTCCGTCGGTATTAGGTCGAGCCAGTTTGTCATCTTTGTAATTTGTTTATGCATTTTGTCACGTATTTTGCGTGTTAGCGATCAGCATTTTTAACTTTAACGTTTAGCAAAAGAACTGGCCCGGACTAACGTTATTTGTTTTATTTGTGAAATTTAACTTTTGTGTAATTTAATTTAGGATAAATAATAGGATTTGCAAAATTGGGTACCCACATATTATTGAATTTTATTTTATGAATTTAGGGATTATAAATTTTTATTAATTGCTTGTGTTTGTTAGTTTGTAAGGTGTTTATTGTTTTATTGTTGTGTACAGCGTAATTGCTGTGTCGTTTTTATTATATGCCGTTTATGTTACATTGTTGATGTTTTGTTATTGCCGCCGTAAGTATCCCTACTTCAGTACAAGACGAACGAGCATTTGTTTTTTTAGTATTCCGTTCAGCTACGCTTGGGAGTTAGAAAGTTGGCTTTCTCCCGAGTTTACCATCTAGCACGAGTCCAGCTTTGGCGCCCTTTATTTTTTTTACCGATTTTGACATTATTTTTGTAAAGTTTTACACCTGGTCCTCCGGGATTAAGTTTGAACCACCCCAACCCTGATTTAGCCGCGGTACTTTGTCTGTTGGGAGGACCAAGGTTAAGGTGAGGTTCGGATGTGTCGTAACGACGCTTTCGTACCGTAACAGTATGCAGGGTCAAATCGTTCATCCAACCGAAGACGCGAGGCCTTACGCCGATGTTGTAATTAAAAGTTTTTCGGACCGAGCCATGAGCGATTCGGGCGCGAGTATTTCTGTTTTGGGCGTGAGAGGTCTGTATTTAATTGATGAATTGGACTTACCGATGAGGTTTCATCAAAAGTCGCAAGTAGCTATGGCGGACGGTACTACTCGATTTGTATTAGGTTACGTCACAATTCCGCTAACGGTATCAGGGGTCACTCGTTCAATGGAGGTTTTGGTATGTGATTCTATAGAGGATTGGTTAATCCTTGGGGTAGATTTTTGCAAAACTTTCCATGTTACGGTCGATTTTTCTAAGGATAGGTATAAAATTAGCTCTACTTATTAGCTTTTACTCTACATCGCATCGAGTCAGGTGTTCCTCAGGGCAGCGTTCTAGGTCCATTTTTGTATATACTGTTTACGTCCGATCTACCGCTACACGAAAACACTACCATCGCTACATTTGCTGACGATACTGCTATGCTGTCGAGCGATGAAAACCCAATAACAGCTTCACAGCATCTCCAACAGCATTTGAACATGCTTTAAGTTTGGTTTGGCAGGTGGAGAGTTCGAATTAACGAAGAAAAGTCAGCGCATGTCACATCACAAGCAGGCTTGCTACATGTCCGGGTGTCGCAGTGAACGGTAGGGTTGTTCCAGCGAGGGACGAGGTGCGATATTTGGGGTTACATTTAGACAAAAGGCTAACTTGGAAACACCATCTAACTTGAAAGAAAAAACAAATTGACTTAAAATTTCGGAGCATGTCTTGGTTGTTAGGACGACAGTCGCAACTATCCCTTAGCAACAAAATTCTACTTTACAAAGTTATTTTAAAACCCATTTGGACTTACGGAATTCAGCTATGGGGTAGTGCGAAAGCATCCAACGTCAAAATTATTCAACGCCTGCAATCAAGACTGCTTAGAATTATGACCAACTCGCCATGGTACGTCAGAAACGACATTTTACATCGGGACCTGAAGATCCCCTACGTTGAAGAGGAGGTCAAGCGTTTTTCTACCAAATATAATTTGCGACTGCTAGACCATGAGAACAGATATGTAGGCGAACTGCTGCATCAGCCAATACCAAGGCGGCTGAAAAGAAGATGGCCATGCGATCTAGCAGAAGCAGCATTATAGTAGATCTTATTATGTAATTATTGTATATATTAATTAATTAATTATTTAATTACCGTCAATCGGGTCACGGGGGAGAATCGGTCCAAACGTCACATAATTTTGAAAGTCGCGCGTATTAGCCTTAATTTTTAAGTTGGCTACACTGTTTAAGTTTAACAGCATGGAAGTTAGTTCCGGACTGACATTCGTTGTGTTATAAATAACAACCAATAAGGTTAGTGTATTCTTGTATTCAAATTTGAAAAATGATGGTCAATTTTATCGCTTTTTTAATAGTTGACAAACTTATTTTTTCTACTAAGATTTTCAATGTTATTCGTTCAATTTGTGCATGGCTAATTGTTATTAATATATTCAACAATAATATATTTAAGTTTAGGTTCCGAAAAGTTAAACCGTCAACTAGCTAACAATTTTTTTATTTTCCAAGGCATATCTTGGGGCGAATCGGGACAGCCTGGGGCGGACTGGGACACGATGGTTAGAAATTATGTTAAGAAGGTTGGCGGTCGAGTTTATCAGAATTAAACCCAAGAAATGCTAGAAACTGAGATTAGGCAATATAGAAGGGGCCAAATTAATTTAAGGGATGCTATGGAACTTTATCGTATTCCTAAATCAACATTGCAACGGCATTCCAAAGCTAAGCAACTCAAACAAGGTGGTCAAACAGAATTATCATTGGTACAGGAAAACAGACTAGTTGAACTTATTGTCTTGGCAGGGGAATGGGGATATCCTATGGAAAAATTGACATTAGGAAAATGGTAAGAAGTTACTTAGACAGAAAGGGATTAACATCAACAAAATTTACGGATAATCTACCAGGGCCTGATTGGGTTTCTAAATTTTTGAACAGGCATAAAGGCAAATTAACTGAAAGATTTGAAGAAAATATTAAGAGGTGCAGGGCAGCAATATCGCAGGTATTGGGGCGACTTGGCCAGACAAAATTGTGTGCAGGGTTGTATAAGCTCTGACACCTCGCGCCGGAGGCGCCACAGGTCATCGCACCCAGCATACAATTTTATATGGACCAAGTAGCCCGCAATGTTACCTGTCACTAATTACCTGTAATACCTGTATATTATTATCATTAAAAATGAGCCTCACTTCTCCCCCGAACTCTTTATAGCCCTAGTGGACGACTAGTGAGATACCTATCTCTAGAGTTCTTTAGAGCTACAAGGACAGACCCCAAGTATTTTGACTCTTATTTAACTCGCATAGCTGTATTTTGACTCGGATAGCTGTATTTTGAGTCAGATAGATGTATTTTGACTCTCATATAGCTGTATTTTGACGCTTAGTAAAGAAACGATAGGAGTAGTGCTGTCAAGTAAAACCGGTTATTCGGTTAACCGGTTAACCGAACCGCGGTTAACCGCGGTTTTTAAAAGGTTAACCGCGGTTTTTAAAAATTTAAAAACCGTAACCGCGGTTAACCGTTATTCGGCTAACGGTTTTCGGTTAACCGCGGTTAACCGTTAATCGGCTAACGGTTTTCAGTTATTCGGATAATGGTTTTCGGTTAACCGCGGTTAATCGTTATTCGGATAACGGTTTTCGGTTAACCGCGGTTAATCGTTATTCGGATAACGGTTTTTGCTTCTTCGAATAACCGTTTTACCTTTTAGGGAACTGATCTGATCTGTTAAAATATGTAGTTTGGTAACACTGTATAAGTAACTAAGTAACTACGGTCGTATCATGGTGTATGTGTCATTGTGTCATGTTCATGTAATATGTGTGTTCAATAAAAGGAAAAACGTTAATTATAAATAACATCTTTCCATACGCCGCAACAGGTTATGGGCCCAGTGTGCAGTGTGCAAAAAAAAGGTGTTATTGATTAAAAATCGATGAGTAAAATAAAGAAAGAGAAAAATTAAAATTAAAAGATTAACGGTAAAACGTGGTCGGTAAAAATTAAAAAGCGTGAAGTTGGCAATAGTTATGTTGCGAGAACTTTCAAGTGTAAAAACATAATACAAATAAAAATTAAAAATAACTAAAATTGTTGAAGAAAAATTAAAAATAAAAACAAGAGTTAGGTTAGAAAAACCCAATAAAATTAAAATATTGAACAGTAAAACAAATTAAAAATAAAAACATTAAAACCAGTAAGACGAAATAAAAATTAAAAGTAAAAATGGCAATGAAAACAAGCTTCGATGAATTAAATCAAATTACGAAATTAGTAAATAAAGAGAGTTTTAAACTATGGAAATTTCAGGTCGACATTACATTCAAGGCATATGGATTATATCAAATAGTACAAGATGGAATGTCTAATGAAAACGATGAAACTGAAAAAAGAAACGACGCTAAAGCTCAAAGAATAATAACGGCAACAATTTGTTTAACTCACATCCTAGATTGTACAACAAGTAAGGAAATGTATGAAAAGTTACATAAAATTTATGAAGGAGATTCCGAACAACTAAAATGTAGATTGATGCAAGAATTCTTTAATTATTCATTTAAGAAAAACATGAAAATGTCAGATTGTGTCAGCGATTTACAAAATATAGCATTTAAATTAAAAACATTAAAAAGCGAAATAAATGACGAAATGGTTATTTCAAAAGTGCTATCAGCTCTTCCGGAAAAGTACAAATACTTCGGCAGTGCCTGGGAATCGACTAGTAAAGAAGATAAAAACCTTACCAACCTCATTTCAAGATTATTGTTAGAGGAAGATAGGATGAAAGATACTAAAGACAGTGAAGAAAAAGAAGTGGCATTCATATCAACAGAAAGAAGATGTTTTTCATGTAATAAAATTGGACATCTAAGTTTCCAATGTAAAAATAAAAATAAGAACTACAACAACAATGTGAAGTCGTGTAGTATATGTAAAAAGGCAAATCATAAGGAGTCAGAATGTTTCTTTAGGAAGAAAGAATACAACAGACCAAAGTCAAGTGCTTCGGGTAATAATTCGGGACAACGTTTCGATAATAAAAATAAAAACAGTGACGTGTCATTCTTAGCTGATCATAAAACTAAAAATGATGAAGATAATAATATGGAAAATCAGTCAGAATGGATTGTGGATTCTGGATCTACATGTCATTTAACAAACAACATAAAACTTCTGCAAGAAATGGTCGAAAACAAAGCGTTAATAAAAGTTGCAAAGCGTAATAAAGGTATGACTGCAGAAGGAATGGGGAAGATAAAATCAAGAGAGTGTACTTTGAATAACGTTCTCTACGTGCCAGAACTTACTCAAAATTTACTATCTGCAAGTAAAATAACTAAAAATGGTGGCGAAATAAAATTTAATGGTAATAAAGTAGAAATTTTCGTAAACAATAAAATGGTTCTTCGTGGTGAAAAACGTGATGGATTGTACATGGTAAAATTAAAACACGAACAACTCAATAAAAATAAAGAAAATGCTTTGTCCACAATAAGTGAAAATCCAGAAGAGAAAATATGGCATAGAAGACTTGGTCATTTAGGATCTAAAAATATGAAGAAATTGCAAGACATGTCGATTGGTATGTGTTTAACTAAAAACGATATTAAAATTTTAGATGAATTCTGTGAGATCTGTTCCGAGTCGAAACAAGCAAGAAAACCATTTAGTACCATACGAACTAAAGCAGAACGAGCTCTGGAGATAATTCATTCCGATGTCTGTGGACCAGTAGATGTTGAAACATGGGATGGAAAACGATACTTTATAACATTTCTAGACGATTATACTCATTTCTGTATGATTTTCTTAATGGAACATAAAAATGAAGCAACTGATTTTATTAAAGAATATATTAACATTGTAGAAGCCAAATTTGGAACAAAAGTTCATAAATTCAGGTGCGATAATGGAGGTGAATACGTTAACAATAAAATTAAAAACTGGATGAAAAAACGTGGTATAATTTCCGATTATACGACTCCGTACTCTCCTCAGCTGAATGGAAAAGCTGAAAGGCTCAATAGGACGTTATTGGACAGAACAAGAGCCTTGATCTTCGAGTCGAGTCAAAATAAAGAAATGTGGGGTGAAGCCGTACGTGTAGCAGCGTATTTATATAACAGAAGTCCTTCAGAAGCTGTCAATTCTACACCATGTGAAAAATGGAATGGTGAAAAGCCAAAATTAAATAATATACGTGTTTTTGGTTGTGATGCTTATGCGAAAAATTTGGTAAAAGTGTCTAAATTGGAAAAACGTAATAAAAAGATGATAATGGTGGGATACACCAACAATGGTTATCGATTGTGGGATGTAGAAAAGAGAAGAATTGAAGTGCATAGAGATGTTTTGTTTAACGAAAGTAATAAAAATAAAAAGGTAATAAGAATTTTTGAAGAATATAATAAAATCCAAGAGGATGATAATGAAGAAAATAAAAATACAGAAAATAGTGAAGAAATTAAAAACGAGCAAGAAGAAAATGAAAATCTTGAATTAAGACAAAGAAGAAATATTCGGTTACCAATTAGATTTCAAGATTACGACATGGAAAGAGCTTTATTGACTTACGAAGAAGCAATAACGGGTTCTGATAAAAACAGATGGAAAGAAGCAATAGAAGAAGAAAAACAATCATTAAAGAAAAATAATACTTGGAAATATGTTGATAGTAAAATAATACCTAATAATAAAAGGATCTTAACCAGTAAATGGATTTTTAAATTAAAAGAAGATAATCGCTACAAAGCGAGATTAGTGATCCGTGGTTTCGAACAAATTAAAGATGTAGATTATCATGAAACGTACAGCCCTGTTGCAAATGCATCAGCAGTAAGAATTTTGTTAGCCTTGGCAGCAAGTAAAGAATATTATATTATGAGTTTTGATGTAAAAACGGCATTTTTATATGGAAAACTAGACGAAGAAATCTACATGTACGTTCCAGAAGGATATGAAGAGATTAATAAAAATAAAGTTTGTCATTTGGAGAAATCATTATATGGTCTTAAGCAAGCGAGTTATAAATGGAATGAAACATTTACGAACTTCTTGAAACATAAAAACATGCAATCGATCAAAACAGACCGATGTGTATTTAAAAACGAGAAAAATAATATTTTCATGGCAATACATGTTGACGATGGGTTATTAGTGGGAGAGAATAATTCAGAAATGTTGGAATTACTGAATAATTTACAACAAAAGTTTGATATGAAAATCAATCAATGTCCAAAATCGTACTTAGGTATGGAAATAAAACAAATTGGAAATAAAATTATGTTATGTCAGGAAAAATACACTGAAACTATATTAGAACGTTTTGGTATGAATAATGCGAAATGTGTAGAAACTCCAATATTAAGTAATAAAAGTAAAATAAAATCTGAATCTGATGGGAAAAAGGAATCTGAAAAGAAATATCCGTATAGAGAAATCGTGGGAAGCCTGCTCTACTTATCAACGAAGACCAGACCAGATATTGCATACGCAGTGAATTACTGTAGTAGAAGTTTGGAAAACCCAGAACCAGAAGATATGGTAAATGTAAAAAGAATTTTAAGATATTTAAATCAGTCGAAAGGAAGATCGTACTTATGTTACGAGAAGATTAAAAATCCTATTATTAAAGCTTATGCCGATTCAGACTACGCTGGTGATGTTAAAACAAGAAAATCGACAACTGGATATGTAATAATGTTAAATGAAAGTCCAATATCATGGAGTTCAAAGAAACAAAATATAACAGCTTTATCGACAATGGAAGCTGAGTATATTGCAGCGACAGATTGTATCAAAGAAATAATATTCATTAAAACTTTCATAAATGAACTAACAAATGAAGATATAAAAGCAACATTGCACATCGACAATCAAAGTGCAATTACTCTTATGAAGACGGCTCAAATGAGTAGAAGATCGAAGCATATCGATGTAAGGTTTCATTTTGTGAATGAAAAATGTGAAGAAGGATGGATGGAAATCAAGTATATTAAAACGGAAGATCAAGTTGCAGACATCTTCACAAAACCGTTAGAAAAGATAAAATTTAATAAATTTAAAAATTGTTTAATTTCAGATAAAATTATTGATTAATTGTAATGTAAGTTAAAATGGTTTAATTATGTATTACAATTAGGAGAGAATGTTAAAATATGTAGTTTGGTAACACTGTATAAGTAACTAAGTAACTACGGTCGTATCATGGTGTATGTGTCATTGTGTCATGTTCATGTAATATGTGTGTTCAATAAAAGGAAAAACGTTAATTATAAATAACATCTTTCCATACGCCGCAACATGATCATGCACGTTCGTTTATGTAGGTTTAAGATTTTTATGTTTTTTTTAATGAATCTTCCAATCAGACGTCCAACGACTTGTATTGGTATTTATTATTAATATTTCACCTTCGCGCGTTTCGCATTAGAAATTTTTAAATTTTTATCCACCCTCGTCGCCTCGCCGCAAAGTCTATTGGTTGATAAGGCTCACAATTCACAATAATTACATACCTAATTAGCTAATTAGTATAAAGAAAAGACCGTGAATCGTGAATAAGGCTGATTATGTTCACTACCTAGTACTACCTATACCTACGTACCTACGTACTACGTGTACGTACCTAACGTATGTCTCAAAGGTTTTCGGAAAAAATAAAAGTAAAATTAATTTATAGTAAACATAGTCCAATCTAGTTGTCGTTGAAAACAAAATGTGGTGAATTGTTTGAAGTTTAATTTGATGTCATTAGGGTATAAATAAAGGCGATTATAATGTCGTACAAGCTTGATATTCGTAGAGGTATTTATCAGTTGGTTGGACGTGTACCTAAACGCGATATTGTTAGGATCTACAGAGAGGAAGATATTTCGGTTTCGACAATCTATCAAACAATAAAAGATTGCCAGGAGGGTATTCCTTGTATCAATTTACCTAAAAGTGGACGACCCAAAGTTTTAAGTAGACTTAATGAGCGAAGATTGATTGAAAGAGCAAAAAACACAATGGGAACGTCAGCACGTAAGTTATCTCGAAGATACCATATTTCACGCTCGACTGTTAGTCGAACATTAGCCAGAAATAATCTATATTACCGTAAAAGAAGCAAGGCTCCAAAATACACTGCCGCTCAGTTGGAAAGAATTCCCGGGTGTTGCCGTGCTTTGAGACGCATTCATTTTCGTGAAAACGTTATCGTTATGGACGACGAAAAATATTTCACGTTGTCCAACTCGGAGATCAAAGGTAATGACGGTTTCTATACGGACAGTGTACAAGACGCTCCAGACGAAGTTAAATTCAAAGGCAAAGTCAAGTTTGAAGATAAAATTTTAGTATGGTGTGCCATATCAGAGGCTGGTGTTTCACGACCGCATGTTGGACGTGTTCGAGGTGAAGCTATCAATGCAGACATTTACATCCGAAAATGCCTTACAAAACTTCGGTATTTTATAAATACACATCATCCCAACGACCAAATAATGTTCTGGCCTGACTTAGCCTCTTGCCATTACGCCAGAAGAACAAGAGACTGGTTAGCAACAAATGGAATCAATTTTGTTCCGAAGGCAGATAACCCTCCAAATGTTCCTCAGGCGAGGCCCATTGAAGAATTTTGGTCTGTTTTGAGCAGAAAGGTATATGATGGGGGTTGGGAAGCCCACAATGAGGAGCAGTTAAGACGTAGAATCTTCCAAAAAATTCGAGAAGTCGACGTTGATACCGTCCAAGGACTGATGAGGCATGTAAGAAGCAAATTACGTGCCATAGAAGATCATGGACCTTTATCTGTCATGTAAATATTTAGTTAAATTCAAGATAGATATAAGAATAATATTCTGTTGTTAAAATAAAAAAAATAAAAAATGAAACTAAAAAAATTTGACTTTTACTTTTTCCGAAAACTTTTGAGACATACCGCACCCCTAGTGCAAGATCACCATAAAACAAAATATAGTCATTTTGAGTTAAGTATATGAAAAAATTGGTAAAATTGGTATCTTTTATAGAGCAACACCAACTTAACTCTAAATCAATTTAAATGCCGCCAAATAATTAAAAATGTTAGTCTTGTATTTTTGTAAATTACATAAATTTTACAAAAATTCACCCTAGCTTAAAATATGTTCTAATCGTTTTTTAAAAGTTGTTAGTTTATACTTGAAAACCAACCTATTTTGAATTATGTTGCTGGGAAATTTATATTTAATGGCAAATGAAAAAAATATTAATTCAATAGTAACATAACTCAAAAAGCTTTGAATATTTTAATCTATTATAACAGCAAGCTGAATTTTGTTCGGTGCTTCAGTAACTTAACTCCAAATGTGTTGATATGAACTTGAAAGTGATTGCATTGTATGATAAAAAGGTGCTCGGAAAGCAACATAATTTTAATTTAGTTTCGGTTAGAAAAGCAGTTTGTGATTGCGCTTGTTGATTTTTAGGTTAAGTTGAGATAAATTGTATTACATTACAATGCAAAGTCGTGGTAAAATGATTGTGAGTTTGTGTAAGATTCCTTTTGATAAAAATTTTGAGGTAAGTAGATACACAAAGTTCACATAACCTTAAAATTTAACGAACTTTTTTATAGGTTTCAAGTTCAGTTGTACATACTCTTGTTCCAATAGAGGTAGAAGATGATCTCATATTATTTAATAGTAATGAACGTCCTAGTCCAACAGGAAGTGACCCACAACCCATGGTAATTGAAACAACCGAAACTTATGAACAAACTGAAGATGACCAATGTTTACATCTTGTTTCCGAAGCAACAACATCTTCTGCTGTCTATACAAATTTGATGCCAATAGAATCTCATAACCCATCAGTTGTACATACTCTTGTTCCAATAGAAATAGAAGATGATCTCATATTATTTAATAGTGATGAATGTCCTAGTCCAACAGGAAGAGACCCACAACCCATGGTAATTGAAACAATCGAAACTTATGAAGAAACTGAAGATGACCAATGCTTACATCTTGTTTCCGAAGCAACAACATCTTCTGATGTCTATACAAATTTGATGCCAATAGAATCTCATAACCCAAAGGCAAGTAAAATTTGTTTGATTACTAAACTACACACTATTTTTGTTTTTAGCATTAATTATCTATATTTTATTATTACTTAACTTAAAATAGTGCTTTCTAAAATTTCAGGATGATGATCTAAATGATGAGTCATAGAATCCATCTGACCAAACTGAGTCAGAATGTAATTCGGAGTCAGAAATCGATGATGACTTAGATAACCTGGAATCAGCAAATACAGTTACAGAACAACTAACTGAGAACTTAAACGAGGAATCAGCAAATACAGCTACAGAACAACTCCCTGAGAACTTAAACGAGGAATCAGCAAATACAGTTACAGAACAACTCCCTGAGAACTTAAACGAGGAATCAGCAAATACAGTTACAGAACAACTAACTGACAACTTAAACGAATCAAATAAGAATCGATCAAGGAAGAGAAAACGGAATGTAGGTAAATGGAAGAGAGTGATAACAAAAAATCTAAAAAACACTGGTCAGGAATATGCGAATGCAAAGGGTAATATTGTAAAACCAAAAAGCATAAAGAAGTCATGTGGGTCTAAATGTAGGCATAAATGCTCAGAAGTAATGTCAGAGGAAGATAGAAAGTTAATATTTAAGCAATATTGGGAAATGGGAGATGAAGACAAACAAAGAGAATTTATTATTCGACATTCCAAATTGATATTTCCCAAATATGCATACAAAAAAGTACATACATCTAGAGATCGCACTGAAAATAAGGCCTATCATTTTAAACTTGGCACTAAACAGATAAGAGTATGCCGATTATTTTTTATGAATACATTAGATATTGGTGACACCAAGCTCCGTAATGCTTTCAAAAAGACTAATTCCGAAGGGTTTATTAAAAGCGATCAAAGAGGAAAACATGGCAATCAGTTAAAAGTAAGTGAAGAAATAAAGATGGCGATTAGAAACCATATTAATTCAATACCTAGGATTGAATCGCATTATTTACGAGCACAGACGACACGCGAATTTATTGATGGAAGCCTCAATTTAATGAGCTTGTATCGGCTTTATACAGAGG
This sequence comes from Malthinus flaveolus, assembly GCA_950108345.1. Classification (NCBI taxonomy): domain Eukaryota; kingdom Metazoa; phylum Arthropoda; class Insecta; order Coleoptera; family Cantharidae; genus Malthinus; species Malthinus flaveolus. Next base: position 57,840,995 of record OX467285.1, read on the forward strand.
ACTGCAAAGAAAGAGACATCCCGGTTGCTAAACTGTCAATGTATCAAGAAATTTTTAATACAGAATTTAATATTTCTCCCTACTTACCAAAAAAAGATCAATGTGTGCTTTGTGCGAATTACTTGAACTCAAATAATGAAAATAAGTTGTCATTACAAGAAGATTATGATAACCACATCCGGAACAAAGAGAAGGCAAGAGAAGAAAAATCTTTTGATACTAATAATGCAATAAAAAATGATCCATCCACAGTCGTTGCCGTGTATGATCTACAAGCAGTTTTTCCTACTCCCTCTGGCAACGTTAGTTCATTTTACTACAAAAGTAAACTTAATTCCTTTAATTTCACAATCTACAATATTCTCACTAAAGAAGGACACTGTTACCTGTGGAACGAAACAGTTGCACTACGTGGAGCAAACGAAATTTCCACGTGTGTCCTTAGTTTTTTGGCTAACAGGTGCATTGATAAAAAACGAGTAATTTTTTACAGTGATAATTGCTGTGGTCAAAACAAGAACCGTTTTGTAACCAGCATGTATATTTACGCGGTGTCTAACCTTGACATAGAGACAATTGAACATAAATTCCTGATCACGGGACATAGTCAGAATGAAGGAGATTCAATGCATTCATGCATAGAAAAAGAAAAAACAAGAATGCTCAAATCCGGACCAGTTTATGTTCCATCACAGTGGGCCCCTATTGTAAAGTTGGCAAAAAAGAAGAAGCCGCAGTATGAAGTTAACGAAATGTCTACTTCTGATTTTTTAGATTTTAAAAGTTACTGTAATTCTGCACACTTTAACATGAGCATCAACACTAATAAAGAAAAAGTTGTTTGGAACAATATTAAAGTTTTAAAGGTTGAAAAATCAACACCAAATACTTTATTTTACAAGACAGATTTTGATCAGGAAGAATTTAAGGAGATTGATTTAAGGTAGTACTACCGATACCACAAGTGTCAAATGTGTGCTTACTGTAATTTGACTTCCGTCGTATTTATATTTGGCAACGCCGCGTAAAAGCAAAAGAGACAAAAAATACCTTTCAGGTTATCGGTTTGACATTTAATGTTTGTTTACTAATGAAATGTCTGAATCAAACTTATTAAATGGTACAAAACGAATATTTCATTGGAAAAATAAAAGAGTCACTGAAAAAAGGTACAAAAAAATGTGAAACAAGTAGCATTAGCCGTATTCTGTACATATTTAAATTTCGCGCGCGTCTAACCTTCTTGGCGGCGTTGCCACATGTAAGTTTTTTCTTAATTATTTATGAATTACTCTTATCACGGGCTCTAAAGTTAAGGTTTTATTAATACAGAAAATTCAATTAATTTTTTTCTTTCTATTGATACAATTTCATAAAAATCTGAACGTCCAATTTTGTGAAATAAAATCAAATCTGTGATTTCCCATAAGGATCAATGTTAAAGGCAAAAAACTTTAAATATTTTTATCTTTTTTTCAGTTCTCTGTAGGCCTCCAAAAATTTAACTGGTTAATTATGATATTATAATGTACCAATATGCCAAGTTTCATTAAATTCTGAACGTTAATTCTAAAACCAGTAGTACTACCTTAAGACGAACCCAAAAGAAAAACGTAGAAAATCGCAATGTTCTTCAAAGAGCTTATAAACAAGCACCCAAAATTTCCAGCGAAAAAAAAGAGGGTCTATTACATCTATGTCGTACAAATGCAATAATAGAAGTACACCATCCATACTATTTCAATTTGTCTACAGATGAAAAGAAAAAAATTAATGAAAATACCAAAAATATTAATAATAATAACCTAGTAGAGAAAAAGACAACTTCGAAACAGTTAAAAAAAAACAAAAAATAATTGTATTGAGTATTCATTATTTTGTTTCTAGGTACATACTACTTATGCATTAATTTAGTTATTTTTTTAGTTTTAGTTTTGTATTTTAATAAAATAAACATTTTCCAAAAAGTAGGTACTTCATTAATCCTTCAATAATGGCAAAATAAATAACAACATAATTCGAATTAGTAAAATATTAGCAACATAATTCGAATTATGTTGCTAATATATTACTCCAAGTTAAATTATAACAGTGCTACACCAACATAACTCACTTTATCTTTCTTGGTTTCGATAATCCGTTAATATAAAACTTAACAACTAGAATAACAAGTGTTTTACGATAATCATATCAACTGCTAACAACACTAAAGAAAAATAATATAATTAAAAAAATAATAGAAGTCTGACACTTACTTAAAATGCAATTATCTCAGAACTATTGTTTTTGAGTTATGGTGCTCTTGCACTAGGAGTGCGATACGTTAGTAGCCTAGTACCTATACCTACCTACCTACTACCTACTACCTACTATTTTTAGAAGTAGCGACTAAAGTGGACGCGGCGAAAGTGGAATTCAAATTTCATACTTATCTTTCTACAATACAAGGTCCCTCCCAATCTCTAGTTTACGTAACACAACTAACAATTTTTTGGTAACAGGGTATATGACGATGACCTGACTTTTTAAAACAAATCGCGTAAAGAAAATAGGATTGCATAGGTCAAGAATTGCTATCGGTAGACGTTCGTTTAGTAACATCAGCCAAACACCTATAGTAGCAAATTTTTATCTTTGAATGAGTGTGCATTGTGCAAGTGTTTATAAAGCACATTCTTATTAAGGTCGAATAGTAGAGAGTAGAGAGGCGTTGAATAATTAATAAATAATAGGAGTAGAATCTGTTTTTAAAATTGGAATTCAGCAAGTAATTTTTTCCTTAAATTGTAGCGGTTCTTGCTACTGTCCAATTCCAACAGTGTGAATTTATTACCGAAATCAAGTAAATAAAATTTGATAATAAAATTTTATATTTATTATTTAGTATAATTGTAAATAGGAAAGTATGTAGGTACATGATTAAATAAAATATCGAGATTAAACCAAATTAATGAAGTTAGATAAGTAATAAGTATAAGTACCTACTACCTACATAGACATACATAACCGATAAAATACAATGCATAATAAAATCAGGTTATTTATTACATTTTTTTAAATTATTATGTAAAAAAACAAGTGCATTCACAGTTTTGCCCTTGAGACAGTTTCTTTTGGCTGTTACGATGTTTCCAGCAGCAGAAAAAACTCTCTCGGATGGTGTGGATGTTCCGGGAACTGACAGGTATCTTTTTGCTATTACCGCTACATTTGGAAATCTGCTTTCGTTGTTTTTCCACCAAGTTAGTGGACACAAGGCTTTATTTATTTGTGGTTCCTTGTAGTACAAATCGATTTCCTTTTCCACCGTATTGTCAGTAGATGGAAAAAGAAGGCCCAATGCCGTTGAAGCTTCTCCTTCAGTTATTCCAGGAGCACGTATGGTGGTACTAACGTTAGACATATGATTTTCGACGGTCCGTTTCACACGCAAAATCAATCCGGTATGTCGCTCTGTTGATTTATACCTCGGATCCAAAAAGGTGCAAACGTCGAGCAACCCAACATCAACACTGCTCCCGCTTAAACTTTTGCTGTACTTGTAACGATTTTTCAAGTCGCTGCCGGTCTCTACTTTGAAACTGCCGATTTCCTTTAAGTCTCTTGGCTCGATCTTCAAAAAATTATCCACCAAAGAAATTACTATTGGTAAAACCATCGATACAGTTGGATAACTTTCCGATGACATAACCTTTGTTATTAATGCAAAAGGTTTAAGAACTTTCTCCAAATTTTCCAATAGAGTCCAGTCATTCTCTATTAGCTCTAAAGCTATAGCTTGAGCTCGGGAAGTTACGCTGCGATCTTGAATTGTAACAGGGCGCAAAGCCAAATTAAAAATATTTAATTATAGTTATATTAGTTGATTGCATTCCAGGACGTATCATATTATTTCTTTAGTTCATTAACAGTAGACTGGAATGTAATAGGAGAATAGCTGAGCGAAGCCAATAGAAAGAATAATAATACACGCGCGTCGGATTAACTTAAATCATTAATTTTTCATAAATCGATGATAATTACAAAAAATTGCATATCTGTCGTCTGACTATGTGGTTCACATCCTGTGCGTTTTGACGAGTTTAGTAGTTTTTCCAAAGGTGAAAAAACGCACATGGAGGGAAACGCAGAGTCAGGAAAATCGACAAATCATACGACGATGAAAAATTAAGGAGTTCCATTCAGAAAGTCGTCCAAGAAGGTTCAGAGAACATTTTCATTTTCTCAATTTTTGTCAAGTCGGGCCGTGCTTTTTAATTATTCAATTATTGTGATTATTCTTCTTATTCGACGGGCGCGAGAGTGAGTGATTTAGTTTTGGGTAAGAAACATTTTTATATATATCTTTTTCAATGTCAGGTGTATATCTGAGTAAAGGAATAACGTTTTGAGTCGAACACTCAGAATTTGTGCTATATTCGGATTTTAACTGTTTTATTTGTATTTGTACGTGATCGCAGGTATTCTTGGTCGAACTATAACTATTGTAATTATTATCAACTATTCATGTTCTTTTTTATCACTATTTGGATTTTACACAATAAACTTTAACTACGCGAATTTGAGAATCTTTCTTTTACCTTCGAGCTACCCTTAGGTAAACCCGATAACGCCACTTGCCCAGCCAGGAGGGAGTGGACGTTACCAAAGTGGCAGCTTTGGTTACAGAATTACGGGTACTAAGGCCTGGCGCTGCTCGATTAACCTCTCGATCATGCAGTACACTGAATTCCATCGTATTTTGACGCACTGGATTAGTCTGTGTGCTGGTGTGCCATGGGTTTCTTGAGATGCTTTCAATGCGTTTGAAGCCACTGTCGAATGCTTAAAATGCCCTACGATTGAACTGCATTTTGTCATCAATTTCTGAATGGAATCTTCTTTTAATCCCTTATTGATTGACAACTGCAGGGTATGTGCGAAGCAACACAACCTGTCTTCAATTTCGCTCAACATTCGAACAGCACTGATAATATTGGCTGCGTTGTCGTGAACTATTGCCTGCACCTTGTCTTGCAAACCCCATTCTTCAATTATTATATATCACCTGTGTGGCGTTCTTCCAAACATTCGGAACACAGCGTGAAAGATAGTTGTTTCCAGTCCACTGATATAGCGTGCAAAGTAACTGTTATGTACGAATCTGTATTTCTAGAAGTCCAGCAGTCCGTAGTTAACGAAACATATTGAAAATCCTGGATTGTTTTCAACAGCCGTTGTTTCTCGATGTCAAATCGAACGTTTATTCTTGCTTTTATAGTATTTTTTGAAGGCACTTTATAAGATGGGGCAATTTTATTCATCAACTGTTGAAAACCATTCCCTTGGGCTAAAGATATTGGCAACATATCCTCTGCAATCATTCTAGCGATAGCATCTGTAATTGTATTTTGGCGTCTTGCAGTGGTCGAAGATGTGAAAAATATTTCAGAAATTTTGGATTGATAGTTCTGGGAAGAATGTTCGATAGATTCAGACTCGCTTGGCTCAATTTGGGCATCTTCTGATGTTATCGATGGCGTACCAGATGGCTCAGGAGAAATTGATTCGGCTCTAAAAATACAAAAGATGTTAGTTTCTCTCATTTTTAAAGTAATTAAAAAAACTTTGTTTAAAATTCAATTGTTCAAATCTTCAAATACCTTGTGGAGGTGGCTGCTGTAGTTTCCTCTGTAACTTGAACTGGAACTGTCACTTCTTTGCTAGTCAACGCATGTTTACGCTTTAAATGATTCCACATACACGATGTACCACTAGAATATTTTAATTTACTTTTGCATATGATGCACGACACTAATTTATGCTTTGGAATTTTATTGAAATATTTCCAAACGTCACTCATTTTTTTTAAATCAATACGATTATTCGAAATTCAGTTTAGATTTTAGACTTAGACACGCTTTACAGCTTGAAGCCAACTAATAGAGATTGGGAAGATTCTGCAGTATTTAAAATTTAAACTAGCAAAGTTATAAGAGCTTATTGTTTTTATTCGGCACCTGCACTTTATCACTGCAGCTGCCAATATGATAAGACTTGATAGTCGATAGTCGAAAGCAACAATGTCAAAATCTTAACATTCTTAAAAATCATAACATAATTATACATAATAAAAATAAAACAATTTAGGCCACGATTAACTTAACACCCTTAGGTACAATTTGAAGAAAGTCGAATGTCGGTTAATTAATCGCCGTTTTTAATTTTTTAATAAGAGGATAACGGTTAACCGAAAACCACTATTCGGATAACGGTTAACCGAAAACCGCTATTCGGATAACGGTTAACCGAAAACCGCTATTCGGATAACGGTTAACCGCGGTTAACCGAAAACCGTTACCCGGATAACGGTTTTTTTGTATAAAAACGGTTTTCTCGAAAAACCTGGTAATTCGGTTATTATTCGAACCGGTTAATTTCAAATACGGTTAACCGGTTTGGAATTTTGGCGGTTTTTGCCAGCACTAGTTTGGAGGATACCCTTAGAGGTGTTTCTCCTTCAGCTATCATTAACCATGACGAGACATGTTTTAGTGATGATCCCGGGAAGAAGAAAGTTGTAGTAAGAAGAGGTTCAAAACATCCTGAGCGGATAACGGACTCTACAAAGAGCAATACATCCGTGATGTTCAGTATAACAGCCTCAGGAGAGATGCTTCCGCTGTTCATTGTTTACAAAAGTGAACATTTGTATCGAACGTGGATGGAAAACGGTACAAAAGGGACAAGATTTGGGCGAAATAAGTCGGGTTGGTTCGATCAGCCGCTGTTTGATGAATGGTTTTGTCAGATTGCACTTCCATATCTAAAAAAGCAAGAGGGCAACCGTGTAGTCATAGGCGACAATTTGGCTAGCCATTTGTCTTTTAAGGTGATACAGCTCTGTGAAGAACATCAAATAAAATTTTGCTTCCTTCCGGCAAACTCTACACACCTGACACAGCCACTAGATGTAGCTGTATTTAGATCTATCAAAAAAGCTGGCGTCAACAATTAGAATCGTGGAAAAAAAAGTATAAAGGATCCCTACCAAAAAAATATTTTCCAAGGACTTTAGCTTTAACTCTAACTGGTGTTAAAAATCTAAAAGACAACATCCTTGCTGGATTTTCCGCTACAGGGATTTTCCCATTTGATCGACAGCAAGTGCTAAAGCGATTACCAAAACACCACACTGGCGAAGATGAAGACAGTCCTAATGCTTGGAAATCGTCATTGGTGGAAATGTTTCAACATGCCCGTAATGGTGAAAAACCTGTTATACGTCGTCGAAAAAAAATTCAAGTTGAACCTGGAAAAAGCGTTACTGTAGAGGATTTTACACAAAATGAGGATATTCCATCAACAAGTGGATATCAATCCAAAGGAATACTTGATTTTGAAGAGAGTTTAGAGGCTGAAGAGACTATTGAGACTGAAGAAACTGAACAGATAGTGAATATATCAGAAGATGAAACTAAAGAAGAATCTGAGACTGAACTACATGTAGAAGATTTTGTAGAAGTTTGTTTTAAAACAAATAAAAATGATAAATTTTATGTTGGAATAATCAAGAACATAGTCAGTGAAAAAATTACAATACATTTTTTGAGGCCGAATCAAAAAATTAAGAATTGTTTTGTTTACCCAAATGTGGTAGATAAATGTGAAGTAGATTATCAACAAATAGTCAAAAAGTTACCAAGTCCCACACGCTTAAGAAGAGGTGGCTATAAATTTGCCTATAATATTAAATCTTATGAAGTTTTATAATTTTGTTTTTTACGTTAATTACACAACCTTCCTCATGAAAGGCAGTATTTTTAGGTTTAAATCTAATACTTGTTTTGTATTATTAAGAAAGTTTTTTATTTTAATATTTAAGAGAAAAAGTATTTTTGTTACAATGTGTTCTTAATAAAAGATTATATATCAATGTGTTGATATTCAAAAATAGTTGTTTTCACCCCTAGTTTCGACTTTGATATTCACAATTTTGGTACAAAAAATTATAATTTGTCCCGATTGACCCCATAATAGAGGCGACTTGACATTTTAATGAAAATAAACCTATGTCCTTATTGACCCCCAACCTGGGGTGAATTGGGACAACTATAAAAAAAATTATTAAAATATTATAGGCCATTCTATCAGTCGACTTTTACTATCCATCAATAAAGCTTGTCATTTATCGCCCTGATTCAAAATTTGAACCCAATATATTAACAAACAAAAAAGTTGTCGACAAAAACGTCTCAAAATCGTCCCGATTGACCCCGTTTGACGGTACCTAATCTAAAATAGTATTATATAAAAAAAATATATATGTATATATTTTTTTGTAGTTCGAGATATTTTCAATGGAAAATTATTTTCAAGTTTCTAAATTTCAACTATTTACTTATTACTCAAACTGATTTAAGAGTAGATTGTAAATACGCCGTTAATAAAGGAAAAAAATAAATAAATAAATAAAAAATAAATCTGACGTGCGTTAAAATCAAGGCTGGCGCGAGAAACAGTTATTAACTGAATACTTTTCCTGCATTTTCTCGAAAACGGCTGAATCAATTAAAAATCTTATAACTGTATAATAAAAAACCTCTTAACCTTTAAAATTATTTTAGTTAATTAGTACTTTGCTGTAAAATAGTTAGGGGAGCCAATATTTACAGAAGTTTGTTTTCCCAGGTTAAATCCTATGATCAAGATTCAAGTTTCTACCGTGTAGGTTTGCAGCAGTTATTAGATAATTTAATAAAGCATACAAGGGCTTTAACAACTTTAGGTTTGCCAGTAGAGCACTGGTATACCCTATAATTCGTATTATTCGAGGTAAATTCGACTTCGTTACCCGCCGCGAATGGCAAAATTTCATATCTTCCATGGAGGCTTTACCGAAAATGAAAGATTTAGAGATCTTTTTACGTAGAAGGTGTCAAGAAATACAAAGGGTTGCTCAAAGACCAATAATTCATAATCAGTTCAATAGAAATCCTCAAATTTTACCTATCGTCGCAACAACTAAAAAATATTCGTGTGCATTATGTAAAAGCGTTACATCCCATATCGTCGGTATACAAGCAAAATCCACTAAGGATTGGTTTTACCACCTCTAGTCCACCGCGCTCGACCATTAGTCGAAGCTCGACTAAAAGTTGAAAGCATCTTTTCGGTTTTACAATCGATAGTCAACGAAAAAAATGACGTCCAACTTTTAGTTGTATTGACTAGCAGATATTCTGCTTGTCAAGCACCAAAAGTGCTAGTCTGTTTGCTTTATTTTTATACCGCCAAGGCACCAGGAGAAATATAACAAAAGAATAAATACCAAAAAATTTTAAAATAAATATGTTTACCTTTTTTTTGTTACAAAATTTTTAAGTTGCCTTTTTTTAAGCTTTTCCCCTGTTCGTTATTATTTTTTTACGTTATTTTTTATTTTCCTTACTCATTTATTACGTAACCTTTTTTTTAAATATACAGTGCTTGATTGTGCGTATGCAACATACGAAAAAAGTGCAGGTGTACTAATGTAATTTTACAAAAATGTAATTTTACAAATCACACGTCAAAGTATTAAATCTACAGATGTAAAATAGCACGTGTAATTTAAAAAAATAATAAGTACAAGCACAGGTAGATAACGGATAACAGGTAACCAAAGTAAGGGCAAGGTTATGACTGACCCAGGCGCTATTGTGTATTCGCATTGTAATTAGGATGTTACTATACATTTCTTTGGTACCAGAAACAACTCGTTTGTTAAAGTTACTAGAGGATTCAAAACGATTGTAAAACCCATTGTCGCCTACAACTAATCGTCGACGTGGACTAATAGTCACTTCGACTATTAGTCGAGAACACAAATGTAAAACCGGTCCTAAGTCAAATTTTTGGTGTTTTGAGTTAGTTACGCAATCCTATATAATATTTTCTGCTCTTTCGTCTGGTAGGGTCCATTTTGTCAAAAAAATATTTTTGGACAAAAAGACTCTTTTTCGGTTTCAATTAAATCCAAAAATCGAGTTTTAATACTGGTAAAATACAAAATGTCACTAGTGGATTTTACGTGGATTATTTTCCGATGATGAATCAACTAACTCGAATTAGTGTCTTAATTGTTTTTACCGCAACACTTAAGACTTTATTATTAAAACTTTAGGGTTGGGGGTTGAATTTTGGGGTAATAATGAGAGTTGTAAAAGATTTTCAATGTTTGGCTTATGGTATTTTGAATGTTTGTTCATTCGAATAGAACGTATTCATCTGTGTTAGTTGTATGTTGTATAAGTGCATAATCAGCCCAATTCTGTAACTACTTTGTTAATATTATTATAATTATTATTATAATTATATATATATATATATATATATATATATATACATATATATAATATAATTATTATTAATATATTATGTAACAATATTGTTACACGTTTAAGTTGTAGCAATTTTCATAGCAATATTTGAACAATTTCCTATTCAGTAACTTGTGAAATAACAATTCTTGTTAGGAATTTAAGCATAGCAATAATTGTTATTTTGTACTATGAAGTTAGCGCTGTAGGTCATGTACATTAGTCATTTTGTAGTTATTTTGCACAAAAACGCTAAAATTAACCTAAAAATGTTCATTCAAATTTCAAATCATGCCATAGTTACCGTACGTATCAGTTCGTAGTGGTGTTTACATTTACAACGTGGTCAACGATGAATAGTTCTCAAAGCACAACTCCAAAAAAACGTGGCAAAAAGACCTCCAATGAACAAATGGAGGCAATTATTAATTTTATTAGCATAAATAATGTGCTAATAAGCGGTAAATGCCATCCTTTGGCAACGTCTGAAGTGAAAGACACCTGGCAAGAGTTAGTGGAAGTGTTAAACAAAATAAATGGTTCCCGGAAAGACGTAAAGCAGTGGAAATGTGTAAGTATCTTGAAACACTAATGCTAAATTGCTCATTTTAATATACTGTTTGGTTCCTTAATTTAATTTTTATTTACCACATTTTACTCTTGCCTCATGCTTCATGGAAGTTTTCAAGTTGTATTTTTCAGTTTTAAGGTGTCATGGCATTAATTCATTAATTTCTTACTGAAAAGTTTATGAACGAACCGTAATTTTAAAAACAAACAAAATATAAAATTATCAATTTCCTTTAGTTTCTAGCAGAATGGAAATCCAAAGTCCGAAAGAAGGCCCGCCAACACAAGAGGGAGTTGGTACAAACAGGTGGCGGAGGGTTTCTAAATAAAGAGCTCACCGATTTGGAAAATCGGCTAATGCAGGTGTGCGGGTGGGTTAGTGTGACCGGGTGCACTGACCTACCCGATGAAATAGATCTCGAAGTTGTTGGAGCAGTTCAACCATTAGTTCAGGAGCAATACATTATTGCAGAAAATAGTAACTTGGTGTCCGAGATGGAAATTCTAAAAGTACCCTTACCTGGTAAAGTAAAGGAATTGTTCGCTGTGCTTTTTGTTAATTGAATTTCTAATTATTATTAATTATCTTTGAAGTTATATGCGAGTAAATAATAATTTATATATTTGCTACAGCAGTGCAAGAAACAATCGCCGATGACCGATTGCCTGTGGGAACACAGTGTGATGGTGATGACCCCCCAGAAGCTGTGCCTGTGGGAACAAGGTATGAAGACTCCCTAGAAGCTGTACCTGTAGCTACAAAGAAAGGTATTTTGTAATTACTATTATGATAAAAGTATATTCGTATGTAGATTTTGATACCGAAATTTATACAGGTTATGTAAGTTATATTTTAACAAATTTGACTTTTTGCAGAAAGGCGATCCAAAAAAAGAAAACACGAAAGTGGCCCATCGTCATCACGAATGACTAAACTCGAAGAATCTGCACATCTCTATGCAGAAAGCACTAAAAATATAAGTGCTTCCATAAACAATCTTGCGGGAAGCATGAATCTTTTGGCAAATGCTGTTTTACAATTTGCAGAAGTTTTAAAAAAATAAATTCATTTAAGTGTAAAACATTATAAATTTATTTAAGTGTGACAATTTTGTTTTATGTTTACTTTTCTAATTTCGAAAAAATGAATTAATTTAAAAGTGTGACAATTTTTTTTTATACTTGCTAATGATTTCTGATCCAATTTATCAACTGCCTTCTTATAAGTCGTCCTTCTTCTAAAACATTAAGTTCATTCCCTGCAACATGTGCATTTATTTCATTCTCTTCATAATAATTATGATGATTCTCATTTTCTTCAATGTCGGGAATATTATTTAAACGACATATGTTGTGTAATACAACACATGCATATACGATCTGACCAGCTCTACTGTGAGAATAATGCAAAACTCTATGTTTCAAAAGACATCTAAAACGAATCTTTAATACTCCAAAAGCCCTCTCTATCACGTTTCTAGAAGAGGTATGGCGTGATGTATAAATTCCTTCTAAACTATCAGGAAGAGCATCAGGTATCGGAGTCATCATCCACGGTTGTAGAGGATATCCTGAGTCACCTATTAACCAGGTGTTGCGTTCTCCCAATTCATAGCGTCTCTGCAAATGCCTATGAATTGTCGATACTTCCCATATTGCAGCGTCATGTGTAGCTCCGGGGTATCTTGCATTAACATTCACAAATTGCATATTCGAGTCACATATCTAAAAGAGATAGGAGGTAATTAAATTAAAAATAATTTGATAACAATAATAATTAATACTAACTGCCTGAACATTGATACTGAAGTAACCCTTTCGATTTAAATATGCTATTGGAGGATTAACATCATTCACATTAGGAGCAATAATTGCAACATGTGTGCAATCTATAGCCCCAATCGTATTTGGGAAGTTGAGGATATCTTCAAACCTGTATAAAATAATACACTGTATACAATAGAAATCTAAAAGGTACGATTAGACTGGTGAGTTTCTCAAGACAGTTCTCGCGTGAGAGACTTGCATTTTCGTTTACATTACAGACAGGAATTGTCGCAAGTTTCTGTCGGGCGAGTTCTCGTGTTATCTACTTGTGTGAGAAATTTCATTTAAGCGGCTTGCAGTGGTGTTTACATTTGCGCCAGCAGTGTCCGATAGCAAACTCGCAATAGTTTCTCGCCAGTCTAATCGTACCTTAAGGGCGTAGTAATGTAACTAACCTCCGTTTTGTTTGCGTAACGTCAATTTCAGTAACTGGAAATTTTACGTATATTCTCAACAAATGGTTAGTAAAAATTGCACTAATTTGTGAAACACACCTACTTATTGAAGGCTGACTCATGGCTAAGTTTAAGTCTTGCCCGACTCCTGTTTGATACATGCCCGAGCCATAAAAATTTAAACTTGCTAATACCTAAAATTTAAAAAATAATTATGCTGTGTATGTCAACTAATAACTTTATTTAAAAAACCTTCAGATGAAACGGAATTTTCGTTTCTCGTAATGGGTTCTCGCCAAAGCCTTGCATTTCTTCAATTAAATTTAGTACCGGAATTTTTGGAAGACGAAATATTTTAATGAATTTCTCATCTGGTATTTGAAATGAATTGCTGTTGTCTCGTAAAAGACGATACTCTAGTCTTAGTCTTCTCCTAAAAACGTTTAGTAATTTATTTATCGATTACAATTCAAATTCAATTGATTTAGATGTGGTTCTAAGAAAACTTCAGTATTTATCAAATTTAGTTTTAAGTACTTACTGATTTTCTAATTGCTCAAACTCGTACATAAAATTGTAATGGAAATCCATTTCCAACGAGAAAAAACGCACGCACTTACCTACTACACATGTATAACCTAACCCTATTTCTACCAATAACAATCAACTATAAGCTTAACAACCGGGTTTTGCCTATTGCTACGATAAAGATGATGGTAACAAGAAATGGTTAAGATGACATTTCAAATTGTTATATTTTACATTACAGAATAAGAAATTGTAACAATATTGTTACCATAACAAGAAATCTTTAAGATAGCAATGAAACTTGATTGCTACGGATAACAATGTAGTTACAGAATAGGGCTGAATGCCTTATACTTAAGCTGGATCCCGACAGTTGCGTTTTGCGTTTTATTTCCTCTCTTGTGATTGGTGTTTAAAAGTGTCCCAAAAAAGCATCGCAAAAAGCTGAGAAAGGTTCAGCTTTTGCGGCGTATTTATATATTCATCTCTGTTTATACTTGAATCTGTCGCCCTCACAATATTTTTTGACAGCATCCGGAATCGTATTGTTTGTGTTTAAAAAGAAAGTACGGTTAGTTTATGTTGTTCATCGTGCTATAGCTGTAAATTCAAAATAGTATCAAAATGTTGTATGCTTGTGATACATCTGAGAAAGAAATGCAAGAGCATGAAGTATATTTGCATTCTTGCTTTACAAGAAGAGAAGATGAGTAAGGTTGTAGTAGTAGTAAACAAACGGAGACAGCTAAGTAAGTATATGTAGTAAAATGTAGATTTTTAGATATTTTTTAACAGGACGTCTTGAATTTTTAGTATTATTGACAGTAGTGTAAAAGAACTGCTCATTTCCTTTGTGCAGGAAAGACGGGCTCTGTGGGATTACACGTTACCATTGTCACAACGTGGTAAATCAACAAAAGATGTGTTGTGGATGGAAATTTTCGAGCTGTTAGAAGGTAAATACATACATTGCATTATCGAACAAAAGTTTGTGTAGGTACAGGTCTACAATTGAGAACATACTTGTGGTTTCGAGCACAATGTAGTAGAATTTGTATGTGAGTAAGGTGAATTCCAAACGTAAGTTCTCACTTGTAGACCTGTAAATGGAAATTATCTGGATGACTTGCCTAATTATTGTTGAATCATGTCTAACATGTACCTACACGCCTTCTAGGTGCGATGTCATTAGAAGATCTTCAGAAGAAATGGAGAAATTTGCGAGATCGATATTTTAAAGTGAAATCAGAAATTGAAACGTATGTTCCAAATGGAAGTGCAGCAAAGACCATAAAAAGTTGGAAATATTATGACGCGTTGCAATTATTAGGCGATAAAAACGTTCGAAAAAAGTAGGTAATTAATTTGAATCATTAAGCAGAAAACTTACTTCTTTTGTATTATAGAACTACCACTAACTTGAATGTAGATGTGACGTTAGAAACGCCACCTGCAACGCCACAGACGAGCAGCACCAGCAATACCCCCATTGGTGCGCCAAAAAAAAGAACCAAAAAAACTGAAGATATCGATAGTTGCATATTAGAAGTTTTGAAAACGCAGGCACCTGCACCTGTCGTAACTCCACCTGCATATGGTGGTAATTTTGTTTGTACTCGATTGGCAGAAGTGTTGGCCAAACTGCCACCTCGCAAAAGAGCTAAGTTAGAGATAGAATTTTTGCAAAGAGCGTTCGAAGTGTAATTTGAGGAAGATTAGTATAAACGTAACTAACTTTAACTGATATTGCAATAAAAAACTACTTAAATTGTTAACGTCCATTTTCATAATCAACTTTAACTTAAAGTCGTCATTTACTTTAGCATATCCTTGGTTTCCTAGGGCAACTTTAGTACTTTTAAGGCTACTTAAGGAAACCTCACCACGCACTTTACCATAAAGTAGCCTTAAAAGTACTAAAGTTGCTCTAGGAAACCATGGGTATGCTAAAGTAAATCACGACTTTAAGTTAAAGTTGATTATAAAATTGGACGTAATACTTTTATTTGTTTACTAAAAATATTACTTTTCCCACTGGAATGGTACTGCTCCTTCAGTCATAAAGTGTAGAGCTAGGGCTTCTCTAACGTCTGATGCTTTTCTGCTATACATATTGTTACGACCGCCAGTAATAGATGTTAAATTAGTGGGCTGTGCCTAAAATAATAACAGCTATAGACCGTAACACAAAAAATATTCAAATTACCGGTATTACTATGTGCTTGCCATCAATAGCCCCTATGCAATTGGGAATGTTTCACATTCTATAAAATTCATTTGCTATTTCCAGCCACTTTTGCTCACTAGGTTGTACAAATACTTCTTTACTGAATATGTTCCAAATTGTAGTGCAAGTTTCAAAAATTATATTGCTCATAGTATTTTTTCCAATTCGAAAGTTGTACGCCATTGACACCATACTGTCCCGAGAAGCTAAATATCTGAAAATTATAGATACAATTCTATAACTAATATATTTGGCCATTAATTAAAATCATCCTTAAGTAGCTTATAGTAGCAGCTAATCTTTCACCAGCTGAAATTGTTTCTCTTGAATAATGCTATCAAGGCACCAACTTTACTTAACAATAAATCAAACTGCACAGCACTCATACGTAGAAAGTTAAAATGACTTTCGGCATCGGACAAACGCATCTCCTGAATAAGATTGTGATATTGTCCCTGCGATTTTCTTTTTAAGAATACATCCTTTACCCACATTCTTTTTTTAATGATCCTACTTTTCTGTTTCCTAAACTGTTTCCTTCTGTTTCTGTAACCTAACATTTTGCGTTTCCAATGAAAAAATTGCAATTCTATTTCAAAGGTTAGTTTCACATTCAAAACAGATTTGACATTAACCCTTTAACGGGCAAATTAAATTTTTAACATTATGGTTAGTTTTTTAATATCAGCCAATAGAGGATAGTTTATAGAGTCTGTGAAAATTATTTTGAAAAATAACAATGACGTGGTAAGGGTGTAGGGTGGTGGCTATTTTAGTTGCCACCAACCATTTAGGTATTATATAGTTCTTTAATGTTTAGTGGTTTCAGAAATAGCCACTTTCAAATGAAATACGCAAAAAATCAATATTTGTTTATTAATATGTTATAATAATATTTGAGTAAGTAAATAAACATTTATTTTTCATGAAAAGGCGCAAAACACGTGAGACATAAAGCTACGTCACATACTTTGCAAATAATGCTCGATCTGGTTACTTTTACCTTTGTGCTACAGTACGCGCATCTTCTATTTTTTCCTTTTATTGGTAAATGAAGTCCCACATTTTGCTTTCTTACCGTACTGTCTACACCTACTGCTCTCCCATTAATTTTTTTCATCTTTGATTTTGTAATGGTTACCGCGCCTTGTTTACCTGGATGTTTTCTTGAAGAGTAATTTCCAATCAACTGGTCTGCAAGCATACTTCTAAAATTTAGATGGGAAATTACTTTGGCTTTGCTGTTATTTTGAATAGCTGATGTTTTGAATGACGCGTAGGCATTTACTATTGCCGAATCAAGCATATGGTAGAAAAGTTTCATCCACCATCGTCGTGATTTCCACGAAATTGGATATGTTGCTAACATTTGGTCGAATCTGTCCACGCCACCCATATACTTATTGTAGTCAGAAATTGGCTGAGGACAGTTCACCAATTCTCTTTTTCCAGTTCTATTGGTTCTCAATACTTTTGTTATTACACTTGGGTCGTGAGATGAGCTGATAACCACAACACTTTTCTTTCCTCGATCAAGCCATTTGCAAACGGAAATGTCATCACTCATAGCGCAATCACTTTCTCCAGGTTTCAGATTTTTATCATCCATTAGAAGTGTTTTAGGATAGTATTTGCGGTTAGTCCGAAAAGTACCACAAGCGAAGGTATTATTTTCTAATAGTTTTGACAACAAATCAAAACTACTAAAAAAGTTATCAAAATAGAGACAGTGTCCTATTGCTTGGTAATTTTCTGATAATTGCAGAACAGTTCTTTCACCTAATGATCCCTCTGATACGATTTTAGTTTTTCCTTCGTATACTTCTAAACGAAGTAAATACCCTGTTTCCGAACAGGCAATTGCCCACACTTTGAAACCACGCTTTATTGGCTTCATGGGCATGTACTGTTTTAAAGAGGTACGGCCCTTGAAGCCAACCATGCTCTCATCTATCGCCAAATTTCTTGATGGATTAAAATTTTCCCGAAATTTCTCATTGAACATTCTAATAAGGGGTCGTATTTTGAATAGTTTATCAAAATTTTTGGATTCCCTTCCTGGCATCTTGGTATTGTCATTGACATGCAAGTAGCGCAAAATACACAGGAACCGTTTCAAACTCATTATATTTGCAATTCGGTGTACGTGAAAGTTTTCGTTTGAAGACCAATATAATCGCAAAGTAGGTAATTTATGAATACCCATAATCACAAGGATTCCTATGAAAGCTTTTAGTTCTTGTGCATCTAGACTTAAATTAATTCCTTTCTGTTGAGCAAATAAATTAGATTGTTCTATGATATGCTCTATAATTTCATTACCGAGAAATTTTTCAAACACTTTTAGCGGAACTTTGTTGTGTGCTGGAAATGTTGGTCCATAATTATTTACGAAAACATAATTTGTATAAACAGAAGGAGTTACTATGTTTTTTTGAAAGTGATAGGTGTACGTTTTTGAAACCTGGCTTGGATCATTATTATTGTTAGTAGGATTATCGTCATCATCAGCATCAGTGTCACTAGCATCCATCAATATATCCATGTTACGTTCTTCTGGAAGAAGGTCAGGGTCTGCAACAAAATCGGGATCGGCAACTGAGTCATCAGAATCTTCTTCATTTGAAAGATCTGCTATTAGGTCCGTTATTTTTCTCTTAGCATAGCTACTGCTTAACCGTGTAACTGACGAACAACCAGCTGCCGAGGTTGATGGTGAAGGTGTATCCAAATTAGATACTCCAGATGTCTCAATTACAGAATTACTGCGTGTTGTACTTCCAGAATTTAACGTATTTACAAAACATAATTCGTCATCCGCGTCGCTATCGCCACCCACATCTGAATTATAAGCCATGTTATTCGATATACCCTCAACTAGATCAAATAATTCGTCGGAATTCATATTCTCTAGGTCTAAATATTTGTACCGAGTAGCCATGGTAAAGAAATTTTAGGTTACCTTCCTGAAAACACGTGAATCTCCTTAGCGCCATAAAATAAAAGCATGCAAATAATTCTATAAATACCTAGTATGTTATCGGTCATACACGAAACAAAAGATTGCAGAAACACTAATTTGTTTTAGTTATAACAATTAATAAACACAGAAGCACGTTAAACCGGTACACTGTTGATAACGTTTTGTGGCTACATATTTAGCCACATCAGTAGTAGAATGCATATGCTTGTATTATGTTGCTATTAGATTGGCCACAAAGCATTTAACACTTAATGATAATTACATACAGCTCATTTTTATTGCAACTTACATAGAACTTTAACCCTTATGATGGGTGGCTATATATTTAGCCACAAAGCGGTAAAGGGTTAACAGTAAAAATATGAACAGAATATTTCAGTGCCAAACTGAATTGCAAATAACTAGAATATAACTAAATTGAACGTCAACTATGGGTACGTGCAGTATGCGTTGTCTTAAAAGTTGCGTCAACGCAATTTAAAAAAACGCAAAACGCAACTGTCGGGATCCAGCTATAGAGCCGATAAAATCTTGGCATTAGTAAAACTAGCTGGTAAGTAGCTTCAAATATTAATTAATAAGTCAATTTATTATTATTTTTAAATTAACTCAACGTAGAATTGCGTTTAGGTTGTTGGCAATAGTAAAAACGTAAAATAACGTTTTATCCAATCAACAAAATCCAAACTTTGCTCAAAATTTTATAAATAGTTTATATTGTAAGAAATTTAATGACAATTCCGGAAAATTAAAGTAGTAGGTATTTCTTTTTGAAAAAATTTGGATTTCGAAAAATACAACGTACTCGGCTATTTTATTATTTTTACTTGCGCCATTTCTCCAGAAAACGTTCAGCCCTTATTACGAGTGCAACAGGTAACTACGAGCCACTAGCTGAAGATGTCGAATTGACTTCCAATTAACATCAGTGCTTTTAGAATGCTGCGCCTTTGAAGAGAGCCATACAGCAGAAAACTTGGCTGACGAACTCCGTAGAATTGCATTAGAATGGGGGTTTCAAAATAAAATTCTGCTCTGCATTTCCGATAATGCACGGAATATTAAAAAATCAGTGAAGGATGTTCTGTAATGGCGCCACTTTGGATGCTATGCACATGCCATCAATTTAATTGCAGGCGATGCATTAAAACTGCCGTCCATCACATCCCTTATTCAAAAAATAAAATCAATAGTGCTACATTTTAAATTAAGTGCTTTAGCCACAAAAAAACTTATGGACATTCAAAAGCAAATGGGCAGGATCCCAAAAAATTGCTTAATGATGTTCCCACAATGTGGAATTTCACTTTCTACATGTTGGAGAGGTTCGTGGAACTTGTAGAACCAGCAAGGTCAATACTTGCCCTAATAAATAAGGAATTGCCAATTCTAAGTGCCTCTGAGTGGAAGTGGGCTAGTGAGTTAAAAGAAGTTTTGAGGCCGTTAGAAGAGGTAATGTTTTGTAACTGTTTTAAATTTTAATTTATTATTTTGTTAACACAGGTAATAAAGCTAATTAGCGGAGAAGGCTACGTCACGGCTTCTTCCGTGATCGTCATCACCAAAGGAATACTGGATATCTATTCAGATATGATGATGGGCCAGTTGACGGTTGAAAACCAATCTGTTATTACAGCAATCAGAGAGGGAATTCAGTCACGGCTTGGGGATTTAGAAAATAGCAATACATTTTTAGACCCTCGGTACAAAACTGTTGGTTTCTATAATAATATTACAGCAGAAAGAGCCAAAAAACTAGTAACTAATTTGATGGTAGTCAAATTAGGAATACCAATGAAGTGGCTGCATCACAAATATCAGAAACACCCAACCCCATCAAGAAATCACAAAAAGCACAACTACAGTCTTGGAAATATGGGAAATGCAGACCAAACACCAGTCTATTTTGACATGCCTTCCAACCTTACGGTAAATAAGAAAGATGAAAAAACAGTCTTATTGAAGTCAGCTGGTTATGAAAAGTCCAGAATTACTGTTATGCTTGCTGTTACTGCTGACGGACAAAAACTTCGACCTTACGTTATATTGAAACGTAAAACAATGCCCAAAGAAAAGCTGTGTTCAGGAATTGTTTTTCGGGTCCAAGAAAAAGGTTGGATGACAGAGGAGTTGGTATTAGACTGGTTGAATGTGATATGGAGAAAACGGCCAGGTTCTCTGAGAAACTTTCGCTCCATGCTAGATAGAAGTCCTTGATGCATTTCGAGGCCATCTTACGACAGGTGTTAAGGAAAAAATTGGGACATTGAATTCGGATCTTGTGATAATACCGGGTAGTATGACTTCTCAGTTGCAAGTCTTGGATGTGGTGGTTAATAAACCATTTAAAGACAACCTTCGAATAGAATACAACAATTGGCTATTATCGGGCAATCAACCATTGACCTCAGTCTCTCTTTTAAGAGATTGGATTTCAACCGCCTGGCAGAAGATCGAACCTGAATCGATAGTTAAAGGTTTCAAGCAACGCTGCATTTCCAATGATTTAAATGGGGCGGAAGATTGCATTTTGTGAGAGACTGAAAGCGTGAATGAAAATACTGACGATACCGATGGGACTTCAATGAGTTCTCATTCTGAAAACAGTTCAGATTCTGAATAAACATTTCCGTTTTTTGTATGTAATATTAATTTTGTTTTACATCACTTAACTTTATTGACATGAATGTAACCTATGTTATTACCTATAATTACTTATTTATTAAATAAATATAGGTACCTTATATTGAATTTTACTTTCTTTGAGTTCTTTTATTAGTATTATTTTTTTTTCTAAATATCTTTATGAAAATTTCGGAGTCGCGTTAAATTCGAGGTCGCGTTATATTCGTGCTAATACGGTAAAATAAATGGAAAACGGGGCAGTTGTGAAATAGGCGATACCTACAATCTTTTGATCCGTCTATAAAGCACATAACCATTTTCTCCGACACATGCGCTGGTCAGAATAGAAATATTCAAGTTTCTGCCATGTTGCTATACATTGTTAAAAACCATAAAACACTAGAAACAATCGAACAAAAATATCTGGAAAGTGGATATTCTTTCATGGAGGTCGACTCCATGCACAGTGCTATCGAGTCAGCGCATAAAAATGTCGATATTTTCACTGTTCATGAATTTAAAATGGCAAGAAGAAATAAAAAATGTTCTTATAAAACCCAAGAATTGTATTATAATGATTTTTTAAATCTGAAAAAGCTAGTTCAAGATACAATAGCACAGAAAAACAGGGACGAAGACAAAAAACAAAACCTTATCCAATTCAAAAAACTGAGAGTGTTGGCGCTTTAATTTGGTTTTTATCTCGGCTCAAGCTCACTTATTTTTGTGTTAAAAATGTATTATTAAGTTAGTCGCGCTTGAGATAAACGCATACAAGTTATTTTATTTAATTGTCATTAATTCTTTAGATTCAATAAATTATTGGTTTTCGGCTACTAGTGGTAAGGTATCCTGTTACTCCCATTCCTAATCTTATCACTTATCGTTGGCGGTTAAGTTTCGAATTATCACACCATTTGTAAGTCAGATTAGTATTTTATTTTGGTTTTATTACAGTCCATTTTATTATCGTATTAATTTACTACGTTAATTTATTACGTAATATGCGAGAAGAGTAATTATTCAGAGTAAACGTAGATCTTGGGAAATGTACGTAAACAGTATCACGAAAACTAGTACTTCGACCGAAATATGGAAAAAAATAAAAACTATATCGAGCATCTACTACACCAATATATCTAACTATAAATGGAGATCTAACTCAAGATAAAAAATGTATATCTGAAGCGTTTGCTGCACAATTTTCTAACAACAGTAAAACAGAAAACTTTTCGGCCACATTCCAACAAGAAAAAATAAGTTGAGAGACAGCTTTGGGATTTTAGAACAAATAGGTACCTCGCATATAACGATCCAATCTCTATATGTCCGAACTAAAATTAGCTCTTAATGAAAATAAAAAGTCGTCTCCAGGAATAGATGATATTTCTTACGAAATGATTAAAGAGTTTCCCGATATCGTCATCGAACAACTTCTTCGACTATTCAATAACATTTGGAATAAAGGTTATTACCCAAGTAAATGGAAAAAAGCTATTATAATACCAATCCTTAAACAAAAAAAAAGATTCATCCGAAGTATCTATCTATAGACCGATATCACTCACATGTTGTTTAGGTAAACTATTGGAAAAAATAGTTGAAAAAATGACCGTCTTGTATTGTTTTTTTATAGCACCAAGCAGGATTTGGAAAATTTCATTCAACGTTAGATCATTTGGTATGCATCGAAGATGCCGTACAAAATGCTTTTCTTAAGCGAGAACATTTAGCCATGATCTGCTTTGATATTGAAAAATCCTACGATATGACTTGGAGATTTGGAATTCTAGAAACACTCCACTCTTTAGGCATAAGAGGCAAACTAGCTAACTTAGTTAAATCCTTTTTGGAAGATAGAACTTTTGTTTTAGAAAATGGTATCCCGCAGGGATCAACTATAAGTGTAACTCTGTTCGGCATAGCTGTTAATAGTACAATGAATTCACTTCATGTAGACATAGGTAAATGCCTATATGTCGATGACCTAACAATTTTCTACAGAGCAAAAAATAGGGAATCATTTAATGAAACTCTACAGGGTTAATACAATTAGAGTCGAGAGTCTCGTGATAGGAATACTTTTATAACTTTATGACGTCGCTAGTGGCGCTAGTTCAGATTTTAAATTGAATTGATTCGATTAATTGATAATAAAATTGAAAATCATTAGCAAAACTTTTTAACTTGGTGGTGTCTTTGCTTAATAAGAATTATTAAATTTATTTAAAATGGGTTGTGATGGAAAGAAAAGGTACTCAAATTTCACCAGAAATGATGAAGAGCTACTCGTAGCACTTGTCGATAAAAATAGTAAAATTATCGAATGTAAAAAAAGTGGCCACGTTACGTGGCAAGAAAAAGAAGCCACATGGGAGAAAATTAAAAATGAGTTTAATGCCAAAAACAGAAGGCGAAGCGAGGGCAACTACAAATATTAAACTCAAATATCAAAATTTGAAAAAAGTCTTTAAAAAAAGTTCGCTGAACAAGCTCAAAATTTTGCAAACGGGTGGAGGCAGCTTCGTTCCACTAAGTAAGTGTAATACGTGACCTTAACCTCTTACATTCAATCTTACACCAAAATTTTAAGATTAAAAAAAAGTAGAGACTAATCTTCACATATCAGTAAACTCTACACCAAAAATCAAAGTAATACAATATAATTGAAAGAAACAGTAAACAAATACAAAATGTAAAATCTTTAAATGCGATTAACTCAAAACTAGATATTTCGACTTTTTTTTACAATTGAGCGTTCTCGATAGACACAATGAGGTAAATCGATTAAAATTGTGTACAAATTGTTTATTAGGAATTCATACATTAGATCATTGTAATTTCGGCCCTTGCACCAAATGTGCATCAAGGCACAATTAGTTACTCCATTTCGAAAACGGCACAGTAGTTGGCGATCCCCAATCCGAAGCAACTACTGGTACCAAAATTCAATCCACGGTGGCATTGATGAATAATCACAGATATTCGCCCTCAAGTAATGACCAAGTTTTATTATCAACCGCGTTGATTCGAATACACGATTGTAAAGGCAACGGTCACAAACTAAGGGTCTTACTCGATTCTGGATCAGAGTCAAATTTATAAATAAAAAAATGAAAATTATTAACTTTCTTCTTAAAGTGACATGCAGATTCCTGCGTAGGCGTTCATCGTCTATCGTTTTCCTATCAAATGGTTCTATTAATTGCAGCTTTTTGTAGTGTTTGGAGGTCCTTTATCCATTAACGGATATTTCTTAGCCACGATAGTTTTTCTGCCTATTCCTCTTCTTCCTCCTTCAATTTTACCTTGAAGAATGAGGCACTGAAAGTTTATTATTATTAACTTAATGAGAATGAAACAATTACAAGTGTGGTTAAATTCTAGAATGTAAGACAGTCTACAGTATGCGATATTTAAAAAAAAATGATGGATATGATCGATATAATGATATAATGATCGATAAAGGTCCAGGCAAACGAAAAACATTTAAACCTAGTGAAAATCCTGCTATGGATAAAGCCGTGTTGACTTTGTTCCTTCAGGAACGTGTCAAAGGGGTGCCTATTTGACAAAATTAGATGCGAAATTTTGTTTTTTTAAGTTGATCCAGTAATCCGATTGAGGCCAGGTTTCTATTAGTTCGGATTAACGAGACTACACTACTTAAGGCTCGTGTCCACTAGCAAGTAAAAGTTTCGCAAGTTAGGTCTGAGAACAGGTGCATACTGTGTAAACCACGTGTACACGGCACATAGAGTAAAACTGCTGCAAGTATACAATCGCACGATTTGCTAGTGTACACGTGCGACTTGGCAAGACCGACTCGGGCAAATACTTTCGGAGCTGTTCCAATGGTTAGACAACAAGTTTTCAAATTATTTATAAGAAGGACGGAAGACTTTACTGTCACAACGAAAGTTGACCAAACAATTTTTTAGAAGTGCTGTGGCATTCTTTTAAGCATTACTGGACTGGTCAACTGCGTCCATATATCTTAAAATTGTAAACCTTTATTACTACCCTCAGGTAGTAAAATACGAAGCAACTTTGAAATGATTGACAGTTCTCGACAAAAATTTTCGCAAGTAAATAAATCTTTTCGGTGTGAGAGGTATAAATTTGGTCGACCCCTAATTTGCAAGTGTTCACGGGCGTTTTGCCAAAACCGAATGAAGCAAAACTTTCGGAACAGTTCCGAAAGTTTTTAGCAAGCGTACAAATTACTGATATACAAGATGAAAGAAAAACGTCTTTGAGCGAGCAAAAGATACTTATTTGCTAAATTACACTTTTGAATTGTATCCCAAGCAAAAAACGAATAAAAAAATAAGCCACATTGGTGAAATTAGCGCAATTGTTCGAAAGGACTGAGATTCAACGGAGATTACATAATTTTAAGGAAATAGATAAACCAGGAATGAAAGAAAATTCATAAAAGTAAAAGTGGCCAAAAGACAGACGAGTTACGTATTCTTGGGAATATTTTGATGTACTTATGATTCACTTTCATTTGGTCCTCTTTTGTACTCAAGTACCTAAATACTAAGATTTACGACAAGCTTTGAAGTCGGTATTTCGACAAACAAAGTGGTCGATAACAAAAAAAAACTTTTGCTTTCATCAAAGACTTGATCTGCAAATCAATTTCGTTTACTCCACAATTAAAAACAATGTGTATATTAGTAAGATCAAAATATGTATACTAATTATTACGGACTAAATTAAAATTTTCACCGTGCGTTTCTTTTTTTACACGATGTGTAGAAACAAATAATATACGTAGTGGAAATGCACGGTTATGATTTAAAAAATAAAAAGATTTTTAACTTACTGCTCAAAAGTAAATATACACTGTATGGTCTTGATAAAGACTGATTTGTTTTAAAGAAAAGTAGCACATAAAAACCAAAAATCACTTAGAAGCTGTAGTTGATTCGTATATGATACGAAATATGCAACACAACTAAAACTCATTCCAATTTGACTTCAACTTTATTTTCAAATTTGAATTTGGTAATTCTTAGTAAATTATTCTTTATTTTTTTAATTTATACTTAGTAAAAGTAAAAGTAAAAAGTAAAAAAAATTAATTATACTTAGTAAATCTTAGTAAATACCTATACAAAATTTGTGTGCAAATGGATTGTAGGGGATTAAATAAATGTCTTCCCAAAATTTAAAAGATAATTTCCAAAGCTCTTTGTAAATCGATGAGTTTTATGGTAGGTATACTACCTGCTTCTTTCTATAGCCGGAGATATTTCAATAAAGACGTGTACACTTGAAACCACAAAAGCTACTTGCTATAGTAATTTGTGTAGAGTAAATTCGATAAAAACGTAAATTGTGTGTACACGGCTACGCAAGCAGTGTCTGAAAAATCTATCACAAGTTGCTTGCTAGTGGACACGAGCCTTTACAATTTTACTCTCCGATATCCCACCCCTAGGTATTTTTATGTAATTTTGTGAAAATAATAATTATTATCAAATTACTATGAAGAGTAGTAGTGACGAAAGATTTGTTACTTTAGTTTACCCCTAAGCGATCATTTTTTTGAAGTCGGACAGAACATTGTAAATTCGACCGGAGACTCCTGTCTGATCAAGGTATCGTAAGTAGGTTTGTTACGATATGTTTTCATATTTATGGTATAAGGTTCTGTCAAAGTAAAGTAAGTACTAAAAACACTAGAAGGAATAGTTTCAAGGAATAATTATTGCATTTTTTTGTCCCTAAATACTTATTATACTATTTGCATTTTGTTTGAAATTAATTTACTCGTATTTCTGGGGCGCGCACCTCAGAAATGAGGGGCGCGAGTCCAGGCTTGACTAACAATTTTTGTAATCGCAGATTCGTAAGCTAGTTGCGAAATTGGCAACACACGCTTTGCAATTTAATTTCTGTTACCTTTAAAAATGTCACTTTTAACAATCAATATTTTTAAGTTGCATCGCATTTTTAATTAAACTAACGTGAGATACCAACAATATTAAACAAAACTCAACAATAGTTCTGCAAAAAGGTGTCGATATTGTGGAGATAAATTAATTCATCGAGTGGTTTCGAAAATGGGAGATTTCAAACTGTTTACGTCGTTGCTATTTTGTAACGGTTAACAGATTTCGGTAAACAAGAATAGTAAGCATATTGTTCCTTCTTTGCATCTAAATGAAAGATGATTATGACTAGAGAACGGATTCCTAGCAAATTTGCTATACATGAGAATTAATAGCAGATTAATTTTGACTTGAAATATTTGCGAATTACCTGAAAAGCTCTCACATGGCAAAAATTTTTTTATGCTTATATGCTTATTTTCCACTTTTTATGCTTAGAATTATTTTTGTGCTATTTTAGAGCATATTTTTGTAATATTTTTCAGAAAATAAATTTTAGTTAATATTTAACGTTTTTCGGATTTTTCAATTGTTCTTTTGTCAGCATTATTTTTTTATTAATTCGCAGTAGAGGTTTTATCAATGTTTATACTATAGCTGTGGTAAAATAAACTAACTGCAGCGTCTATGGATATGATGTTTGTCCTATCGGTGGTATATTGTAAGAAGTCATTGTTAAAAGATTTTATCAAAATTTAATTTTTCTGATGGAAATGAAATTCAAAAAATATTTAATAGTCTCATTCGAGTTTTAGTACTGTGCATGTGCATATAGTTTCTATCAAAATAGTGTTCATAATGCCTAAAGTAAAACCCTCAGTTAACGAGTGGATAATGCAAAATCCAGAACTTAAATATGAAAATAACAAATTAATTTGTAAAGCATGCTTAAAAACGGTAAGTTTTTGTAGATTTAATTCGATCAAAAATTCAAACAGAAAATATTACAGATTAATTCAGAAAAAAAATTTAACATAGTGCAGCACACTAAAACATCCGCACATATTGAAAATATGAAAAAGTTTAAAAGCGACCCAAGCAAACAAAAAACTTTGCTTGAATCAATCGCTGGTAGTTCGTCTTCGTTGGAGGACCAACAGACATTTTCAGTTGATTTATGTAATGCGTTAATTTCATCTAATATACCATTATTCAAATTAGATAATAGTGTATTAAGAGATTTTTTGAAAAAATACTGTGGACGGCATATTCCAAGCGAATCGACTATCCGTAAAAATTATGTAGATATTGTGTATACGAACGTCATAAACGAAATTAAAACAATAATTGGAAACAATTATATATGGTTTACCGTGGATGAAACAACGGATTCCTGTGGGCGCTACATGGCTCATTTGATGATCGGCATTTTACATGAAGATTTTGAAAGCAAATCATACTTAATTAGTTCAAAAGAACTAGATAAAACGAATAACAATACAATTACTCGATTTGTCCATGATGGGTTAGCACACTTCTTTTTACCAAACGTAGTTCCAAACGAAAAAGTTTTACTTATGCTATCCGATGCTGCTGCTTATATGTGCAAATCATATACAAATTTGAAAATATTATATCCAAATTTAATCCATTGTACATGCTTAACGCATGGATTAAACAGAGTGGCCGAAGCTGTTCGATTGCAATTCCCGGTAGTTAACGAACTTGTTAAACATGGGAAAAAAGTTTTTTTGAAGGCGCCTTTGCGAATTCAAGCTTTTAAAGAGAAGCTACCTGGAGTTCCACTCCCCCCTGAACCCATAATAACGAGATGGGGTACTTGGTTAGATGCCGCCATGTATTACGCAGATCATTTTGATGCCTTTAAAGACATTGTGGTAGAGTTTAGTGAATCTTCTTCAATATCTATTAAAAAGTGTCAAGAAGTATTAAATAATAAAGAAATTCAAAAGATGTTAGCCTTCCTAAAAGCTAATTATACGTACATCAGTGACACGCTCAAAAAACTTGAAACGCAGGGCCTAACTTTATCTAAGGCAGTAGAAATTGTAAATAATTTTAAAACTGCAACTTCAAGCGTTCCAGGAAGTATAGGGACTGCAATAAACAAGAAGTTAGGTGAAGTTTTAATAAAGAACAATGGGTTTAAGACATTGGAACAAATATCCAGCATCTTAAATGGCAATTTCAACGAAAATCTTAATACTGAATTACCTCAGAATCTAATTACTAAATTTAAAAACGCACCAATTACAAGTGTGGAAGTAGAAAGAAGTTTTTCTCAATTTAAATATGTTTTAAGTGATAGAAGACAGAAATTTTTAACGGAAAATTTAGAAAAACATTTAATTATTTCGTTATTTAAAGGTAGTTCCTAAAAAATAAACTGTTTTTTACACTTTTTTTGCAATTATAATTTTTCCTTTTTTTTAATGAAGTTAATAAATATTGCTTATTTTGCGTTTTTAAAGCTTATATTTAATTTTAATGCATATTTTCATTCATTTTAAGCGCTATTTTTAGGATTTTTTATGCTTAAAAGTCCGTTCTCTAATTATGACTTTACCGATTGTATATATCAACATCATTAATTTCTCGACCCTTAACAGTCAAGATACCTTCATGAAAATACAGAGTGGTCCAGTACTGTCTTTAGGCATGGGCCCGAGGGGCCAGGGCCCCGGATTCTTAGGGACCCCCGACCGAAGTAAACTAATCAACTAATAATTATTCAGCTTTAATTTTGTAAAAAAAATAGACTAAAATAAATTTTGTACATAAAATCATACTTCTACTAAATAACGACATGTTTGCTTCTTACCTGGGATATCGCAGGCAGGTAGTTGATGCAAATGGCAGACAGTCGAAGGTTATGAGACTTACCACCGGAGTGCCCCAGGGTTCGGTGCTAGGGCCAATAATGTTTTTGATTTACGTCAACGATATGGAAGATAACATAGAATCAAACGATGCCATTTTTTTCGCTGACGACGCTACTTTTCTGAACACCGCCGCGGACGGCCTGCGACTGCAAGAATGTAATTCGACGACTTTGAGGGATGCAAAGAGCTGGTTTGATGCCAACATGCTAAAAATAAATATAAGTAAAACTCAGAAGCTGGCTCTGAAAATGTTAGGACCGGTTTTACATTTGTGTTCTCGACTAATAGTCGAAGTAACTATTAGTCCACGTCGACCATTAGTTGTAGGCGACAATGGGTTTTACAATCGTTTATAATCCTCTAGTCACTTTAACAAACGAGTTGTTTCTGTTACCAAAGAAATGTATAGTAACATCCTAATTACAATGCGAATACACAATAGCGCCAGGGTCAGTCATAACCTTGCCCTTACTTTTGTTACCTGTTATCCGTTATCTACCTGTGCTTGTACTTGTTATTTTTTTTAATTACACGTGCTATTTTACATCTGTAGATTTAATACTTTGACGTGTGATTTGTAAAATTACATTTTTGTTAAATTACATTAGTACACCTGCACTTTTTTCGTATGTTGCATACTAAAAATCAAGCACTGTATATTTAAAAAAAGGTAACGTAATAAATGAGTAAGGAAAATAATAAATAACGTAAAAAAAATAATAACGAACAGAGGAAAAGCTTAAAAAAAGGCAACTTAAAAATTTAGTAACAAAAAAAGGTAAACATTTATTTTAAAATTTTTTGGTATTTATTCTTTTGTTATATTTCTCCTGGTGCCCTGGCGGTGTAAAAGTACAGCAAACAGACTAGCACTTTTGGTGCTTGACAAGCAGAATATCTGCTAGTCAATACTACTAATATATCTGCTAGTCAATACAACTAATAGTTGGACGCCATTTTTTTCGTTGACTCGATTGTAAAACCGGAAAGATGATTTCAACTTTTAGTCGAGCTTCGACTACTGGTCGAGCGCGGTCGACTAGAGGTGGTAAAACCAATCCTAAGTAACGCGTACATAGAAGTTGAAAGTTACCTAGCATTTATTGATGAAAGCGAAAACCAGTTTTTAGCAACGGTCAAAAGTTTGGCCACCGTTTGAGCTGTCAAAGAGACATATTTATTGAGAGCTTCTGCGTTGGTAAATGTAATACAATCAACTGCCTCACTTCCAATGCCGTTAAGATCAGGTAGAAGTAAAGGTGAGACATTGCAGTACGATTGTACCACCAACCTTAGCAGTTTAACCAGAGACCTCTTATTGCATTCAAACAGCCTTACTATCACAGCGACGTGCAAAGAAGGCTGCACAAATGTAGACAGATCAAGTCCAATAGTGGAAACCACTCCCGATATTATAAGGTTGTAAATCACGAAAACTACAACTGTCTTTATCGTAGAAAAATGTGCCCATTTAATACCAAAGATTTGGGGGGGGGGGGGGTAGTTTACAATGCGATTGGAACGGTGGAGTTATACATTTAAAAGATCATTTAAATTTAAGTCATGCATTCCCAAAAACAGAAATAAATACTATTTATAAGTGTAAGGAGTTGGTAAAGGTAAGGCCCAGAGATAGAATTAGTGAAGTCGACAAGCTCGGCCTTTGCATAAATTGTCTAAGACCTGACCATAAACCACATCATTGCGAGTATTCAAGCTGCAAAAGATGTCACAAACGCCACAGTACCCTCTTACACCACGACGACAATTCAATAAATAATTTAAACAAGTTATTGGAGGTGCCTAATGCGCCAACAACGTCGAGTAATCATACCATAGACAATTTAAACAATTCCTAACAAACAACGTCGAGTAATCATGCCATGGACAATTTTAGCAATTCTCATCAAGTTTTACTTTCCACGGCAGTGGCACAATTAAGGGCTGCCGATGGAACCTTTCATAAGGTTAGAGCCCTTCTGGATAATGGTAGTCAAGAGTAACCTTATTTCATAAAAGGATTTGTAGACAATTAAAATTAAATAAAGCAAGAATAAATCATTCGATCAGGAGCGTAAGTCAAGTAAATACTAGCATCTATCATCAACCAAGAATCTAATTAAAATCTTGCCACGGTGAATATACCGCAATGATCAATTGTCTAGTGTTGGAAAAGGTAACCGACAAAATACCCAGTAGTTCTTTCGATTTCAATTACAATATTCCTAATTTACAATTAGCAGATAAAAACTTTAATGTAGAAGGTGACATCAACTTGTTGCTCGGTGCCGGCATTTTCTGGTATCTTATTCTACCGGGAGTAATCTCGCTATTCCTCATTTCGTTTAAGAGTGAAGTAATAAATCAATTCACTTTGTCAAAACTTCTTTTATATACCTGCTCTTTTTCCGGTTCTTCATTGTTAAACTGCAGCTTAGTGCGGCAAGCAACAATACGGTTACACCTATAATTTGATTTATTACTTCACTCTTAAACTAAATGGAATATTGATAAAAATGCGCCTGTAATACAAAATAGTAAGTTGGGGTGGTTTTTCGGAGGCAATATCAATTACAACACAACTTTAACTTCACGAAGGAGTTCAGTTAACTGCGTGAACAACACTACCTGCAACAATACGTTGCAAAAATTCTGGGAGATCGAGGAATGCGACAGTAATTTAAAATTGAGTTCAAGGGCAGACGAATATTGCGAGAAACACTTTTTAAACAATTTTAAGAGAGACCAAAACATAACAAAACATAAAGCGACATAACAAAAGCGACAAGAATTGGAGACAAGTTATACTCGAAATCACGAGAGGTGTCCTATGACTCATTTTAAAATTTCACCAAATTCCGATAGTTATATTTTTTGTTTCATTTGGTAATGTGAAATTTCACGCTTGAGGAAGGAGATAGGTGTATAAGAACGTACGTCATTCGTATACTTCAATGTTTAAGTCGAGAACGTATTTCTTTTACTTATTTCCGTATTCTAACCCCAAAAATTATATTTTCGTTTGCTTCAAGTGTTCTTTATTTTCATTATTAAATCAGTTTATATCATTAGTACAACATTAAAACAAAACAGTTTTTTTTAAACTATTGTCGAAAACTTCAATAATAGAAGGTAAGTTTAATCACAAATTATCTTCTTTAATTAAGTTTTGTAAAAGGAAAATGCTCGGGAAAATGTGTTGAAACATTACAATAATTCTTGTCAATTTACAGAAAATACGATGTCATTGAAAGGTAAATCTTTAAAAAGCCAAAGTTAAATTATCGTCATGAAGTGCTTCGAATGTGCGACGAGACTTGGATATTTAGTAGAGTGTCACCTACAAAAACATAGAACGATGGTGATTTAAGAAGTGTGAAAAACAAGCCACAGGGTGAAGGTAAACGGCAACTTAAACATTTTAAATCATAGTAGAATGTACTTTACGATTACATTTTTAGGTTTATTGTATTAAGTGCTGGGAATAAAAGCGGATTTATTAATAATTCGTCTTTGATCTTCTCCACAAAAAACAAGTGTGCGGACTACCATGATAACATGAACACCGAGTTACTTGAAAAATGGTTTGAAGGGCAACTGTTGCCAAATTTGGAGGAGACGACTTTAATTGTACTTGACAATGCATCGTACCATTCTGCTTTGCAAGAAAAATTGCCATCGTGTTCGTGGAGAAAGGAAGAGCTTTGTCACTTTTTACAGAAGCATAATGCACCCTACACATCAAGCATGCTAAAAGTAGAGTTACTGCAAATGGCAAAAGAATTGCAAACTAAAAAAATATATGTAATCGATACATTGGCAAGCAGATGTCCAAGTAAAAAATCTTTTTTAAAAAACCCAATAGCTACGCACGATACAATTATACTAGAACATTCAGATTATACTAAAAACCCAAACGAGGAAGAGGATTTTGGTAATATACCTGAGATTACGAATTGGTTAGATAAAATTGTAAAAAAAGGCTGAACCGCAGTTCTGTACCGAAGGAGATGAGGAAAACGATCACTACTTACCCTCGTTTCAAACTACATTATTCAATCTCATGAAAACTTATGTATTGTGGAGCTGTGTGATGACGTCTAGTTACAACTGTTTAAATAAAACCGCCTCTTCCGCTATCGTCGAATCAAACTTTGCTGATTTGAAGAACAGGACCATGCAACAATATAATCTTCTTATTCGTGTTGATAAATTTATTGCCATTCATCTCATGGACATTAAAGGACAGTTGGCAATTTCAGTAGCTAATCATAAACATGGTAGTACCATACTGAAAACGGAATATGTTGAGGCTAGTATAGATAATTCATCTGAAAGGAGTACTTCGCCTACTAGTAGCGTGGAACATTAAAATTGTGTAGAAAACTGGATTGGATTAGCTACTATTAAGCCAACAAAGAAAAAGCGTAAATCATACTACGGAACTGCTTGTCCTGAAATTTTAAACATGGTAGAAGGGAAAACAATTAAATTATATGTTTTGCGAAATGGTAATTTTATAAAGGCTATCAAGATAAATGATCATCAATTTATATTCACCCACACTTGCCCTTTTGATGCATTTTTTCAGATCTTGTGTTCCGCTTATTGCGTATAAATCAAGTTTAGATAGTTCCGATTGTAACAGCCCAGATCCGCGTGTATGAATCTATGGATGTCTGAATGTATGAATGCATGAATGTATGGAATGTTTGGCGGTAGCTGGGTGATTGGTTGGGGGATGATGTTTTTTGATCTGGGGTTGGGGGTGAAAAAAAAGGAGAGAATTAATTGATTTGAGAGGTTACGGAAGTGTAAAAGTGAAAAAAGGGCCACAGAAGATTAGTTAACCTTTAACTACGGACTACGGTGTACGCAGTACACCACGCTTGTTGAATCGGTTGCCGTTTCTTAAAAATAGTTTCCGCGTTTGCGTGGCTCAACATAGCCTATCAGTATAGTGTCAACTACCATATGGTGCAGTATCAACGTGATTGTTTAAGTGAATAATTGAAATCAGACATAAAATATTGAAGGTGGTTCCCGAATGGTGACTTCAGTACACCACGCACGTAGTTATGTAAGTAAATTTTATGAGTCTTAATGTTTGATTTATCTATAAATAATGTATTTTGTTTGTGCAAAGCGTTACATTTACTTTGTGCAAATAAAATTTAGCCGTCATTTCATGTTTTTAGGCAAAAATGTGAAACGGAAACATAACAGAAATATTTTTGCAGGGATCGTGTACATGTTAGAAACCCTAATCGTCTCACACAAAACGAACTTGAAGCTATGACTCATGCTATAATGGAAGATGAACCAGAGGAAGAACTTGAAGGCGAGTTGGACAATTCATCAGAAGAAGAAATAATAGAAGAGAGCGATCACAACACTGAATCGGAAATAGATCTAAGTGAGATTGATGAAGAGTGGGGCAACGAGAGCAATAGTGATAGTAGTGAGAGTCTAGAAAGCAACAAAGACGAGTATTTCAAGGGGAAAGATAAAGAAACAAAGTGGTATAAAAATCCAGTGGTGAGCAAATTCAGCAAAACTTCTAGTAAAAATCTCGTAAAAATATTCCCTGGACCAAAGCTAAGTGCCAGGAACGTTACCAATGAGAGGAGTGCTTTTGAACAAATATTTAGTGACGATATCATTGAAAATATAATTCAATGTACAAACTTACAAATAGCAAAAATGCGTATAAACTATGGCCGGCCGAGACGGGCTAAAGACATAACAAAAACAGAATTTATGGCATTTATCGGATTATTACTACTTGCAGGAACTAAGAAGCAAAACCACACACACTTTCTTGAATTGTGGGCCAAAGATGGAACCGGCTCAGAAATATTTAGAGCTTGCATGAGTGCTGATCGGTTTTTATTTTTGCTTGCTGCTGTAAGGTTTGACGACAAAAATACTAGAGTGGATCGCAAAGCAACTGATAAGCTTGCTGCAGTGAATCTGAATCTGAATGAAAAGCTTGAGTTACAATGAATCGTTTTGTGGAGAACTGCAACAAAAACTATTGTTTGGGGGAAGAGGTTACAATAGACGAAATGTTAGTACCGTTCAGGGGTAGATGCAGCTTTCTTCAATATATTCCGAGTAAGCCTGCAAAGTATGGCTTAAAAGTATTTGTATTGTGTGATGCGCAGACATTTTATGTCACAAATTTAGAGATATATTGTGGTATCCAGCCACAAGGGCCCTATAACAAGTCAAATAAACCAGCTGATATTGTCCATCGTTAATAATGTATCACAATAATTGGTACACAAGTTGTCCGTTGGCCAATGATCTTTTGAAAGACAAAATAACAATGGTTGGCACATTAAAAAAAAATGGGAGCTGCCGTTAGAGTTCCAACCACATAAAGAGAGAATAGTTGGATCATCCCTTTTCGGATTTCAATAAGAGGTTACTCTCGTATCGTATGTGCCTAAAAAAAATAAAGCAGTGACTTTAATATCAACCATGCATTTTAATTCTGCAGTAGATCCTGAAACAAGAAAACCAAATATTATTTTGGATTATAATAGTCACAAAGGAGGGGTCGACACAGTAGATAAGATGTGTGGTACATATTCGGTGTCAAGAAGAACACGAAGATGGCCGATGGTTATATTTTTTCAGCTCCTAAACATCGTAGGGATAAATAGCCAAATTCTGTACAATGCTGCAAACAGAGACAATCCTCAAAAATACAGGAGGATTTTTCTAAAGGAGTTATCTATGTCTTTCATGAGACCACACCTTTCAGAAAGGGCTGAAATACAGAGCTTATCTTTAGATGTGAAACTGTTTCTGAAGAGATATAAAACCATTGCAGTGGATCAAGAAGAAGAACCACCAACTAAAATACGAAGAAGGTGCTATAGCTGTGGAAGGCGCAAAAATAGAGTAACAACGATTTCCTGTCAAACATGCAATAGAATGGTTTGTAAAGAACACTCTATTATCATTTGTTCTGAGTGTAGTAACTCAAATAACCAGGAAGAAAACGAAAGTGAATAACTTCAAATTTTTTTTTCTTCTAATAACCTTTCTCCTTATTATATTATTAAAATTTTAGAATATATATTTTGTACGGTCTCTACCTTGTAGGAGTCCTAAAATTTATTTTGACCGTTATCGGTACCTACTGTCGGTCCCTTTGCTTTATTGTTCTTTGGGCCTAGTGCCACTTGCACGATACTATTTAATTTTATTGCCATGTCTTATGGTTTTTTCTTGTAAATATTTCTTGTAAATAAAAATCAGTCTTACTGAAGTATTCGTGAACTCAACACGTTATTAGAGTCTTATTGAAACTTTCTTAAGCTCAACATCGATACATTAGATACCTCTTCGAGTATTCTATAAACTAGAATCTCGGGATTAAAATTAGAAACAGAGCATCGTTGATTAGCAGAGGCCTTACAAACCTTATAAAAAAATCGCGACATCGACAGCTCGCTACATATTTAATTTGATATTTTTGTATTTAAAGACTAATTTTTTATTAAATAATAATTTTTTCCATGATATCGACATATATTTATTAAAAACCTCGGTCTCTGCAGCTATTTGTAGCTGGTGTATAGAGTACACCGCGCCCGTTTTTATGATTCATGATTGCGCGCCCGTAGTTAAAGGTTAAGAAGGCTTTAGGGGAGAATTAGAGCAGCGTAATTAGTCGGATTGACTGAAGACACGGGGGAGTTATTAGTATAGTGAAGAAAGAAGGATTAATTGGAAAAGTAGTTGAGAAAGATTAATTGAGAGAAGGTTGGATGGAAAATACTTAATTGACCGAGAGTTTGACGGAAAATTAGTGAAGAAAGGAAGATTAATTGGAAAGGGTTTGAAGTGAGAAAGTAAAAGTAGAAAGGAAGAAAAATATAAACAAAGAAGAAAGAATAAAAGAAACGAAAAGGTTAGAATTAGTGTTTTAGTTTTAAGTTGTGTTTTTAGTTTAATTAGTTCTGTTCCGTTAGGTTTAGGTCGACCTAACGTAGTTTTAAGTTTTGCGTTTAATAAATTATAAAATCTAGGAGAAACCAATCTTTCATCACATATAACCAAAAAAAGCTCACACCCTGAGGAACACTCATCGCTCGATTGATACCGAGCTGGCGCCCAACAAAGAAAGAAAGTAACAGAGAGAGAAAGGTATAATAGGGGTGTTACAAGATTTAGAAATTCTGCCGCTTATTCAAAAGTTTACATCAAGTGGCACAAACACAAAATTATCCAGCTGTTACAATCTAAGAGGAATAATTCTTAAATAACTCTTTACAAAATGGAATGTTAACAAACCACATGTAGTTTCCGGCAACTGTGAAACGAATGTTATGAATATTGTTGAAAAAGTTATGATTAATATGCCAAGCATATATCGTACAAAATATTGTTCGTTTGAAAACTGCACACGTTTTGCAACCACCACAAATATTGTAAGTTTTATGATAAACTTAAGTACTGTATTGCAAAATGGAATAGGAGCAATACAAGAATCTATTGATAGTTTTTTAGCAAACGGACAATTAAATACAAAAGTTTGCAATAACCTAGACGAGAATAAAAGCAAATGTTTAAATATTATCCAGTATGCGGAAAATCTGGGAGATAATATATTTATTGAGCTCAATCAAGGTGGAGATGTTCAACTAAATGTGATACCCGCCACAATTAAAATCTTTGACACTACTTGCTTATTACGAGGTGCCGTTCATTTTATTTCTAGTGGTGTAATAGATATTAACTCTGTTGGTCACTACGTTGCCTACTGTCGGCGGTTGGATGCAATGTGGGAATTGTACGATGATCAACAATTACAATACAAGAATGTTAAAAATACAACAATAATAACACCTCACTGTTTAATTTACACCATATAACTTAAGTTTTAATTCATTTTATCTTTTATTTTGTAATAATATGCAATTATCTGTTATGTTTGGTTAAACAGAAATTGTTAATTTTGTTATCTTTATAATAAATCATTATTCTATAAAAACTAATTTGATCTTACGCATTTATTATCATTTCTCGACGATTTCCAGTACTGCAAGGGTTGGCTATAGTCTCAAAATGAAATCAAAACTGTGCCGCAAAGGTAAGTACCTCAAAAGTCAAAAATCGAGAATGTCTGTCAAAATCAGAAGTAGTAAGTCTTGGGAAGCTGTTTACGAAAAATGCAATTGACAATGCCAGCGCTCGAATACGCTCGTGTTCAGAAAAATAACAAAGTTTAAAACGGTCGATACTAACGCCTCTTGCGTTTACATAAAGGAAATATATGCTCAGTGCCAATCTTAGATCGTATACAGGGTGTAACAGGTCGACTTATCCAAACTGTATGTATATAGCGTGGTAGATCTCTACCAAAGCAACAGTTTTTGTCATTGCCATTTTTCAAAATGACGCTTGGTTTTTTAGATATGGCGGTTTTACTGATTTTTCAGTTTTTAATGTAGCGTCTTTATTTTTTAAATTATGAAAAAATAAAAAGATATGTGTAATCAACTTAAGAAGCTCTACAAATATCGTTTATTGAATTTTATTATATCTCTTATCGTTTCAAAAGGGTGACGAGACAAAGAGTGCAAGATCCCATTTCTAGGAATTCACCCCATGAATTTTTCTACAATCAATTTTATTTATTTGTTCGTGTAGACATGTTCGTGAATTTTGTAGACGTTTTTTTTTTCAATTTGCAATAATTAATAATAAAAAATCATCAGAAGTTAAAGCGCCCCCCGGAATGATCAGGTTAGGATAGCGTTCCAAATTTGGAACTATTACGACAATTACGGTCTATATTACGAGGACGAAGTGCAAAAATGGTTGCGGTCGAACCCAGGTAAAGTCGTTACATTATTCCAAATGTCAACCTTATTTGGGCAAGCCTTCATTAATGCAGCGAACATGAAAACCGGACTAAAAGGTTTTGAAAAAACAGGCATCTGGCCAACAAATGAGAGTATTTTCACTGATAATGACTTTTTACCAGCCGAGACAACTGATATACCCATTGCTGAAACACAATAATGTCCTACTCCAGTCGATGATCCTCCAGAAAAAAATAATTCCTTTAATAATCCCTCAACCCCACCTCGCAAAGTCACGATGGAAAATTGCAACAATACCCAAAATAACCCTCTACCTCAATGTTCCTGGATGCCTGACACTCTTAATGCACCAGTAAAAAAAACTAGCACCTCAAGTTTTTTAGTCCTTTCTCCTGAAGTTATTATGCCAATACCAAAACTAAAGACCGCCGTTAAACGAGTGCAGAGAAAGAGAGGCAAAAACCGCCATTCTTACAGAGTCTCCTTACAAAGCTGAACTGACTGAAGCAATAGAGAAGACAAAAAAAGTTAAGAAAGCGCAAATAGATAAAGTTAAATTTAATATGTCAGGTCAGAAAAAGAAAAAAATATCGGTGAAGGTGTCTGTACCAAAAAAAGGAAAAGATAATAGAAGAAAGCTCTGAAGAAGAAGAAGTCGCTTTATGTTTATACTGTAACGACCAATATTCAGCTTGGATTTCATGCATTCAGTGCAAAAAGTGTGCTCATAATTCTTGTGCGGGGATAGACAGTGAAGACGACGAATCAGTACTTATCTGTGACATATGTAAGCCCGATAACCGCGCGTACCCCATTCTACCCCGTAAACGGGTCAGCACGAAGTGAAAGACGCTTTTTGTTAAAGTTAAAAATTTAAAAAAAAATGTTAGCTTTTTTTTATATTTGTTCTTTGTTTTTGTTTACAACACTTCAATATATCGTTCTGAATTTTTTTGAATTTGTTTCACGTTATTAAAATAAATCCAAACGTTACGATCCCCATTCTGCCCCGGTGTCCCCTACATAGAAAAGTATGTGCCATCTGACGTAAAAGCCAGATTATTTTGCGACAACTGTCCAGGGCAGAATAATAACCACTGCTTAATCAAAACGTGCATGGCTTTAGTAGAAAATAAAAGGTTTGAAAAGGTGCAGCAATATTATCTCATGCGAGGGCATTCGTTTTTACCTTGCGATAGAGATTTTGGAGTGATCAAGAGAACTTTAAAACAAGTTGACAGAATTTATGATATCCACAAATTTACTGAACTTATTATACAATCTAGTGCCAAAAACGCGTTTACTGTAAAAGAAGTTACAACAGCAGAGTATTCAAGCTGCAAAAGATGTCACAAACGCCACAATACTCTCTTACACCACGACGACAATTCAATAAATAATTTAAACAAGTTATTAGAGGTGCCTAATGCACCAACAACGTCGAGTAATCATACCATGGACAATTTAAACAATTCCCAACAAACAACGCCGAGTAATCATGCCATGGACAATTTTAACAATTATCATAAAGTTTTACTTTCCACGGCAGTGGTACAATAAAGGACTGCCGATGGAACTTTTCATAAGGCAGAGCCCTTCTGGATAATGGTAATCAGAGTAACCTTATTTCAGAAAGGATTTGTAGACAATTAAAATTAAATAAAGCAAGAATAAATCATTCGATCAGTGGCGTAGGTCAAGTAAATACTAGCATTAATCATCAAAGAAGAATCCAAAAATAGTTCACGTACTTTATGCTGTACAACGTGTATAACGTGCTTCATATGCTGTATTCACAAGAGGCTGATCAAGTGTGGATGGTGTTGCAGCGTGGTAATTACATTATAAAACAAGCATGAAGAGCAGCACGACATTGAAAGCGATATGGAAGTTGAAGATAATTCGGACAATGAGGTTGCTCCATTAGATTTGATGGCCTATAAAAAGTTGAGGACAAAATTGGAAAAAGAGCAGCACCAAGAAAAAAAACAAAATTTTTGACAGCGTTTCCTGAATTAAGTGCCGCATTGCATTGCAAAAACTGAAACAACCCACGAACCCTCTTCTAAAAAACGGTAGCCTATGTCCATTATTAACCTTAAGTGGCAACAATATTCATGTCACCAATTCTTGAGCTTTCGACCCAGTTGTATCGATATTAAGGAACGCGTACATAGAAGTTGAAAGTTACCTAGAATTTATTGATGAAAGCGAAAACTAGCTTTTGGCAACGGCCAAAAGTTTGGCCACCGTCTGAGCTGCCAAAGAGACATATTTATTGAGAGCTTCTGCGTTGGTAAATGTACTACAATCAACTGCCTCACTTCCAATGCCGCTAAGATCAGGTAGAAGTAAAGGTGAGACATTGCAGTACGATTGTACCACCAACCTTAGAAGTTTAACCAGAGACCTCTTATTGCATTCAAACAGCCTTACTATCACAGCGACGTGCAAAGAAGGCTGCACAAATGTAGACAAATCAAGTCCAATAGTGGAAACCACTCCCGATATTATAAGGTTGTAAATCACGAAAACGGCTGTCTGTATCGTAAACAAATGTGCCCATTTAATACCAAAGATTGGTAGAGTTATACATTTAAATTTAAGTCATGCATCCGCAAAGCTTGACCGCCGTAAGGAAAAAAAAAGTTGAACCTCGCGCAGAACATCTGAGCAATATGGCTTCGCTTCATACCGTATATATTCGTTTCTTCAACCAATTAGAACCCCTGGTTGATACTACCTTGTACAGTCGACAGATGCAAACAACGTCCCTTGAGGGGCGTGAGCAAGGGCGCTTGAATTCTGAAAGTACATTCAGAGTAAAAAGTAATTTGGTGGCAAATTTAAATATTTTAGAGGTTATGCGTTGATAATGAATGAAATTTTTGTGCTTATAATCAAAATTTTAGTTAATAGGAAAATCTTTCATAAAACAAAGACTACTTACATAAATATTTTTAATTTGGTGGTGAATTGTTAAGTAAAGTTAAGATGAATGCTGTTGATGAATTATTAATTTAAATTTTAGTGTAGTAACAACTCTTAGTAAAATACTTTTGTATTAAAAACTAAAGAGTTTCTTGTTTCTTCTGCAAAAAAGATCTAAAAGGTACTTAGGAGCTTTTTAAAAGAAGATTATCAAAATTTATACAAAATGTATACAATAACACAATAACCTCCAAACACGACCAGCAAACAGTAAACGTCAGATGTCAGATCGCATAAGATGAAGATCGAACTTCTACGAGGGAATGTACCTGCTACGCATTCTCAACAGTGATTGGTTAATAATTTTTCCCACACAAACTTTTAAATTTAGTTGGCATATTTTCCGAAGACTGCGTTTGGTTCTGAGCGCTGTATCTCCTAAAAAGACCAGTGGCGTAGGGCGTAAGGGTGTCACTGCTATACA
Organism: Malthinus flaveolus; assembly: GCA_950108345.1. Lineage (NCBI taxonomy): Eukaryota > Metazoa > Arthropoda > Insecta > Coleoptera > Cantharidae > Malthinus > Malthinus flaveolus. The sequence continues at coordinate 57,884,499 of OX467285.1, forward strand.
TATAAGTATTGGAAAACAATTAGAAAAATAAATAGTATCTACAATGAGATAATTCTTGGAACTACCTAGATGAATTGTAAGAGGGTTGCCTGTAGTGCTACGGATTAATGTCTCTCTTTAAAAATGTAGTTGTATAAAAAAAATACAATACGCCACCACTGTGTAGCAAGATGAGTCATACAAGTACTTAGTTTTTTAGGGGAGTGACAGACGTAGCCCTTTCTGACAAAAACTCTAAGCAAAGGTTCAACTTTTTTTTTTCTACGGCGGTCAAGCTGTACTATTTATAAGTGTAAGGAGTTGGTAAAAGGCCCAGAAATAGAATTAGTGAAGTCGACAAGCTCGGCCTTTGCATAAATTGTCTGAGACCTGGCCATAAGCCACATCAGTGAGAGTATTCAAGCTGCAAAAGATGTCACAAACGCCACAATACCCTCTTACACCACGACGACAATTCAATAAATAATTTAAACAAGTTATTGGAGGTGCCTAATGCGCCAACAACGTCGAGTAATCATACCATGGACAATTTTAACAATTATCATAAAGTTTTACTTTCCACGGCAGTGGTACAATTAAGGGCTGCCGATGGAACCACCTTACCTGCTGGTATGGTAATTTTAAGTAATTTTAAGCAACTTCATAGTTTCTTAGGACTTATGTCGTATTTTAGGAAATTCATACATAATTTTGCTATTATCGCAAAACCCTTGTATGACTTATTAAAAACCAAAGTTAAATTCAAATGGAGTGATCAGGAATTATTATGTTTTGAGGAGTTAAAGCAGATGTTATCGTCTGAACCTTTATTAGCTATTTATTCTCCTAAAGCAGATACAGAATTGTTAGACAAGACCCTGGAGTATATTACTCGAACGTATTGGTTTCCAGATACCAAGAGGAAAGTTAGTTCATTTATTCAAAATTGCTTAAAGTGTATAACTTTTTCAGGAATTTCGAACAAAGTTGAAGGAGAATTATATGTTATAGATAGGGAGGGGGAAAATCCCTTTTCAGTGCATACACATAGATCATTATGGAGCCCTTCAAAGAACAAAATATAATAAAAATATGTTTTCGAAATTGACTCAATTGCCGTACGAAGGTGTATTGAAATCGTGGTTACCTGAGGTAACCAAAACTTAAATTTTATTTATATTCTTGTCAATCGTTTATTATGTTTTTGTTATTGTTGTGTAAAATTGATTGTGAGGCCAATCAAAGTCAGGTTGGCCGAACTATAGTTAGTTGTTATTTAGTTATTTGTTACTGTTTACTTGTTACTATAGTTGTTTTACTTTTGTTTACTTGTTATTAATGTTCAGTAGTAGTAGTTATGGTTCAATAGACAATTCAATTTATGTCAACGTTTCTTTCTGAAGATTATTAATAGATTACTACAGATCAGAAGTGGGATTAGGGATTAGGAATTAGAGGATTAGGTTTAACGCATAAGTGCGGGGACCAATTAAAAACTTTATTGAAAATTTATGCGGAAGTTTATGAAAATTTGACAAAATTAAGTTATGGCAAGCTTAGGGCAAATTAATTTTGTTGAAGAAAACATTATGAAAGCGACGGTGAAAATTATTAAGGTGTTTCATCAGCTAGTTTTCGGTTATGAAGGAGATAGGAAAAATCGCAAAGACTGCGGGAGTTCGTGGATTTAATTATGGTGAATTTGAAATTAACGAGAAAATTAATGACACTTCGGAAATGTCAATCGGTGATCTTACGTCGATTGCAATATTTTAGGTCTAGATTATTCGGGGACACCTGAAGAAATTAGTGAAAAGATTTGCAGAAGATTAAATGATTTGCAATCATTGCAAGTTGATGAAGGTCAGGAAGAAGCGATCGAAGAAGAAAACGAGGCAGCAAACAGCCCGAAGGCCCCTATAATATGGAGAATAGTGGCAGTTGTTGAACGTCTTTGTGAACCAATTTCAGGCACTAAAAGAAATTTAACTATAGAGTTTTCGTTGGCGATGATGACAGTTCTACCATTGCTGCTGTGCGTCTAGCTGATAATCGTAAAATTGTTAAATTTTCTGATATGAACCATACGAATAAAGGTGTCAAAAAACAGTTATAATATAATATTCAAAAAGAACATAAGTAGCTGACTAAAGACGTCCCAGACCAAAGTTGGTGTATGGGAAGTTGTCTCATCGAGCTTAATTTACATTGTACGAACGATTTGTGCTTCTAGCTGGGTGGGGACGGGCGATGACGTATGTAAGATATCAGAACACAAATAAGTTGCGATGCTTTACTACTGATTTAAAGGTTTTAAAATGTTAAAACATCGTTTGTTAATGTTTTTTAGTTTGTAATTTGAGAAAGCTAACGTTTGTGATTTAGCGAAACGTAATTTGAAGAGTTTATGACAATTCGGTTTTGAATAAAACCAAAATTAGCTAGAATTTTTGAGTCTTTACTTAAACCAAAAAAATTAAAACATTAAATTTATCGATTTTTTATTATTTTTATCCACTTACGAGCTATATAAAATGTGAACAAAGGTAATTACTGTAATAATTTTATTTATTTAAATCCTTTCAAAAATTGCATTTTTTATGATACTTTGTTTTTAGGAACAAATTTATAATGAATTATTTTTATATTAAACTACTATTTTTGTAAAATTTACAAACACACTAAGATGATGTAATAATGTACTAATTATTTTATGAAATAATAGGTAATGCATTTTTTTAAATTGTCATGCAAGGTCAAACGGTTTAAAATGAAGTTCAGAAAGTTTAGTAGCGATTAATAATATCTCCAAAGAAGGTGTTTCACATAAACAAAACAAAATTCTTTTGTTTTTGGATATTGTTTGGGGGGGGGGGCGACGCCGCTGCGGCCCTTCACAAGCCGCGCTCATTAGTAGGTAATAAAAATATTAATACATTTCTTTTTACATAATATTAGTTTATTTATTTATTTATTTATTTTAGCAACCAACAGGCCTTAGGCCCAATTACAGGTTACATTAAAATATGTTTATGCTACGAACACTGCGCAGATTCAAATAGCGACTTACTTGACAAAATTGAAAACAAAAGAAATATTATTTCTATAATTTAAAATTTAAAATTCCACCGGCCACCACCAAAAAAAAACAAAAAACTGACCCCAAAAATCAAGAAAGCAGTTTTTATCTATATTTATTAAATGAAATTCTAAAAAACCTCTCCAAATATCTCGATAATTGATAAAGTTTATTTCTTTATTCGGAATCGTTGCATATGCAAATATGCATAATATGATATCAGGCTATCCGATATCCAAATATGCCTGGACTCTTGCTCGCTTGCAAAAACGCGCAAAACTCCAAAATTGGGAAATTTTACAGATCCTACGCATGCACCTGTAATCCACCTTCATGGCTGCAAAAAATATCTTACGGAAGACTTGTTAAACCGTCAGATGAATTTCTTTAAAAAAATTTAAGATACGATTTGTTTTTTAAAAAGTTCTATAAAAATAAATTGAATCCCGAAAAAAACATTGTGAAGAAATTATCTTTAAAATTATATAAGAAATTTAAAGATTTAGATTTAGACATTATAACAGCTTTTATTAAGCAAAGAACTTTTATAAGAATCAATTACTTAAATAATGTTAGTGGAAATAAAAAATTTATTTGTAAATAAACCAAAAAAGTGACCATCTAATATTATTGTGACATTTTTAAAACAAAAAACAGTTTAGGTAATTAAGCTTTTATTTAATTTTATTATCGATGATTGGCAATTAAAACTATTTTTTCAAGTCACATTCAAATCTTCAGTTTTCAATTCTTTTACTTTATCAAGAAATTTGTTTCATTATATTGAAAATTATTAAAATACAAAAATTAAAATATCGCCTAGATGCAGTTCTAGTTGTGATCAAATTATTTTGGTATTTGCCTTTGTTCCTTTAAAACAATTAGATTAGTCAATAATTCTTTTAAAGTGAACTCCACTTGTGCGAAATTCCTGTTTTTACTCAAAAATTAATAGAAATTGTTGTATAATAACATTAAAATTTGACTTATCATATAGCTAATTAACACAATAATATTTTTGAAAAGGTACTTTGTTAATAATAAGCAATTATTTTGTTTCATTTCAAAAATAATCATAAAAATATTACTATTTCCGTAAGAATTCTGTACTCGAGCGGGACTCTTAGGTATCGTACCTACGTCACTAGCCCGAATCGCGCCCGACCTCATCCGACCCTCGATGAGACAACTTCCCATACACCAACTTTGGTCATAGACTACCTACAACGGTGATTTTCTTACGCAGTTGCACAAAATTAAATGAAATAAAGTAAATATGGCAAATTCTATTCGTCAAATTCCAGATCATTCTTTTAACAATCACCAAAAATGTGGCCAATGATGTGGAATTTAAAATGATCAAAAAAATTATCATCATAAAATAATTAATGACGGATTTGCTGATAAATCTTTATATGAGGCATTAATCAAAATTTTTAATCAACTAGCCAATAATGTGGATAAGTTTGCCAATGCAACGTCAAGTCAGTTGTTAACGCGAGTTAACCCAGTTTGTAATTCTAATCAGGTACGTTGTTGCCTGATTAGAAAAATTGATAATTAATTATTGTTATGTTAGTTACGAAAAATTATTATAGAGAGTAGTAACTCAAAATTGTTGTGCTGACTTAAGCATAAATAAATGGTACAAATAAATATTTATAAAATAAATACATACAGTCCACTTATCGTCTCTACGCTGAACATAAAATGAGAATTTAAATGCAATGATGGCTAGTAAAGCACCTAAGTCCCCCCGTTGCTATAATTTAAGTTTTTCGGCAGATTTTCGATTTGCATGGCAGTAGTAGCTAATAAAAATTTAGGCGCAAATTGCATCCCTGAAATTTTAAAGTGTATGCGATTGTCATCTGGCCTATTTCCCAAAAAGTGTCTTGAATCGAAACAACGTAATGCGGATAGGAGAAAAAACATTATTAGTACACCAGCCTTTAAACGTAGACGTAATCTTCTAAAAACTATATAAAACTATGGTACGTAAAAACAAGAGAGCGCAACTTATGAATTAGCTATGGGACTTCTAGATGTATTGGCTGTGAATTATTTAAATGATGATCATAATAACGATGATGATGTCAATACTAAAGTGATTTCTGAACTGTTTTTTTTAATATTAAAACTGCAAGTTTTGCATCTATACATCAGAAATTCTTCAGATAGCTGCGCAGCATGAAGAAAACTTATTCGAAATTTACATTACTCCAACGAAACCTATCTCAACAGCAGCATCCAATGTTAATCATTTAACAAGTATAAATGGCGAACTTTTTTATTATGAAAAAATAGTCCCTTAAATATCTATTTTATCAGCATTACAGATTTTTTATACTTTTCTGGAATCTATTGGAAAATTGTCGCACACAATTGCAATTTTGATAAATCTCTTTTCTTATATGCTATCAAACAAACAAAAACGATGGATCTCTTTGCTAAAGTCATTTTACGCTTTACTGACACCCTTCCTATCTTCAAAGATGTCTTGAATCGTAAAAATCACTGTAGTCAAACATATCTAACTAAAGAATTATTGAAAATATCAGATAATCAGGCCTATTCTGTATCATAACCTCTAAGAATAGTGGGAAACTTTAAACGTTAAACTGGCGTTCTATTCTTTTTATTTAGCTGTGACAGAACGAGATAGAAAGTCATTTTAACGTAAAAGTTTCCCACTACTCTTAGAGGTTATGATACAGAATACGCCTGAATGAAGCACATAATGCTGTTCAGGATGTAATAATTTTAAAATCTCTTGTTGAGCATTTAAAAATTACTGAAGACGATTTAAAACGTCACAAGGAAACTTTAATTAGTATTATACATAAAGAGCAACAAGATAATGTGGTTAAATTAATAATCAAGACTCCGCCGCCATTAAAAGCATCAATTACATTCAGCAATATAGTCGATACTTATATGGAAAGTGGTCGTCAAGGACTTATTGCGTTATTGTCAAGTGAAGTGTACCGTTTGTACCAAGTTCTAAATAAAGTTAGAAAATGAATTTATAAATACTTCCAAATTAACGGGAAAATTCGTGTAACAAAAAATGTACACATTTTAGATGTACGTTAATTGATTTTCTTAACGATATCTTAAATTAATAAAATTCACAAAATTTATTTTGTTTAAAAATGTTAAATTATTTTGTTAAATGTTAAAAATAATTACATTTAATTTGTTTAAATGTTTTATTATGGTGATGGAGAGAACGGGGTATAAAATTGTAATTTCTGTTTTCACACGAGATTAAAAGCTGGAATCTTTTTCAAATGATTCCTTACCTGGAAAAACGAAATATCAATATGAAAAGCATACGTAATGTTATAATGCTGAGACAAGTAGTACCTAGGAAATGGAAAGTGATTATGCTTCACTCAAAAGAAAGAGAGATGAAGGTGGATCCACGGATGTTCGCGATGCTCGTATTTGAAATGAGAACGTATTTTTGTGTGACCGAGTCTAACTTAGCTCATACTATTTTTCCATATTTTCCGCAGCAAGCCATGACTTTAACCGAGAAAGAATTAACAAAGACTTATGGTTTTCTCAAAACAGGAGAGGGACAACTCTTACTGCCCAGTCTATGCCAGCATAGACTTCAAATCCTGGAATCTCCACTGGAGCTTCTTATCCACTCAAGATTTCTTCCCATGTATCGATAACTTATTTGGAACCCCAGGATTATACAGTCCGTTTTGGATCGAGCTGCGGATAGGAATATCTATAAGAGCGAGCGTAATAGCAATTACATTACAACGAGTTAAAAAGAGACAAATAGTTAGAGCCCAACTTGATTTGACTGACAGCATAAGCTTTGTTTCTCTTCTTATCTTATTAAGCTCAATAGCTCAATAGTATATGCTTTCTTGTTCTATCTCATTATGATTTCCTATCCGCAATAGCAATTATTTAGCATCGAGTTGATATCAATGCAGAAACACAACGCTAGTCTCCACGCTTTTACTTGTTTAGTATTAAAATTAATTTTTTGATTGTTTAGAATGCGTTAATAATTATTTTATTTATTTTATGAAAAATTCTCTTTTTGTTAGAAATTATTCATTTTTTAACCAAAGCAATGATGAACTAATGTTCATAATGTAGTTTAAGTGTAATATAATAATTTTATAACTTCTTTAGTTTCTAAACAAAGTATAATTATTATGTTCAAAATGTTTAAATTAAAGTAAATTAAAAAGAAATAGGTGAGAATCACACGTCAAACAGCCGTATCTGTTTCCTTCGCGCACAGCGTACCAGCGTAAGATTTCAAATCAATCAACTAAACGATTTTTAACAAACTGTATACACTACAGCATATCGTAATATGTAAAAGTGACGAAGTCACAAATACACAACTGGAAAAAAATTTATCTAGAAAGCCCTAACTAACAATGTGGATCAGATAAAAAAGAAAAACTTCCACTTCAAAGCAAAAATGAGGACTCAAGAAAAGAAAAATCCGCAACAAGATGGAGGATACCAAAGAGGATATCAACAAAGAAAAGAAGGAAACTCCAGCCGAGACTACAATCCAAACTTCAGGAATATGAAAAGTGTGTGCTACAGGTGTGGTGGAAATCATTCGCGGCATATAAAACCGTGTCCGGCTTACGGGAAAAAGTGCGGTAATTGTGGATTAAACAACCACTTCACAAAAATGTGCAAAAGAATAAATGAAGTTAGAGATGAAGAGAAAGACTACAACTCCAACGATGAAAAATCATCAGAAGAAATGAATTATATTTCAAGGGCAAAATATATGGAGCACATGGAAGGGTACCAATGATTTGACAGATACTTGTTACTTGATACATTAAATTTTGTGCAATAGTTCCACAAAGACCCCTTTTAGTTATAATGGATGGTCACGTGTCACATTTGGACAGAGGCGCACCATTGAACTTGCGATAGAGAATAACATCCCCTTGTTTAAACTACCACTATATGTCACGGATATTTTGCAACCACTGGATAAATGTTGCTTTGGGCCACTTAAGCTAAAATGCAACCAGAGACTTATCGACTGGCAGATTAAATCAAAGAAGGCTTACTAAAAGTGAATTTGCGGATATGATTTGTTCGTTATGGAATGAAGGAATCACAGAAGCTGTTATTAAAGTCATTCGAAAGCACTGGAATCTTTCCTTGTTGTAGAAAAAAATATCCGAAGGGACGACTAAATGAAATCAAATTACAAAGATACAATGAAGAAGCCCAAAATACTTACCCATTGGATATTTATGAACTCGAACAACTAGAAAGAGATGAAGCTAATGCACAAGAAAATAGCCGAGAAAAGCAGAAAGATGAGAACGAAAATGAAGAGAGAGAGAGACGAGCGACCATGCAGAAAATATATCTACGAACAATATTCTTACGCAAATTCCTTGCGATGCTTCAACTTCAAGTTCATTTGAAAACATTTCGCTGAATAAAATTAATAAAACAAATCCTGAAACAAAGCGAAGACGTAAAATTGATTCCAATTGTACTGTATTGACTAGTGGGGAGTATTCAAATCGTATCAAAGAGAAAGAAGCGTTGCAGAAAAAGAAATAAGAACCAAGAAAAAAAGTGAAAAAAACTGTCGATTCCTCTTCATCAGAAAGTGAAACTGAAGCTGTTGTTTACGAAGATGAGAGTGATATTGAAAATATAGCATTAGAAGATCTACTAAAGGAAGATAATCTCTCAGATGAAGAAATAGATTCAAGTAAAATAGTTATTGGAGATTATATTTTGGTTAAGTTCCATACCAAGAAGAAGCTACTACATTACGTTGCCCTAGTACAGCGATGGCGAACCTATGACCCGCGGGTCATAGACTGACCCACGAGGAAATTTTTAATGGCCCACGAGCATGTTCACGAAGTCTAAGCTAAAGTTTGGTAACTAATAGAAAGTCAGACAAAAAAAATGGCCAAAATTTTCATCCCTTGTTTTTGTGAAACATTATCTTTGGAGACACTATCAATGGCTATTAAAATTCAGGAACTTTGTTTTTAAGCCGTTTGACCTTGAACAATCAAAAAATTTTGCTTACGGCGCTATTTCATTTTATTTCTAAAGCTACAGATGCAAAACTGTCCAACTTTACTTGCACACCTTCCCCTGAAAATGTTTTCTGGCTACGACCTTAAACGTGACGTTTCGCGCCATTACTGCAACTAATATACCCACGACTTCATATTAAAAAAATAAAATTGATTGCTTGACCCGCCACCAAAAAAGGTTCGCCATCGCTGTCCTAGTAGAAAACGTTGAAGGAAATGAGTTTGCTGTGTCGTATTTACGTCGTAAAGCTGACAAGTTTATATTTCCCGAAGTGCCTGAAAAATTCAATGTATCTAAGGAAGATGTAGAATGAAACTACCTGTTCCAGCATTCCATGGAAGAACTGCTCGAATACCTCAACAACTTTTGTTTGCTATTAATTTTGAAAAATTTAATGTTAACTAATGCAAGAGTTTAATAGGTACTTTCTAGCTTTATACGACAAGAATATATTTTTTGTTTTCTTAATACTTTATAAATAAGAATATATCGTTTTCTATTTTTGTAGTCTAATTAATAAAAAAATTACATTAAATTTTGTCTTGTTATTAAACTAAAATGTCTCAATATTACCCATACAATACTAAGGCCCAGTATATGAATGTCCACTTAAGTGACCCGTAAGCAATAAATGAGACTTAAAACCGGTTGCCGGTTTAGAGCTGCTGAAGTAGCCTGTAACTTAAGGGTCAATATAGGTGTGATTTATCTTTCACTTAACGCAATTCTTCTTTTTAGCTAAGGGAACATTCAAATACCGGGCCTAAATAGCGTAGTAGCTTAACTATACGCTTTAAAACAGACTGTCTTATATTTGCCCATGCTTGTCTTAATATTACCACAAAGGCAGGTTAAAAATGAGACAGTTACGAATTTTTTTTAGGAAAAATACTTAAATTAATTAAAATATTCTATGCTCATATTGTTCCCCAATAAAATCTTCACATGGAGAACATTTGTCTCATTTTTACACCACTTGATCTTATTTGAAGGAATAGGATGTTTAAAAAGGGAATATAAAATAGAAATAGATAAATCAATAAAACTGGTGATATACGCATTACGGAAAGTACAAGTCGTGTAAGTAGGTGTTTGATACGTGAATTTTAATATATATTTTTTCAAATATACAGGGTGTCCGGATAATCCATCAGGAAACTTCTAGGGGTGATTAAACAGGTTAAAAGAATGGTAGAAGTTCGTCTAAGAAAAATGTCAAATCTCGGTAATAACAAAGATACAGCTACTCAAAGTTCAATATTTTGTTTTTTCTTTTTGATGTAACTCCCTTAATCCTTGACCAATCAGGTTGATTTGTGGCATGCTTATTTAGCGTATCGAGTTTTATCATTCCATCATTAAAGTGGTTCATTGTTGTACCACCAAAGAGTACTTTACCTAAAACTCAACATTTATTTCTCACCTAACTTTTGTGTCTTGATAGGTATCACAATATTTACGATACATTTTTGAAGGCAGTCAAAATTCTGAAAGTCGATGTACTCTTTATTCTAATCGATAAATGTAACCGTTTAGCTAAAAATCCACCTCAAAGTTTTGACAAATTAATTTTAAATAAGCGACTTTGGGAATCTAGTAGCGTTGGACCTCGATCAAACCTAAAGTTTTGATAAATAAATTGAAATTTTGGTAACGAAAATGTAATAATTAATAATAAACAACTGCCAGTTAATAACCAAAAGTAATAGACTTTAATTTTACAATAAATTTTACAATAAATGCTCGAAATGACCTCCATTCATTTCAATGCAGTTTCTAAGGCGTTTTAAAAATGACCTTCTGGCACGATGAAAAATGCCAATTTTGTTTCTTATTATGTTACACCCATTTATTATCCTTTGACGCAAATCATCAATATTATTTACAGGAGTTTCATACACAAGTGCTTTTAAATAGCCCCAGAAGAAAAAATCCATTGAATTAAGATCCGGAGATCGTGGCGCCCAAACTACTGGCCCGGCTCGTCCTATCCATCGTTCAGGAAATGCCTCATTTAAATGTGCACGTACATTCAAACTAAAATGTGGCGGAGCTCCGTCTTGAAGCAGCCAAATGTTTGCTCTTATTTCTAAAGGAACATCTTCAAGTAAGTCGGGAAGATCGTTTTGAAGGAATTGTAAATAGGTTTCTCCATTCAATGTTCCATTAAAAAATGAGGTCCTATAAGTTGATCGCCTACGATTCCGGCCCATACATTTAGAGAAAACCTGCGTTGATGTTTTGTTTCCGAGTACATATGCGGGTTTTCATCAGACCATACATGACTGTTATGGGAATTTGTGACACCGTCTTGATTAAAACTCGCTTCATCAGTAAACAGTATAACATTAAACAACCGATTATTTTCTTCGTATTTTTCTAAAATTTGATTGCACATGTGCAAACGACTCAGCGCATCTTCACGAGAAAGTGCTTGTACGTTTTGAATGTGAAACGGATAAAGAAGTTGCTCGTGAACTACCTCCCAAACTGTAGAACGACCAATACCCTCCTGAGCAGCAATTCTTCTAACACTCGTACCTGGGTTTGCATCAACAGCGTTTAGAATTCTTTCTTCTGTTTCTACAGTTTTGGTAGTTCTCGGCCTCCCATTATCATGACGTGGGTTTCTAAAGCAGCCTTCCTCACCAAGTCTTCTGTGAACGTTTACAAATGTTTGAGAATGTGGTACACGCCTGTCCGGATAAGCGTCGGTATAAAACCGCCGTGCTTGCTCTGCATTACCATTCGCCCTTCCATAACAAAAATGCATATCGCGATATTCAGTACTTGAGTATTCATTATTAGCCATTATTTAATTCAAGTCAAAATAAAATTTGTACTTATGCCAAACGATCAGCTTAAACTTACAAAAACAAAGTTACTAGATTCCCAAAGTCGCTATTTAAAATGAATTTGTCAAAACTTTGAGGTGGATTTTCAGCTAAACGGTTACATTTATCGATTAAAATAAAGAGTACATCGATTTTCAGAATTTTGACTGCCTTCAAAAATGTATCGTAAATATTGTGATACCTATCAAGACACAAAAGTTAGGTGAGAAATAAATGTTGAGTTTTAGGTAAAGTGCTCTTTGGTAGTACAACAATGAACTACTTTAATGATGGAATGATAAAACTGATACGCTAAATAAGCATGCTACAAATCAACCTGATTGGTCAAGGATTAAGGGAGTTACATCAAAAAGAAAAAACAAAATATTGAACTTTGAGTAGCTGTATCTTTGTTATTACCGAGATTTGACATTTTTCTTAGAGGAACTTCTACTATTCTTTTAACCTGTTTAATCACCCCTAGAAGTTTCCTGACGGATTATCCGGACACCCTGTATACACTAGGGTAGACATAATTAATTGAATATATGATGTAAACCAACCCTAAATTAATCACCTAGTAGTGCGAAAAACGTTTTTAGGAGAAAAACATTGAACGACTAACGCCCCAGGAATTGAACCCGAGTATACAATATCCGGTCGCATATACGAACCACCGCACGCCAAGCCGGACAACTACTTATCTCCAAAATTATGAACGTCTCGATCTAAACTTAAGAACAACGAGAACGCGAAGTATTTAATTACAAATTAAATTAGATGTTAAGCAGCTACTATTTATAAGTTACATTATATGCATGTACGCAGCGTAATTTATACGTGAATTTTAATATATTTTTTTTCAAATATATACACTAGGGTAGAAATAATTAATTGAATATATGATGTAAACCAACCCTAAATTAATCACCTAGTAGTGCGAAAAACGTTTTTAGGAGAACATTGAACGACTGCACATGTCCTTTAACGGTGGAAGTATTTGGAGAAACTTGCCCATCAAGAAGAAATTAAAATAATTGGCTACTCATCAGATGGTGATACTCGGCTCTTAAAGGCGATGAGAATTATTTATTATACCAACTACTAATAAATTATGGCATTGGTTTCACTGCAGTACTGAAAGTTTATTAGTTACACAAGACACTGTCCACATTGGATCAAAATTAAGAGTTCGACTGTTAAACGAGAAGGTTGATATGTACAAAATGTACACGTACCCAAAACCAAAGATAACTTATGACTTGATGTTGTAACTCTCGTGCCGCGCACGACGGTAGGGCCCCGAGATGCTTTCTAGCTCAGCGAAGAGTTGGGCAGGGACGGAGATACTACCTGCAAACGATGAGATGCACCGGAGGGCGCCAGCCAAGCGAATTGACTACTTCGCACAAACACCTCGCGCTCGGCTGAGACCTACGGCCGAAACAAACGGGACGAGACACAGGAGAAAAATAATATAAATAACGGCGTTAACTGATCGATAAATTTAATATGTAATAAAACGGGATGGTTGGCAGTGGTTGCGGTTGGACAACCAAACGACATAAACGAAGACGGTAACGATAGTAACAAATATAGCTACCGATAATAATAATGACGGTAACGTAGATCAACAATGGTAAATGGTTATAAATAATTAATAGTTACGTGAATGAATAAATGAACGTATGTATAAACAATTGTGTGATTTACATACACTACGGTACAAAAAGTTATAATAATTGTAATGTACCCCCTGACTACGTACGTATGAACGAAGTTGGAAAGTCGAAATATTCTTAAAGCTAGTTTATATCACAGTAAATGTCAGTGTCACAAAGTTATACGTTACGGTAATAATAATAAATAATATGATTGGATGATTAATGAGTGGATGATACGTAAATATGAATGAATAAACAATAATTAAAGCTGAAGGCGGTAAAGTATAGTTACGACAACGATGCTCCGGAGGTTCGATGATGTGGAGTAGTGCGGCGTGTACCAAGGGACCTTGGCTAGACTGCCGACGGGAACGCAACCAGCGATGAGAAGTTAGACAGTAGAGGTAAAAGGTTGCTGGATCCTCGCCGGTACAGATACGACCGGGATGGTCCTCGTTGGCCACTCGATACGAAATTAACTCTCCGGAGTCGATGCCGACTCGACGATAAACTTAATGCGACGGACGGACGAAATTTTAACACGATGATCGAACGGACAAACCAGATATAGACGAAGACGGTAAAATTCACGGAGACACAATTCCAAAGTACACCAAACGGCTACAAATTCAGTCCCATACAAGTTCCCTCTAAAAATAATAACGATGTCTGAGAATGGTGGTCGAGAAGCGACAAGAAATAGAACATCACTCACCTACGAGGGCAGACAAGACAAGATGGCTTCCACCAGCACGTGGTTCTTAAATAAATCACCCCCAAAGGGTTTTAACTTCAGTTCCAAAAATGACGATAATAAAAATACGATATACTGAAGTTAAACGGTGCCTACAGGACTCGAACTAAATTAATACATTTGACGATATAAGTCAACACAGAATTTTCCCATGTAAAGCACGAAGAACTGCACGTGGCGAAGGTGCAAAATGGAAGAGACCAACTCGTAGCATTCTTATTCGAACAAGCGATAAGAAAATTATTTCCAAAAAGGGACATCTCCACGCCATCTATACACCATGACCTGAATCGCCCGAAGACGAAATGCAGGAAACTATCATGTGCAAATTTGAACCGTAACAAGGTTAATTTAAAAATTGGACAATATCATATTATAAAGGCCCGTTTAAAATATTTAGTAGATCATTTTGGCAAAGACAAGCATAGTTCCAGAAGCTAGAGGCACAGTTTTGTACCTCCAAAGTGTTCGTAATATTCTGGATTCATATTTAGAAAAAGAACTAAGCATACAGAATAGGCTATTTTTATTATGGAAAGTAGCTTTTATTTTTAGAATATGGCGCAATAGTATTTTAAATGATGAAAATCTCAAACTATCCGATAATTTTATTACTTTAAATGCATTCTTATCGATAGAAATAAACGCTCACTCATTAGTTCTTTTGGTGCAAAAATTACAGTGTGGAAAATTGAGTCCCAGAAATTTTATTCCATATTAATGAGCAGTCAGCCATGTAAACAATATTTAAAATTTAGTAAAAAATGGCCAAACTTAAACTTTTTGAAAGTGATTTCTGATAAAACGGTTAATTTTATCAACTTTAAACAAGAGTACCTTATTTTTATAATTTTGTCTAATCTTTCAAATTTCGTATGAAAAATAATTGAAAATAGAACAGACAAAAAAGTTAGGGCTAAAATTAAATTTAGACTTCAGGTTAAGTGCCCTTTGTTGCAGAGATTTCTTAAACTTTTCTACTTCTTATTCGAGGCTTTATAATTCTTAGTAAATGTGCCCATTATCAAAAAATTTCGGTAACATTTAAAGTAAATATGACAAAAATTAAAATTTAAAAACTCAACTTTGAGGCCCCACAACTTTCTTATTATTGAGATTTCGACTTTTTGTTATAGGAGCTTCTAGTGCTATTTTGACCTGTAGAATCATGTGTAGACCGTTGGCCAAGGAATATCCGAACACCCTGTATATTAGTCGGTTTTTCGGACGCCTCTCAAACGGGTTACGGCGCCGTAGTTTATTATTAGTCATATAATCCTGCTAACCATGAAGTTAGTATTAATTTAATTTATTCGAAACTGAAAGTTTCGCCTTTGAAAACTTTATCAATCCTTCGGTTGGAATTATTGGCAGCATGTTTATTGCCAAAACTAATTAAGTTTATTGTTAATACTTATATTTCCCATATTATGTTTGAGAATATTTTTGCATTTTCGAATTCTACTATATAACTTTAAACTGGATCCATTCTGATCCATTTAGATGGAAAACCTTCGTGGCTAATCGTGTCACTCAAATTTTTTTTATGATAAAAAACCGTCCAAAAAAATTATTGGGATTCTGGGGACGATCTGCGTAACGCAGCAGTTTATAATTCTATGCGTCGCGATAGATTTATTCAAATAATGCGGTTTATGCATTGTGCAGATATTTGGGCAATCTCGTTACAAAAGATAAAATGGCTAAGCTGCGGCCCATCATAAATATAGTTTAAAAAAACTCCATGCAAAATTATAGTATACCTGACCAAGAAATAGCTTACGATGAAAGTATGATTGAATACTTTGGACGTCACGGATGTAAGCAATACATCCGTGGTAAGCCTATTCGCTTCGGCTATAAAGTTTGGTGCATGAACTCAAAAAGCGGCTACCTCATCGATTTTGAAATATATCAAGGATGCATCCCCAATCCTAACGCAGAGCATCAAAAACAATTTGAAAAAGCTACAGCACCACTTTTGCAGCTTATCAAAACTTGCCCCAAGAGTTCAAATTGATGCCTTTTAGGTTTTACTTCGACAATTTATTTATGTCGGTTATAGTATACTAAGTATCAAGAACGGTAAGGGCAGTTTACTGGTCGAAGACAAATGTTTGGGGACTTCGCTTTGCTCAGTCCCCAAACATTTGTCTTCGACCAGTAAACCCTTAACGTTCGTGATGCTTATAACGTTTTTTGCACGATAGAATTTTCTTTTTTAATTTTAATAAATTATCTTTAAAAATGTCAAAAATGACGTTTTAATTTAATAATTTTTTAGATGGCTTATAGAAATAATATTTCAAGGCGTTGCCATAGTGTTATTCTAGTTACCTGTGGTGTTATTTACTAACAATTGCTTCCGTTTTTTGAAGTAAAATTTTTTTAAATTTTTCTGCATAAAAATGAGTGATTTACACAGTGTAGAAAGTGAAATAGAACAAGCTTGGAACATTGGTTCTTCCATAATTCCTGAAAAGTCAAGAATTCGTTATCAGAATGTATATAAAATCTTTAAAAGCTGGTGTGAGGGAAAAGTTCTTGAAATTAATGAAAAAGTTTTGTTGGCTTATTTTGTTGGGCGAAACGAGAAATTGAAGTCACCTGGAAGTCTTTGGGCTGAATATTCCATGCTGAAATGTACAATTTTTCTAAATGATGGAATTGATATATCCAAGTTTACAACCTTGATAGCATTCCTTAAAAGAAAAAATGTTGGGCACAAGCCAAAGAAATCTGACATTTTCACTAAAGAAGGTATGACGAAGTTTTTGAAAGAAGCGTCGGATGAAGAATTTTTAATTCTTAAGGTATTTCTACATTATTGTAATTTATAAGATAAGAATTTTTGTTTACATTTTTTAGGTGGGAATGATATTAGGTATATCAGGCGCGTGTAGGAGGGAAGAACTGTATAATATGTGTGTGCAGGACATAGAAGATCGAGAATCATTTTTTATTGTGAGAATTCCCATCACTAAAACCAACATCCAGCGAACATTCACGGTGATTGACAAAGATAATGATATTAACTACCTGGGAATATGTAGAAAATACTTCAGGCTACGCCCACAAAATGCAAAGAGTCAGCACTTATTTTTGAAATATTATAAGGGGAAGTGTAGTAATCAAGTAGTAGGCAAAGGGACTATTGGAGGTTGGCCGTCAAAAATTGCAAATTTTCTAAATTTAGAACACTCCAATACTTACACTGGCCATTCCTTTAGGCGCACTTCGGCGACCTTTTTAGCTAACAAAGGAGTAGACGTATTAGGACTAAAGAGGCATGGTGGATGGCGATCTTCCACGGTAGCAGAGAGTTATGTTGAAGACTCCCTTGAAAATAAACTTGACTTTGCTGCAAAAATTTTAGATGCAGAACAAGGCAGCGAGGTGAGGCAAAAAATGTTGAATTCAGCAACAGTGTCTTTAACTCCAAGTAGCGGAGAAGTTTTACATGCAGAAAAAGATAGCGAGATTAAGCAAATGTTGAACTCGGCAACAGTTTCTTTAAACTCAAGTACTGCACAAAGCAGTGTAATTACATTCGGTAGTTGTAATAATTGTACGTTCAATTTCAATGTAAAATAATTTCATTGCAGTTTATTGTTATTTTTAATGTTTTGTGAATTATATCGTTTTTAAATGAGTATTTTTATATTTTTTACTTACTGTTCTACAACGGTAAGTAAATTACTTACTGCTTTGTTTATCTCAGCAACCAGTAAAACAATCTTACTGATCTGGCAACAAACGCGGTAACTAAGTGATATCGTTCTATCGTGCAAAAAGGTGCTTTATTACTTGAAATAAAAAGGATGCGAGGCAACTGGAACGGTAAGGGAGAATCGGCTACCTAAAAATTGTCCTGTGCGATCTGTAAAAGAGACAAACAAAACATAACGAGGTACATTCGACTATGCTGTTACTACAGATAAAAAGGTAGTAGTTACACGCTGGATGGATAATTCTGTAGTTACTGTCGCGTCTACGGTGCATGGGGTTAGGCCAGTATCAAATGCAAGTCGCTATTCCTCTATAGAAAAAAAGAAAATTGGAATTCCAAGACCAGATTGTATTGGAAAATATAATGAATTTGTGGCGATAGCCAAATTTCCTAAAAATAAGTAATTAATAGCCGGCGACTAATCCCTTTGGCGCCGACTACCATTTTACCTGAAAAAAGGTAAATGGGTAGTGAGTTGCTGGACACTTCATGTCCAGTGTCCTTGACTCATTTTAAAATTTCACCAAATTCCGATAGTTATATTTTTTGTTTCACTTAGTAATGTGAAATTTCACGCTTGAAGGAGATAGGTGTATAAGAACGTACGTCGCTCGTATACTTCAATGTTTAAGTCGAGAACGTATTTCTTTAACTTATTTCCGTATTCTAACCTCAAAAATTATATTTTTGTTTACTTCAAGTGTTCTTTATTTTCATTATTAAATCAGTTTATAGTGCCATTTACATAGACAGTAGTATAATCGTTCTAGTAAGGGCAAGAATCGTCTAGAAGCTTGAATAGGGTTTTTTCTATGTACCCGTTTACAATGAAGTACAGTTGGCAAGGTCGTTGCTAACAATGGTCAGAAAGTTTGTAATGTTTAAACTTCTAGACCACTTTTCTTAGTAAATCGGCACCAGCCAATCATAGAAGCGCATCTCTCTCCCGCGGCCCAGCTATTTGAAATTTAAACAAATATTTGACAAAATAGTTGCTTTGATTTTATTTCTTCATTTTGGTTTTCGGTAGTACTATTTTAATCTCATCGTTCAAGTATAAGAAAAAAAAATAGGAAAAAAAAAAGGAAAAAAAAATGAAAAAAAAAATGATTACCACTAAAGTCTATGTAAATGGTTTTACGCCACGTTGCCCACTTGGCGAGTTCTAGACCAGCAAACTACACCATCAATCTGCACTAAGTTCTATGTAAATGGGGCTTATATTATTAGTACAACATTAAAACAAAACAGTTTTTTAAACTATTGTCGAAAACTTCAATAATGGAAGGTAAGTTTTATCACAAATTATCTTCTTTAATTAAGTTTTGTAAAAGGAAAATGCTCGGGAAAATGTGTTAAAACATTACAATAATTCTTGTCAATTTACAGAAAATACGATATCATTGAAAGGTAAATCTTTAAAAAGCCAGAGTCAAATTAGTGAGAAGACAGTATCTCGTACAGTAGCTTGTCTCGTTTGTTACATCATGTTGGTTTTGATTTTAAAATCGAAGATGGAAGGAAACGTTTGTTTGAACAAGAACATATTGCCGCAAATGGAGCGGAGTTTCTAAGAGAATATTTTGCTAATAAGGAGAGCAAAGTTAGTTATGATCCTGTGTTCTTAGACGAGACTTGAATATTTAGTAGAGGGTCACCTACAAAAACATGGAACGATGGTGTAAAAAACAAGACACAGGGTGAAGGAAAACGGTAACTTAAACATTTTAAATCATCGTAGAATGTACTTTACGATTACATTTTTAGGTTTATTATTTTTAAGTGCTGGGAATAAAAGCGGATTTATTAATAATTCGTCTTTGATCTTTTCCACAAAAAACAAGTGTGCGGACTACCATGATAATATGAACACCAAATTATTTGAAAAATGGTTTGAAGAGCAACTGTTGCCAAATTTGGAGGAGCCGAGTTTAATTGTATTTGACAATGCATCGTACCATTCTGAGGTATAAGCAAGAAACCGAAAAAAAATCCGGAACTGACATGGCACTGATGTGTGAATCGACCTTTACAGGTTCACTGGCGAGGAGAATTTTGAAACAAAGTAATATCTAACAAATAATGTGAAAAAGTCTCCATGTATTGTGTAAACTGGGAGGATGAGCCTCATTTCTGTATTCCTTAATATTTTAACGCAAAACATGTAAAATAATAATAAACTTTATTTGCCATTATGTATTATTTTATTTACAACGTTACACGGGACGATGCAAGAAGATGAAGAGATAATGATAAACGTCTATATAAAAATGTTATATCTTCGCATTAGTATTATCATTCACGTTAAGAATCGTACAAAAATATCGGGTGTTGGAAAAAATCTAATTTTTATAACCTTAAATTTTAAATTATATCAAGTCTATTTTAAATTTGCCGCTATATATTTGACAACTACAATAACATTATCTGATGGTTTAAATTAGACGTACGTTTTTAAAAACTTGTACCACGAATTTTTAAGAATGAGTCATAGGACAGCTCTCATGGTTTCGACTATACTGCAAAATTTATATTGACAATAAATCATATTTTTGACTGTCTCAATAGTAGAAGCACGCGTGACTCCAATCCGTATCGATCCGAGCTATCCACTTTCAATAGTGTCTTAGAAAGAACCTTACGAGAATCTGTAACATGGTTGGACAAAATAAGCATTGTGAACGAAAAGGGTAGAGTCAGGAATGACATTTACTGCATAAATGGATTAAAATTGACATTTAATTCAGTCTTACAATTGTGGGAAGAAGTAAAAACCTTGGGCGTGAAATACATATTGACTGCCTACATTAATCAAGATGCCCTGGAAAATGCATTTTCCATGGTAAGAGCAAGAGGAGGATATAACGCATATCCAGATAGCAGAGGTCTTCGGATAGCACTTCAGCATAATTAATTTATTAGGCTCCAAATGTCTACCACAAGTGCAAATGTTGAAAATGAAGAAACCTCTGTTCTTGATATTGCAGAAACAACAGAATTGTCAATTACTCCAGATATGGAAATTGATAATAATGATAATGATCACATTAATAATGTAAAAAATCACTTTCATTGTTCAGTTCTAGAGACTAAAAGTGAAGCTCGGCTAGAAGAAGTTGACTTGGAAGAATGTGCAATAACATATGTGGCTGGCTATTTAATAAGGTTTGCTAGCAAAAATAATTGTTTAGACTGTACTAATGATTTAAAGAGAACCGATAATGAAAGACTAGAAAGCATCGAATAATTAATTTATTATAAAGACTATGGCGAAAGTGATAAAATTAATTATTTGCTAAGACTGACAGATTTATTTCAGTCATTTCTTTAGTTTTAAATACATTTTGTGTAATTTACAATAGAGAAAAAAGAAAAATCAAATTTTTAATAAAATATATAGTACTGTGTTAGCGTAACTAAGTCATAGTTTTTATAAATGGATTTCCAAGTGTCACCATCGACCTTTAATTATCAAACAGTTATTAAGAGTGAAATTATTCAAAACATTAAAGTGGGATAATAATCAGCTAACAAAAAGTCATAAAAATGTGGAAGTTAAAACTGAAAATTAGAATATTATCACACTTTTAATTAATTAATTAATAATATTATTTTGTATACAGGCTGTATCAAATTTCGTGTTAAGTACAGGGATCTCGCTTATTAGCGTAGATAGAGAGATGGTTAAATGGACAAAAACGATCCTCGAGTTATGCCTACACTAAATCAAAAAACAAAATTTACCCCCTCCATAACGTTTCTGAAATATGGCGGAAAATAACGAAATTTGCATTTTTAATTTTTGGCTCTAAAATCGTTATTTGTAAAAATTTTTAAAAACTGAAGACTTTCTCAGAGGAACTTTTTCTGTTCTTTCAGACGATGTCAACGAATTTTCGTTATCATTATTACTTTACTGTATATTGATACCAACTTTTGTTTTTCATATGGGAGCCATTTAAAAATTTAATATTATATTATATTCTCTATTATATTCATGTTATATTCTCATGTAATTCCAAGTATTTTTGTTATTGAAAATCCAGAACCGTGTGCCTCATCTGGCGATTTTAATATTCCCTTGATCGAACCTAATTCTCCAGTAGCTTCATTATTAAATTCAAGCCCATGTTCTCCCACTACTATCCTTTCAACTCCTACGAGAAATCCCAAACGACGGTTAGATTTTGATACGTGTACCTTCCAAGCGACGTTGTACTCCATCCTTACTACAGCAATTAAATGTAAGAAAAGTTTGTGACTTGACTCCTCGTAAAAAAAAAGTGTTACCAAATTAATCGGTCTCTTAAAGGCAAAATTTCAAAATTGAAAACTTGTTTGGAGAAATCCAGAAATAAAATTAAAACCGCGTTAACTTTCAGTCAAACAAAAGGCTTTTCCGATTTAGAACGTAATTTAAATCCTGCCGGTTTAGAATTTATTAAGTCTCAGTTTTGTAATTCAAGTAGTAAACGTCCTACATGGCCACCAAGAATAAAATTTTTGCTCTAGCTTTGTACAAAAAAGGTCCACGTTGTTACCGTTTTCTTCGTAACTATTTGAATTTGCCTTCAAAAAGTACTTTGCAAAATTTAACTCGTGGAATTCCTTTCGAAACAGGTATCAATGAAAAACTTTCTTGTCGTATTCAAAAATTAGATCCTTTAGATCGCTATTGCATTTTAATGTTTGACGAAATTTCTCTGGCTCGCGATTTCACATGATATTTCACAAGATAAAGTTATTGGTTATGTAGATTTAGGTTGTTTAGGGCGTAGGAATGAACCCGCAGATCATGCTTTGGTTTTTATGATTAGTGGTGTAAAAAAATCGTGGAAGCAGCCAGTTGCTTATTATTTTACTAAAAGTCAAGTACAAACTCGCGATTTAACAGTTATAATTAAGAATGTCATTGATCGTTTGCAAAGTATCTGTGCTAACGTTGTTGCTATAGTTTGTGATCAGGGTCCAACAAACGCTGCTGCTATTTCTCAGTTAATCGATGAAGATTCTTCCAACAAACCTGGTCCTTATTTTCATATTAACGGTAAAAAAATTATTGCATTACACGATCCTCCCCATCTTTTAAAAAATACTAGAACTGCTTTAAGCAATTATTATATTAAATTTCAAAATTCAAAAGTTACTCAGTGGAATCACATTAAAATTTCCTATGATTTAGATTTTCAAAAAAGATTTCAATGTCTCCGTAAAATTCGTCCATATTATTTCAATTTAAAAAACTCTAATATTAAAATGAAAGTTCAAATTGCTGCCCGTATCTTGAGTGCTTCAGTTGCTGCAACCATTGAAACTGCGATTCAATGTAGTGATCTGCGTAGTGTAGCCATTCATACTGCAGAATTTGTTCATGATATCGATTCACTTGTCGATAGCTTGAATAGCAATTCCCTAAAACCCGATAATGGTAAAAAGTTATGTTGTGCTGTTAGCGATAAATCAGGTCATGTCAAGTTTTGGTATTCTATGTTACAAAAGATCGAAAGCTGGATGTTCATTGACAAACGTGATTCTTCTGTTCACAGAGCACCTGCTTGCAAACAGGGGTGGCTTTTAACCATAAAAGGTATTATCGAATTGTGGAAACTCTGTAGTAAGGCTGGCTTCCGATTTTTAAGAACCCGCGCGTTAAATCAAGACCCTTTAGAAAATCTTTTTAGTGCTGTGCGGCAGTGTGGAGCAGGCCACAGTGATCCTTCTTGTTATCACTTTATTTCTTCTTTAAAGACCTGCGTTTTAAATAATTTAATTTCTTTTAAAAGTAGAGGCACTAATTGTGAAGCCGATTCCGTTTCTGCTTTAGATGATTTAGAAGACTTTTTGTTAAATCCAATAAATCCTGTTGGGCAGATTTCAGAAAAATATTGCTGGAGACATTTGACGGCAATGAAAATGTCGGGCATATTTTTACAGAGGCGGCCTCCTATACGTCAGATTTCTCACCAAATTTACTTAAATATTTCGAAAATAAGATGAACAAAATTTATAAACTCAATTGGGGCATCGATGAAAAATGCATAATAAACATCTTGATTCATGGAATAGTACATCAAGATGTACAATCTCAGTTAAGGCTACGCAAAATAGAATCGCTTGAAGATTTTTCTAGCAATTTGCATAGTTTTGACAACATGCGGGTGCATCAAGTAGTGTCTACACGAAGTCAAAATGATTATAACAACCAAACTCATAAAGTTTGGAAAAACATTAGTCAGGTGTTTTAAGTGAAATCAATTAGGGCATTTTCAAAGCCAATGTGCGAGGGAGGGGCAAGTTTCCTCTCACAACGAAGGAAATAATTTCCAGTCGAGACCATCCACCAGTAAAACGTGCACATTTTGTAAAAAAAGGACACATAGAAGCACAGTGTTATTCAAAAAAGAACTTTTTAATCCTGTCTTCTAATAGTTATCGTTAAATTATGGGCATGTGTTGGGCGTTTGGATGTAACCACTACAGTTCAAGAGAAACTTGTAAATTCTTCCGAATACCCAAAGAACCAAAATTAAGAAAAAATTGCTCGATGCAATAAAGTAAAATAGAATAATTAATTATTATGATGACATTAATTGTTTTATTTAAGACCTACCGATAAACCTGGACCAACGGCAGTTGCCATTTTAAAGATGGCAATAAAATTAATGTACCAGAATTATTTACTTTTAGTGAAAAAAAGAAATTCGGAAAACATTATTTGACCCCCGAAAAGAAAAAACGTGCGAAGAAAGAGATTCCCGCTACTGCTACAACTGAACCTGGATTAGTATCGAGAGAATTATTTCCGCATTCGTCTGCTTCAGCCGAAACCTTTCCCCATCCATCAACTTCAACCGAAACCTTTCCCCATCCGTCAACTTCAACCGAGACAGTTTTACATCATTCAACTCAGGAACAACCAATAGCATCAACATCAACCTATAAGTATGTATTATTTAACAGTGAAAAGTAGCTTGTTTACTATATTTATACATTTGGTTTTTAGTATTTTAAAAATTCAAACTGATGAGTATACTCAAACTGCAACTCCATTTTTATCGCCTACTGTATACGAGGCCGAAAAGATACTTTTACAAATGGCCCTTGAAAAAGAAAAGGCTAAGGCAACATATTTGGCTGATAGGATATCATGAAAAAATATGTGACAATAAAAAATTAATTTTGTTATACACAGGTATACCTCAAAGAAAAACATTTGACGCCTTATACGAACTAATGGAAAATTTTGAGTTGAATTAGGTATATGGATCTACGGTGGAGATTATAAGTAAAGTAGATCAACTACTAATGACTTTCATGAAACTAAGGCAAAACTTTCCTCATGCAAACTTAGTAATGTGTTTTAGGGTGTCCCAAAGCACAATCATTTTTATCACATGGGTTCATGCTTTGTACGAAGTCCTATATGAACAATTGATGAGTAGCGTACCATCACGAAGAAAAACTAAATCGTGCTTTTACAAATTGTAGGCTTATAATGGATTGCACAGAAATTTTTATAATGGTACCCAGAAAACTGTTGTCAATACAGCAAGTTACATACAGCTC
Source organism: Malthinus flaveolus (assembly GCA_950108345.1). NCBI lineage: Eukaryota > Metazoa > Arthropoda > Insecta > Coleoptera > Cantharidae > Malthinus > Malthinus flaveolus. The sequence goes on from OX467285.1 coordinate 57,910,186, forward strand.
GTATAAACACCGCAATACATTTAAAGCCTTAGTATGTACAGCTCCAAATGGTGTTATAGTGTATTTAAGTAATTTGTATCCAGGTTCACTTTCTGATAAAAAAAATTGTTCAACAGTGTGGCGTTTTAAATTGTTTGGAGCCTGGTGATCTTATTTTAGCGGACACAGGCTTTTTAATTAAAGATATTTTATCACCAGGTGTAAGTTTAAATATACCGCCATTTTTAACTACTGGCCAATTTACGAAAACGCAAGTGCAACAAACAAAAACTATTTCGAAAGCACGAATTCATGTCGAACGTGCAATACGTTCTTCCCATATTATTTTAATTCCTAACAATATGAAGTCGTCAAATCGTCAATGTCAATGTCTCGATGATGTCAGTACTCGTCATTGTTGATGATTTAAGTCCTGATGATCTAAGAAAAGTCACGTATCGCTCGTTGGAGAAGAGGTCCAAAAGTTGGAAGAGGGTATTCATGTTAGCTTCACAATAAGTCGGACGTGTTTTAAAAATATACTTTGTAATCAAGCAGTAATTGTTGTATAATATTAAAAATATTAAAGTTGTCTTATTTATCTTAATTTAATAAATTTCTATAGTTCTACAAATCAGAAGTGGGATATCCCTCAAAAACGTGAAATAAAAATAATTAAATCAATAATTAAACAATATAAATAAACTGCGAGGGGTGTTGGTGGTAATGAGGCGGAGACGCTCACACCGTGGTCGGCAGGCGGAAATGGAGAAGAATGGGGAGAGTGAAGATGAACTCCCGATGAGAGTTACACGGCTGACGCCAGGTGAAAGCGAGATCTTTAGCGCAGAACATCCATCAGTGATTGCGACAGACCTTCAAAGTCTTTTAGCGGAGGCTAGAGTTGAGATAAGTGCTTTACGAACTCAAATTGTAAGTACTCAAATTTCTAGAACTTCACGCTTACCTGAAAATGCAAGTTTTAGAAAGGAAAAGGGCAAATTTTAAAGATGACTGTTTGATACCAGAATTTAATCCGGACAATTTAGTGCAAAAAGTTGTCTTGTCTTATTTATCTTAATTTAATAAATTTCTATAGTTCAAAAGAGATATTTTGTTTCGCCGAGTGGGTTAAGTTTTTGTTTGCCCCAAACTGATACCCGCTCCAACAGGGGAGAAAGATTTTGCAGAGCACATTCAACTATTAGAATTAGTTGACAAACGCATAACCTGAGCGAAAAAATTCTTTTTACTTAAAAATACATAAGGCATCCCCACAAAAACTATTACTCTCTTCAACGAAGACTTTTCAGACTGCAACTCGATGAAAACGAACCAGATTTGATATTACACACAGATGTGAGGTAGTTGAGTCGAAGTAAATTCTTAGATTTCCAAATTTGCTGAATGAAATTAAAACATTCCTGGAAGAAAGAGGAGACGATTATCAGCAGCTCCAGGATACAAACTGGTTGTGCGGTTTGGCATTTTTAGCCGATACTGGTAAATTAAGCGAACCGAATTTAGAATTACAAGGAAAAAATAAAAATTTGATTAGTAGCATTTCTGCATATAAATGTATATTTTTGACAATAGCTAAGGAACTCGAAGAAAGACATTTTGAACATTTTACAAATATTGAAGATCATCTGGCAAAATATCCAGTTTTTGTGTTTAAGGGGATTCTTTCCTCTTACTAGTGTTTGAATTACTCAAATATTTTTCTTAAATTTCCTTTACTTATGGTGTGTTGAAGGCGGTAGAAACTATTTCATTGGAAATAGAGATAACTACGAGGATGTATTGATATCTAGTTAGCCTAGACCAGTTCCATGCATAAACAAAATATTGCGTTACCATAGCAACGAACAATAACTTATTAAAAGTGTCAGTGTAAAGTTTGACGTCAAAAAAGTAAAGCAGAGTTAAGCAATAAATTAAAAGAAAAAAGATGTCCACCGAAATTGTGAAAATCGAAAAATTGGAGTATCGAGCCATCATCAAGTACCTGTATTTAAAAGGGTTAAGAGGTAAGCAGATTTACGAAGATATGGTTAATACCCTTGGTGATCAATGTCCTTCGTATGCGACCGTGAAAAATTGGACTGCAAGCTTCAAAAGAGGTAAATTTTCAATTGAAGATGTGGACCGATCGGGAAGGCCAGTTTCTGTGTCAGTCCCCGAAAATATCGATGCAGTTCATGACATGATTTTATCAGATCGTCGAATTGGGCTAAAACGGATATCTGAAGCACTGAATATTTCATACGAAAGCGTTCATCATATAGTTCACGTCAATTTGGACATGAGAAAAATTTCTGCAAAATGGATCCCCAAATGTTTGAATGTTGACCAAAAGCGTGCAAGGGTAGAAGCATCGCGTTCGATCTGTGCTCGATTTGAAAACGATGTAGACTTTTTAAACTTTTTTAATTTTTTATTTGTTACTAGGATGAGACTTGGGTACATTTCTACGATCCAGAAACAAAGCAACAATCGATGGAATGGCGACACTCTGGTTCTCCAAAACCTAAGAAGTTTGGTGTCCAAAAATCTGCTGGAAAAGTTCTTGCTTCAATTTTTTGGGATTGCCATGGAGTAATCATGATTGATTTTTTGGATAAGGGTAGAACAATAACTGGAGATTACTATTCGACATTACTGACCACTCTACGGGAAAAAATTAAAGAGAAAAGACGCAGAAAGCTATCCAAAGGTGTTTTGTTTTTGCAGGACAACGCCCCTGCACACAAATCTCATGTTGCCATGCAAAAAATTCGTGATTTAGGGTTTGAATTACTAGAACACCCCCCCTTATTCTCCAGATTTGGCTCCGTCCGACTATCATCTCTTTCCTCAACTGAAAAAAAGTTTAAAAGGTCGTAAATTTTCTTCCAACCAGGAGGTAATAAAAGCTGTGGAGGTCTGGTTTGCAGAGCAAGAAGAAACATTTTTTTTGAAAGGTCTAGAGACGTTGCAGGTTCGCTGTAATAAATGTATTCAATTAAGAGGAGAATATGTTGAGTAATAAAATATTTTGACATTGAAATTTTGTTTGGTTCTATAGTAGGCTAAGAATTTTTCAATATATCCTCGTAAATGACCAGTCGTTTATTGTATACCATTATGCATATTACATGGAGTATATTTTGCAAGGCCAACTGTAATGCCCATTTCGGACAAGACTTGTAAAATGTCATTGTATACTCATTTGTGACCGTACTTATCTACCGTATACCATATCAACACGCCAAGCCAGACGGTCTTTTAGGCAAAGATTCAATTGTGGAAGTCAAGTGCCCATAGAGTTGCAAAACTTTGAGTTCGATAGATGCAATTCAATCCAAAAAATTGACTTATATGACATTCAAATTAGGAAATTATCATTTAAAGAAGACACATAGCTATTATTACCAAGTGCAAGGTCAATTACACGTTACTCGAAAGGAGTTTTGTTATTTTGTGGTCTGGACACCCAAGGGGTTTATATACGAAAAAATCAGGCGTGATGTGCAGTTTTTTGAAAAAAACATGGGAGAAAAACTAAAGGCTTTTTACTTTACTTCTTATCTCTCGGAAATTTTAAAATTGGGCTATACCTAACTGTTTTATACACACATAACATTTTCTTCTTTTTGTCTTACGTGACCTGCCTACATGGCAGACTTTAGAAATAATTACAATAAAAAATCCTTTATCTTATTGCACAAAAATCAAACTCATGCAGATATGATAGTCAATTTGTTAGATATTACATGGCCAAGCGTAAATATTGGTTTAGTTAAATTTACTTATGATGAAGTTGTAACTTATTACGTAGTTATTGTTCATTTGCCATTTAACATAAAATGGTCTACTTTAAATTCTAAGTTAGGTGTAGCTTTGCGTAGATGTCATTCCATATATCATTATAATGTTAACGCCGACTTCAGTAATCAAGAAAATCTTACTGATGTGGTAACGACGATTTTGCAGACACTTTTGGACAACGAAGTAGCTGCTATAAATATTGAGAACGAAATAGAAAAGGAACAACTACGTTCCGAGTACAACAAAAAACGATCAGGCGACGATCAACCATCTACCACCAATTCAAAAAGATTTAAACCGTGGTAAAAATGGCACAACAAACGATTGATAATATATACTGGCGTAAAAATATTTTGTTAGGTTTAGGCAATAATAAACAATTTAAAATGTATAATGGTGACGACTTTGAAACATTTGACCGCGAAGACACATTTAACCATTTAGAATCATTAAAAAACATTCTTCATTATCAAGTATCCTAACAACACGCTAAAGCTATTTGTAATAAATACGATAGTAAAATATTATACAGTTGGGTCCTGAAATTAGATCCACTTAGTTTTATCTTACATTCCGTTGAAATATTAGGCCTATGTAAAAGTATTTTCGAATTGCCACGTCTTAGAAAGAGATTATTCATTATTGTACCTCTCTGCTGGTGGTAAAGTTACCGACAACTTTACGGAGCGGGATTACTTTACCCCTACAGCTCGTAACTGACGACAAAGATAGCAAAAATGAAATAGACGATGTACGATTCAAGTAAATCGGCATAAAATCAAAATTGTTTTGAACAAACTACGGCCACATGATTAATTTATATATGTTACCCGCAATTTGCAGAATCCGGCAATTTGCAGACTGCCTAGATAATCTACAAACTAACTAAATCCTTAGGCAGTCTGCAAATTCACTAGTACTTTAGGCAATCTGCAAAATGACTACGGTGTTATAGGCAATCTGCAAATTGTCTATATTGTTAGTTAATGTGCTTCTACAGTATGCGCATACCTCACATAGCCTAGACAAGAAAAGCTTAAGTCAGGGATTCAGCTTATTAACTGTCCAATGAACTCTTTGGTCTTGGTCCGGCAGATGAGAATGTTATCTTCCTCACTTGAGAGAAAAGGTGTGCACCTCATCGTGGTGCCCAAATCCAACAGTAACTCGAGAGGTTGTCATAATTTCTCCACTAATGAGTATCATTAAAAGTCAGGGTATCGGCGCACTGCAGGAAGCTCTCATCAAAGGGGAATCTGATGCAATTTCCCAATGTATGGAACCATATTCTGTTGTTCCTGCTCAAGCACTCCAGAAATGAACATTATATAACGGTAGCATATCACTAGAAATCGCTATCTTCTCCCGAATGTACTCGAACTATGTGAGTAGTGGGAGCATAAATGCGTTTTAATTTGGTTCACAGACCACAGTGACACTTGACAGTGCAGTTCCAGTTCATAGTGGGCCACCGCATTGATCGTGGATATATTATAGCCTGCATAACCAGTGTAATACCCAGTGTTTAACAAACTAGTTTCGAATCACCATGGATAAATTTTTAATTGGATGTAAACGTAAACAAGTATCGGCCGATTCTGAAGCATCAACAAGTGTACAGAAAAGTGTAACTTCACAATTTAAATCTAGAAAATGAGTATCATTAAAAGTCAGGGTATCGGCGCACTGCAGGAAGCTCTCATCAAAGGGGAATCTGATGCAATCTCCCAATGTATGGAACCATATTCTGTTGTTCTTGCTCAAGCACTCCAGAAATGGACATTATATAACCGTAGCATATCAATGATAAATTTATAACACCACAATTTATAAACTACTTCAGTTTCCATAAAGTCACACCTGTTCGTTGATATGGTGGGCGAGGGAGAGAGAGTGCACACGGGCAACCAGAAATTGCAGTAGAAAAAGGTCGACTTCACATGGTTCCTACAAAGTTTTGAATTACGAACGTTTGTGTACCCAGAAATAAGAAAAAATCTAAAGGAAGAAGAAACTTCTATGGAAGGATCGGACATTGCCACTGAAAGGCTAGTTTTACAAAATTTATTAATAGAAAAATATTTGAAGGACATTATTTGTTCTTGCAATAAGTATAATAGTGATCTAGTGATAATTGCATCTCATCACCCTGATGTGAGGTATTTCATGGTTCCTCGAAACTTGAATTTGTGCAGCAGGTGGACGAGAACAATAAATAATTCTCTATTATTTACTCTGCGTCTAGCAAGGATGAAGAACTGCTATTTCGTGTGTGAGCTTGATTTTGAAGATATTCAGTTTCAAACTCCACAAAAGTTGAAACTGAATAGAAATCAATAAGTGCCACGGTTATTACTGCATGGATTAATACCTCAAGAATCACTAATAGAGGAGGATGTAGAAGAATTGCCAGTACGAGAACCACTATCATCTCATTGTAAGACATCAAACTATGAACTAACTTGTTCCGAATAGTAAATACAGAGTTATTCTTTTGTTTAGAAAATCTTTAAGTTTTAAACTAAATTTTTCCTACGCCTCTTGTGTACAAAAAAATTACCTCCAACACACAGGAAGGCATTTCTATATAGGGAGGTGAAAAGGGCACGTAAAAACGTATCCGTAACTAGATGGAAATTTTCAAAAAATTTGAATTGAAAAATAAGAATGCTGTATTAAGTGTAGTAACATCTCCATTGTCATGTCGACAGAAGCATTTAAATGGAAGATGAGTCTACATTTTGTTTTGAACCGGAACGTGTTGGTGAAATTAAATGCGTTAGTGCAGAAATGGGTTCAAGATTTATCCATATCGCGAAATACATTATCGAGCAGAAATTGCAAGAGCAGGCAAGTTCAGATCTTAAGAGTAGTACGTGCTAACCTGAACTATCTGTAGAACATCAATACCCGCAACAGCGAAATCAACAAGAAAACAGGCCGGGATGGATAGGTATACCATAAACAAACAAACGAAATTAAAATTGATTCAATTCTAACGTATTTTATAGCCACTGACTTGCAACCTTTGACTATAGTAGACAAGGGAGTTTTAAAAAGTTCGTTAGTGCTTGAAATCCAAGTTATGTTACTAGTATAAAACCAATAGTGCACTCAAAGTTACCATGATTTTTCAACAAAACTAGAGAAACAATAGCTTTGAGTTACACTCCGTACGTATAATTTACCACCGATTGTTAGACTTCAACTGGCAATCATCCATTTATGGCTGCAACAGCTCATTTCATAATAAAATTTCAAATTAAAACTGCACGTTTAGGATGTTACAATTTAATTGAAGACAACACTTCCTTAAATATTTCAGACGCATCAATTTCTATAATTAATGAATGAAACATGAGAGAAAACAATAAACAAGTTTCAATTACAACAGATATTTCCTGGAGATTTAAAAAATCCTCCCAACCTAGGGAGTAGTTTGTTATTTCTGATAAGATTTTTTATCACAGAAACAGACTTTTAGCCCCAGTCGTACCTCAAGAAGACCTCATTTAGATCTGGGAGTAAACGATAATGGGTTGTACATTACTGGTTTAGAACATATTGAGTCTAAAACTTTAAATATTGCCGATAAATCCTTAGTTTTTACGTTGAGAGGCATACATCAAAAGTGGCGTCAACCCATTGCAATTTAATTTTGCCTGAACATCTATAAAAAGTGTAGTTTTAGCAAATTTAATTGAAGAGGGGATTCATACGATTCTTCTCAGAACAAAATACCAAATAGTTTGTACTGTTAGTGATCAAGGTAGCACCAATATTGCTGCCTTACGTTATCCGACTACAAAACATGGATTTGATTCTAACGACTTGAGGACAAGGTGAGGAAAAGGTTATTTGTCATATGCACCTCATTTATTGAAGGGTATGAGGAATAACCTTTTAGTCAAAGACATTCACCACAGCAAAGGTACTGCTAAATGAAGTGATATTCGGTTGTTATTTGACAAAGACATTGAAACCGTACAAAGTCTGCGTTAAATTAATCGAAAATTATTTTAGGCACCATAGTTGAAAAAGGTTTTCTCGTGGATAGAGCTCACTCACAAACTAACTTTGCTATTACTATACCTGCGGGAGATATAATACCCACATGTGTTAGAGGACCTATACAGTTAAATTTCAAAAAATTGCAATCAGGAATTACGGTTTGTTGTGTTTATATTATAATAGTCATTGTATTGTTAAATATAGAGGGCATTGTTAATTTTAGTTTTAAGTTTATAAAGGAGGATAAGAAGGTACCTACAATGTATGTTGTGGGGGGAGGGGGAATATCCGACATTATTAAATTAGAAGTCGTAGATTCGAAATGTAAAAATTAAACATCTAATTATTAAAGGAGTTCTAAATATGTAATCGTGTTTTATTATAAAATCCACATACATAACACGGTCTTTAATGGGCTAATATAGCCTGGAAGAGGCTTCTACTGTACAGGCATTCCAAATCTGCTCTTAACGATATCATAGAACATAGAAACGTGGATTGGCAGCCCCTCGACCAAGGGTTGTTTCCCACAGATTGCAAACCAAAGGAGAACCTGTTAGGTTATGGTCCGATAGATTCACTTCCACCCGAAGGAATTAATCGCCTAATGGGTATCCATTTTCCTAATGACGATACCGTACTCGGCCAGCTCTGCGTAAGTCCTGAGCTGATGATGAGAGTTAACACGGTCCTGTTTGAAATACGCGACAGGTTAAAAATGACGGATATTGGGATAAACCCAAATACTAAAATTCGTAACTATATTAGAAGAAAAAACGTTCCTTCAAATTTAATGTTCGCCGAGGTAATTAGAGACAGACAAAGCCAATTATCTCTTAATAATTTGAATATATAGTTATTTACGGCTTTCGGCTCAGCACAAGCTGGGCAAGCCAATATCTCTATCGTATGAGAACGAGAGAAGCTCCGGGGTACTGCTACCTAAGGGATGACGGGCAGGCACCAATCAGAGGCCGGGGGGACTCTATTGATGCGAACCACCAGATGAGAGCACCTTTCGTACCAACTATAGGTGAAACTGAACCTCTGCTCAGTTCTTGCTCAATAACGATAATAATAGTGAATAGAAAAATGTTTGAGCTTCTGTACGATGGAGCGTGGAAATCATTTTTCATAAAAACTGCAGAACTGTTTGGAAATTGGTTTAAGAATAAATGAATTCCTAATTTGCAACCTAATAGCGTAATTGCTATGAATAACGCGTCTTACCATAGTCGGCAGTTACAGAAGATTCCGTGTTCTAGTAACAAAAAATGTGAAATTCAGGAGTTTATGATAAGAAACGGTATACCTTGAAGAAAATTACACAAAAGTGCGGTTATTAGAAGTTGTAAAAGTAAAAAGTCAACAATTAGTCAAAGATTATGTTTGTGACAAAATTACAATTTTTTTAAATTTTATCCGAATATTTTATTATAAAGAGGTAAAATCGTAAACAAATGTATAGACGGCTTTGTAAGTTTAATTTATGGTCCTTTTGAAAACGGATGACAGGGCATTACAATAGAGAGCCCAGAACGCTCTATACATTATATGAATCAGAAAAAAGTAATTTAATAAAACAGCTCCAGCACTTCCTAAAAAAGTATTGTATTCAACTATGGAACGTCAAAAAAAAAATTTCAGCTCTTAAGAATGACGATAGCTTAGAAAATGAAGGCAGTTATTTTTTTCGAAATAATACTTAAATGATGGAGAGTTGTGAATGTTAACCATCCCTTATGGCTAACCGCCCAGAGAAAAATTTTACCATCCAATTTATACAAAAAGTGAATATGTTTTTCTAAAAGAATTTATTTTGAGGCTTCAGTCGTGGTCAAATTTAAATTCGAATATTCCCAATTAAAGAAAAATATGGCCAATTAACCAATCAAACTGAGTCAGATTTTACATATGTGGGGAGTTGGCCATGGGTTGAACGAGAGAGGACGCCATGGTAGTAAATACACACATTAGAAAGAGAATAACTAGAACACGTTCACATGTTTACAACGTGTGGTGTATAAAATATCAAAATGTTTCTCTTTAATCTAAATAAGATAATTCGGTTATAAAAGCTTCTACATTGGTGACCCCGACGCAGAAAGCGTAATAAATATGGAGAAGAAAATTTTAAATGACACTAATGACAACTGAAAATTTAATTGTCGATTCAATAGAATCAGTAATTGCTATTGTAGCAATTCCGGCATTTTGGTCCCAGAACTGAACTTTGGTTTGCGATGATAGAGTCCAAATTTGAATTATCAAGGCCTAAAATAAGTAGGGAGGATGTTAAATTCCATCATGTCGTCACTGCACTTCCTCCAAAATTAGCAGATGAAGTTTCGGATTTAATTATTAAACCAGACACAAGAGAACCGTACACGAAGTTAAAGGAAGCAATAATTAAACGGATTACAATGAGTGATTTTATGATTTTGCGGTAAAAACCGACAAATACTAGATGCTGCTCGAAAGCAAAGTAAATGTAAATTAATAAATGACTTTTTTCATCCCCCCCCCCATCGATTTCTTAAAATTCTCCCGGGTTGGTCCTTTCGAGAGTTGGGAACCCTAGTTGTGTTGCAGGTTACAGACCTGCAGTTTTATGCGTTTGTTCGGTGTGTGTGGTCCGTTACAGTTATTTGACAAAACTGTTTTATTTTATAATATTAAATATTAATTAAAACACCACAACAATGAAGCGAATAAAAAGCTCGGATGTTCTTATTGTGCGGGAATTAATTCATTAGATACAAACAGGACAAGTGGACTTCGTATTGTATAATTTATGTAATACAAATAAATAATTTTGTAATAAATGAAAATTTTTTTCTTAATTTTTCTTTTTTTAATTCGAAAAAAATATTGTATAAAAATTGGGGCGGGGTGGGGGTGTTTGCTAGATGCGAACCGATTGATAAAAATTTAGCAGCACATCACTGTACATAACCATTATAAATTTAAAGCAGCACATGTGCACTCTGCACTCTCAAATTAGCCTTACAAAGAAATGTCTAATGACGCTATTAGACTACCAATAAATAATACATTCTGAAGTAAGATATTAATCCTTTTTGGATGATTATTAAATTCAGCAATATGGTGTCAACCTGTCAACGAACTCGGTAAATGACTTCTTTATATTGCAATATCAACAAAATTTAGATACTTCTTTTTATTCGAGGCCATAATTTTTTTACCTCTGCCAGATCTTGATTTTGACAATGAAAATATAGTGGTACTTTCTCGCATAAACTATTCATAAGATGATAATTATGATTGCATTACTACTGAAACCAAAAAGGCTGAGATCCAGGATTACAAAGAATATTCAACAATAGAAATGGAGAAGTTGTAAAATAGGGAGATCCAACATTAGAAATTTTAAAAAAAGGTTCCTTCTTTTTATCCAGCAATTCAGGCCTATCTAGGTAATTGCGGCCACGCCTTTTAATATAAAGGAATAGTGTGTAAAAGGAAGAGATCACTTGGTATCCAAACTGTTACACTTAAGATCGCTTCTCGCCAATAAGGCTGAATTGCAGACCTTGATCATTTTTAAGATGGTAGATACAGGTTCACAAGCGCAGAACTTGCTATTGCAAGATGTTGTAACTAGACACAGGCCAGCACAATAGCCAATTACACACCGAATTGTCTAATTAAATAACTCAAACGTCGCGTACTTAGGCACATGCTTTAAATACAGCATAGAACGTTCAGGTCGTGGTGTAAGAAGAGTTCCTGGAACTGTTAGTGAAAGTTCAAAGTTTTCAGTAGTTCGTATTGAACACTTTGATGAGATTTGTTAGTCTCGGACAACGAGCAGAAAGATAAATTGTTCTGTATTGACGTTACCAAGGGAGAGAATTAAACGTCCTGCAGATTTGGTACCATCGATTTTTAAAAACCAACCAAAATATAACACACAGCAACTTCCTCCAAAAAGAAAATATTTCCACGAAAATACAATTAATGAAGAAAGAATTAATGAAGACCCAACTTGTCCTTGGCATAACATTTGACATCCAATGTCATAACATTTATAAATAATGTATGAAATCAGAAAATCAATAGATACAAGATCTATTTAAAAGTAGAAGAAATAAGGCATACCAGTTGGATTAAAAAACGAATTGCATTTTAAAACTGGATTCAATTTGACCACAAAATGGAATAATCCCCACTTTAAAAAATTATCAAATGAAATTGCCATAAAATCGTCTTCGAATCTTCGATCTGTATTTGATAATTTGAGTATGTTTTATTATCTGTTTTCATTTCAAGACTGTTTGGTTCAGAAAGGCACTTGCTTGAGTAATAACCTGTAACAAAAAAAAAAATTAGTAAAACAATCAATACGAGTACAAGGGAAAAATTTAATTATTTAGGTTCAATATTTCTTTCTCAGTAGGTAGTACTGTTAAATATATTTTTTTTAAAATTCAAAAGCATATAACATGTCTTTTTAAAACTAATTTATTTCAACAACCTTTTTGCAAGTTTATACCGTGTGTAAAGGTTCAAAGCTGGCCATAGGGAATAAAATAATTTTTAATATTTAGATAAATTAATGCACATTAAGTTTGTTTATGACAATAATAATGGTATCAATAGAAAAATAAAATTATCGTACCACAAAAGATGATAAAAATCAAAATGAAAATCTAAATTTTAGCTTACAAAATTGAGTTTTACCGGTTTTTGCGTTTAACGAGAACTAGTACTCGAATAAATGCCAATGTTTTACGTTAAAAAAAGTTTTTTTTAATAAATCAGAAAATTTATAATAATTACAAGTAGAAAATTTAAATTTAAAACTTGGATTTTTATTATCTTTTGTTGTACGATAATTTTATTTTTCTATTGATACCATTATTATGAGGATTATAAGGATTATGAGGGTGGTGTAGCGGCTTACATCGTAGCATGCGGATGGAAAGGTCGCTGTTCAAAGCCGACTCGGCCGACTGACACCTCTGGAGTGTTTCTATGTGTCAAATGCCCCTGGTCCTGGTGGTTTGGAACCCACCTAAAGCTGTAGGTCCCGTCTGCTAATAACCATAGTAGTTGATGCGGACGTAAAATACCACATTAAATATTATTATACCATTATTATTGTTATAAACAAACTTAATGTGGATTAATTTATCTAAATATTGAAAATTATTTTATTCCCTATGGCCAGCTTTGAACCTTTACACACGGTATAAGACTTAACTAAAATAAATAGAGCAAAATACTAGTTGTTTCACCTTAAGCGTGTTCAACGCAAACTGATAGTTAGGAACGTTATTCTGAGCAAAAAAGTTTATAATATGAACACTGAACATCTTATGTTTGATTTGATACCGTCACGAATACTGTTACTGTATAAATACGAATACTGTTAAAATAATAATAAAGTGCTCCAACGATTGCTCCAAGTGTGACGTCATTAGAGCAGGACACATAGGCAAAATTAGTGCAAAAGAGCAGGACAATTAAACAATTTTGGATCAATTAGAGCAGATCGAACAGACAAATAAACAGACCTAAAGTTGCTTGACAGTGTTAAAATTATTGAAATTGTTATTTCTAAAACCCGAACCCCATAGTAAAAATTTTCATTAATATTTTGATGCAAAACCTTTTTATCGGGTCATAGGAGCTACCACAGGGCTACTAATAACAGTATTGAAAAATGTGTAGCTGAAACCGATCAAAAAATGTACTGCACTGTAAAGGTGCGATTTCGTTGCAACGTCCAGCGGTCGCGGCCGGACACGACGTCTCTTCTCGCATGGATAGCTAAAGCCATAAATCTTCATCTTCTTCAAATAAGAGGATATCTATAATTTCCTTGTCCATAATAAAAATAAACCACCTTTTAGTTGAAAATTTAAATGTGACCGACAAATCGCAGACGCCAAACGTTTCATCCAAATTATGCGATTGTAACCGTTAACTGCAGGACGTCGCGTCCGGCCGCAACCGCTGGACGTCGCAACGAAATCGCACCTTAAGAAGTCAATTATAGGCTTGATCGTTTTAGAGCGTACGTTCTGTAGTCAAAGTAAATATAACGCAGCACAAGCGACTAATGTAATTCTCAATCATTTTTTCTTGACGATTCGATTTATCACTGACAAAACAAACACAACGTGCCGATGTTAACTGGTGCGTCAAGCACAACTTTCCATCATAGCGCCACGCCCAAATCGTTGAATTTTGCAGAAAACTAACATATTTGGATTGAACACGCCAGATCACAATTAAGCATCATGAAGGTTTGGAATGTTAACTTTTTTTTGATCACTTGCTAGGAGATTACACTCCAAACTTTGTTGCGTGACAATCTGAAAAGGCATTCAAAATCGACAGTTTGGAATGTAAATGAGCCTTTTTATAAGGCTCCTTAAAGCCATGAAAACAAAAAAAATGAATTTATAGTAACTTTCGTAATTGCATTGCGAAGGTCCATCAAATATTAATAATTTCAACGTAAGTCGACATGTAGTTAGTTCGGCGTGCTTATCATTTCCTATTCCTAGAAGTGTTATTCCATTAGTCACAAAATAGAAAAATAGGTACCGAGAATAACTTGATTCACTTATTTACAATGGATTACAATCAAATCGGAAGCTTTTTAATTAGAAATTTAACTCAACAGCGGGCATTTACCTTTTTGAAAATAGCGAGATAAACTTATTAATAAAACATTTGGTCGACCAAACATTTTAAAGTACCAGTTACATTTGAACTCACCTTTTATATGTTTGGAATTTCATCTTTACAGCTCTAACGAACTGCAATTTTTATGGCCATTACTAACAGATGTAACCAAGGTCAACGGTGGATTTCATTTTTGATTCTTTTGTAGTACTTCAAATTGTTTGCCATAATCGATCACAACTTCACTAGCATTTAAAAACTTAGTCACCGCCATTATACACAAATTTCCCACCATTTATACTACAAATATAATAACAAAATAACAAGACGCCATTTGAAGCATCTTAACGCAGACAACAATTAAGTGCAAGTCACGTGCAAGTGCAACTGTGCAACATGATAACCAATAACACCAATATCCCCAACATTTAGATTCAAACCAAACTAAAGTACTAAAGGCTGGTTTCGACACGGACCTATTTTCGTGACGTCAGAGTATGGCCGCCAAATTGGCTATTCTATTGTTGAATTGTTTGGTGATGAAATTAGTGTTATTAAAAAGGCTAAAAACTCTTTAGATAGTGGGCATGTACTAGAAGCTAATTTCAATAGAACTTTGGGTATTATTTATTTGAGGAAAGGTTTTGGCGAATGGGAAAAAAAACCATACCACTTGGAGATAAGTTTACAGCTGAGTAATGGTTGTATGCCAGTAAATGGTTGGTTAAATTAAATCAAGGATTAAATAGTTAATTTATATTATATACATGTGTCCGCGGGTTGAGTTGTCAAGAGAGGAAAAATTTTTATTGTTGATTTCAGGACAAAAAGTCATTGTTTATAAAAAGTTCTACTTGTCGAGAAAGCGTATTTGCAATATTAAAATCTGAGATCCGACGTACAGGGTGTTAATAAATTAAGAAAATGTGAAAATCCTTAAAATTCGCAAATTCATTAAAAGGATGGAGAAATGTGTAGAGGTTAAGGGTCTTATGTAGAAATCTAGTTTTTTTTATAAACAGTCTCTAATGTGTCTAATAAAGTACTATCTAGAAAAGAAATAAGTCTTTTGTTATCAATTTATATTTCAAATTTTGTATTTTAACTTTGTTTTAGATTCTAAATAACTTTTTTCAATAAACATTTCACCTAAAATAACAAAAAATGCTACTTCTGTCTTGAAGCATTTTTACATTTTCTTAATTTATTAACACTCTGTACGTCGGATCTTAGATTTTAATATTGCAAATACGCTTTCTCGACAAGCAGAACTTTTTATAAAGAATGACTTTTTGTCCTAAAATCAATAATAAAAATTTTTCCTCTCTTGACAACTCAATCCGCGAACACATTGTATATTTTTATATTATAGACTTTGTTGTTGTTTATAAACGTAGGTATTAAATTTTCTTGTTCGTCTCTTTGTTATAGTTGAATTGTTGAATACTATATTAGATTCGATAATCCACCCCTCCTCTCTATATAATATAAATATCTAAAAAGTAATAAACCTCGATCGTTATTTTAGTAAACCCTGTGTTCGTTATCATTATCATATATGCTGAGAAAACAGCAATAATAGAATTGTTGATAGTTACGAGTAACAAGTCAGAATTAAAAAGGTGACAGTCCATTTTATATTGAACGAAATAAATACAATAAATAAACCCTTTAAAAATTGAAAATACATTTTGTGTGTAACCTTAACACACTGTATCTTTAACTGTGTAAAACAGCTTTCAGTACGCAATGAAAGATGAAAGCAGAACAACAGCGCCACGAGCGCCACTGCATAAAGTTACAAGTCACGCCACGCCAAGCCCGCCAAACCACATACCACAAGCAAAGTAGCGAATAAAGATGGCTTCCACGTGTTTAGTAATGAGAAATTGCTATTTTAATTTTTAATGCGACGTTTAAATGAATTTAAAACACATGACGAGAAGCTAGTGCATACTTTTAAATAAAAATACTATATTTTTATTTATTTAAGAAAACGGAAAGAATTCCAGGTATGTTTTTCTATAATAAAATTTAAAGACGTAATTAGCCAGCTATTACTTCAGTCAAACTTATTTTATTCGCAAAAGTAACCTATTCGCTGTATTATTAACAATCATGAGAAATTATTTTAGCAAGTGTTGGACTTTTAACTTTAAGATCGTTTGTTCACCGGATGGATGTGATACGACTTGCCACATTATTTGAATAAAGACTCGTACAGCCACACTAAAATGTATTTGGCACTAGTAAGTGGCAACTTTTTTCTTTTCATATACATTGTAGCAGATAATAGCATAAAAATCGAGAGATCTATAACTATTTGTAATTCATAAAAATTGCGTACCTGCGGACAAAGTAGTCATCAAACAACCTATAGTGGCCAATCATTTTTGCACTGACCGTACATCGATAAGATAACTTTGAAACTTCTAAACGACCCTGCTGCGAAAATTGTTATTGTATTTAGTAAAAACTGACAACAATAACAATTTTACGTTAAGTTTGGAGAAGCGATGGAAAAATACCTCACCAGAAATAGATTTTCCGTAGTTGGTGTCTTTCTTCTCTATGTACGATCAATTTTTTCAGCCAGTTATTTGAATTCGTCTTCTATAAGTTGCAGCGTACCTCTCTTACACTGGAGGTACCCGTATTCAGCGGCAACATTAATAAATATCGTTTTGGTGGACGAACAAGTTTTTAATTTATCTTTTGCGATATTTTTATCTTATAGTATTGCAATTGCATTGGTCTGGTCTGGTGAACGAAGGACCTAGGTAGCCACACGGAATAGCGAGCTTTTACTGGAAAGTTCCGATGTGATACGAAGTTAAAAGATGTAGTGGAAAAGGTTATTGTATTTGTCTCAGAATAAATTGAAGACGAAATTTCGTAATTACCAATACTAATTCCATTTTGATTTGTTTAAAAAAAGGTGGGATAGTTCACTACAAAATAAAAACTTTCAAAGGAATGTTTGATTTGTTTATGGTGGAGAATCAATTCAAAATTTATACAATTTTCCTTCATTTTAGATGCACAAAAGTTGTGCTACGCTAATGCAATGGTAATACATTCATTACAAAGCTTTTCTTTCGTTGTGTGTGCTATAAGTTCATACCCCTTCGGTTAAATTTTTATGACTGAAGTAATGGCTTGGAGACCTGCACCCTGCAGCTTGATATATCAATCATCAAAATAGATTATCGAGGAGGAATGCTTATAATGTGATCGCCAAATAAATAACAGGACTTTGTTTGCCACATTGAAACATTCCTAAACTTTTTTGATATTTTATTATTTGAATCGCACCTTATAAATTGGAGTAGTAAATTCTTTTTTAAATAATCATTTGTGATCTCTCGTAAAGTCAAAAATAATATTAATTTACTTATAGTAACATGTTGATATTGATATACCAGGTTTCTAGTCATAGTAGAATCAACCAAAAAGTAGTTTTAGTTTAAAATCATGCCAATTTGGGATATTTGAATAATTGAATTTTTTTTTTATAGATAATGTTGGATAAGCCAGTAAATTTACTTTACCGTACCAACTTACTTAAATGTGAATAGGAGGTGTGCAAAAGAAACAACATCAAATAATAAATGTAAGTCTTAAGCTAAGGTCTATGCAGTGCAGAGTCAGCGATGCGGAGACCACATGTGGTACTTTGTATGTTATTAAATAGATGCAATACGTGCAGTGTATTGCACACTCTATTTTAATACTGTATCAAGTATGCATACTCCGCACTGCAGACCCTTCTAGTTTTGTAAAACTGCTAAAAATGTAGGAATTCCGATGATAAACTTTTGCTACGCAAACAACAAGTTATGTATTTTTAAGAATAACTTTGATGTGTATTTGTTTACTTATGTTTTAAGGTTTGAGCAGTTTATTAGTGAAGTAGTAGTCAATTAATTCTACAAGTTTGACGATGTAGTGTAATCAACATCAGAAATACAAAATCATAACGTGACAATTGCTTAAATAATATGTTATGTCGATGTAGGTACTAAATAAAAGAAGTCAATACGAGTGTAATTCCAATTTTGTAATTTAAAATTTTTACATTTATTTATTTGTCGAATTTAGAATAGGCTCTATGCCTCAATCTAGGCATCTTAACCTTCCGATGCCCAAGGATCGCCCAAGTTGATTTTCTGTAATATTATCGTCAAATTTGCTCGTATTGCGCTAATTTTTTTAGCTTACTTTTTTATGTATCCTATACAATTTCTAAGATTAAATTTTTTTTTTCTATAATTACAAAAATAACCGGGTATTTTGGCGTGAGGTCTTCAAAAGAACCCCCTTGGACGGTACTGCAATAGTAATATACGAGGGTCATCCGGAAAGTAGTACCCGTTTGTACAATAAAGACACAGGAGTAAATATTAACAAATATACACATTTTTATTGGAAAGAGCATACTTTACACTACTTCTCCACATAATCACCAAGCAAATTGAGGCATTTGTCATAACCTGTGACGAGTTTTTGTATTCCAGCGTCATAGTCCTCCGCCGCCAGTGTATTGAGATACGTAGTCACGCCTCGTTTAAGTTCTTCATCGCTGTCAAGTCTTTTTCCCGCCAGAAAGTCTTTAAGCTTCGTAAAGAGATGAGAATCCTAAGTTCAAATTCAATTGGGAAATCTTCGACCATCCATCGTATAGCCCGGACTTGGCCCCTTTGGATTTTCATCTCTTTACGAAGCTTAAAGACTTTCTGGCGGGAAAAAGATTTGACAACGATGAAGAACTTAAACGAGGCGTGACTACGTATCTCAATACACTGGCGGCGGAGGACTATGACGCTGGAATACAAAAACTCGTCACAGGTTATGACAAATGCCTCAATTTGCTTGGTGATTATGTGGAGAAGTAGTGTAAAGTACGCTCTTTCCAATAAAAATGTGTATATTTGTTAATATTTCCTCCTGTGTCTTTATTGCACAATCGGGTACCACTTTCCGGATGGCCCTCGTATGAAAATATGTTACGTGTAATGATTGTGTCTATTAATTAATTTTTTCTTAGTTGAATTGCTAAAAAAATTAAAAGTTAAAGTTAGAATTTTCTTTTGCTTTTTTTAAATTCGAAATTACAGTTGGGTCCGGTTATAACGAGCTATGCTTATAGCGAGATCTCAGTTTTATCGAGTAATTTCTCATGGCACGAAAAACTCGCCATTTAACTTAATACATTTTGAGCTCTGATACAACGAGCTCGGACATAATGAGCAGATCTGTTATAATGAGCATTTTTCCCTTGTCAAACATGGTCAAACTGCGGAATAGCATCACTTATAATGAGCACTTTCTAATATTTGAAAAACGTTCTTAACTTGTGCCATTATTTCCTTCATTGTGGAAGATTTGATAATTTATTGGACGGTTAGCTTCTAAAATAAAGCACGATAATGATAACAAACTTATTGTGGCTCGCCGTGTAACTCCTCGTAAGCGATTTTAAACGTATATATTACATACATTCGTCATTGGTCATTGTTTCTTGTTGCTTAGTGTTACTCTACCCTAATCAAGTCTAAACACAGTAGATAATAATTAATAAATCTGTTATAACCAAGATCTTTTACAACGAGCGCTCGGATATAACGAACACATTTTATTGGCACTAACGTACTCGTTATAACCGGACCCGACTGTACGTTTGATATTACATTATAATAAACATTTATAATGAATAAAAAATACGTAATTTTAATTATAGTAAAGCTTAAAATACTATAAACTCCTTTAAATTCAATAAACCACTGGGGTCTTCAAAAGACCTCCGTTGGCTAGGTGTGTTAGTGAAAAAAGGTTGGGAATCGGAAGGTTTTAATGAGCAGATTAGTTGCTACAGCGTAAACGTACATAATTTGTTGTGATGCATAAGTTATTAAAAGTATTTTGACTATTAAATGCACGTTGACTTTTAGCACCACATTCACTATTAAACACTATTGAGCCTGTTCGGCTATGTTGTAAAAATTGTATTAATTAAAAACTGCTAATGTTATTGTGTTGTTCAACGTTCAACGATCATTTTTGTAAACTTTGATTTAACTTTGACGCAGTGTTTCAGTCATTTTTAATGTAAATATCTTAATGCTTCTACTGAATATTTTTAATTTTGAAACAATATGGTATTTCATCTCGTATAAATAAGAATAATTAATTTATATTTAACGTATTTATTTTTTGTTTCAGGTGAAAGAAAAATGTAAGCAACATTTGGCACACGAAAAGACTCCTCAACTACAACAGCACTATAAAACATTGCAAGAAACGTTGGCATTACAAAAACAATGTTGCAGATAATCTTTTGACTGCAGATTTGATTAATTAAATCAAATAATTCTAAAGAATATCAGGGGGAAAATTTGTCGTAAATTGTCAGGCAAATTGCGGAGATTTTTAAAGCAATCTTCATTAGTAAACATCCTCTATTGTTTAATAATTTCATCCCGCTGGTTCTATGATTCTGTATGATATCATGATCTTCTCTGTTTCGTATTTTATTTTTGACTCTTAAAAAGTCGCTGCTATCGATAAGTCTTCTATTTAAAAAATGCTCTGTAATGGTAAAACGGATTCCATTTGATTGTTTTAAGTAGTACTTTTTTGGAACCAGCCGAGCGAGCCGAGCATCGGATTCGGGTCTGTATGTACTCGTTTCGAGACTGACTGGCGCCACTAGATTTTTCTATGTGTCAAATGCCTTGTCCCGGTTGGATTGGAACTCATCTAAAGCTGTAGATTCCATCTGTAAATAACATGTGAAGTTGAAACGAACGTTAAATAGCACATGTAAAAAAAAGTTTCTTTTTTCGTTATGACAGCTGAAGGAGTTGTCCATATAGAACAGGTATTAATATGAATTTATAATTGTTCAGGTGCCGGTATCAATGTTTCTTCAGGCTTTTTTAAGATAGCTCATAGCGATGACGCTACTAGAAATTTTTGATATTTTAATGTTCAGTAGGTGCTAAAGTTTGGGTGGGAAATTGCTTCCTTTTTTACTGAACTCTAAGACCAAAAATATTAATACGACACATAAAAATGTGTGGGTAGCAGGTAAAGGTAATAGTGAAAATTGAAGCTCACTATAAATAAGTGACAAAAATTCGTTCTATGTGGCTCTTGTTGGTTCTTTGTATCCGATGGTTTGTTATATATTATGAGTTCGGTATAACTGGAAAATATTTAACGTGATTTATTAGCTCACAGACAAACGTTGCCATATGAAAGCTCATGTAATTTTAAGAGAAAAAGATTATTTGGACATTTGTCCGATTTCACTTATTTAACCCTAAAGCTACCGTACGGGATACCTGGTTACTTTTTTGAGTTTAACCCATAACAGCCCAATAAGATTTTCTGACGTAACAATCCAGATGTGTCTTACAAGCACACGCTTAGATTATTGTATATTACATTGAAATAAGTGTAAGTGCTAAATAGATTTTATTGTTTCTGCAATTTCAATACTTTTAAAATAGTTCTGAAAGTTATATTACGATTGGATCGATAGTATGTTTCACAGTTTATTTCAGTCGTCTAAATGCAAACCCCGACAAGTGCAGAATAAACTAATCTGAGATAATGCAAAAAAACTTCTAAAATTTTTATTTAATGGAATGGAGTAACGAAATTTTAAGATGTAGGTTGTCGTTAATATTAGAATTTAGCTATAACAATTCATTAAATCAGGAGGGCACAGAAGACACTAAAGAATCTTCTTTCTCCCAGTCTTTTCCATAATGGTTTTTTTAGAAGCTTCTTGTCTTTGTTAATATTTACTCCAATTTTCATTGACTCCGGTTTCATCTGAGAAATATTTTTCCCTCTTTTGCATAAACTTTTTTCAGCACACACGTCATTTCTATAAAATGGTTCGCCTCTTACAAGGGGAGTTCCTTTTTTGCCTTCTCTTTAGGGTGAACAATTTTCGTGTTTTTTTATAGATTTTCTCTATTTGACCAAAAACGCGATCGGGTGGGATGTAGGAGTGTCCCACCACTGGAAAAACTATCTCAATTTTCTCTATATGTTGTGGGGCTTCATACTGTAACCAATAGTTTAACATACCAATGATAGTGAAATTTTTGTTTTGTGCTCCACATCCATCACAAACCAAACGTACTATTTTGACATTTTTTCCAAAATTATAAATTGATAGTGAATGATGTAATGAAGATGAAATTTCGTTGGAACTTCTTTGGTGATCTACCTCTGTCCAAACATAGGATGTAATGGTATCTGAATTTAACTGACTTTTGGACGATCCACATACTATTGACAAGTGGTAAAAATTAATTTGCATACTGAAATATGCTGACTGGTCCGGTAGTTTCGGAAGCGCTAAATTCTTTTGGCAGTCAAAAGAAAATATAACCAAGTCATCTTTTTCCTCTTTGACAAGCTGATAAAAACTATTAGCCCTCATTTTGTGTAGGCGCTGTGGTGCCAATAAATTACATTTTTCCGTTTCGTTTTGTTCTATTTTTATGTTCACTTTGAACTAACTGTAAGCACGTGGATCGGTTTTTGGTGTCTCAAAAGCGACGTTAAAGTTTTTATTAAAGTAGTTTCTAAAGAAACATTCTTTAACTTTCAGTCTCTTGTTATTGACCATTTTGTCATTATATATTTTCCAGAGTTTATTGGTATTCAATTCAGCAGGCAAATAAATTCTATTAAATGTTTTTGACCGGCAATAATGAGAATCAGTGCATTTTAGAGATTCAACAAACTGTTTGATAGACTTCTCTCGGTTTGTTTGCACTTTGCATCTCTTTTGAGCCCTTTTGCTCTCACATTGTGTAATGTATTGTTCACAGTTATTTAATTGTTCAGCGGAAGCCATTATAACGTTCTTTTAAGTTCTAACATAAGAGCACAATGCAATAATACCGCGAAAATCGTAAAGGCTAGGTCGACCTAGTCAACTGATTAAAATGTTTCGCTCTCATTGGGGCGTTGGAAATGTTTGTTTATGCACCTGTGACAAGCATGGAATTGTCGGGTTTTGCATCTGAGACGAGATTTTAGATATAAATTACAGTGAATCTGTCGGAATTTGCTCCAATATTTCACTATGGATCTGTAGGTCTTGGCATTCGTAATCTTTTGGTGTATCAAACTCATTTTAGCAAAAAATGTGATTTGTCGGGTTTTGCATTTAGGCGACTGATTTACTACCATATAAGCTAAATTTTCAGTTCTATTTTTGACCCATCCTTTCCAAGATATGGTATTCTATATAAAGAATAACTCGTTTTACTGTCGCAAATCCACCACATCTTCATACCATATTTATCAGGTTTACTAGGCAATATTGCTTGAAAGATACCCTTCCTCTAAATAGAAACAATTGTTCATCAATTGTTAAATTTTCTCCCGGTTTCATCAGCATTAAAGATATCTTTGGGGTTATAACTTCGTTGAATATTAGGCCAAACGTTAACCACTCATTAACCACATTTATGTTCACTGCAGCACACTCGCCAACAATTTTTGCTTCACGGATATTGTGTCTTTTTTTAAAGCGTCCAATCCAACTTTTAGAACACTTGAAGTCTGTTTTTTAAATTTTAGAACCCATTTCACTGACTTTTTCTTGTAGGACACTACCACTTAAAGGAGCATTTTCTTGACTTTTTTGAGTAAACCACTTAAGAAGCCTTTTATCGACCTCTGCATATGAAGATTTTCATCTTCTTGAAATTAACATTTGTATTTGTATATGAAGATGAAATCTCTGCTCGCTTTTTTCATATCGTAGCGACAGTAGATTCAGCGACAGTTAATTTATTTGCAAATATCAATTTGTTTAACACCACTTTCTATTTTTTCTACAATAGTGTATTTTTCTTTAAAGTAAAAGCTTTACGTTTTTGTGTATTCACTTTTTTGAAATTAAATTTATTTAATAAATCCATACATTAATCATCGAATTCACGGTCGGGATCTGGATAAGGGGGTTCAATAAACGAACATTGGGTCAGCGATATTTCTGAATCGTCTTCCACTGCTTCCTGCTTTTTAAAAGTTATATTTAATTTCGCAAAAGCACTTTCCGATAAACAAATATCTTTAGTGCATTCACTTGGTGAACTTAAAGGTTGGAGAAGACACGGTTCTTTAAATTCTTCAGTGTTTTTATTATCAATAAAAATTGCTGATGAATGTTTCCCTAATATAAACCATTTCAGCCTATGCTTAAAATCAAGTGGATGCGAATGGTCATTTGCCCCACCGATGCCACGTATGTAGGAGAAAAAATTTTCTAAGACATCTTCATTCAACCTTCTGCTTGACAATAATATGCCTTTTTGAAAAGGGTGAAGTGACCGGTGTTTGCCTACTCTTATCGATTGAACCAGCTGTGTTGTATTGTTTAAAATCTCTTTTTGTTTATCAAAATCAATGCCGAAAGCATTCTTTTCAGGGCAGCCCATAAATTTTGATCTAGAATTCATTATATCGAATCAATCATTAAATGTTTGCACTACGTTTGAAATTTTTTCCCAAGGATAATTTCATGGCAAATTTAGTACAATTATTTTTCCATAGCTGTGCTTTCTATTGGGTGTTTTAGGAGAAATAATTTCCAGCTAATTTTTCATTAATTTATTGGAATGGTTCTTTGTTATTTTAATAGAAAAACCATCGTAGTCTTGGATCAAAATATTTTTTTACAACGTTTCGCCACTTTTTTTATATGGCTTTTTCAAGTTATAACAATTTACATCAGGATCACATCTGAAAACAATTTTTTAACATATCGACTCCTTCAACGAAGACTGTAGTAACTCAATTATTTAAAGTTTTGAGAAAATCGCAATTGAAGTTTGAAGAAGTACCAAAATTAGTATTATTTTAAATTAAATGTTTTGAAGGTTTCGAAATATTTTATTTTACGATATAATTCCAAATATATTAAAAATATATATATTTTTTGACCGTAGCGGCGTTAAAGTGACGGCTCGCTTCCTTCTTTTTCTCTGCCTTGAGCTTCAGTCTTCGAGACGAGACCCTTATAAAATGCGGGATACATACTCGGTATTTTATGAGTATCACAAAGCCACAATAAACCTTTCAATTTCTTGTCATCTATTGACAATGGACTATCATACAATATTTCTGGAAACTTATTAATGCTGCAAGGTCGTCCTCTAGATTTTCGGCAATTTGTTATATCTCTTAAAGTTAAAAATATCTTTTTGTGACATCTCTGTAACGTCATAAACTTTTCCAGTGGTTTTCGCCATTCTTATTAAAGTGAGTTCAGGTACATACAAAAACGACTGCCTTTTCTTTGCATTCTCAATAACTGCGTGCATACTATCGCCTTTGTTTTGTGTATGGCCTTTTTCCAAAAACCTATGCGTTATGTCAATTTTGAAATGCACAGCAGCGAAAGCGAACATCGAAAATATAAAGCGGTTTTGATTTTGCCCTCCACAGTTGTCTGAATAGAATATTATTTTTTTAGTTTTTTCTTAGATTTCAGTTCTAAAAATTTCCAGAGGCAACTGGCAATTTCATTTGTGCCCCTTTTTGCTATCTGCTCGTGCCATGTGTAACAGTATCCTTCGTTGTTTCCTAGGTTATAAACTGTAAAATTATAGGTAGAGTACTTGCTCTTGTAATAAAAATCGCTCACGTTGGACTGTGGAGCCGCTAAAACTTTTTGAAAGTCAAAACATGCTACGCAAACACTCTTATCATTTAATGCTAAATCCTTATCGAAATCTTTCAACTCCCTAGCTGCGGCTTTATTTTTTAAATGCGACTCATATTTTTGCACGCATTTTTTCTTTTTCAACTTCTGGGGCCATATTAAAAGCAGAACAAACATCACATTGATCCTTCTTTGGTTTAAAAAAAACCGACATTAAATTCTGCATTGAAAATATCCCTATACTGCCGAGACGTAGCAAGTTCAGTAATATTATTTTCCTGACAATATTCAGTATATAACCGGTACAGTTTTTGGATACTCTACCCTTCTTCTAGGTACATTTTGGCAGAATTCTTTCGAATATAATGTGAAGGTACCAATGGAAACAGTTTTATGTGATTTCTCACACCGTCTTTGATTTCTGATATTAGTTTGTGTGGTCGTGTATTGTGTTTCCCACGCCGATCTTTCTCTAATGTTCCGCCTGATTGTAGTTTACCTAATGCAGTACCTACCCAAGATTCTGAGATACCAAGGGTTCTCAAAAACATAATTTTTCAAATGCGTTTTTCTTCGCCCTCAATGTGGAAACAATATTCTCGAGAGAAGTTTCTTCGAGATTTCGATTGATTACTTACAGTAGTTACAGTTACTTGTTTTTTTATTACCTGCTTCACGTGACAATTAATAAAATCCCACTGTCTGGTATGATCTTTCAATTCCCAAAACTCTTTGAAAATTAACTCTCTATCTTTTATTTTCTTCCTGTCTGTCTTCCTTTAATTTTTTTTCCTTTTCGATTTTCATGTTCAAGTCCAGCATTAAGTTGAGTTTTTGCTTTTCTATCTATCCAATCATTAATGTTTCTAGTCCGTTTCCTACCTATTTTTTGGATGTTGACTCTCTTTTTTTTTTAATTTTAGAGATGACTGGCTGAACTGCAACATTAGCACCGACATTTTCGATTATTTTGTTTGGTGATTCTTCTTCTTTCTCTTCTACTGACGGTATATAATCAGGATCCATATCGGAATCGTTAGCATATGGATCAAGATCAACCTCACTTTCATCGCTTTCTTTCTCGCTAATTTTTTGTTGTATATTTTCTAAAAGAAGTATAAAATTGGTATTTCTATATTATAATTAATAATATTATTTAGACCAACCTGTTGTAGAGCACCCAGGTAGAACCTCACAGTCACTTTGCTCAGCACATAATTCTTTTGCTAGTTTTAGAATTAACTTTGTCCTGGAGCACATTATTACAACCACAACCACAATAATACAACTTAACAATGCGATTTGCACAAAATTTAACCTTAAAATTACAGCGAAATTTTTCGTAACTCAAGATACTATTAGGGGAGCGATGGGTAATTAGGAACACATAAGTAAAAAAAATGTTTATTCAAAAACTTAACATTATTATAACACGCGAATTGGTAGAAACAACAAATGATTACTTTGTAACAAATATCTGCATTTGTTATAATAAAAAAATAAAAAACAAGTACTCTAAAAATGGCCTAACAAAAAAATGACATTTCTCAATGACGGTCTCAGGAAATTGTTTAATTTTTGACAGTTGTGAAAAAAAAGCTCCATTCACTGCTGAAACCCATTATCTGCTAATGATGGCTGCACAGCATCGTTTTTTTTGATATTGCCTCAATTTCACTTGGCATTAACGTGCTTTCTTCTTCCTCTTCTGATGCCTTTTCCATAGCACTAGGGCTTAATCCCACTTCTGATGTAAGCGCTTCAAAAATAGTTTACCAGTTTTTTATTAAATTCAATTTATTAATTTTATGTTACAATGGAAACCTATTTATTGTTTTTTTATACCACCTATAAAAAACAATATCAAAATTAAAAACAACCAACATTCATCATTGGAATTGTATCTGCATGTTCTGTATCACTAACCACAAAATCTTGGTCTGCATCTGAATCGTTCACTTCGCTTTGAGTATCTGCACCAACGTTAGCTTCGAAAGATTTTGAAGAAGAGGGAAACACATCGCCTACTATTTCATCCGTCATACTAAAATATTAAATTTATTATTTTTCTTGATTTGAGTGTCCTTTTTTGTCGTCGTCTTACCTTAAAAGCTCCTCCTGTAAGTCGGGACACCGTGATTCCAAAGCCATGTTACTAAAACGATGTCTACTCACCCACTAACTAAATATAAACTGATTAAAACTCACTCTAAGCATAACCGATAACTTATAAAAGAAATCAAAGTCTAAAACAAGTACTTCCACCTATCTTTATTTTTGGAATACCGCATTATAAATTATAATGTCAACAATAGTATTTTTTGATAATAGTTTGGATATAGAACAAAAGAATTGCATTCTTAAAATCATGGGATATAGAACAAAACACCTAATACAATGATAATACAAACAGATTCTGCATATGGTATGCTTTGTTGGATATAGTAGAACAATACTTACGTTGAAAAATCATACTAGACTTATAATATTTGACTATTTTATTGTGTATATAGAACAAAACGACTTTCATTTAACCGAATATAGTCGGAACTAAAAAAAAAAAAAGGATATACTAGAACAATGCAATTCTGGGGCGACGATATACTGCCGGAAATACAGTCTGCCACGCCATAGTAATAATGCTTCATCTATCGAAAGATTTCTGTCTGGGTAATAAGTATTTTGTATATTTTGCAAAACATGGTGAAGGACATTGTTCATTTTATGTAAACGAATAGTTGTGTCATCAGTTTGATCATAGAAGCATAAGTCGCACACTGGGTGCAATAGTGGCATAATGCAAAGAAGTTAGTTTCTAGATAATTAAGATATAAAGTTGATCTAAACTATTAAAGACAATTACGGAATGTATTATTTAAAAATTTGGTTTGAAATGTGATTTTTTAAAACATTAATAGGTACTTCTAGTTGGTAAATAATTAGGTATTTTTTTGATTCCTTTCTTACAACAGCTTCTTTAAATGAAAAAAATTAACCCTTATTTTGAGTTGTGTCGGTTTTGTTGGAAGATTGCACAGTGAAATAAATGCAAGTGTCGGATATTATACAGGGTGTTTCCTATAAGTGCGTCATAATTTCAGGGGTTGTTACAAGAACTCAAAAGAAGTTGTTTGAACTCAATTTTCTTATACCAAAAGTTCCTGCATTCAGAGATACAGTGAATTTTAGCTGAAATTTACAAATTTTTAAACATTTATTGTGGTTCTTGTAACAGCCCCTGAAGTTATGCCGCACTTATAGGAAACACCCTGTATAATAAATTATTATATAAGAAAAAATGCAAACAAGACGAAAAAACTTTATTTCTTTTTAGTAAATCTCACGAAAGATTCATTATGTACCGTAAAACGAGTTTACTTTGCTCCATTTTTTTGAAAAATTGACAGAAGTGTCCTCAAATTTTGATTGTGATTTCCTTTTATATAATTTACATTTCTTCTGTTAAAACGTATGTAAGAGCTTGTTCGATTGTGTTTGGTTTTTATGCTCTAATTAGCGATCCTAAAGGTTCCTTAATTCCTGTTAAATAAGCTTTCATGGTTAATTGGTCGTAGAGTTTGCCTTTTATTTCTCTATTTTTTGAATCTGAGGTGGCAATTCTCAATTGAAAAAATAAAAGTCTTCTCAAGTCTTGGCACATGTTATAAAAATTTTGTGCAGATTCGTTATTTTGGTGTAATAACATTAAATCTCGTAACAAACCGTTTTCATCTCGTTGGTCGGCAAAACTTCTTCGTAAAATGTCTTTGAAATCTGCCCATGAAACCACAGCTCTCCCATTGGTGACTGTTCCGGCTGCACCGATTAATTTGCTTGTTATCGATGACAATATATTATAGTGATTGGCAAAAGCGTCTGGTGTGTTCGGTTGATAAAATTGACCTATAATTAATTCGTTGGCCCTAAGAAATTCTGATAATCTGGCTGGATTGCCGTCGAATTCAGGGATCGTTCTTAGATATTCCGTTTGAAATGCCATTTTTTTCGTTGTTAAATTAGTTGGTTCTTTTATATTAATTTCCTCTTGACCTGGGGTTTTATTTCCTGATTCGTCAATTTGTATTTTAACGATATGTTTAATTATTTCGTCGAGTTTTTCTTCCATATAAAATTGGGAAGATACGAAAGGTAGGAAAGGATAAAAATAAAACTATACTTACATTAAGATTCAGCATACCTGTTGCATCCTATTCAATTTTTCTTGAATTTTTTTTTTCTTAATTTCTAATTCTTAACTAATGGGCCCGGAAGGTGGCGATGCTGTCCTTCTTCTTGGATGTGCTGGAAGTGATTTTTGCTTCTTTGGAGTTTGTTCGGATTACCAATTAATAGTCAAAACTAACAGACGTTACTTTTTTCCGATATTCACTCGAATAATTTAGTAAATTACTTTTGGTTCACTTTCACTTTTGTTTAACACCTGCTCACTCTGCGGACTTTCACAATTTCCGTTTTTTGCTTCACCCGTTGAACTTGATAGTACCGCCATTTCTCCCCTAATTTTAGCCTGTGTCTTTTTCAGTTGATGCGAGTTCCAACGATACTGCGCTCCTGTTGCCGTCTCTACCACTAACGACCTGGGGTATTCTGTCTTGTTGACTACTGTTGCTCCTTACCATCTTCTATTGCCGGTATTCTTAATCGTCAAATCGCCTCTACTTTGTCCTGGTCTGCTTTGTATCCCTTGTCTGTTGTCTGTTGAATTTGCACTTTTCTTTGTTCAATGTAAACCTAACTTCTGTTAATTTCTTCATTGCTTTCTTCGGGATTGCTTCTAATTTACTTTCACTTTCAGCATACAAGAATATATCGTCTATAGCTACTTCACAGTTTTCTATTTCTTTTTATTCATTTTTTCAGAAAATATTTCCGGTGCTAATGAGATTCCAAATGGTAGTCGTAAGAACTTATATCTGCCCCATGGGCTTGCCATCGTTAGGTATTTTGATGTGTTTTCAGTCACTTTGATTTGCCAGAATCCTTTTTCACAATCCAGTTTGGTAAAATATTTCGCGCCTTGTACTTTAGCTGCTATTTCCTCGACTGTTTTTAATGGATAGTGCCTTCGTTTTATATTTTTGTTGAGTTCTGTAGGATCCATGCTTTGAAAATAGGATTTTTTAAAGCTGCTACAATACCGCTAGCTTGTTCAGTTTTTATTGACCCATTTGTAAAAAAGAGAAGGAGAGCGTTCTACTGCTCTAAAATTCTTGCTATAACGTTTTGCAAAGATAGCCACCTAGTTCCACTTAACTTTATGACATTCTTGTAAATGTGCCATACGTTTAGAATGTGCAAAATAATTGCAAATATCGCGGCATAAATTTTCGACGGGATTGGGTAATTTTTTGCATACTGCTAAAGCGCATAAGTGGGACGAATGGCAAAACAACCCAAATAAAAAATATGAGGAAGATCTTCCTTAAACCTTGTCTTAATTCCAGTTTAACTACCTTGCATAAAGGTCCATTTTTACGTGACATTAAAAGTCATGATTACTCATTAAGAGTAATTTGAGTACTGCACTAGAATCAAATTTATTGAACCTACCACCTGAGTGTGTTATCTTGGGAGGCGACGCGTTTTTTTTAAAACCATACCTTATGGCACAGTACGCCAGACATACCAATATGCCTTATAAGGAAAAGATTTACAACTATATGTACTGTCGTGCTAGAGATTGTTGAGAATGGATTTGGGATACTTGCCAATCGGTTTCGCGTATTTAGACAACCAATTTGTGTAGCAAAAGAAACAGCAGTTAAAATTGTAAAAGCTGCTTGTGCATTACACAACTGGATTCGAAAAACAACGAATTCCGTAATGATGATATAGCAGTTGATGTTGAAGATCATGAACATGGAAGGATAATACCAGGAAGTTGGCAAAATGAATCCATTTCTACAGGATCACTACCTTTACAGCGGACAAGAAATCGACATTATGGAAACGTAGCTCGTGAAAGAAGAAATTCTTTTGAAACATATTTTGTTGGTGAATGAGCTGTATACATTACAATCCTTAACTACATTATTTTACTTGCCCAGGTTTGACTCGGAAAATATATCTGTTGTTGGTCGTAAGAATCTATCTGCAATTTCAAACCAAAAAAGCTTTAGAGCATATACATCTTGCGTCCCTGATCTACTTTTTTAGAGCTTTTATTATCCTTACTTCGGTGTTGTATGTTCCACGGATGCTTCTTGTTTCCACTTATTTCCAAGAGAACTTCTTCCGCCTTTGCTAGTCTATCTTTAAATTTCGGGTGTATTTTATTCCACAGACAAGACTGTCTCTGGTATTCATTTAAAAATTGCTCAATATTGAAGCTGGCTAGTTCTTCCATGTTTATTTTTAAATTTATAACCTCACTACACATTAACGCGAAATGATAAACACTGTCGCGACAATCCGACGACTTCGTTTTCACGAAGTACTGAACGTGACAATTCTGCAAATGCCGCAAAAATATCAAAGTTGCTTTGATTCGCGACATCGGTGTCACGACAATTAGTGCAAAAATTTGTTACCTTTACCTTTTTAGAATACTACTTGCTTTAAATTTCAACACAAACCAAAAATTTTTTAACTTTTCTCATAAACTGGAAGTGTAATATCTTGAATCGAGTAACTCAGTTGTGCAAATAAAATTATTATTATTATCACGCAGAATCAAAATTCATTACCTGATGTTCCTGGTAATTCCAAATTTATTTTTACAGGTGTTACTTGTTCAGTATTAATAAATGTCTCTAATTCTGCATTACTGCTACTCGTCGCCTGTTCACATATATCGGTGGATAAATTAACATTATCCGAACTGCATTCTTGTATAACTGAAAATAATTTGTTTGAATGATGTTACAATTTTTAAAAACAGATTTGATATTACTTGAAACGTTCTTCGAGTTACTCATATCTTCATCCAATATTTCAGCCATCATTAGATCTTTAGTTACTGTTTCTTGACGATAAAATCTTTTGTGAATGTGTTCTTGGTGTCCCATGAAATCAATTACCGTATTATGCTTTGATTCTTCTAAATTTAAAGCCGATACTTTTGTTGCCAAATGCTTTCTCAAAAGAGTTGTTCGTATATTTAGTGGGTTTGCCAAATTAGCCAAAGAAGTATATTTTCTAATTAACGAACAGGTTTCTAAAAGTCGAAACCGCTCCCCCGACATTTGACCCGGTAAGCCAAATAAATATGGATTATCCGATGGCACATTAGCCTCTTCTCTTTTCGGGACTACGGGATCGAGGTATATTTTGATTCTTTCTGGTAAAAAGGCCGTTACTGTGGAATCCAGTTTGCCTCGTATGGCTACTTTATATATCGAGTTTGCAACAGATTTTTCTCTTGTCGAAAGTTCGTTATAAATTTCTGGCAAAGACGTATTACTTAATTTCTGACTTCTAATAAAATCTTCTATTAGTATCTTATGTGTCTCTCCACTCCGTTTTCTATTAAACACTGCTATGTATAGTAAAATTACTTCAGTTAAACTCTTCCACAAAGCGTATTGAAAGCCTTTAATCAACTTGTTATACTTTTTTTTTGTATGAACGTTGCTGACAGCTGTTTCGATACACTGTATCATGTTCAGAGCGAATTTTTAACTATCAACAGCTTTGATGTGTAGCGCTTTGGTATCCTCACAATTTGTAATGGAAGCATCTATTTCTAACTGTTGTGTACTGAATGAACCTTTTTCAAACGACTCATTGTGAGGTACATCATTTCCTTGAGTATTCATCAATGTCTTTATAAAAAGTAGTTGAGATGTTGTCGCCCATAGCAATTTTTGCAAATTCTACTTTATCTTCGGCCGTAAGTAAAGGTGCTATTTTACAATACATTTTGCTTTTTTCTTGAACAACACAAAGATGCTTACAAAATTTTTCACTTTGTCCAAATGGACAGTCGCACATAGCAGTGTCGGAATTTATAGTATACAAGAGTTTACTATCGGTACTTCAAGTTACTTGATAGCAAGTTTCACTAATTTGATTCACCAACAAGTTTTTTCCTTTTTGTACAAATTTTAGATATAACAATTGTTGCCCACTGCACAGAGATTTAGAAAACTTAAGGAGACGACGTTTGTGATAATTTTCAAACGACTCGGTTACAAAATCCACCAACGCACATGCATTAAAAACTCTACACCGTTGGAGTACTAGATTCTTGAATATTGGTATTGAGGCATCGGCATAATTATTAGTGTTATTGCCGCGTGTAATGATATTTGCTCGGTAATGCAAACACCATTCTTTTTTGCGTTCCCACAAATGTTCTAAGTGTCTTTCGAGAACATTATATAACATCTTTTTGGTATATTGCATTAAAGTTACAAATAACTCTTCACACTCTTCTTCCGTTTTTGCATACGTTACTGCTTGAAAATTAACCATTATTATTTTTGTAAGATCTTTAGATATATTATGTTGTGATTTCCATAACCATCTCCAGAAGGCCTGACACATGTGAAACGTACGAAGTAAAAGAATAGAAGACTGAAAAACCGATTGAAGAGCACTTCTCTCAGCTTTACTATCGTCAGTTAAAAACACTCGAGGAAAATCTTGATCTGTAAAACCGTTACTAACAAATACATTTTTAACATTAGAGAAAGCAAGCGTGTAATTTGTTTCTGTTTGTGCCGTGTGCAAAACTACAGCTATCGGTATTGCTCCAATTTTGCTCGACGTAAAGAAAAAAGTTATGCATGTATTAGTTTGGTCGTAAGAACCACTTGAATCCACAAATGCTACTTCTTTTCCAAAGCATTTCGCGGCCCTTTTCATAATTGGCGTTATAACGGTAATTATAAGAGGATTTTCTTGAACTTCTAAAGTAACACCTTTAGCGGAAAATTCTTCTCTTTTTTTCTTTAAAATTGTTGCTATCCTATTACCGTTATAATTGTGTTAAGACCCTCTTTTAGTAATGGATCATTTCTGATTGTATTCCTATTTATTTTTTTAACGACAAATTTTATATTAGCTTTGCATTCTTTATTTCGGTCTCGCGTTGTTTTTGCCGAATCTTTCTTTTTTTGAAAGCCAGAATGTTGACACTCGTATGAAATTCTAAATAAATGATTTTTTGGTGCAGGACAAGTACGCGTTACGACCCAGTTCGTATATGGGTTAGTTTACTAAATTCTATAATCCAATTTTTGCAAGATAATCTGTGGTTCTCGCCCTCTAAACAACATTGAATATTTGCCGTATAATGAGGTTTATCTTTTTCTATAATTATAGAAAGATACGACCAGGCATTTAATGGACGTACTACGATCGTACCATTTTCTATATCGACATTAAGGTTTATTTCTTTATTAAAAAGACTGCGTAGCATTAACTCGATTTCGCACATCTTAACACAATGCAAATATATGACAAACTGGACAAAACGCGGGAAGTGCATGTATAATAATAGCGCTTAGTGGACAAGTGTTGTAGCGAGGTATGATTTGTCCTAGAATATAATGCCATTATGGTAAGCCAAACTATACCACGCAACAACGCGGAAATTCGAAGCTTTGCGTTGTACAGTGATATCTTTTGTCTACACGCGTCCCGGCGCATCAGTTACTAACAGTTTAAAAAATCGTTTAACCGTTTTTTCTTTTTCTACGCACTGTTCTCTAATGTACACTCCCTGTAAAATGTTACTGCATACTTTTAATATTAAGACTAATTGTAAGGCCGATTTGGGACTTCTATATTTTCCCGTAATTTCATTAAGGCCTGCCAAATTTAAAATCCCTTGGATACTTATATCGAAGTGTTTTGGATGAAACAATTGCGAAAAATGAATAAGTCCAGAATTTAATTTTTTAACGGGCAAAAAGTATCTTGCCAGAAATCGCATATTCTGTCGTATTATATATTCTTGGTGGCCTGTGTGATTTAACGTCAAGTGATTACCATATAAAATAATTAATTTGTCTTTGATTAAAACTGAAAATATTTTATCCTGTCACATTGGAGGTATTCATTTCCGTTTTAGTATATCATTTGCTACCGAATGGATTATTGTTACAGTCGATCTTGCATTTCTAATTGTGGAACGAACAAATTGAGTTTTATTAGAATCCGAAGAGCACCTTTTATAATGTCTTGATAAATTTTGTTTGAAAAAAAAGGCTTTACAATTGGCGCACGGTAAATAATATTTTTCATCTTCGGGTTTTCTTAACTTATGCCTCGTTCTAGAAACTATTAAATTCTCGGTAGATTCCGTTTGAGTATTATACTCAAAATTGCCTTTATTTCTTAATAAACTAATTAAAAGTAACAGATCTTGCATCAACTGCATGGTTTTGGGAACACCTTTCGTTGTGTTTTGATAAATATTTTTTCGAATAAAATGCTTTGCATTTTGGGCACGGTAAATAATATTCTTTTGGATTTTCGACTTTCTCATGAATATGTCTTCTTCGCACTAGTATAGGGTTAGATAAATTACATTGATTTGTATATCCATGTCCTGTTGTATATCCTCTGAAGCACCCGCAAAATTTAAAGCATTATACTCATTACCCATGACTCGCAACTTACGTAACAAATTAGCCTTTTCACTTGAATTCTGATTAAGATTTAATAATTTTTCAACATCTTTTTCATTGGGATGACACTTTTCAAAATGTCTCCTCAAATTAGTTTTGGGCTTCTTGCAATATAAACACATGTTTTTTTGGCGTTTGGTGTGAAGTTTTTCAACACCTTTCAACACCAAGTTAACGTTATTAAACACAATATTCCTATAAAAGTAAGTAGTATTATACATACGGGGTGTTTACAAATAAATCTAAACAATTCAGTGGTTAGAGACAGCTCGACAACAACCTAACACCCTGTATAATATTGTTTAGAACCATTTTGATTGATTGTTTTATTTGATTATCAATAACCAGAATTGTTAGAATCGAGAAATTAGAGGCTAAACCAGGAGAGTTGGATCACCCAGTATTAGTATTCAGAATATTATGAAAACTTAATGAAAAATTTCGTCACTTTTTGGGTTACGAGGCGAAAACAAGAGTTAAACACTGAGACTCATCCATGTAATAAACCTGTTTTCGACTCTCCAGTACGTTTAATACCAGTTCCGGCCTCACACGTGGGTTAATCATACTTACAAGGTTTACTTAAAACTCAACGGCAAAGCCTTACATATAGAACTCCTCATGCGACGCAACCTGTTCTTTCTCAGTTTCATTCAAATTTATTACTTGTAAAACTGTAGCTATTTGTTTTCTTAGGCGTGAAGATGTCAATAAGGTTGGATTTTCAGCACCATAGCTTGTTGCATATTTACGAAGAATAATTGATGACCCATCCACCCATTTCTCTTTACTGCCAATTAAAGCAAAGAGAAATGGATTTTCTTTTGGAATTATTCCATTTTTCTCTCTGCTATAAAAGTATTTCTACATACGTTTGAACATTGGAAACAATAGGAATAGATTTGCTGCCCTTTCCAATTCTTTTAAAATGTGCCGATAACACTTTTTCTGAATCCGATAATACGTTTAAACACTCTTCTTGGTTTGTGCTACTCATGCTTTGTGTATAGGAATCCAGTTTTACATGTATAAGAAATTATTTTTATGTGTGAGGCGGCAAATCTGTAAATCCGCTTGGTAGGTAGTAAATGTACACGTAAAAGCCGTAGCTACTGTACAGAAGTGCCACAAGTACGTATAGTACAGTATACCTATAGTATAGTATAGAAACTGGACGATGAGGCACAACTTGTTCTTCAGGACTCGCCAACAGACGAGGAAAAGGAAACTGATGTAATACGGCCAACTGATTAAGATGAGAACTGCTCCCATAGTCACATGTCACAGCACTGGGTCTAACGGTTGAGCCGGCAGTATTTAATTCGTTTACACGTTCTTGTTTTTCCTTCTTTAACATTAATGGTAATATACGACGCCTTGCATTCTTTAACCAGTTGTCGATTTGACATCCTGTCAAACCCGTCACGTCGCATAATTCGTTCTCTCTCTTAGAAATATATGGGTTATCGCGGTGTTCCAGTAACCAGCTTCTTAAAACTTCGACAGCAAATTTTGGTAGTTCTCTGTTTGGTTGGGATTGGAGTTGATTGGAGTCTGATTCTTCACCGCTGTCTGTAAATTCAGACATAAATTTATAAATTAAAACATTTGATAGGGGATGATTTATCAACGACTTACGAAAACACACCTGAATTTCTTTCCATGTTAATTATCAATATTATGTCTTCTTTGTAGGATCTTTTTGTTGTTAATATTGAACTCGTTGCAAGGTAAAACTTTAGGCTTCATTTTTGAACATTTATTAAAAGCGATCAAACGTATGTTATGATCGGTATCTCTGACGGAAGTGTTGGTGGAAATGAGGGTTGTTTATAATAGGATTAGTTTTTGTTTTATATAATATGTAACTAGATAATTGAGTTAGCCCGGCTATTTCAATGTCCAGTTAGGACTTACAGCCACTCTGGCCAAATTAATAAATGTTTATCCCCAAATTTATTCTTACTTTTAGTTTGGAACTATTGGTTACTAAGAGAGAAAAGCTCGAATTATGCGACGTTACGGGTTTGACAGGATGTCAAATCGACAACTGGTTCCTCTTCAATTATCAACTGTAAAGTAGGTACGCTCCGTAAAGTTCTTTTTGACTTACGCCACCAGCAGAGAAGTTCAATACAATCAATAGAAGAATAGAATAGAAAGAGATTATTCATTATTGTACCTCTCTGCTGGTGGTAAAGTTACCGACAACTTTACGGAGCGTACCTACCATACCAACTGATCTTTATGAACCCCTTCTAGTTTCTTATTATTGTCGTACTGACTCAAAATTAACTTCCCCATGTTGGTGGAGTTAAGTATTTTTTTAAGGGGCTCAGTGGGTTTGTTGTATTCCACAGCAGTTCTTATTTCACCGCTCAAATTAACATAGTCGACATTAAATTTTCCAACATCTTTAAATTAAGAAATTATTATTAGAAATACAGATAATGCCAATTCGTAAGTGAGTGCTTACATACAGGATTCATCCGTTAATCCGGAGGTCGATGTAGACGGTGACAAAAGTATGACCGATTCTGTATCAGTCAAATTATGGTTTGATGAGGAGGAATTCTGAGTCTGAGCCTGAGCCTGAGTGACGTCAACCACATCAACGGGAGCTTTGTATAAGGCATAGCGCTTTAAAAAAATGATTCTTGGCCCCACCTTTGGAATTAATTCCTTTATAATTGCGTCATTGAGGTGTTGAAACTCTTCAATATCCACCATATTATCTATTAAAGAATTGAAAATTGATATAGATTATTAGATGCATTCGTTACCGATTTTATTTTCATTGCTTTTAAAGGCTGGCGTATTGCATGTTGCATGATACATAGGTATCAGATTTTAACATAATTTCTTCAGTTTTAATAAAAATTAAAATGTTAACATAATTGATAATTTTATGGTACGAAGTGAAGCTCTTATGATATCGTATTATTTAAATAAAAAAACTAAAAATAATTTTTTGTGGCGGTGTCTAGAGCGTCATCATGTGTTAAAATAGGGAAGTTGTATGGTTAGTTGCTTATTTCAATGCTAACTTTGGGAATCCCCTGGTAAATTTGTTTATTTGTCTCGAATCCCTATAATCGAAGGTCTTCAAAACCGAAATATTTCGGAGAAGGGGACATTATTTTCGAAATTGCACCATCCATTTCATTTAGATAAATGCCCAAGACCTCCCCATTTCGTCAAATTTTGTCCAGCACCCCGACTCTACCGCGGGAACGTAGTATTTGGGTTGCTAAATAAGGTAAAAAAGTTCCAATCGATTCATAACTTTGTTAATATCTAATTTGGCACCCTAAATACCTACCTACCGCCTTTGTAAAACATTTCAGGAGGTTTGTAATTTTTGCGAGATTTAAACGCATTTGAAAAATGGAAAGTGTAAATGGTCTAAAGTCTAAACTACCAAGCGCAAATATCTACTATAAGCTATAAGAAATTATACCAGTACTTTTGGTGAATTACCATTGAACACTGGAATTAGTTCCGGGAGACACCATTGCTGAAGTAAATTATGTACTTCGTCCATTGTATCTGAATAAAACGGCAAAACATACAACAACACAACACTATTTGCACGCGTTTTGAAAGAGAGTTTAAATTTGTACGTTATTCCGTGCTCGATGCAACTTGCAAAATATGCGTAGGTAAATAAATACCTCCAGCGCGTCGCGGGAAAGGGCACAGTAGATGTGCAGTAGATGAAGATCGACATCGGTTATTTTTAGCTGAAGGCCAGTAAGATAAGACCATAAAGTCTTAAAGAAAGAAATACTTATATTTTTTTCATCATTAAACTTTCCTCGAAGTGTTCAGCAGATTTGATTTATTTATTTATTTCATTTGCATTCTGCTCTCTTTTGCTCTGCGAATACTTTTGGCGCCCTAGAAAAGCAGTTTTTTTGAAAGGATAGGAACTCTCAACTCTTGCTAGTGCTGCAATGGCTAGTACAGCTAGCCATGCTCTCATACAGGATTTTCAGGGTAACCTCTGCGGTTTCACCGTTAAACGTGGCAGTTATCATAATTGTTATGTAATAGCTTTTGACATATGCAATTATTGTTGTGGTTATCTAATTATGTTTCATTTGCAGCTCCTTCAGCATTTTCTAATAATTTTGAAATATTAATAATCTCTCGAGCAGGAATAGGTAATCTGTAATGGTCCTTATGAATTTTATCAGCATGGCCCATAAAATTTGCTAAATCTGACACATCAGTTTCATTTAAATTTAATAACACAGATTGAGTGGCTATATGTTTTCTCAGTTTTGTCCCTCTTAACGAACTAGGATTTTGTGCCCAATTGATAAAAAAACAAACATAATTTTATATAAATTGGGGACTTTAAGGACACGACGAAATCAACAAACGTTCTATTTGAGGACTCCAATTATATTAAAGTAAGAAAGAGTAATAACTCTTCAGATAAATTAATTTATTAATAGCCACGTTCTCTCCGATGCCATATTTTAATTTAGAATTTGTTTATCTTAATTTTAATTATTTATTTGACAACTAATTGGTACAATGTTTTTTGATTGCTTGATTTGCGGACATGAAGAACTAAACGTTAAATTTGAAAATATCCTAAAAAGATAAGCAAACATTTAAAAATATTTCTATCTTAATTTAATAAAAAAACAGAAAATACATTTTGAGTTTTATTTTTAAGTTTGGTAGTTACCAATTTTATATTATTCTTTGATTTTCAGAAAGTAGCAAAATTTAATTAGAATATTCCTCAAAAATATCTTTACATTCCCTGTTGTATAGGCAACACGTTTTGCAGGTTTTTGTCTTTGATTTAATTTGTAAAGGTAACAAGTTTAATTAAAAAATTCGCCACCACGTGTGTTCTTAAAACGTACGTAATATATACTGATAGTTTGAGGACATGTCCCCAAAAAGTACAAAATGTCCCCGAAAAATACGGTTAGTGTCTTATGGTGTCCCCCAATAAAACTTTGCAGATACATATACAGGGTGACTGGTAACCTACGGAAAAAACTGATAGGGCATATATATATTATATTGTAGCAATTGGGATGTTGTATTCCATGCGTATATCTCGAAATGATCTGCCAGTCTCTCTTTTTTCTCGAACTGCCGCATTTAAACGTTTTTGGTCGTAATTAAGATACTTTCGCGCCCCTACTTTTCGTTTATACACTTTCACCATCCTGTTTCAAGTGACCACCTGAAAAGACAAAAAAAACAAAGGGTGTTCTATTTTTTTAAATTTAAATAACACAAAAAAAACAAAAGACCAGAACTTACCTAAGACATGGGTCATTCACTAAAAAAATATTTCAAACAGCTAGTGTTGATACTTAGCACGCAACATGGGGAATTACACGACCGTCAAAAATTACCTTTTTTGAGGTTACGTACATTTAACAGTTTTGACTAAAAAATAGAAATTTGCAAATCGCAATTTCATTATTATCAATCTGCTCACTGTTTTACGGTAATAATAAAACAAATCCGACGGTTCTAATGTCAACCGCTGAGCGGCATTTAATTTTTAAAAAAGAAGCGCCAAGCTGTTTCAAGTTCCCTGCCGTGTTCCATTTAACCACTTTTTACGATAATTCTTTTATTGCAAATTTAATAAAAACAAAATTATTTAACGACTAATTGAATTAAAAATTCAAAGTCCTTACTCGAAATTAGAATAAAATTCTTGTACTAGCTACTCAAACCCTGCGATTTTAAATCTAAAAGAAAATTATGACCAGTACGGTTTTTAAATAAATTAGTCCTCCACCATCTTCGGCATTTTGGATCCGTCGCTAGTTCGTTCATTAGCAAAAAGGCACCACATGCAATATTTAGATTTAAATAAGGTTCCATTTTTTGAATTAAAATTACAATATTAACTTAAATAAAATTCCTACAAATTTAATTTCAACGTTGCACTAGGTGCGCGCTGAACAACTGTGGATCGAGCTCGAGACTAGTGCGCGCCGGAAGTGCGAGCTGTACCGTTCGCTAGCCTGATACGGGTGGTCTGGGAATAACGTCACTCATACGTTGCCCTTTAAAACACAACGTCACATCATCAGCATAACTCACACAAAATGCGTCCAAGTGATTGCCAAGATCATTACAGTAAAGTAAAAGTAGCAAAGGTCCCAGCACACTGCCCTGGGGCACTTCCATTTCCACGTCCCGCATATCCGAATTTTTACCCTAAAAAGCAACAAACTGTCGACGGCTCGTCAGATATGACTTTAGTAGTCCGAGACATTTGCCGCGTGCCACAACACTCCAGCTTTTGCAGCAGAATCCCATGGTCAACGCAGTCAAAAGCCTTTGACAGATCAATAAAAACAGATATGGTCTTCTCTCTATTATCTACACCGCTATAAATGAAATTTAAAATCTCTAGCAGAGCCGTAGTAGTTGAGCAATTTCTCCTGAAACCGTGTTGAGTGCTCGATAGTACCCCATTCTTCTCCAAAAACAAAATAATCTTTTGTGCCACGATCTTCTCAAAAATCTTAGACAACACAGACTAAAGGGCGATAATTACATGCTTTTTTTGGATCCCCTTTTTTAAATAAACATACAACTTTAGACACCTTCAGTGCGCTCGGAAAATATTATGATCTGTCAATACAAAAGTTGTAGATAAAACACAAAGGCCCTATAATAAATTTAGAGCACCTTTTTATGATATGTGTCGGAATGCCATGATAGCCTGCACTGTTGCTATTTTTAGATGTTTTATACAGTTTTTTATATCTAACTCATTAATGTCATCAATAAATAAACTGTTTGCATTATGTGATCTAGGCAAATAATCCCGAAAAAATTTAGGCGTCTGAAACGATTTTGCCAGGCCTACGAAATATTCATTCAAGTGGTCAGCTATTTCTTTCTTATCAGATGTAAAAAATTGAAAACGTTTCACCTCCCCTCGACCAGTTTTCCGCCTTATGCAGCTCGTCCAAAAGTGATAGATCTGCTCCCACCTTAAAAGAAATGCTATTTGCA
Source organism: Malthinus flaveolus (assembly GCA_950108345.1). Lineage (NCBI taxonomy): Eukaryota > Metazoa > Arthropoda > Insecta > Coleoptera > Cantharidae > Malthinus > Malthinus flaveolus. The sequence goes on from OX467285.1 coordinate 57,953,962, forward strand.
TCTTCATGTTTTGATAAAGGCTGAACTTGAAAATTTTCATTTGGAAATTTTTGCGTCAAATAATTTTTTATCTGAGTATCTTCGACTTTAAGATCACAGCGACCTACATACAACCAAGCTCGACGAACAGCGCTTGCAAATGTAGTTGCAGATTCCGAAGCACCAGCAGTTCTTCTAATGAATTTACTTTTTTTTCCATATTCCTCCGCTTTGGTTGCCCGATTGTTGCCGTCCGTGACTGGTGATGCAACCCCCTTTGAGAAGTAAAGGAAGGTTTTGACTTTATTGTATTGTGGGTTTTATGCGTTTATTGTTTGGAATAGGAAGTAATCACAGTTTAAATAGTATTTATGTAGGGTATTTAAAAAGCTACAAAAGACTCCACACTTAACTTTAAAGCTAACTTATCCATTTATGTGAATGTGAAAAGTGGGTAACCAAAGAAATAAAGAAGACTATAATTTTATTTCAAGTTTGTACTGATATGGGGTTACATCTTTTATGAAATTTGGCCAAATACGTGATCATCTAAAAATATAAAAATAAAATCAAAAAAAATAAAAAAAGTTGAGTGTAAAGATGACGTACAAGAACTCATAATGAAGAAAAACCAACAAATATATGATTCATTTAATAACAAAATAAATTTGCACACCTAAAGGTGTTTACATTAACTGGAAAAGAGAGATCCGTCTTAATCCAACTATAGTCAGTGAAATGTTTGTACTACGAGAACACTGAATTCACCCTTACGAGATCTGACGAATCTGCAAGAAAATACAAGTACATTTAACCCCTATATTACTGGCCAGGTAAACACCCTAAATTCCTAACAACCACATTCATACGTCCACATTCTACGCGAGAGCACGTGCAATGACACCTACAGAGTGGACGATCAATACGAAAATCCCTCTGAGTCGGTTAACCAGCAGGTTAACCAAATCATCGCTCTCTTTCCCAACCAGTATTATAGTTCATAACACAAAATGACTTTAAAATTAGAGAACGAGTGCAATGACATCCAGGTTGGACGATCCCTGAGGAAAATCGCCTGGTCTGTTATCCAGCAGGTATAACAAAATCTTCGCCTCTTTTAGATTAAATAAGCGTAGATAGTTAGTCTGAAGACAATAATATAATACAATCTCGTGATTCACATGTCCGTCGTCATAAAAACATAAATTCGCAAATAAAGCAAGTAAAATTGGATTAATTCGGATAACCACATTAATAACATTTATAATTATTATAACGCCAATAATTAAATGCGTTACAACCAATCAAATTTAATTAAAGCGTCATCGACAAAGCGTTATGCGCATTTAGACTAAGTTGTACTTCCCCGCGTAGAAACTACAACTACGTCTGATTTAAATCAGTGCGTAATGTTGTACAATAGGTCGTAACCCGTAAATATAACAACAAATAAATCCTTGTACGAACGTACGGCATAAGCATCCTAACTTAATCATTACAAAATTAATAGATTTTAACGTTTTAATATAAAAAAAATGAGGATAATTTACCTTTGATAACACAAACAGTAACGTTTCTTTCAATGATTCTTTTCGAAGTGATCTCCAAAAGTATCTCGAGCTCTCCCCAACCAGCTCTTTCCGAACAACCTCGAATAAAATTCACTTAACATCAACAACATCTGTACATTACTGTGTGGGTGATCATATATCGACAGGCGCAAAACATCCCATTAAATTAAATAATAAAAAATACTTCAACCCATAATTTCTAATTGAAAATACAAAATATCAAATAATTGAAAAGACTCGATCCAGTTCAAGTTTTCGCGGCTTTTCCGCTAATTGGTTTAAAATTTTTTCGGACGTTGGAGTTAAATCTCTGTAGGCATGTAAAAGAGTTAAACCATTAACCTGTTTTCAGATAAAGAATTTCTCATATAATTTTTTAGCCGACGCAATACGGAAAAAGTTCTTTCATTATCAGCTGTTGATACAGGTAAAACTGCGAGTATAGATAGATAACAATATTTTTATATTTGGTAGACCCACCGCATCTGCAGTGTTTCAAGGCAGCTAGTGCACTCTTTTGGTTTTTCGTCCTCTTCCAGTCTAGTGACCGCTCTGTACCAGAATTTCAGTTCGGTTTTAAACTCGTCAAGGGTACCTGTTACGTCACATCTATGGACTGGATGGATCTGTTGGCAATAAGGTCTGAAAGCCAGCTAACAGTACCTTATGCTTTGAAAATCTTTTCTTCAAATTTATCACAAAAGCATCCAAGAATGGGATGTAGATTGAGATGCGGTAGTACTCCTCAGCACTGTCAACATTAACATTGCATCTTTTAGTTTGGGTAATTGTAGTACGCGGTTTATTTATTAAAAAATCGAATTTTATTGCATTTTCCTGGGCTTTGGAAAATAAATTGCTAAACTCCTTGTCCGCGTTTTCTCTCACGTTTGTCATTTCTAATTCAGTATCTTCCGCTAGATTTCCAAACTTCACACTCTTATTTATAGGTGTCTAGTGATTAAAAAAAACAAATTTCTTATAGGCTTGAGGTCGTGTCTATAGGCCTACACTGGAGTAGCAGTGTGATACTTTTTATCTTTTTGCTTTAAAAAAATAAAGTAATAATTGTAATTATTATGAAAAATAACTAAATTAGAGAAAATCGTACCTAATAGAGAGAGATGTAGATCTCTAGTGATGAATATACTAGAGGTAAATTGTAGCGGCAATGGCCGAAGACATGTCACATTTTTCAGTTTTTTGTTAACACCTGCTTTTAAACCAAGCAGACACGAATTTATGTCATGCAACTTGGAATAGTGTCTGCTGTGGTCTCCTTGCTTGTTATCCTAGCGGTGGGATTTGGAAATTATAATTAAATGGTGTTTTATGGCATGTGCCTGCTATTTGTGTCTGCTATGGCGCGGTGAACAAGCAAAATTTCCCAGTTACTGCGTGGCGCCGTAGCAGACACCGAAATAATTTCTAATAAAAACAACTTCATTTATTTCTGCACCAAAAGGTTCTAAATGTTAATTAAAATAATTTTAAACACATGTTACTTGAAAGAATTTTTTTTTATACGACTTACATAATAGATGAAAAAACAAAATATAAGCAATACATGAATAGTTGATTTTTTTTTATAAAATTAAATATTATGAGCTAAATTAAAGCAATCCAAGCAATAACGGGGTTGCTTGTCGCAATCTTCGCAGTATGTTGTTACCTTTTTTATTTTGCTTCTGGGAATTAATCCATCTTTTTTTTGTTTGTAACACCCTTTGCAGTATTTGCGCCCATCGCGTGAACTCCCTGGAAGCTTTTTAAACCTATGCTTTGGTTGACGACGATTTCTTGGTAACGGTAATGCTCTGTTTTCAGTTGCAATCCCTAGCATTGATTTTATTACTAACGTCCTGAACTTGATTATAGAGATAGATTCTCCTCGGAGTTGTTTATATATAAAATGGGCATTAACAATTGCCGTGCCAAGAATTAACTCAATGGCAACTTTCCTATACCATTTAATAGTTTTTCTTAGGCAGGACCCATAGCTCGAAAATTGATCAGAAATATCAATCGAGGTTTTTCCTAAATTGTAGTCAATGACCATTTTGGGTTTTACAACCGCTTTTCCTTTCGAATTTATAGTTACTGTATTATTTGTGTGTTTCGTTGATAACATTAGGACGTCTCTTTTGTCTTTCCACTTCAAAATAGTAATGCCATCGGAATTTTCTTGCGCAACAATTTCACCCTTTTTTAGTTTTTTAAGAAGTATTTCTTTAGGGATCCCTTTTCGGTTTTTTCTTAACGTTCCTACGAGATGCGCGTTTCGTTCTAAAAGTTTATTGGCCAAGTCTAGGCTTGTGTAATAATTATCAGTTATCACAGTTCTGCCACTATCCAAAAGTTTTTCGCTAAGCTCCATGACAACTTTGGTAGGTACAGATTGTTTCTTATCGAACTCTTTTCCGGAATAAATTTTCATATTCCAAGTATATCCATGGTTACAGCATAATTTAAAAATCTTGATACCGTACCGATGCGCCTTTTGTGGAATATACTGCTTCATGATAAGTCTTCCGCGAAATGGAATCAAACTTTCATCTATACAAAATACTTCTTCTGGAGTAAATGCGAACTGACAATTTTTGATAAATTGGTCGAGCAGCGACTGAACTTTATATAACCTGTTTTGATTTATAGCAGTGTCTGTGTTATCTGCAAAATGTAGCATTGAAAGTAACAACTCAAACCGATTTCGCGACATGGCGTTTGAACACACTACACTATGATAAAAGTTGTCGGAACTCCAATAATCTTTCATTGCTGGCATTCGAACTATCCCCATATAAGCAATTAATCCAAATAACTTTTTTAACTCAGTTTTTGTTGTTGGAGTCCATAAATGTTTTCTTGAAGAAGTTGCAGCATCTGATAGTTCATTAGTAAGACACTGGGTGGCATAAAGGTTTGTTTGATCAACAATAGTGTCCCACATTTGATCATCAATGAACACAGAAAACACGTCATAAGGAGTTGCATCAGCCATGATTGCGATCAGCGCTTCATTTATTCCGCTCTCAGCCGTAAATTGGAAGTTCTTCTGTTTTCCTTGCACAGGTCCAAATTCCTTATTCGCATTGTTATCTTGGTTGCTAACATTGAGACTCCCATTTCCATTTTGAATATCAGGTTCGCTATCACTGCTACTGACATCCGAAACTTGATGGAGTAGATGGGGTGGAGTAAATTCGATATACCCTGGTCCATCGCTGTCTTCATCTTCATCAGATGGTTCATAAGATAGATCAGAAAGGGCATCTGAATCGTGAAACGGATCTGAAACACACATTTCATTTTTGATAACTGATTTTAATAAATTAATTGAAAATAAAAGTTGTAATAATAGAATTATCTAAAATTAGAAAGAAATTATGACCTACCTTCGGAGCTATCGCTCTCTTCATCTTTGTTAGGGCCCTTTTCAATGGCCAGCTTCATAATTTTTGCGGATCTTTGAGACATAATTATTTTTCACTTCTACACACCACTGAACGCCATGAAATGATAGGCCGAACAACGAAAATATTTTAGCGACCGCGTTATGTTTATTTTATATATCATGCTAATCTGTTCTGCAAAAAGTGATAGTCACAAAAGTTGATTCAAATGCTATCAAAGATATTGCATTTGTTTATAAGATCTATCTACACCTGTTGATAAGAAGTTTTTCGAACACGCTTCAATAAACAAAGCGATAACCATTTATTTTTTTATTTTTTATCAGTGATAAATTTATAATAATCTGAGCATTCCGCGATTACAATTTGGGGTAAGTACTATCAGCTAATAAAATCAGAGGATCATGGAATAAAACAAACTAATTACACATATATCATCAATAATATATTTTGTGTCTGCTAAATAAATGGTGTCTGCTAAATGTGACTGCTTTGGCGCTGTAATGTAACTCATTGTGTCTGCTAAAAGTGTCTGCTATGGCGCAGTGAAGTAAAATTACTTCAGGGCGCCATGGCAGACACCGGTGTCTGTTTACGCGAGTCGTACTAAAAGCGCATGGCGCAGTGAAGTAACTCGCTCAAATTGACTCGGCGCTTAATGTGTTAATATCCCAAAAAGTATTGGTCCGAGCTAAAATGTGACTATAAATAAATAAAGCTGAAGGAATTTGCCACAAAATTCATCGGATGTTATTTTTTCGTTGAAGGAGTTAAGTACACTTAACTTTATCCACTGAAATTTTACTTACGTTCAGTGTACATAATCCCTTCATCTACCAGTATCTCTCAAAATATAGCGTATAATAGAATGAATGAAGGCGGATATGATAGAAAAGGTTCATACAACCTTCTTCCACTGAATATCTCAAAATTTAAAAAAATGTTACATAGCACCTTCATCCACTCACCCCTTCAATTGTTCCATAGTCTCGAATTTTTTGTCTGTCCTTTTGGATATGATGCATATAGTCGTTCCGGGTAAAATGTTTGGAACAAATAACGGTGTAGTTAGAGGGCCGCCAGTCCCCCCCCCCCCTCTGACATGCGCCGACCCATTTTTGGAGTAAAGCTTCGTTATTGATTTGGAAGCGATGAAATTCAACTACTTGGATTCTAAATTGTGCACACTGAGCTCGCGAATAGTAACGGTTGTTGCACGTAGATATGCAACATGTTTTCACCATGACTTTGAATAAGTAGAAGAAAATATTTTCCAACAAAAATTAAAATTTGGCAGTTGCCAAAAAATGCATTCACGTATGATTGTTGTATGCATACTATTTTGATTTATATATATTTCGCTTTCTCGACGCATTTAAACAATGCCTGATTGCTTTGTGAAAATTATGTTGACCTCCTAGCTTATTGGTGGAAAACAAATTTTCTCATTTAAAGTTTTTTCACTTATGTGTGTATGTTGGGGTTCATTTACAACGTATTAGAATTATCTAACTAATTAACCTTAAATATTTAAAAATTTGTGATCTAGTTTTTTATATTATGAATGTATACCCAACCGATCACCTTTCTGATGCAAATTGATCAAAAGTACGAGCATAGTATAAATTTAGTTAATATTTTAGCCTTTTTTGTCATGTATTATAATTTAAAATATTGTACTTAAGTAGTCGCCTAAAAATTAAAGTAACTAGGTATACAGCTGAGTATGAAATAATTTATTTTAGTTTCCTGTTTCATGCCGTTCCCTATCTTGTGCATCATACACCAAGCAATCGTATCAGTTGCAGGTTCCTTAATTCTTTTCCTTTTAGTTAGTGGTGCAGAAGTTGGTGTTACCGGTGATGTAAGTGGTCTAGTTGGTGTAGTCGGTGTGGTTCTGGTACACATTCCTGTCATAATATTATTCAATATCATAATGCACTGTTAAATTACATACGAGTACATACCCCAGCTTCAGAAACAATAAACGTTTCTTCTGCTACGATTGATCGTTGTATTCTTCTTGTAAATTTTGAGTGGTTTCTATAAACAACTCTTGATACTTTGAACATCCTGCAGTAGCCACTGGAGGTGTTTGTGTCTAAAGTGGTTAATATGCTACATTAATTACAAACGTTGTAAATATCTAATTTAAGGACCTTTTTTCTTTTTAAACTTGAAGAAGTGTTCTCTTTTTGTTGAACATGTGGTTCTAGAAACTTAAGGTACTCAAAAAGCCACCATGTTTTCTTTTCTGCTTCTTCACTACCCGCTCCACTTGGTATTTTCATTTTTCTTGTTTCGTTATATTGCGAACGCAAACCATTAATTTTTTTAAATATAATGTCAGTGGAAAATTGTTGCTTAAATTTTAAATTTAATTCCTTCGATATCGATGTTAATGCATTATATCGTGCATTTTTGTTGTGGCACAACGTGGATTTTACGTTATACAAGCATGGCTGTGTTTCATATAATTGTATAAGGTAAACAGTTGAGTCTATGTTCCATGGCGACATACTGGATAGCACTTTTAAAACGTAAACAAATATACTCAAACTTAAAATTTAAAATAAACACTGAAAATTTCCACATACGTTTTTCGTACGTTTGAATCGTCAGCGCCATTCACAGCTGATATAATTCAATCTTGCGCACTGTCGACATAATGTATGCAGTGCGCATGTATGTGTCCAAGATTTATTACCAGAATAGAGCACGTCCCACTTTCGTCAAATTTCTACGTCAAACTTCTTTAAGGAAAATTTGAAATAAAATATACCGTTTATAGGCATAAGCAAATCTCGTAGGCTGCACGTGACCGAGTCGCAAAAGACTAAAATTGGTCGAAATGTGGATTACTACTCATTTTACAAATATCGTCATTCGTATACCGACGTTGTTGTTGTGCGGATATCCACGTGTTTTTGAGTTTCTTTGTGTTCAACAATATTTAGAAAAATCTTTTTTTTTTTCAAAACCATTTTATTAATTTTGGCGCCTTTAACCCCAGAACATCACACTTATTTTTCGTAACGTAAACTTCACACTGGGGTTTCGTATACCCTACTCTTTTTAATACGTTATTTCTTAAATCAAACTACCAATTTAAGAAAATTTGTATATTTGGCACACTTTAACAATAGTAGCTCAGATAATATAAATCAAATAACAATTTCTTAACAGAGTTTAATTCAAGCATTCATAGTGTGTGGTTGTGATTTCGATATCGGTGCACTAGCGTGAGATAACTTTACTATACTATTTAATTAATATTAAATTTACGAAGTAAACTTCCTTAAAACTTTAATATAAACTAAAATTCGAACTACTAAAATTTACAAACGAATGCCCTGTGTATACGAATTGTGTGCACAGGGTAAAACAAGTGCATCTGTTAAACAAAAATAGCAGACCCAACAAGGATGAGAGATACTCCCAGCCACAGGAGTGACATAAGTGTCGACAATCAATCCCAACAATCTATGAGCGCATCTCCCAGCCAAAGGAGTTTAAACGCATTAGATAACAATTCACTTAATATCCCTTAATCTTCCTTCTCGAATATAGTCAAAACTCCATCTATTCAGTTTCCCAAAAAAGATCAAGCGATCGTACTTAACGCCATCGATGGGCTCAAATTAAAAGAATACATATATGCTATCGGAGATATAGTACGTCCAAAAAACATTTTAGCAGCCTCCAAAATATCCAATGAGCGAATTTGTATATATTTACAAAGCAAAACTTTGGTAGACACACTTTTACAGCACAAAACCTCAATCACCATCGAAAATAATTTAATTACAATTAGAAGACTTATAACGCATGCAAAAAAATTAATCATTTCAAATGTCTCGCCGTTCATACCGCATGAAATAATTCAAAACACTCTCATAAATAATCTAAAATTAAAACCCGTATCACCGATTCACTTCATAAAAGCCAATTTAGAAAACACAGAGTACGCTCACGTAACTACATTCAGAAGATAGGTATTCGTAGATATGGAAAATCGCGAACCACTAGATAATATTCCCAACTCTATAGTAATAGAACACGATGGTGACGAATATAGAATTTTTTTACAAACTGAAGACTCAAAGTGCTATCAGTGCGGCCAATACGGGCATACAGCCGCGAAATGTAAAACACTGATCTCTACATACCAAAGAAGGGCCACCGAAAACCCCTTAACTAATACTAATCGTAGATTTACCTCAAGATATGGAAACGTCTACCGAAAACAACAAAAAACGGCCACCAACTTCAACATCAGAAACTTCGCAAGCTAATAGCTCCCATAACGAAATAACAATAGCAGAAGTACATCATATCACGGAGTCAAAGAAACGAAACAACGAATTAGTCATACAACCCGATACGTCAAAAAAAAGACCTCCACCTGAAACGGACTCGTCTCCAGACATAACCAGACATACTGACGAAATAAAAATAACCTTAAAAAAAATCTGTTTACCAATTCGTTAATAAACGGTAATAATAATTACTATTACTACTACCTCTGATTATTACTGTAGGTGTAGGTATTCATATGAATTTATTAGACCAGGCGCCAAATGTAGTTGAGTATGCAAAAATAGAGGAGCGCGAAATTTTTACGGATTTGTGTACCTGGGACTCTAAGCTACATAAAAGTGCATGTTGCCAGCAAAATCTATGGTTCCTTTGTTTTTTATTCCCACTTTTGTTTAGCGCCTAATTGTGTAGATGCAAAGGACCTAATATTTCTGTAACGGTTTTATCAATACCTTGGATACTTTTCATGCAAGTACACAGACGTATTTACAAAATTTATGACCTCTTGTTCGATTTCGTTATCTGCCATGGTTTAGGCGGAAAACAATAGTTTTCATGTGCTACATATTATAACCTGCATCATATATATATGTATATTTTAACAATAAAACTCATATCTAAGATAGGGTAAGTTTTCGATGGACATGTATAGAGATGAAGTTGTAGAAGGGGAAAATTGTCTTTGAGTGTGCTAAATTAAATTTGTTTATTTAAACAATTTAACTCCCCCTAGCACATCCCACGCATGGTGTTTTACGTAGTAACTCGGAAACTATGGCTCGCACAGAAAAAACCTCAAGATCATTCTTGTTGGAAACTTTGTATGCTATATTTCTATACTGAAGTATATATATATGGCTTCCGATGCACCTCTTCCTAGATAATAGTCAAAAACCAAGTTTAGGGGTTCTTTGTTAAATTTAAAGACAGTTTCATCCACGATTCAGAGGAAAACTTTTTTGCAATCGTTTCCAATGCTTTAAGGAATGGGAGAGTAGGTAGAAGAGAGGAACGAAGATTGAAATTCTTACCTTGATTACTTGAAGTAAAATCACCAACACTTTAAGCTGTTATTTGTCTTAAATCCTTAAGATCAGTACTCGCACGGCTCGACCTTTTTATTTTTATTTATTGTTAATTTAATAATTACTTTTTAAGGCCCATATACCTTAAAGTTACGAATAAACCTTTAAGTAACAATATGTTTAATTTTCGTACGAGTATGATAAGTAATTTTTAATTACAACCGTTGTTTGTCCTTATGGAGAAAATAACATGTAAATTTGCCACCTTAAAGGTGAAACATTGTAAACTATTGTTTAGGACATTTTATCGCCCATTTTGTGCCCTCGCAACCTAATAAAACCGTTGAACTCGAGTAGGAAGATTAGTTACAAATTCTCACCTGCAAACGGACCTGCTGAACACCGCAATGTTTTATATTCAACGTCGCACTGCGGCGGATTTTGCTTATTTTTTAATGCATAGACTAATAATTGACACTTGGACCACTTAATAACCTCGGGTAGGTCATTCACCATACATAGAAATAACAACGGGCCCAAGTTAGACCCCTGAGGCACCCCAGACTTGGCTAAAAACGATTCAGAGGCCACTCCATTATAAAACACGTATTGTCTTCTGTCTCTCAGATAACTTGACATTAACTTCAAAAGGGGCCTCAGGAACCCAAATCCACACAGCTTTTTCAGTAGAATATCGTGATTAACTTTATCGAATGCTTTGGAAAAGTCTGTGTAAATCACGTCCAATTGACCCCCAGAGTCGAGTATATCAGAAGCATATTGAGCGAAGGGTGCTAGATTTGTCACTGTAGATCGTTCTCCAACAAACCCATGTTGAAAGTCATATAAACGCGTACGAATATGCCAATTAAAGTGCTTACACAAAATCATCTCAAATATCTTACAAGGAACAGATAGCAAAGCAATAGGCCTGTAGTTAGACACTTCCTTCTTATTACCGTTTTTAAATATAGGACATACCTTAGTTAGTTTCCATTTTGTTGGAAACGTATTTGTCGACAAGCTAACGTTAAATATGATATGCAAAGGAACGACAAGAAACTCGGCGCATGCTTTAAATATATACTGAGGAATACCATCTGGACCCGTAGATCGCTTGATCTTAAGTGACGATATAGCTTCGAGAACCTCTCCCTAAGTCACACTCCTCAGCCCTAACTCTAACCCTGTATAATTAATTAATTGTACTCAAATAGAATAATACTTATATTTTTTTTTCTGTTTTAGTAAAAGCACCCTTCACGGGGGTGTGAAGTAAGTCAGTGTCACATGTACTAAAATATTGTAGATCGCTGTAGTGCTGTAACCCACAATAAATACGAATCACAACCAAGCGTCACGTAACTGTCTCTCAGAATAACGTGCTACGTGCCCTGTAACCCCTTTGCTTTTTGGAAGTTCTCGTAGCTAAAGATTCGTCTACCTTTCGCTTCTGACTCGTCTGCTGAGTGGGAGACGTTTTAGTTTTATGTCTTTTAACCAAAGACCTATCTGACGCCGAACTACTCGAAGAATCAAGTGAATCATTTCGGCGACCCATTTTAAATAATTCAAATCAGGAATTCTTTTAACTTAAACCGTAACACTGGGCACTGGGCACTAACACTAATTTGTTCACCCCACACCTGAACTGTAAACTAAAGGGTGCGGCAAAATATACCAATCGAAGTTTTTTCTAAATAAAATAAATTCGGCGCAAAAAATAATAATTTTTTTTTATGAAAACCATTTATTAACACATGTAAAATTATGTATGAAAAACAACATCGAGTAAATGACCGCCATGACAAGCCAGACAATGACCAACTCCCTTTTGAGCATGTGGCATTGCTTTGCCGAATATTTCAGCTGGAATTCGGGCAATTTCTTCACGAATATTTGACTGTAAGTCTTCTAACGTTTGTGGGCGATTATTATACACTTTACTTTTCAAGTAACCCCACAAGAAAAAATCTGGTGCCGTCAAATCTGGGGAATGAGGCGGCCACTCAATATCTCCATTTTTTGAAAGCAGCCGAGCAGGGAAAATGTTTGTAAGAAGAGCGACTGTTTTACGCGCTGTGTGGCATGTATTAGCACCATCGTACTGAAACCAGAAGTTTTCCATGCCAAGTTCTTCTAACTGAGGTTGCAAAAATTCACATATCATTGTTCGATACCGTTGTCCATTAAAGCGCGTTGGAGTTGAAACTGTCGAAGAAAAGTTTTGAAAATACAATTAAACAATTTCTGCGCGTTCTTGAGACAAATAACGCTCAATAACAAAATTCTGTATCTTTCTACTTTGATAAAAAACTTCACCTTTGACAATTGTCAAGGAAATAACGAAATTATAACAACATTCTATAGCTGGGTATAGTTTGCCGCACGGTATATAACAATCATTATTTTTTTCTTCCGTTTTCTCTTCCTTGATCGATTCTTATTTGATTCGTTTAAGTTGTCAGTTAGTTGTTCTGTAACTGTATTTGCTGATTCCTCGTTTAAGTTCTCAGGGAGTTGTTCTGTAACTGTATTTGCTGATTCCTCGTTTAAGTTCTCAGGGAGTTGTTCTGTAGCTGTATTTGCTGATTCCTCGTTTAAGTTCTCAGTTAGTTGTTCTGTAACTGTATTTGCTGATTCCAGGTTATCTAAGTCATCATCGATTTCTGACTCCGAATTACATTCTGACTCAGTTTGGTCAGATGGATTCCATGACTCATCATTTAGATCATCATCCTGAAATTTTAGAAAGCACTATTTTAAGTTAAGTAATAATAAAATATAGATAATTAATGCTAAAAACAAAAATAGTGTGTAGTTTAGTAATCAAACAAATTTTACTTGCCTTTGGGTTATGAGATTCTATTGGCATCAAATTTGTATAGACATCAGAAGATGTTGTTGCTTCGGAAACAAGATGTAAGCATTGGTCATCTTCAGTTTCTTCATAAGTTTCGATTGTTTCAATTACCATGGGTTGTGGGTCACTTCCTGTTGGACTAGGACATTCATCACTATTAAATAATATGAGATCATCTTCTATTTCTATTGGAACAAGAGTATGTACAACTGATGGGTTATGAGATTCTATTGGCATCAAATTTGTATAGACAGCAGAAGATGTTGTTGCTTCGGAAACAAGATGTAAACATTGGTCATCTTCAGTTTGTTCATAAGTTTCGGTTGTTTCAATTACCATGGGTTGTGGGTCACTTCCTGTTGGACTAGGACGTTCATTACTATTAAATAATATGAGATCATCTTCTACCTCTATTGGAACAAGAGTATGTACAACTGAACTTGAAACCTATAAAAAAGTTCGTTAAATTTTAAGGTTATGTGAACTTTGTGTATCTACTTACCTCAAAATTTTTATCAAAAGGAATCTTACACAAACTCACAATCATTTTACCACGACTTTGCATTGTAATGTAATACAATTTATCTCAACTTAACCTAAAAATCAACAAGCGCAATCACAAACTGCTTTTCTAACCGAAACTAAATTAAAATTATGTTGCTTTCCGAGCACCTTTTTATCATACAATGCAATCACTTTCAAGTTCATATCAACACATTTGGAGTTAAGTTACTGAGCACCGAACAAAATTCAGCTTGCTGTTATAATAGATTAAAATATTCAAAGCTTTTTGAGTTATGTTACTATTGAATTATTATTTTTTTCATTTGTCATTAAATATAAATTTCCCAGCAACATAATTCAAAATAGGTTGGTTTTCAAGTATAAACTAACAACTTTTAAAAAACGATTAGAACATATTTTAAGTTAGGGTGAATTTTTGTAAAATTTATGTAATTTACAAAAATACAAGACTAACATTTTTAATTATTTGGCGGCATTTAAATTGATTTAGAGTTAAGTTGGTGTTGCTCTATAAAAGATACCAATTTTACCAATTTTTTCATATACTTAACTCAAAATGACTATATTTTGTTTTATGGTGGTCTTGCACTAGGGGTGCGATATATGCTGCAAAATTTTTGAAGAATATGCACTTAAAAATCAAAAATATGCAGTTTAAATTAAAAGTATGCACAAAAAATTTATTCGACAATCGCCCTCATACGTCACATGACTAAAATACACCAATAACAAGCTTGCATTGTTTTATTTACTGCCAATGAAATCTTGATTTTGCAACAATTTCATGTTTCCAAGAGCGACGAGAAATATTCGACAATTTCCCTAGACTAATATTCGACGACCGATTTTATTAAATAATTTAAAACTAGCAACTATAGAACAATGAATATAGTAATTTATTTTTCTATCAACGTTTATTAAAAAGAACTGTTTATTACCTATATAAAATGAATATTTGTACAATTTGTGAAATTTATAGTACAATTATTGTAAGTATTTGGAACATTGCCTTCAATAAGCGGCTTTTTATTTACATTATTAGAAACAGAAGAAGTAGATTGTTGCCGTATTTCTTGAACTACTTTGCTGTGGTGCTCTTCATCCAACTGCAAATAAGGTTTGATAGATGTACTACTGCTGTGCCCAGTCATCTTAATCAGAGTTTGTTCTTGAACACCAGCTTTACTTAAATGTGAAATTGTAGTAACTCTGTGCGAATGATTGGAAATTTTCATCTTCTTTGTATCGACACCTATAGCCTCAGCTGCGCTCTTTGTCCACTTAGATATAGTATTTTTTCCAATTGGAGAATTTATAAACCATAAAGAATTTGGATCATCTTTTTTCCAAGTACGATTAGCAGTTAAAAATAATCTATGAATTTGTATGTTTTGACCCCTTTTGGACAGCAATTTTCTCAGGATTCTAAAAAATAAATCGTAGTTATCCAAATTTTTAATTTTGACTTTATATTTTTATTTCTCACCTTACTGGACACACAGATTCAGCCACTTTATTTAAAATTAGCCACTTCGAATCAGTAAGTTTTTTAGATCCCCCTTGTGCCGTTTTTGATATAACTGGATTGTATTCAATACGCCCAGTATGTGCACCTTTATTGTCATATTCTTCTTTAAAAAAAGATACCAAACAATTTGTAGCTTCTCCTCCACGCCATGCTAATTCATGAGCCGCAAGATGAAAAAATTTTTTTTGTAAGCCATTAGGCGTATTTTCATCGTGTAATGTTATCATTTCATGTACTTCGGATTTTGAAAGCGCTGCGGAACTTATTTTTCTAAATTGAGGTAACAACTGTAATTTTCTTCTACGAGAATCACGGGCACTTCTTGCGTCTGCGAATGCAATATCTTGAAACGGATCAATTTTTATTTGAAACTTTTTGAAATATAATTCTTGAATTTGCTTTGCAACTGAGTTCCACATTTGTTTCACCACTAATTCTTTATAATCAATTCCATCAGTTTTTTTCATATTGAAACCCCAATCTTTTAAATATCGTTGATTTTCTCAGAAGCTAAGGGCTCAGTTTCAACGTCGTATTTTCTCTCTTTACAAAACTTATCAAATTATTTCCACACCGAATTTTTAGAGCGGACGGTGTTAATTGGCATGTTTTTTTTAATTTCGTCGTCAATATCTTTCAAAGTTTTGTTGCCAAACCTCGAACACATTTTTAACTACAAAATTGCGACTTTCTCTATGACAAGTATAATCTGACAACTAATTTCGCATAAACAAAAATCAAGGCAAACTTAATAATTTAAATTTAAGTTTTTAAATTTAAAATCAGGCGATTCTCTTATCAAATATAACGCGTTTGCGGGATATCTCCAGACAATTTTCCTTGCTATCAATACGCGTGCTTGTTGACACAGAAAACTACCCGCGCGCTGCGCGCTTGGGCAGTTTTCGAGGCAACAAGCACTTGTAAAAGATAGCGCGTAAAATTGTCGGATATATCCCGCTCCCTTGTTATATTGTATATGACAATAATATTAATATAACAAGACCTTGTTTTTTATCGGATAAATTTTTTATTTTACAATTATTTGTCATTAAATTGACGAGTTTGAATTTGACATTTTTGTTCTGATTAAAACCCGACTGCATCTCGTTATCCTAAGATATGGAATTTTTTTTCGCAAGGGGTGTAATTAAAAAATATATATTATATGCAACGTGTTTAAAGAATTAAAAATATATCAAAGATGCAATTACTACTTACTTAAAAATTTGGTTTACACATATTTGTCATATTTATGGCTGGTTAACAGCTTTATTAGAGTGTCCCGTTTACTTAAATATTATAAGAAAGTTCTAGATCCTTTGTCTAGTTTGTTAGAACGTATTTGCCGACAAAACAATTTGCATCGGGAGCTTGGAAATTTTTAAGTATCCGGACAAACCGATCATAAAATTATTACACAAAACCGACTACCTACTACCGTACGATCCTTTTTAAATTTCAAAGTTTAAAAATTTTAGTAAAAGTTATACTTTAAATAAATTTTTAATTTCAATGATTGGCATTCACATATTATTCAGATTCTAATTTTTATCAATTTTACGATATACCCACCTCTTTATAAAATTTACCTTTGACAAATTTTTGCTATTATATGCACTTATAAGGGATTTTTATGAAATATGCACTAACGTCTGAAATATGCATTTATATGCACTATAAAATTAAATAATTGAATCTGTTTGTGTGTAATTCGTAAAGATATTCAAAAAATATTTAGGTGCATACCCGTAAACAAAACATGCATTTGCATATAATTCCGAGCTTTAATAATAACTTAAAATGTATTTTACCATTTAATCGTGTTTCATCTAAAGTTTTTCCTTTAAAATTTCATGCATTTCCTTGGTCGACAATTTCTTTTGTCAATTTTACTGCCGAGTCGTGTAATCTGTAATATTCTATATGAATATTAAGGCGAAACCGGACAGAATTTGCAGACAAGTGTGAAAGGGAGACAAATATATCGGTAAAGTAATTACCTGTTTCTAAGCACATTAAAAAAATTGTTTTGTTTTAAAATTGCCAAATGACTTTTAACGCTATTAGAATTCACGCTAACGCTAACGGAATGTATCATTATGTATAATGACGCATACACCCAGTGTTACCAGGTCCAAAAATTTATTTTCCCCAGAATTTATTTTAAAGTTGCCAGATTTGTTGAAAGTTCTTTAAGATAATTCCCCAGATTCCCAGGTTTTTAAAATCACAATAAGGTAAGTGCGACAAATAAGGCCTGGTTAATGGAAAATAATTTTTATTACAAATTTTTAAATATTTAGGGTTAATTAGTTAGATAGATCTAATACGTTGTAAATGAACCCCAACATACACACATAAGTGAAAAAACTTTAAATGAGAAAATTTGTTTTCCACCGAGTGCCTCGGGAATCGAACCCAAGACCTTGCTATTTCCGGTAGCACGCCTATACCCAATACACTACGGAGGCCAACATACTTTCAACAAGCCATCCGGCATTGTTTAAATAAATAATTTTTATTTCTTTAAGACCGGGCATTCAAATAATCAAACTCGATAGAGGGCAGCACGTGCTATTTCACCGTATTTTTATAAATCACCCCATTTTTATTCCGTCGAGCGAATAGATTAATAATACATACCTGCTAAATAAGAAGTTGCTCCTCTATAAGATCACATAATTTTGAGAGGCGTAAATTGTAAAATACGGATACAATTCACTTATTAAAATTCACGTAATTCAAAAAAAATACAAATATAATTAAACTTTGAGATGGCTAACCTGTACTTTGGATGTTATTTTAGAATACCTAGAGGTGCAAAACTGAAAATTATCAATCCTAAGTGCACGGTGTGATTGAAACATAAGACATTGACAGACTGTAGGTACTGTAGGCTTGAATTTGACATTTTGCCAAAATATGAAAAGAGCAGTGGCGTATTAACAAACGTCGTTTAAAGTTATCAACTTTCTCTGTAGATGTCACTTTTGCAATTACATCGCATTTAATTTTTACTTCAATTTTTTTCCAACAGCTAGCGCGCGAGAGAGCAGTACTAACCGAGACTAACACTATTTATGATTTAATTTAAATTATTATAAGAGCTTGTAAAATTAGTTTCAACGTGTACGAAAATATCCTGTCCTGGCCATATCAGACTTAAAAATATTTAGACGGAGTGTCGGTATGTCTTTTTTGCTCTGACGACAGCTTGCGTTGTTTTATTGATGGGTGATATTTTTAAGGAGGTTGTTAACCGTATGTACGATTTACGATTGGTTTTATTGTCTGCTTAATCAATATTACCATAGAGTAAGGTAATATAATCTTAGCTTACTCTATGATAGTACCCTAATTTCCTTGATGCCCCTTATCCCAACATAGTATTAGGAACACTGTTTTTGGATATCTGATTCGGAGGTTCTATGCACCCCAACAATAGACCAGAGGTTAACTTGCGGGTGTTTAAGGTTTGCAATGCAGTTTTGCAGGTGAGTGAACACCTGCTCAAGATCCCCTTTGATTTTTAGATTTATCGGTAAAGACTGTTGTGTCCGCTCCAATGCTGGCAGATGGATCCATTAGAGTTTTAAAGTCTCTGTTGAATGTATATTTTGAGGAGATACAGCCTGCATTCTTCTTCAAGAGAGACAGCTACTTCATGGAGTACTACTCAAGGAATTTCATATTTCTTGATGGACCATAGATAATCCGTATCCTCGCAGTCAAAGGGCTGTTTTTTGCCATTTCCTTTATCGATATTATATATACCTGAGTTTTAAAAATCAGACAGAGCAGTCGGATATATCGAGCACATTACGTTAGTACAAATGCACTCTCTATAAGTGAATCCAATTCTATTTAGTTTTTTTTTTCTTAAGGTTTTGAGCCTCTAGTATATATGGAGGATCTACACAGCGCAACCCCTTGTTCAAATTTTCTCTTACAATTTCTGGAGCAATGCATTTTTGATAAAACCTCTTTAAAATAGGGAGCATATTTATATTCCAAAAATTTTCATCTCTTTCAATCTCCTCTATGTGAATTGGAATGTGGTCGTTAATGTAAACTACTAAATAGCATCTACTAAAACGAGTAACATTGAGTTGCCCTTGAATCTGGAATAATGAGAAGGCTTTACTGCAGCAGTAGATAATACAAAGAAATAGTCACCTGACAATAATACACATGATTCCTCTTAAGTTGTATTTTCCCGTCTTTCTTTTCTAAACAGATTGGTTTCCTCAATTCTTTCATCTCTGTTAAGACGTCATCTATAGATGTGGCGGAAACTAATTTAGATGCTGAAAAAATGCATTTGGCTTCTAAAATTGCATCTACCTTATGAATAAGTCCTAAAATCAAAAAGTTAGTGATTAGTGATGGGATTATCCATAAAATTGCCATCGGGTGAAGCTCCAAGAAAGCCATACTGTAAATCCACCCATAAACCCGATCTTTCCACTTTAAAACCCGTTTCTTTTTCAAATAAACGTATTGCTACCCTCTCTTTCGCAATTCCGTATTCAGTTGCATCCGTACTAAATATATTTGGCTTTAGACACGATTTAACTATTGCGTGGCACGATGTAGCAGCTTTCCTCTTTACAATTCGTCCGAACAGAGACGCAGTCAAACGGTTCTTTCGCTGATACTCATACGTTCCCGTCGAATCGCCAAATTGGTACTTAGAAGATCTTTCAATTCGATTTCTTTCCAATATATCAACCTATTTAACGTAATTAATTTGTAGAAACAAAATTCCTTGTAGTAAAGTAAATAAAACACCTGCAATCCTTTTAAAATCCTCTCGACTTCCATTTCTATAATTTCAGGCTCTTCTTGTGGTTGTTCTGATAGCGGTCCGTAATCTGTAAGAGTGTAGTTGTGTAATAGTAATAAAATACTTCTTCCTTTGATAACAACAGAGTATATCAGATAGTTAGTTATTAATACCTTTAGATGGCTTCTGTGATTCTGAATACATTTTGATTCGTTTGGGCGCATTTTGTTGAGAGTTGTGTTCTTGAAGCAGTCTTTTACGCGTTTTTAATAATTTAGAATTAGAATTTTTGTCGATAAATTTCTTGAAATGCTGTCCTGCAAAATTTGAAAAAGAAAAGGCTTCTGCTACAATTTACGTGTCCACTTATACCTGGACTATTATTTGTCATTGATTTCCAAGAACTGATATGCCAGTTAAAACCATTATTGTGCCGTAAAGCTGCCAAATAAACCCTACGTTCGTACGATCCCCGCTGAATTAAGTTGAGACGTTTGCCCATATTGAAGCGCGCTACAATATTCATAAGTCGCTCAGCCCTGTTATTATTCTCATTTTCGAGAAGCAAGTGGGCTTTCCGAATTAATAAGTCAATAGCACCTAGAAATTAAATAATTAATTTAACTAACGTGAAAAATTTGGACTTAGTTACCAGTTAAGTGATAATAAATATTAGTTTCCTTCAGTTCTAAAATTTTGTTGTCAGACTGCACTCCTATGCTATTACAAATAATTTCACGGCATTCTGAATGGTCGCCAAATACATGGTGTACTCCAAACTTTAAATCTTTCCGTAGTAACTGCAGTGCCTCTGGACCCTTACTAGAGTGTTCATAAATAGAACACTTCGCTCTTTTTTGTAATAGACAAATCTTTTTCATTGTGAGCAGCTTTCTTCCCTGACAATTAATATGAGTGTCTTTTTTAATTTGATGGAGTCTTTTACCATAATTTTTTAAAGCGTGGTTAGTGCACTCAATTTTTTTAATTGCATTTCCATAAGGAACCTTTTCTTTTAATTTAGAAAAAACAGAGGAATCTCCATCGCCCACAAACTTAGTGTACCGTACACCATGCATTTGTTCGCTCATGCAGAATCCTTCTACAGCCATATCGGACTCCATTGCAGGAGCAGAAGCGTTCCAATTCTTGTAGCACAGGTGGGGTTTAGGAGACGAGCCTTTGTTGCTGGCAAAAGTACATATAGAGCAGAACTTATTTCTAACAGCAACAAACAAGAGTTTTCCAGTGTGCCGTCCAATTATGCCAACCATTCCTGAGAGAGCGTTGTAGTTTGTCCCATAAGATCGCTTGCTCCAAGATCCGTCAATGTACACTGTTATACAAGGAATATTGTCATCGGTAACACTTCCGACAGATTCTGCGTATTCTCGCTCCTCTTTACCTGCAGAAATCATAGACTCCCATAAGCATTTTTTCCACCCCTAAGAAATATAGTTAGCAAAAAAATATCTAATGTAAGTTTGAGGTTATTTACCTCTCCAAGTTTCTGCTCAATCTTGTAAAACATTCTTTCTGGAATATTTGGAATATTCATGGATCCCAAAAGTTCATCGAGATGACTATATGAACTTCCGGATGCCATAGTACCCCAAACAGCTGCTTTATTTATAGTAGGAGATTTTCCTGGATCTTCGGTTGCAAATTTAAGTGTGGTTGAGCACATTGTACAACCAAAAAGTACGTGGCTCACTAAACCCAAACTACGACGCTTTTCTTCCGTAATGTAAATCTTTCCAAGTGGACAGACTTTGGAGTGGTCGTATTGTAGAGTCATGGCCCACTCTAAAACGTAACCAAGCTCTACAATGCGATAACCAGTTATTGGCGATATCTCCTTTGGTTCGGATTCTATTTCTAAGGAATGGTTTGGAACATGAACACTTTCATGTTCCACTAAGGGCATAATGCTGTTATCTACCGGAATCCTCTTCGTTTGAAATAAATTCCGATAGTATTTATTCTTACCCCATGAAGAATTTCTGAATAAGAATAATTGTAACTAAACCTAATGAGAGTGTTAAAAGCGTATTAATGGCTCACCCTGCACACAATGACTCTACAGTTTCTAACTTCTTAGGTAAAACACCGTTAGTTTCATTGTAAACATTCGATTGAAAAAGATTTACCCTAAATATTTTATTTTGTGCATTAATACGTAAATTAAATAATCAGAAATATGTAATACCCGTCTTCACTCGATCGTGAAGATGTAATGACATCTTTTAGCACCTCATCGTGTAGAGGATGGTTAATTATTGTTTTCACGTTTTCGGAGCTCGAGATGTTGTTCCTTCAAATAATATAAAAATAACTTACATTTTCGCTACAGTCATCAAAACCGAAATTAACGTCTCTCAAAAAGAAGAAGCTGAATCAACTTCAGAACAATGTTAGAATAAAGTGGGTTTTCTAATACGGAATAGGACATAGGACGCAGTCAAAAAAAGACAAACAAAACCACTAAGTTAGACAAGTTTTACCTACCCAATTCTCACACTTGCACTAGAAGTATTCAGTAGGTATAGGTATATAGGACATAAGTAATAATAATGAAAAGGAAGACTTGACTTTTGTCGCCTAAACGGCTAAGCTAAACTATGATGAAAGAGTACTTTATTGTTTCTTATTGTATTAACAATAAGAGATTTAAAAAAGAATTTCTTCGAATTAGATTTATTTAGTTATCTTTCTATTATATAAAAAAATATCTTATCAAAGAACGGGTAAATGTGCATACCTTGTCTGAGTACATTTTGATTTAGAAAAAGATAACAGAATTTATAAAGATGAAGAGGAGGATTCGCACTCTGATTATAAAAAGAAAGATTAAATTTTTTAAAGAAGACACTATTTAACGGACGATGTATCGAAAACGGCACAATTGGGAGTTTTGAGTAGAACTTGATCAGCACTATTTTTTAAATTTTATTATTTTAGTAATCGTTGAAAAATTTCTGGAAATGGCATATTATGCTATAATTAATTTCAACTTACTTTTTGGCAAATTCGCGGTTTTTAGCCGCAATCGATCTTTTATTACGTTTACGAATTATCTTCGAATTTTTGCCTACCATTGTACAAATATATGAATGGTATTATCTAAAAATACTGACAAAATAACTGCACTTAGCACTAACACTATAACACTATAACACAATTTGTAGCAGATTCCAATTTGAAATTTTAAGGCGGTTAGTCTCGGTTAGTACTGCTCTCTCGCGCGCTAGCTGTTGGAAAATAATTGAAGTAAAAATTAAATGCGATGTAATTGCAAAAGTGACATCTACAGAGAAAGTTGATAACTTTAAACGACGTTTGTTGATACGCCACTGCTCTTTTCATATTTTGGCAAAATGTCAAATTCAAGCCTACAGTACCTACAGTCTGTCAATGTCTTATGTTTCAATCACACCGTGCACTTAGGATTGATAATTTTCAGTTTTGCACCTCTAGGTATTCTAAAATAACATCCAAAGTACAGGTTAGCCATCTCAAAGTTTAATTATATTTGTATTTTTTTTGAATTACGTGAATTTTAATAAGTGAATTGTATCCGTATTTTACAATTTACGCCTCTCAAAATTATGTGATCTTATAGAGGAGCAACTTCTTATTTAGCAGGTATGTATTATTAATCTATTCGCTCGACGGAATAAAAATGGGGTGATTTATAAAAATACGGTGAAATAGCACGTGCTGCCCTCTATCGAGTTTGATTATTTGAATGCCCGGTCTTAAAAATGTAACATATAAATTGTCATCAGTAACTTAGATATGCTCTTTATTAATTAGAAAATAAAAAGTTCATGGAAAAAACGTGAAAATAATGCAAACAATACTGTTGTTAAAAAAACAATGCAAATGGGCTTTATTTCTACCCGTGTAACAAATAAGGCCCTGCTATTTTTCACACATGATGCAAGTATATTCTTCTTTGTCTAATGCAGTGTAGCCCAAACATTCATCATGAGCCCATGTTTGGCACTTAATACATTGTCTCATATCTTTTTCTGAGATCTCCTGACATAAAGGGCAGTACCACGATTCACTTACAGTTGCATTTGAAGTCGATGCCTTCTGATTTCTAACATCAGCGATTGCAGTATGAGTTGAGTTGAGTGTAGATGTAGACTGAGCAGGTTTTTCAGTCGATACCTTCTGATTTCTAACATCAGCGATTGCAGTACGAGATTGAGCAGGTTTTTCAGTCGATGCCTTCTGATTTCTAACATCAGCGATTGCAGTACGAGTTGAGTTGAGTTTAGATGTAGATTGAGCAGGTTTTTCAGTCGATGCCTTCTGATTTCTAACATCAGCGATTGCAGTACGAGTTGAGTTGAGTTTAGATGTAGACTGAGCAGGTTTTTCAGTAGATTTTTTGAGAGCACGATCATCAAACAGATTCTTTTTTATTATTTGAGCTTTATAGTTTATGGACTTTTTACGTTGTGTCCCTTCCTTCTTTTGTGCCAAATCGGGAGTTTCCATCAGTATTTAAATTCTGCTGTAATTGGGATAGTGGAAGTTCGTCCTCGCTGGAAAATTCCTCTGTGGAGTCTATGTGTTCACTTAGTTCTGCTCTCTGTTGACTTACAGTACGTTCAGTAGGCTCGCTTGGTGCAAATGCTGCGACAGGAATTGCATTTTCGTCAAATGGGTATAAACCAGTAGCACGAAAACCGTTAACAATGTTTTCATTTGTCATGCATCGAGACCATACTTTCGAGAAGATTGAATTAAATCTTGGTTTGGTTATTCTTCTGTCTGGATGGCTTCCCCAAAATTTTAACACTTCTTGGTCCCAATGAGCTTCAAAAGACCTATAAACCGATTTATCTAAAGGTTGAAGCTCATGGGTCGTGTTGCTTGGAAGACATAACAGTGTTATGTTATGCCTGTCCGCTTCATCTACGATTGTGTAGTCTAGATGCGAAGCAGCCCCATCAAAGACTAGAAGAATTGGACCAGCTATTTTAAATTTTGATAAATGGCAAATAAATTGCACAAATAGTTCAGTCGTCATTGAACCCTTTGGAGCCATTTTCACTAATGTTCCAGCTGGTAAATTGTCTTCAAATTCGGGTTTTAATCGTTTACCCTTAAATAAAATCATTGGTGGTATTGCATTTCCACTCGCTGAAACGCATCCCACAACAGTGACATTTTCAGCATGTTCGGGTGCAACGAGATGTAAACGCTTTACGCCTTTGAGGGCTAAAACTGATTGCTGGTGATGAATCGTCAGCCTGCACCCCTTCTCGTCCATGTTGTAAATACGTTCGGGTTTGTTTTTGAAGTCTAGAGTATCCAAAACTTCGCCTAACTTTTTAAAATAGTCTCCAACAATAAACCGATTCAATTTTTGTGCCCGAGCTGGGTTCATGTTCTGAGCTTTACGTCTCGCTAATTTTGGATGCCTTTTCATAAATAATTTAAACCAGCCACGCCCAGCAAGTTCACGATCACAATTAAAATTATGTTTTATTTTATTCATAACCACAAATTTAAAAACCTGATGGCGCATTATTTGCGGAGTGACGGGATATCCAACCTCAGCGAGTCTTATAATTCTGTTTAGAAGATCTTGTTCTTGATGTTGAGTGAGAATTGATCCCCTACCCAGTTTCCTTTCAACTTTACCGCTTTTAATGTGATTTCTCAGTGTGCGTCTAGGTACCCCATATCTTTCTGCAGCTTTTTGTTGCGATAACCCACGCTGGATGGCTTTTAGAGCATTGCTCAATTTTTCTGTATCCCATTTGGCACGAACATTACGGCAAATCTTCCCCATAATATAACCCTAAACAAAAAATAAATTATGTTATGTTAGAGATACCTAGTCAGAAATAAGGCCTGTGAGGTAAGAAATATGGCCTACCTATCACTTGGGAAAGGCCTTATTTCTAGCATGTACAAAATTTGCTGATGCTATAAAAAAACCAGCAAATGTCACTAATAGAGATCTGATTTTTTTCCCAGTAGTACATGAATTCTCTACTTACCTCTAGAAAAAAATACCGCCTGGCTAAGTATTTGTAAAAATATATTTAAAAAAAAACGTTCACAACTTAAAATTATAAAACACGTGGCTAGCGCGATACTCATAACTGTTGCACCGATGTTGTCAACACAGAAATTTTATTCTGCCAACGCCATCTATAGGATGATCGTACATACAAATAGGAAGGACAATGTGCGGTTGTACAGTTTTTAGCAATTATGGTATTTACAAAACCGACTATGGGCCTTATTACCTGCCGGGCCTTATTTGTCGCAGGTACCTTACAATAAACAATTATAAATTTTATTATTAAAAAAATAGTACAGTGTGTCCCCGGATTGACTACACTATGGGTGTGATCGACCAAAAATTTTGGAATATTGTTTTGATATTTTGAAATCCCGCTCTGCTTGGTCTGAAAAGTATTTTGAGCAGGTTTCTTATTTTAAAAAATCAAGGTGGTCATGACAATTGAGAAAAAACTATTTTATGTTGCATATGTTTAAGTAAAATGCCCTTTTGCTAAATAATACGGGAAAATGTTATTAGGAAAAGTTGCTCAGATTTGTTGTTCCCATTTCTTCTCCAGCATGTACCATTATTAATCGTTGACCTTTTGAAATGTTTGTAAAGATTCTTTTGGTAGAATTATCACTCCAACTGCTGGATTTTGTGTGGCTACCGTGAATATGGCTTTCCTCTAAAAAGACGATAGGTCTACTTTGACTTCTAAAATATGTAATTTTTTTGAGGTAATTAATTCGTGGAGCACGAATGTAATTTTTTTCTATTAATGGCTTCTTATTATTTTCACTTTTTTTAAATTTAAAACCAAGCTTTTTTATAATTTTATTCAACGAGGTAATTGACCCCTTCCAAATTAAATCGTCTTGCAGTTTTTGTTTCAACGTCTTTAAGATAACGCGTTGACCATTAGTTTTATGGAAATTATGGATAACACTTCGTATGGTGGTCAAATCATAATCTGGCAAATCCGTTTTTTCACACACGCGTGGTCTGTGGTTTATGAGGTGTGGTGAAAATTGGTTGGTCATTATTCTGAACCGCTGTTGCATTTCCTTCTTTTACAATACTTTCCAAAGTGCTCACACAGATTTTGAAAGCCTCACAAAGTTTCATTTTTACGTCGTTCACGCATTCGTTTTCTCTTTTCGAATTGAGAAAATATTGATACTTACACATTATATAAAAGTTCCCTAGTTTGACTATGAAGCACTTTATGTCCACCAATCTTATTTTATTTAAAATTTTTTTTTTAAATTTACATTTTAAATTTTGCGAATATTTTTTAAAATTTAACAAAATGATGCTACGCGAGCTAAAGTATTAAAAATACCAACAACTAACAAATTCGATCGTCTAGCATTTTAGATTTTTCTATTACTTTAGAGTAATCGAGTCGTTGTATAACGTTCTAGGATCTAACGTTATAACGTAAAAGTTACCACCACTATTCTTACCTAAGAAAAAATATAATTAATCTTATTTTATTAATATAAGTTAATTTATATAAATAGATTCATTATTATCAAGCGCGTCCCAATCAAAGGTGTTACTGTTGCAGAGATAGGGAACAGCGCTGCCTGATTTAATATACAAAATATTTAATAAAATTTTTAAAATTTAAATAATTACAACAAATTCATAAATGAGTATACCATAAATATATTTTTCTATTTCGGTACCTTAATCCACTCCTTAACGTACTGTTTTGGTTTCAAAACAGTGCGTTAAGAAGCTCTCTTAACGTACTGTTTCTGGGGGATTTTCTTCTACTAAGTTCGCGTCAAGTTGAACTGACGTTTAACAATGTCAAATATAATTTATTGAAATGTTTATTTTTAGAGCTTATTAGAATTGAAATGTAATAAAGAATAATGCTTTTACATATTTCATTCATTTTTATTTGTTAAATTTTAAATTATACAGACAGGAGTAGGTGCATTATTTAAATTTGAAAAATTAAATTTGCGACATCATTGACCTAAATGATGTGACATCTCAGTCTGTGCCACCACAATTATTATAAAAAGAAAATCACCATGATGTTAATTATTTAAACAAATTAATTTTATTAAAATGTGAAATAGAAAAAATAGTATAAATCACACGTTTCATAAGCCGTGTTAAGTACTCGTCCTTTTTAAAACTCGCCGCAAGCGGCTCGTTTTAAAAACTTGGACTCTTACGTTCACAAGGTGCCTTATGAAACTTGTACTTTAATATACTATTATTAGATTCATTAAAAAGATTTTATAACGAAAAAAAGGGGTACATTTTATAAGGCGTGATAAAATTGGCACGGCTATGACAGGCAATTTTTACCACCTCTTCTACTACAATGCTGTCCTAACCTCATCTCTTAAAATTTCAACTGTACGTAAACCTATATTAATTTTAATGTTGTTTCAAATGTACGTCAAAATAATTTAACGAATAATCAAAGAAAAAGTTAAATTTGGAAATAAAAAAATTTATTTTTCAGGCTCTCGTATCGGCATACTACACAATTTTCTTGGATCTATAATTTCAGGTGGTAAAGTCTTTTATAAAGTCTTTTCAAAATCAAAAAACAATCGAACTCTCGGTAGAATTTTTTCTTCCCAAAAACTCGTGTCTCTTACAATTCGTTGAAACATTTTTCTCTGTCCGTATGACAAAGTCACAATGTGGTTTATTTGCGACATGGAGCTGTCCTTGAACTTGGTAATAGTAGTTATGGTTGCTACGTAATTTACCGTTTTCAATCCAAACAAAAACTTTTCAAAGTTCTAACTGCTTCTTGGATGGTCAGTTTCCTCGCAAAATAGGGGCAATTAACCCCGACCATCAGGAGACGCACCTAGGAAACCAAACGTTCAAGTCTACAAATAAACCACATTCTGTAACTGGCACATTTGTTTTAGTTGTAAATGCAGCTTTTGCATCTTTTTCGTGGATTTTTCCGTTTCTAGGAGCGGCAGTTTCAAATTTTTTTTACCGTCCAGAAATGTATCAACTAACTCAAACCATTTACTGGTCACTCGTCTCTTAGCTATGAGCCCGAAATTTGAGGCAGTTAGCCGTTACTTGCGTTCCTCGAACCACAACTCATTTTCAGCTTGGCCCTAAGTCCGGAGCTCTAAGGCCTCTGCCATATGTCCAACTTCTGGCATAGATGACGTGAGCATTTATTTATTGTGTCAGACCTGGATATATCTGCGGAAATATACAGGGTGTCCGGATAATCCGTCAGGAAACTTCTAGGGGTGATTAAACAGGTTAAAAGAATGGTAGAAGTTCGTCTAAGAAAAATGTCAAATCTCGGTAATAACAAAGATACAGCTACTCAAAGTTCAATATTTTGTTTTTTCTTTTTGATGTAAATCCCTTAATCCTTGACCAATCAGGTTGATTTGTGGCATGCTTATTTAGCGTATCGAGTTTTATCATTCCATCATTAAAGTGGTTCATTGTTGTACTACCAAAGAGTACTTTACCTAAAACTCAACATTTATTTCTCGCCTAACTTTTGTGTCTTGATAGGTATCACAATATTTACGATACATTTTTGAAGGCAGTCAAAATTCTGAAAATCGATGTACTCTTTATTCTAATCGATAAATGTAACCGTTTAGCTAAAAATCCACCTCAAAGTTTTGACAAATTAATTTTAAATAAGCGACTTTGGGAATCTAGTAGCGTTGGACCTCGATCAAACCTAAAGTTTTGATAAATAAATTGAATTTTTGGTAACGAAAATGTAATAATTAATAATAAACAATTGCCAGTTAATAACCAAAAGTAATAGACTTTAATTTTACAATAAATTTTACAATAAATGCTCGAAATGACCTCCATTCATTTCAATGCAGTTTCTGAGGCGTTTTAAAAATGACCTTCTGGCACGATGAAAAATGCCAATTTTGTTTCTTATTATGTTACACCCATTTATTATCCTTTGACGCAAATCATCAATATTATTTACAGGAGTTTCATACACAAGTGCTTTTAAATAGCCCCAGAAGAAAAAATCCATTGGATTAAGATCCGGAGATCGTGGCGCCCAAAGTACTGGCCCGGCTCGTCCTATCCATCGTTCGGGAAATGCCTCATTTAAATGTGCACGTACATTCAAACTAAAATGTGGCGGAGCTCCGTCTTGAAGCAGCCAAATGTTTGCTCTTATTTCTAAAGGAACATCTTCAAGTAAATCGGGAAGATCGTTTTGAAAGAATTGTAAATAGGTTTCTCCATTCAATGTTCCATTAAAAAATGAGGTCCTATAAGTTGATCGCCTACGATTCCGGCCCATACATTTAGAGAAAACCTGCTTTGATGTTTTGTTTCCGGTTTTCATCAGACCATACATGACTGTTATGGGAATTTGTGACACCGTCTTGATTAAAACTCGCTTCATCAGTAAACAGTATAACATTAAACAACCGATTATGTTCTTCGTATTTTTCTAAAATTTGATTGCACATGTGCAAACGACTCAGCGCATCTTCACGAGAAAGTGCTTGTACGTTTTGAATGTGAAACGGATAAAGAAGTTGCTCGTGAACTACCTCCCAAACTGTAGAACGACCAATACCCTCCTGAGCAGCAATTCTTCTAACACTCGTACCTGGGTTTGCATCAACAGCGTTTAGAATTCTTTCTTCTGTTTCTACAGTTTTGGTAGTTCTCGGCCTCCCATTATCATGACGTGGGTTTCTAAAGCAGCCTTCCTCACCAAGTCTTCTGTGAACGTTTACAAATGTTTGAGCATGTGGTACACGCCTGTCCGGATAAGCGTCGGTATAAAACCGCCGTGCTTGTTCTGCATTACCATTCGCCCTTCCATAACAAAAATGCATATCGCGATATTCAGTACTTGAGTATTCATTATTAGCCATTATTTAATTTAAGTCAAAATAAAATTTGTACTTATGCCAAACGATCAGCTTAAACTTACAAAAACAAATTTACTAGATTCCCAAAGTTGCTTATTTAAAATTAATTTGTCAAAACTTTGAGGTGGATTTTCAGCTAAACGGTTACATTTATCGATTAGAATAAAGAGTACATCGATTTTCAGAATTTTGACTGCCTTCAAAAATGTATCGTAAATATTGTGATACCTATCAAGACACAAAAGTTAGGTGAGAAATAAATGTTGAGTTTTAGGTAAAGTACTCTTTGGTAGTACAACAATGAAACACTTTAATGATGGAATGATAAAACTCGATACGCTAAATAAGCATGCCACAAATCAACCTGATTGGTCAAGGATTAAGGGAGTTACATCAAAAAGAAAAAACAAAATATTGAACTTTGAGTAGCTGTATCTTTGTTATTACCGAGATTTGACATTTTTCTTAGAGGAACTTCTACCATTCTTTTAACCTGTTTAATCACCCCTAGAAGTTTCCTGACGGATTATCCGGACACCCTGTATAATAAAAAAAAGTTTTTAGTGTTTTACAAGTATTTTATTATAGAAGATAGAATAACACAAAATAATCAAAGCTCTAAATACAAAATAGTTATAACGAAATAGTTAAGTTGGCATGACTTATTATTATTTTCCCTGAGGCTGGCCCCTTTAGTGGTTCCTTGCACCGCGATCTCTTGGGTCTATTGTGCGCCTCGGATATACTCTCCCTTTATGTGAGCTCTGTGCTTTTAATGAAGTCCAGAATTTCCTCTATTGGTAGTTTGGACAATTCTCCTTGATAACGGTTGATAACTGATAACGGGTCATTGCCAGCTTAAAAAGCACCTGTATACGATGGGACTAGAAGAAGACCCACTATGCAGAGGGTAGGCGGAGGAAACTCCAATTCATCTTCTGCTACACTGTGAGGCTTTCACAAGAAGTCGTCACAGCTGTATACAGGGTGACTGGTAACCTACGGAAAAAACTGATAGGGCATATAGATGGGACCTAAATATAGTTATTTTTAAAATAAACTTTACATAAAAATCCAACAACAACGAAGTTATAGTGGTTTAAAGTTATTATAAATTAATGCCCACTTATTGAGTACCGCTGAGCTTATTGTATTCGCGTCAATTAGAAACAATCTGATAAATTTCTAAACGCCAAATAATTTTGAAGTAAATCAGCAGTTCTCAATAAGTGAACACCGATAACTGCGTATTTTAAAAAACAATTTAAATAGCCATAACATTCATCTGATACAAATTTAATTAAAATTTTTACTGAAATTTGTTTGATTAACTCTGAAATATTCCAAATGTGAATTCAAAAAGTCAGTTATAAGCGCATTTCTTAAGGGTTTACAAGAACTTTAAACCACTATAACTTTGTTGTTGTTGGATTTTTTTATAAAGTTTATTTAAAAAATAACTATATTTTGGTCCCATCTATATGCCCTATCAGTTTTTTCCGTAGGTTACCATTCACCCTGTATTTAAATGAATTTTAAAAAAATAGCGAAAATAGATGCGAATAATACCGATAACATTAATGAAACATACAATCAGGAAGTGCTCTGAATTTAAGAGCTGAATTTAACTGCTCTAAAATTGGCATCCATAGCTTTTGCAGTTCCGGTTATTGTATTCTTTACTCGATCATTCTTTTTCCTTTCCGCTTTGCTCCACGATTGTTCACATGTCTGAGCATTGTCAGAAACCTCAAGTTTGGTTTTACTTTCAGACTTTTGTTTCGAGGCAACCACTAATGACTCTTCACTGCTAGATGTCCCGGTTCGAACTACGTGTGAGTACTGTGGGTTGCTTATAGTAGATGTCTTGGTTTGAACTACGTGTGAGTACTTTGAGTTGCCTATAATTTTGTTGCTATTTTCATTGTTTACATTTCCACTAGGTTGTCGTTTTTTAACTGATTTCACTACTTTTTCATTTTTACTGTCTTGAGTTGCATCCACCCTCTCGTTTCCTTTGCAGTTCTCAAATTCCTGTATTCTAGTCATTAATTCTATCTGATTCTTCACAGAATCTATGACTACCTGTTGCTGACTTATAATTACATCCTTGTGCTTCAACAATTCGTTTAAATAAAATTTTTGATTATCGTCGCTAACAAAACACGCGTCAACGAGGTCATCCGCGGTATCAGTCGGTTCAATACTTTCACAGCAGTTTATTGTCTTTTCGTCAATTAAGGTAATGTTTTTTAATAGTTTTACACAACTTACATGGCTAACCGCACCACAAACTACACATCTTAGCCCACTTTTGGCACTACTTTTACACTTTTTACAATTTTTAATTGGCACACTAAGCACGCCTTCTACACCGTCCGCCATGTTCAATCATTAATCTTTTTTTTTTAAGGGGTTAATACTTCTTTACCGTCATTTGGGGTGGAATTGATAAAAAAAATATATTTTTGTTCGTATTTACTATAAATAAAATAATAATTGAACCAAAAGTGTTTAGGTGTGTAGAGAGTGCTAATATAAACGTTATTGCAGACGATTACCACCGTAAGTTTGGAAATGTAGACTTTAGAGAGCAAAAAAGTCGTGAACAATCTCATACTCGTTATGGGGTGAAATTGTTTACATACATCTTAATGCATAGGATGCAAGCAGGCCGAGTCATAAGTGATCAATCTCAACCTTGCCTAACTATGTCGCGTACTTTAAAAGTTCTAGCATTTTGTGTGTTACGGGGTGAAATTGTTCAGTGAGGGAGAGATTGATCAGTAGCTTTTATATATTATAATTGAACCTTTTTTGCAAAGGAAAATTAAATAAATCGTTTAAAACCTTTTATTTGAATAAAACAGTAACAAAAAAATTAATTCTTATAAAATACAAAACTTTTTAAACATAAATAAAAATTCTTAACGAACAATAAGTAGTACAATAATAATTATTTGATTTCAAACACGTCAATTACTTTTTCTAATGAATACATAACAAAACCATCTACATTTTCAATTGCTGGATCAGGTAAAACGGCTAATACATCCGACATATCTGCCACAAAGTTGTCACCATCTTGAACTTTAAATACTTTTTTGGATTTGTCCACAGATTTCAGCCCCAATAATTCAATTTCTTTTTGGTTTTCTTCATCTACTGTTACCTTCTCTACAATAGCTACATAACGATACACTGTTTTCTTTCTAGATCCACCATAAACCTTAACTAAGAGGAATTTTTTAGGTATAACTTCATTTTCTTCGGGTTCAAAATACTCGGTTTCTTGTCGCACGTCATCAAGCTCATCTTCTAGAGGATCATCGTCAGAATTGTCATTTGTTAATTGCTCATTTATATCTGATTCGCTGGAATCTTCGTCGTTATTTGCTACTACGCTTTTTCCAGGTTCCACTGATAGTTTCTGTCTTTTAATATTCTTCCTTGATGGTCCAGCTGTAAAACGTTGTTGCTGTAAAAATAATTTACAAGAACGTTGGTCACAGCAGCATCAGTATCATTGCTAGCGTCCGTCGGAATCTTCTGCAGGACTCGTTCAGGATCAAGGGGCACAATTCCGGTCGCTTGAAACGAACTTATCAAATCTTTTTTTATTGCATTTTGGGACTTGTTCATTTCAACCAGAGTGGAAGCTAATAATTGTGGAAAATCTTTCTTGTCAATAGAAGTTTGTTGTGGATGGGTTTTCTTCCAATTGATTAGCACCGACCTCCAAGCAATTTTGAACGGACGAAAAAAACCTACATCTAGGGGTTGAGTAAGATGGGTAGAATTCTTTGGGAGACAAACAAAGGCGATGTCGTTTTCTTCACACTGCTTCAAAACACTGTCTGTGAAATGTGATGACAGGTTATCCCCTAACAACAATTTGCGACCAGGTAAACGCTTTGCGTGCGGTAAAAAAGATGACTGAAACCAATCGGTAAAAGTTTGTGCGTCCATCCATCCGTGATGGGTACGATTGAAACGGGATCCAGACTTACAGCACTTATCATTACAACAAGGGTTGCCTTTTGGACCCATTTCAATCCACTGCTGCCACAATTTTTCAGCCTTGTATATGACGTACGGAGGTAATAGTACACCCGTAGCTGAACTACTGAACAAAATTATAATTATAAAGTGTATGTTACTTAACTAAAATTAATGCTATAATAAGTGGACTGTAATTCGTAGCTAAACCAACAAAAAAATAATCAAAAAACTTACCAAAAAATGATGGAGCAACGTGCGCCTAAAAATTGCTAAATAGAAAAGGAAGGGAACGAAAGGATTCTACATAACAAATAATTAAACTACACATGAACCACAGTATTGGCAATTATTATTACTTCACGAACAAACGAATTTATAATTTTTAATTATAATTTACTGAACTTTTTATTTATTCAACGAACGAAACGAAAATTCGATATAAACCCACCAACAAATCTTAACATTGATTAAAACTCCGACTTGCGCTCTCTCAATAAAAGGCGAACATGCGCCAAATCAAAATAATAACTTTAAACTAAACAATATTTGGCGCCAACATAAAGTAATTAATACTATAAACAAACAATACTAAAACAGCCTACAAAGCTTCATGAAATTTTACGAAACAATTTTTATTAGCATGAATGCACAACCGAGTGTACATTTATGACAGGAAAATCAACTTGTTCCATTCTGGCAATATTTGCATCTTCCTTTTGTAGTATATTGCAATGATAACAGGTTCGCGCATAAATAAATTTTCACTCTTAATCTCAGGGTTAATATTCTCTCGCCGCCTCCGCTTACCAAAAATTCATAAAAAATGCTAATTTTCTTAGTTGTGTTGTGCAGATAACAAATGGTTTAATATATCAAATATTTTCACAAATTATAACAATCTAATAACTAATCATGGAATAGAACAATACAACACAATTTCAAGACTTCGACTTAAAGCACTTTTCTTTAATCTTTTATCTGAAAATTTTCTAAATTTCTAATTCTGTTATTTTGTTGAAATTTTCGATACGCGGAAGAAAATTGCTTTATTCGAATTATTTCTTTCCTTTATTACTAAACCTAAATTTACTAACCCCAATTTCTATTTCGTTGTTAGCAACGCATGCGCTGCATACTTATTTTTCTTTCTTCTGTTTTCAAAAATGTTGTTCACTAATTTCCTTTTCCAAATTCCACTACTTCGTTCTCTTGATTTTTTTCGACGTTCTCTCTTTAGTTCACCAAATCTTTTATATGCTCCAATTCTCACTTTGAATCCATTTTACTTTTCAACACAATTCCAAGTCTTCACAAATTTACGGTTACACAACCGCTTTCGAATCGTCTCCAACTTGAGCTATTTATGAGACCTTCTCGAACTGACTATTTTGCGATCCCGCAACAGACTTCCACAAATTTCAGACTTAAACTGACTATTTGTCGATCCCGCAACAGACTTCCACCAATCTCAGACGGGAACTGATTTTTTGTCCCCTTGTTTTTTTTATTTTCATCCCTTAGGAACCCAACTTTTTGTTTTCCATTTTCACTTGATATTTTTAAAATTACCTTACACTAGTTACATTTTTTTAAATTTAAACCAAACGCATAGTTTCCATATCACAACAATATATAGGCCAATGTGCAGCATTGTCCTTTCGGGACAAGTTATCTGGCATTTCAACCACTGGGCATTTTATTATATTATTATTTTCTTTGCTTTTTACATCCAAAGACCCTGTTCTTCCTTGACGACTTTTTTTCCCTGTTTGTCCCTGTTTCCCTGTTTGTCCCTGATCAGAAACCATCTGATGCAAACCCAGTGAGTCGATCATGGAGTATAGATACAAGGCATCAGAGCAATGGAGTGCAAGCACATTGATGTTAAAATCACCTACACAAAGAAGTTTATCGCAACTAGCAAGACAGAAGACACAGGTTTGCTCGAGCTCAACAACAAAAACTTTATAATTAATGTTAGGCAGTCTGTAAACAACACCAACGGCACACACAACATCCTTATTAGAGCGAAGTGATACCCATACCTGTTCGATATCGTCAGATGACATGTGATACATCAAAATGTTCGATAATTTTTACTGATTACAATGATACTAATTTTAGCGGCAAATGCCCAAGTTTACTGAAGTCGATTTTTGAACGGAATTAATTCTACAATGCTATCCTATGGATTTCATTATGAGATTCCAGTTAATTGATTGTAATTATTATGCTAATCCCTACATATACTTTATTTTGGGGATCATGAATTGTTTTACACAATGATATAACAAATGCAGCTCCTATACCAAGATCCTTTTCTTCAATTGAAAGTTCGTTAGGACTACCCAAAACCTCGTCAAAATTACTAGATTCTTGATAAGACATGAAATCGGCAATTATCCCTGTTATCGTATGTATGTCGATTTAATAAATAAATACGATTTACATATTTAGAACTTGAATAATTAAATGTGTAAATTTACATCTTGCATCTACGACTTTACTTTTATCATAATGTCAAAATGTCAAAAATTCCCCCAACTTAAAACTAAGATTAACAATGATTAACACAACACTTCTCTTCTTCTCGAAATTTACATAATTAATAATCATCTCAAAATTAATCAAAAAAACTCAGTTTACAATATTTACAAAATAAATTTACATTTCTATTTGAAAAATTAGGGTTAGTAAAATTTTTATTAAAGTTAGTAGGATGTTTGTTGTAATGGTTAAAGTTATTGTTTTTATTTTTATGTTGTAAGAAATTAATCGGTACTCCCCTGTGAAGCTGATTTGTATCTATCTCGGACATTTCCATTCCAGTAGCAATCTCCACCGCCAACTCTAAACTTAATTTTCGCGTTTCCAATAATCTACTTTGGATCCGTTTCGAACTTAATCCATATACTAACTGGTTTCTGATAGCTGTTGGCAAGAAATCCCCAAATCTACAGTTGATTGCTAATTTTTGTAACGCGTGTAGGAATTCTTGGACCTTCTCGCCCTCGTTTTGCTTTCTTGTGTGAAACCTAAAAACTTCCGCTATTTCCAGAGGAGCTGGATTGTAAAAATTATCTATTAGTAACAATATCTCGTCGTATTTCATCGTTTCTGGTGGTTTAGGTGAAATTTTATCACAAAGCGTATCGTACGCTTCCATGCCCATATAATGCAATAAATAAGGTACTCTTGCTTCCTCTTGTATTTTAAAAACTTTAAATGCAATTTCCAATCTTCTCGCCCATCGTTTCCATTTTTAACCTTTATTGTACTCTTCTACGTTAAACGTCGTATTTATCGTAACTTCTTTAGTCGTAGCCATATTGTAATTAAAAATTTTTCATGCACGTGGTTTGAACAATTTGTACTGTTATTTCTAAATTTTAAATTTTATTTGTAAAAATATTATCACCACCTCGTCGCCACTAATTTGTTATGTATGTGGATTTAATAAATAAATACGATTTACATATTTAGAACTTTAATAATTAGATGTGTAAATTTACATCTTGCATCTATGACTTTACTTTTATCATAATGTCAAAATGTCAAAAATTCCCCCAACTTAAAACTAAAATTAACAAGGATTATTATAACATAAACACAACAATCCCCGATACGCCAGCTCTAACAAATAATTTGAAACCTCACTTATGACTTATGAGGTTTATTTTTTATATATTGCCGGAGATTTCCTGCATAAGTTCCCTTGTATGGGATCATAGTCTCATCAATCGAAAATTGGTATGAAACTTTCGGCAATTTTCTCTTATTTTAGTTATTACAGGTTGAAGTTTATAAAATCTGTCTTTCGTTTCAGCAGTAAGGTTTGAATTGTCGTTGAAATGTAAAAAACGTCTAATTTTTTGAAATCGTCTGAATGGCATTGCGTCTGCTATCTGTGGAATTCTACTAGAGTTAGCCCAAT
Organism: Malthinus flaveolus; assembly: GCA_950108345.1. Taxonomy (NCBI): domain Eukaryota; kingdom Metazoa; phylum Arthropoda; class Insecta; order Coleoptera; family Cantharidae; genus Malthinus; species Malthinus flaveolus. The sequence continues at coordinate 57,992,834 of OX467285.1, forward strand.
AATCAGAAATGGCAGGTAATTTTATTTATACTCATCTGTAGAATAAGTGATAGAAAATTAGTAAACTCTACGTGAGTTAAGTTCATAGATGATCCTGTTTTTTGAGTTGTTACGGATTCAAAATATACTTAACTAAATCAAACAAACCTTTCCGTAATGCCGGCCAACCTCAGTGAAGATGGCTGGGTTTAAAAAACATTTATTTGATTTTTTTGAGCGCCACACCGTTGTATAATATTCAAAAACACATCCGCAACGGTGAACGGATCAAATAGAAAAAAAACAACACATCCACTAAATGCAGACTACGAAACAACTAACTTAAATAATGCTTAAATGAAAAATTCTATCGTTTGGCCCAAACAAAGATTACAATAAACTTTATCGAATTTAAAGATTAAAAAAATAAATAAATCTTAGCTGATATTTTTTTCCACGATTTATCCGGACCACTGCGATGACAAACGTTGACTCCAAAATAAATGTAGGTACTCTTCACATCCAATATTAAATTTAAAAAAATAATCTTTCCAATATTTCGATACTTCCAAAAGTTAATTGACTTTGATGTGGCCAACCTTGACCCAGATGGACGACACAACGAATACGAATTTTGATGATAATAGTTAATGTATTATTTACAAAAAAAAAATAACTATGTACAAAAACCCTGCAAAGAAAACCATCTATACCATCTGGAACACAAAATTAGCAATTGTACCTACCTATTTCTAGGGTTTTACTTTAGAATCTAAAATCCCTTTTTAAGGTAAAATAATTAATTATTATTTTTATATACATCTGAAGGGAAAAATCCCAATTTGGACTCGAATAACTTACAAATAAAATTCCCCGTCTCCGTCTCCCGCATGCAGTTTTCGAAATTAAATTATTAAATAAAAATCAGGGTGTAACAGAGTATTATATAAATTCGTTTGATGCACTATATATCCTCCATTAGATCTAACGAAAAAAATTTTGGGAAATGCTCTAATACAGATACAGTTTCTTCTACATGACTTTGAATAGGCTCAGGTACCTTCTGAGTAGGTAAATCACTTTCGGTCCAATTATATTAAACTTGTACTTTTTTCTTTTTAGATGTTTTTTGGATAGCGCGGAACAAACTACGCTTTCCTGCTGTGCATCAGCCCTTTGCAACGTCTCAGAATTTTCCTTAACCGCAGACTCAGACATATGCAAAAAAGTGTGGTGTCGACTTTTATAGGTTCTACACGAGCTAGAATGACATTGTTTGATTTCATGACCCCATCGAAGACAATTTATGCATAGTCTCATCCTTTTTACTTCAACTAAACGTTCATTGACACTTAATTTTTGTAGGTCAGGACACTCCTGTATGTAGTGATTCTTTTTACAAAACGAACACCTTGCCTGATTGTTAACTATAAAGGACCTTGTTTTATTGCCGTTATCGAACTTTGGTTTGCTAGTTTTTCTATGTTTGTTACTTTCTAAAGATTCAAGAAGATCTGCACGATCCTTTAAGAAATCTTGCAGATTTTCGAGTGTGGGTTTAATAAAAAAATGCCCTTTTTGCTCCCATTCGCGCTTACTAACCGAATCTAAATTTTGAACGATTACGTGTATAATGAGTGTATCCCAATATTCCGTAGACTCATTGAGAATTTTTAATGCTCGAAGATGCTTTGTAACGTTATCCATTATTTTCCTAAGTGCTTGAGATGATTCGTTCGTAATCCCGTCTAAGGCGAACAAAGCATTTACATGATTTTGTATTAAAATTCGTGTATTAACGTTTTTCTTATTTCTTAAATCGAATAATTGATTCTAATTGCTTTTGGTGTAGCTTCTTCTTTCGTCTTTCATCATTTTCAAAATTTTTAATTCTTTGCTCCATATATTTCTTTTTTAAATGGTACCGTAAATCGAGGTGACTTTGATCAATTTCAATTTTTATTCTTAATTTATTACCAACCCTTGAATATAATCATATCGAAAAAATTGAAAAGGAATGTGTTACATGTGTACAAATTCGTTAAACCTGTATTTTTTTTGGTAATACTATTTATTTTGGGGGAAAAAATAAAATGTTACTGATCAAATTCATACTCCTGGTGGGGCTACTTTGATCACGCAAATTAAAATGCATAAGACAACTAGTAGAACCTAGAAAATGATCAATCTCGCCCAGTTTCAAAATCGGTCAAGTATTTTTATTTTAAAGATTGTATAATGGGGCGACTTTGATATAGCATTTTTTATAGTAATTAAAGAACACACTACACCCAGTAACATTTATTACATAAAATAAAAAATAAATACCGAAGTAGGTAAAATATTAAAAAAATAATAACTAATTCCTTAGAAACATTACAATAATTATAATTCAAAAACATCAACTTTTTGTGGAAATATAAAAGTGTTTTCAACGCCGGTGTTCGGTTTTGGTAACATTGCAATAATATCTGTGAACGGCACAGTTGAAATATCTGTTTTTACAAGACGAAATATTTTGTGATTTTGATCTACAGATTTCAATCCTACAAGAGTATATTCGTTTTCAGAAAATTGAGCATTTACCTGACAAACATATTTATAAGAAACTGATTTTCTCTCTCCAGAAAGAAACTTTACTAGCACAAATGCGTCAGGAACTAACAGTTCCATTGTTGGCTCTATATATTCTAATTCATCGTTATCTTCAATGGCATTATCATTATTTTCACTATCATCATCTAATGATTGTTCTTGCTTTTCGTCCGAACTACTACTTGCAGCGGTCCCTGCACTTTTACCGGGTTCAACAGTTAATCTTGTTTTCTTTCTTCGTGGTGCTCCGTTCGTACAATCCCCATAACGTTTTTCTTGTAAAAATTTTGTTAATGTGTCATTTGCTTCTTGCGTTAGATCTTCGTCTCCAGCAGGAAGTTTCTGAAGCACTTTGCCCGAATTAAGAGGATATATGCCCGTCGCTTCAAATCCGCTGATTAAATTATTTTTAATAGCATTCATTTTTACATCATTCATTTTGTCCAATGCTTCTTTAAGAAGTTTGGGAAACGTATCTTTTGGTACCCCTGCTTGACGTGCGTTTTTCATTTTATAACTTGTCGGTGTAGCTCTCCATGCAACTTTCATTGGTTTAAAAAACGCTACGTCAAGCGGTTGACAGATGTGTGTAGAATTAGCAACCAGACACACAAATGCGATATTATTTTCTTCACACAACCTGATGACTGCATCGTTGAAATGCGATGCTAGATTGTCCCCTATTAAGACTTTTTTCCCTTCCAAGCGTCTTGCATGAGGTAGAAAAGTACTTTCAAACCAGTCGTGAAAAGTATTTGAATCCATCCAACCATGTGATGTACGATTAAATCGGCATCCTTGGGCACAGCATGGTTTGGTACAACATGGATTTCCTTTTGGTCCGTTTTCTTTCCATGTGTTATAAAGATGCTCACTTTTGTAAATGACGTACAGAGGTAGTAAAGTCCCGTCATCTGACCCACACACCATAATTGTAGTAGCACTTTTCGAATGATTTGCAATTTTTTCGGGGTATTTAACACCACGTCTGTAAATTCCTTTTACTTTACCTGGATCATCGCTTACGTTCGTTTCGTCGTAATTAAATATATTTTGAGCAGGCACATCTCTCAGTGTGTTTTCTAAGTTATGAAAATATGTGGTAATTGTATCCCTAGACACGGCTGCCCTCGCTTTATTTATATTTGCAGATATACGTTAAGTTACAATATTTTTATGACGTTTTAATAACCCGTACACCCAGTCCTTTCCCGGTAAATTATTTTCAAATTGAAAAGCACTACGACCTTGTTTGTCTAAATATGCTTTTGCAAACATCCGCATTTCTAACGTAGTGAGAGGAAAGCCCCAATCCGAACATTGTGCAACTGAGTTTAAAAGTGCCACCTCTTCCGCTTTAGTAAAAACACTTTGACCGCCGACAGTTTTAACATGTCGTCCGTGATATCGGTTATTAATAGTACTAAATGGAATTTTATATTGCTTCGCCGCTGCTCTCATAGATAAACTACCTTCTGCAACTTTCTGCAAAGCCTCGTCTAGTTGTTCTGATGTGTAATTTACGTATTGGCGAGTTCCTGGTTTTCTTTTATACTCGCGTACCATCTGTAAAATAACAATAATTTACGTGGGGTAACTTTGATCACAATTTTGTTATATCAAATACGCCCCACCATATTGATCAATGACACCCCACGACACATTATGCAAATTTTAATAGACATTGCAAATAAATAAAAACTTAATTTTCCGGTAATATTCTTACAAAAAGTGCTTCATTTCATACACTAGTAAATAAGCCGAAGTAGTTGTTATACATACCTTTATAAACACAAAGTTATTTAGATAAGACTAATAGAACAAAAAAAACAACAGTTGATAAAACTTAAACCAGCACAAACACGCGCTATAGAAATTGTGGCTAGTTGGCGTATTCGCACGTCTTAATTACCGAGCTATGCAACGTTGTTAGTAAAAAGTCTCACAAATGACATATCGCGCTGCTACAGCGTCAACAGTGTAAAAATGAAGAGGAGATCAAAGTCGCCCTACGATATCAAAGTCGCCCCGATTTACGGTACAAAGTTGTGCTTTCCTTTTTCTTTTCCGTAGGTTTATTGGAGAGACACAACTTCTTATTTGATTTTGTATCTGGCTCAATTCGGTTTATTATCTACAAGTAGTATGCGGTATTAATAAAATTTAAAATTTCTTTTATCTCGAACCTATGGGAGTAACTTCTGAGGAACTTGACTCTTCATTTGCTTCTATACAAACAGTGGAGGAATCTTCACATTCCTCAATTAAGATAGACGTTTCTGCGGACATCGTCATCATGCGGAAAATTATAGAAAGAATTCCTAGATTCGCAAAAATGTGTTAATAAACGAAATTAATTTATCATTTGACGCCGATAAAAAAAAGAAGCGATTTTCGAGCGAAAAGTATACGGTACTTGCGCGTGCTGATAAACGTGTCGACAATCTCGACTTTTGAGGTTACGTTGTTATAAATCAGTGGCAATTCATAAGTCGCCCATTGTTGAATAAATTATTTAAAACTTCAAAATAAATTCGAGTGTCAAAAATTGGCGGTTTGGACTTTTTTCTTTAATAAAATGGATAATATAAATTACAATTTAAATTTACGCACACTGCCGAATTATTTAAAACTTCTAAATAAATTCGATTGTCAAAAATGATTAACGTTAAAATTGGATGTTTGTTTTAAACTAAATATACAAAATGAGTATTAGTAAGTATTTATAATTGGAGTACTTGCTTATTAGTTACATTATGTTTACATTGAAGCACTTACATATTCGTCTATTGATCTGGATTATTACTATTAACATACATGAAGTAATTTAATTGTCCAGAATCGGAGTTTTTTATAAGCAGAAAAAGCTTTAATTCGGAACGAATTGGCAAATTTGATGCACGATCCACGATGAAAGCACCAACCTACAATTTATATATTATTTACCTGGATAGCCAGAAAAAGCTGTAATTCGGATCCAAGAGAAACAAAACGAGTCTAAACCAATAAAATCAACAGAACCAATGATTGTTGCTTCCCTAATGGTTTAAGAGTAAAAATGAAAGAGACAAAAATTATGCAGAATTCAAAATTAGGAATGAATAAAGGTAGTACATTTTAACTTTATTTTAGTAACAGAGTATAAGAGTGTTGAAAAGTTGTTGATATGCTACACGATACGACGATTCGATACTAAAGCGTCGTTCAGATTAGTCAAGTAACTTGACTCCCTTCAAGTAGTTGGAATTGATATATTTTAAATTTCTTCTTCAGTCCTGAATAAATTACGTGAATAGAAGTACTCATTTGACTTTTGAGTAGTGCATGAACGTCCTTAAGAAAAAATGCCCACACTGTCATTTTTTGACATTTATTTTGAAGTTTTAAGTACTAATTCGACAGTAGTGGGCGGAGTTATAAATTATTGCTTTTTTGTAACATCGTAACCTCAAAAGAATAAATTATTTTAATTTGATTTAATTTGTGCGTGACAATTGGCAAATTTGATGCACGATAAAAGCACCAACGCGATATTCTTTATTTTGTATCAAAGTGAAGTAGGTACCTACAACTTACATATTCGTGTATTTACCTGGACGGCCAGAAAAAGCTGTAATTCGGATCGAAGAGAAACAAAACAAGTCTAAACCAATAAAATAAACTATTAAGGGCCGCAGGCCCGTGCGAATGCCCGTAGGGCCAAGGGGAGGCCCGAAAGGGCCGACCTAGAACTATTCAGCGCACTTTCATATAACGCGAGCTTTCATATGACAACGTTTGTCTGTGAACTAATAAATCACCCTGTGTAAAGCTATTTTATAGATCCACGACGTAAAAAGGCTGACTACATCGAATATTAATTTCCAGCTCATAATTGGCAAGCTTGACGTACAGAACAAATATAGAATACGGTATTCTGCGCCTGGAGGGCCGAAGGCCCGACGAACGAGGCCCGTAGGGCCGAGAATCGAGGTTCGAAGAACCGACGTGAGGCCCGCAGGGCCGAGCCCCAGGTTAAGGGCCGTAAGCCCCCTCGAAAGCCCGTAGGGCCGAGCGGAGGCCCGCAGGGCCGACCCAGAGCTATTGACCCGAAGGGCCAATTTAGCTCTAGTAACGTATAAACCTACTGCCGTTTTATTATTTATGACATCTAAAATTTTGTCCAAAACAACATTAGAACCGCTACCGTTATAACTGCCTCCGCCTGTACCATATACATTATTTTTTTCTTGATTAGCGTATTTTATAGCGTTTGTCTTCATGTTATCGTACTTGCTTTTTAACTGCGCCAAGGTTCTTGGTCTGTATACGCTATTAAACTCAGCAACAATTGATTGCCATGCGCTTTCCTGGATAAAACATTGTTTTATTTTTAAGGATTTTCGATTGTTTATCATAGCCATAGTTATTTATTTAATAAAATCTGTTTTAATTTTAATTTTTTGTATCTTGTGGACTATTATTTCAATTAGATGAAGAAAATTTTATCAAAAAGTAGTGATTAAATTTTTTTGGTAAAGGGATTTAATTTGTTTTAAAATTATCTAAAAAAAACTTCTTTTGTATTTGTAATAACTAACGAGCCAAGATTGATTAAAAATTTTGACGTTTTTCACCTTTTCTCTAATAAATTGGAAACGTGGCAACAATGCTCAATTTTCTTAACGGATTCTGAATCTTCATTTAATTCTGCCCTAACTTTGCTAATTTAACCAACATTGTATCTCTTGTATAACAAAGTTACCCATACAACGTACTGAGATATTTGTCACCCTGTATATAATAGTTTTGTCAATGTTATTAATTAAGGAATCAGAATTTTTCATATTAAAAGGTATATTGAATGGTTTTTTTGAAAAAATTTTTCGACTATTTAAAATATCAAATGCCTTGTTTATAAGAAGACAAAATTCTGCAGTTGCTTCCGAACCTTGGAACTTGGAATTCAGGTAGATTAAGGTCAGCACAAAATTTTAAAGCACTACTAACACTTGCACTTAAAGTTTGTACTGCCAAACGTACTTTCATTTTTTAGTTTTGATAATTAATCTGCCTGTTAGTAATTTTATTTGCGGCATGTAAACCTTCTTTTAACTGCAAAGTATTTAAAGCTACTATATACTGCCATTTAATTGTGTCGATTTTCGGAATTACAAATAATTCCTTTATCCGCTAAAGCTAAAGTATTTCGTAATAATTTTATCATGTGAGAAGGATCCCCAAAAGTATATATTAAAGAATTAATCATGGGATGATTTATCCAAGGTTTAAAATTTTCAGGGTCATAGTTAGCACCTAATATTTTACACATGCTAATATTAGAAGAAGCGCCGTCAAAAGTAACGCTAAAGCATTCAGCTCCAGTTTCAAATAGAAGCTCTAGACACATTTTTAATAAATTTGCTCTCTCACTGCCACATAATCCGTTTATAAGAAAATATCCTAAGGGAATTTTCCAGTGTGAATTAAGCGCTACCGCCATGAAAACGAGAGCACATTTTGCAGTATCTTCAGATTCTAAACCTGTACCTATATCCACCATTCCATGATACATAGTACCATCCCACTCAACACCTTCTCGTATACTCATTTGATCCATTGTAATATTGACTATAACCTTTTCACTATTATAAGTCCTCGATGCAATAGTAGCAAATGCTTCTTTTGTAAATCCAGGATTTCCATCTATTACCGAATACCATTGACGAATTGTAGTGGGATGAGGAAATAAGTTATCCAACACTTTACGTACATAAGCGTACGCTTTTGGCGAATAAAAATTTAAAGTAAGAGCAAAAGCTCGTATTTGCTGATTGTATTTTGAATTTTTTTGTTGGCAGCTTCGATTAATATTATCGTTGACAACTTCTGGTACTCCGTCCAAAAAATAATAAACATTCGTTAATAAACGGTAATAATAATTACTATTACTACTACCTCTGATTATTACTGTAGGTGTAGGTATTCATATGAATTTATGCTCCTATTTAGATAACAAGTACCTATTATATTTATTTTATATTATAATTTAATGTTAATGTAGAGTAGGGAAGGGGTTTAGAGAATACCCTTTTTATTTTGTTATACAGGGTGATTTACGAGCCTCCTTACAAACTTTGATAAATGAAACTAGACGAAATTTCATGAAAAAAATCTCCTCTCAACATAAGTCCTATTCTCTTCTGATAAAAAGTTATAGCGTCTTTAAGTTGTAGTAAATTATTATAATTATTTTTAATCTACTGGTTAGGTAGGTACGTGTGTACTAGCAAAGTAAAACATTTTTAGAGTGTAAGCACCTTGATTATTTAATAATAAAAAATAAATATATTAAATAATTTATAATAGGTGCTCGAAATTTAAACCTCCAGTTTGAATACATAAGTTACATCGACGTACCATACTTTCTGCCACTCGTAATAAATTTACGTCATTTCTTATAGTTCTTGCAGCCTCTTCAATTCTTCGTAATAGTTGATTTTTGTCATTTATTTGAACTTCATAGACCAGTTGCTTTAAATGGCCCTATAATTAAAATACACAAGGATTCAAATCCGGGGACCTGGGTGGCCACGGAATCGGTCCTCCGTTAGCGATCCATTTGTTACCGAAATTAGCATTAAGCCATTGAGTGACTTGTCTTCCTCGATGGGGCGGAGCCCCGTCCTGCTGATACCACATATTTTGTACAATATTAAGTGGTACATCTTCCAGAAAATCAAAGAGTGTGATATTTAAAAAATTGTGGTACATTTCTGAATTCAGGTTCCCATTAAACACATTCGTAGGCAATAATGTATTGTTGAATAAACCACCCCAAACATTGACACTAAACCTGTCCTGAAAATTTCGTGGTCTAATAGCGTGGGGATTGTTGAGGGCCCAAACATGATCATTATGATAATTATTAACACCGTCTCTAGAAAACGTACACTCATCTGACCATAAAACATTAGAAATGAAGTTATTATCAATAGCGTGCTGCTGAAAAATCCAGCGACAAAACTGAACTCGCTGTTGAGCATCTCTAGGTAACAATGCTTGTACGTTCTGACGATGATATGGATGCAGCATTTCACGATTTATTGTTCGCCATACGAAATTTTGTGAGAGCCTTAAAGTCTTTGCCAGATATCGAGTGCTAATTTTTCAACTACAGCATCAATAACGTTTTCTTCATCTTGCACATTTACTTCACGCGGGCGAATGGAATTTGGAGGAGCAGCGTTACCAGTTCTACGAAATCTTGCGAACGATGCACCGAATACGGTATGTGCCGGTTGACGTCTATTAGGATATCGAGTTGCGTATTCTCTCGCTGCTTGACGACCATTTCCATTACAATACCCATAGACATAAATAATGTCTGCGTATTCTTCGTTAGAGAATGGATACATTATAATTTGTTACTTTTTGCAGTAGTAGGTAACAGAAAAATTAACGAAAATAACAAAAGTAAACATTCATAATAATAAATCTAATACGTTGCAAATGAACCCCAACATACACACATAAGTGAAAAAACTTTAAATGAGAAAATTTGTTTTCCGCTAAGCGCCTCGGGAATCGAACCCAAGACTTTGCTATTTCCGGTAGCACGCCTATACGCACATATATATATATGTGTGTATGTTGGAGTTCATTTGCAACGTATTAGATTTATCTAACTAATTAACCCTAAATATTTAAAAATTTGTAATTTATTCATAATAATTGAACTCTCAAATTTTTTTACTTGCTTGTTGTGGTGGCTACTAGATTAAAAATATGTATAATAATTTACTACAACTTAAAGACGCTATAACTTTTTATCAGAAGAGAATAGGACTTATGTTGAGAGGAGATTTTTTTCATGAAATTTCGTCTAGTTTCATTTACCAAAGTTTGTAAGGAGGCTCGTAAATCACCCGTATTTTCAGTATTCATTAAAGTGTTTTGATATGAAATTACAGCCTCTAAAACTCCATTTAATTAAAAAAAAATTGCTTGAAAACGTGTCTCAGTGCTTTCAAGTCACTGGAAATAATAATAACATTGTTAGATTCTTTTACTTTACTATCTTGTTTGTAACCCACTACATATTCAATAGGGTGTATTAAATCTGTTGAAAATAATTTCATTCGCAAGTAGTCTGATTTCAAATTGAGAAAAGGTGACTGTAAATTTAATAAGTCATTTTGATTGTTTTCAGATATTTGTGATTTTGTATCAACAAGTTGTGCAATCCTCTGATTTATATATGGTATGAATGAGTCGTCAAAGAAATCATTAAAAACAATTCAGAAGAGTTTGTTGAAATATAATTTTCGTAGTTTCTATTACCTTCAATTTTATCGTCATTATCAAAATTTTCATTCATGGATATAATATTATGATCCTATGTTTTATTTTTGTCAATATGCTTTAATTTTAAATGTTTACTAAATGAATTTTTGAAAGAAAATACTCGATGACAAGAACCTTCTCTACACTTGTATGTAGAACAAGAATGTAACTTATGTTGGTTTTTTAAGTGGCATAAAAGAGTTTTAAAAGAACTTAAAGTAACATGACATAAATAACAAACTGGCATATTAACGAAAAAAATAAAATAACAATATTCTTACACACTAACCAAATCGGTCAAAAATTCGTTGACACTAATTAAGTTCTTGTCGAAGGACGTATGTATCTCATATAACACTTTCTGAAGAACTGCTACGAACAAACTAGGTTGGTTATGTTAAGTTTTTATGGAAAATAATGTTTAATTCACAGAGTTTACAAAAAATGGAGACAACAGGTTTTGTTGACTTACAAGTGACAAGTGACAAATTATAACTACTAACTTAATACAAGTAACGTCCTCTATCATATACTATGTGTACTTCTCAACACTCTCACTCATTATTTTTATATAAAACGTTCTTACAGCCAGAAAAAATTCACTACACCAATTTTCTGATTGCACTTTACCACTTTTAACCCACTTACTGCTTTGGTTAAGTTGTCAGCAGCCATTTCATCTGTTGGTATGTAGTCGACATTAATTGTACCGTCTTCGACCTTTTGTCGTACATAATGATGTCGCACGTCTATATGCTTTGAACGTGCCCTGTAGCCATCAGAATGAGCCAAGCTTATGGCACTTTGGTTGTCGCACATGATTTGAATCGATCTGCCTCGCTGGCTTGGATCAAGCTCTTCCGCCAATTGCTTCAGCCACACGGCTTCTTGACAAGCAACTGAAAGGGCCATATATTCTGCTTCGGTGCTAGATGACGCTACTGTACTTTGACGTTTACTAGCCCATGAAATTGCTCCCGAAGACATTGTAAACACATAACCGGTGCAGGATCTTCTGTTATCAATTTCCGATGCCCAATCTGAGTCTGAATAACCTTCAAGATATCTCAAAGCAACGCCATCCTTTGTGTAGCGTATACCGTGTCCGGGTGTTGCTTTGAGATATCTAAATATCCTTTTTACCGCCGTCCAATGAACTTTACTATAATTATTATTAAATCTGCTCACATCGTTCACTGCAAAAACAATGTCAGGACGAGTTCCTTGAGCTAGATATAGTAAGCTCCCTACCGCTTCTTGATAAGGAATGTTCTTGTCATTCTTTTCTTTATTATCAGAGCTCATGTTTACTGACAATTTTTGATTTACGTCACTTGGGGCTTTGGCAGGCTTGCAATTATTCATTCCAAACCTTACTAGAATTTCTTCGGTGTATTTTATTTGGTCCAAATAAATGTCGCCGTTATCATTACGTGTAATTCGTAAGCCCACAATTTCATTTGCTTCACCCATGTTTTTCATGTCGAAGGCTGCACTTAGCTTCATCTTCAGCGTGTCTTTTTCCTTCGCATCCCTCCAAAAGATTAGAAAATCATCTACGTAGACAGATATGATGAGATTCTCTTTAAAGTACACGCATGGATCCATTTTCGATTTTTTAAGTCCGAAACTTCGTAATGTTTGATCAAGCTTCTTGTTCCACTGCCTCCCGCTTTGCTTTAATCCGTAAATTGTTTTATATAATTTACAAACTTTACTGGAACCATCGCTATAACCTTCTGGTTGCTCAATGTAAATGGTTTCTTCTAAATCGCTTTGAAGAAATGCCGATACTGCATCCATTTGATCAATTTTCAGTCCCAACTTAACAGATAAAGAAATTAAGTAGCGTATAGAACTGTATCTTACCACAGGTGAGTAGGTTTCCTCGTAGTCAATCCCTGGTTTTTGCGAACAACCCTTGGCAACCAATCTTGCTTTGTATCTTACTACTCGACCATCATGATTACGCTTGGTTTTGTAGACCCACTTCGTTTTTATCGCCTTACGATCTTGTGGCAAGTCTTCAAGTTCCCACGTACCATTTTTCTTCATCGACATCAGTTCTTCGTTCATCGCCACTTTCCATTTTTCGCGATTACTTGATAATAGTGCTTCCTCTAAGTTTATTGGATCTGCATCAACTTGACATTTTACATTATACATTACGAAATCGGTAAAACGTTGCGGCATTGTCTTTTCTCGTTGTGGTCTACTTGATTCACCTCGTTCGTTCACTGGGATTATTGTATCAGGAACATACATCTCATCTTGTGAGTTTTCTTCATCTTCTAACCCAATTTCTTCAACACCGTCATCATCGTCTTCATGATAACTTTCTTCCCGATGATAAACATTTTCAGAGTCAAATACTCTCACTGAATCTAAACCACTTTCTTGTTGAATTGACACTTTGTTGTTGCCGTCTTCCTCAATAAATACAACGTCACGACTAATAACTATTTTCTTGGTCTCTTTATTTATGCATCGATAACCCTTGGATGTTTCACTGTAACCGATAAATGTCATTTCACTTGATTTTTTGTCCCATTTTCTTCGTTGAGCTTTCAGGACATGTGTCATGACTTTTGTTCCGAATATCCGTAAATTGTCCAAATTTACTTTAGATTTTTTCCATAATTCTTCTGGCATTTTTCCAGTCGCTTTTGCTGGAGATCTATTGATTAAATAGACTGCGGTGTTGACAGCTTCTGCCCAAAAAATCTTTTCGAAGCCAGCGTCAAACAGAAGACATTTTGCTCTCTCTACGATCGTTCTGTTCATTCGTTCAGCTCTACCATTTTGTTCTGGAGTGTATGGAACACTAGTTTGGCTTATTATGCCACATTTCTTAAACAGACTTTGAAAATTTTGGTTAATGTACTCACCGCCATTATCTGATCTCAATATCTTAATCTTTCGCTCGGTTTGATTTTCGACAATCGTCGATAAATGTCATGAAATATCTTGAACCACCAATTGATACATTTTCCATTGGTCCATTTAAATCGCTATAAACTATTTCTAAAAAATTGCTTGCTCGTTTTTCAGATCGTTTGAAAGGCAATTTTGCTTGTTTAGCCTTAGAACATACTTCACAGATCAGTTGAGTATTCGTTGAACCGAAAGAGATTCCACCAACATTATCTTTTTTCAATCTTTGAATTTCGTTAAAATTTAAATGGCCTAATTTTCGATGCCATGTCACTATACTGTCAGTTTGTTTCGCGGCCATTGCATACACGTTTTTTGCTTTTAATATATAAACACCATCAATCAAAATCGCTCTTGCAATTTTTCCGTTATTGCAGTTTATTATTGAACACCCGGTTTTATCAAATTTCACCTGATTACCCGATTCAGTTATCTTTGACACAGATAACAAATTCGCAGCAAGACCCGGAACATATAGAACGTCTTTTACTGTAATAACTTCATCGTTACAAGTTATTTTTGTATCACCAATACATTTAACCGATAAACGTTGATTATTTGCAGCACAAATGCTTTTCGTTGTCGTTGATTTTGTATTCGTTAACCAATGTTCGTTTACGGTCATATGCTGTGAAGCACCCGAATCCAAAAACCAATCGTTTTTATCAAAATCCTTTGACGCAAGGACTACACTAAATGCATTTTCGGTTTTATTTTCTTGCTTTTGCATCAACTTTGCCGGTCACTTATTGGCAAAATGACCAACCTTTTTGCAGTTGAAGCAAGACACTTTCGTTCGTGAATTTTTGGCTTTCAACTTCTTTCCAAAAAATGCCTGCTCATTTCCACGTACAGATGGACCCATTTCATACAAACGAGTTTTTATGCCGTCGCCTGTAATCTTTATTCCCGAACTTTCTATACCCATGATAAATGGTTTATAGTCGTCTGTAAGCCCGGCTAGTAAAAATGATCCAATGTACTCTTCTGATATGGGGAAACCTATTTCAGTTAATTTATTGGCCGTTCCGATAATTTTGTTAATATATTCGTCCATCGATGAACACGATTCCAAATTCGTTGATATTAACATCCTCAACAAACCAATACGACGAGTCAAACCTTTGTCTTCGAACATAGTTTTTAGCACTTTCCATATTTCTAAAGCTGTTGCACATGATTGTATGTGTACATACAAAGCTGGATCAATTGCAAGAACTATTTTTGCTTTCGCCTTTTTTAACTTGGTTGTATCCGTCTCGGTGTCGGTTTCCAAAATGCATTTTTCTAAGTCATTTAATTCCAGCAGCGCTTGAATAGAATATTTCCACGTGTTATAGTTCTCAGAACCTTTCAATTTCTCGATAGAATTTTCTTTACCATTTGACGCCATCGTTGCGAAAAAATTTTAAAAGAAACTATACAACACTTTTATAAAAATAACCGTTTTTACCACGCTTTCACTATTCTTCGTTTTTTACGCAATTTGGGCCCATAACCTGTTAAGTTTTTATGGAAAATAATGTTTAATTCACAGAGTTTACAAAAAATGGAGACAACAGGTTTTGTTGACTTACAAGTGACAAGTGACCGTTACAAATTATAAGTACTAACTTAATACAAGTAACGTCCTCTATCATATACTATGTGTACTTCTCAACAGGTTACATCTACGTAAAAATTCTTGCGTCCTATTCAACAAATTAAATTGATTGTGGCTACAAATTTTTTACTGTACTAGTAAACTTTAGACTTAGCAAAATCAATGTGGTGCTACTAACTAATCAAAATTTGTAAAAAATATTGAAAATCAAGAAAGTTTGTTATATCAGCAAATTATCTTTGCTCCTGATGCAAAATTGCCGCTAACAAATCATAGATTTGCTCTGAAGTACAACTTCTACTAAAAGGCCAGTAATTTCGTCACCTAAAATACGGGTTACTTTGTATCAAATGGGACAGCGCTGATTTTTTTGGTGTGCTGTCTATATTATGAGGAAGGACGGGGGCCTAATAATAAATCCAAGTTTTCGACGTCCCTGGACTTTCAGATGTTTGTCAAATATTCAAACCAAAAATATATAATACTATTTAGTTTAGCTTCGTTTATGGATTTTTATTATTGCCAAAGATCCGGAGATCCTCCGAGGGCAAAAACTTGGATTTATCATTAGATCTCCGTCATAGAAACACAGAACACACCAAAAAATCAGAACTATCCCTTGTGATACAAGGTAGATATTTTGTTTTACTGGACTAGTAGCGCCGCAAAATCTTCCCTTAGATTTTTATAATTTTTAATTGTCACAGGAATTGTTAAAAATTTTTGTTTACCAGGAATAACGTTAATTGGGAGATAGAGTGGGTGTACCCACTACCCACCGTTCCACCACAGAAGATTACCATATTAGTGATAAGCGACGTTGCCGAGGATAGACCTCAGTTTATCGGTTTTTTTAAATTTTTAACTGCAGTAAGCGACTCACTTTTGGGAATCTATTGATTATTATCAATTAACACCAAACGCTATCTTTTCTCCCCTTAACTTTATTCTGGTTGCCCACGGACAATCCGCCCACAGACAACTTGCCCACGGATATCCTGCCCACGGACATCCCGCCGCCCGCGGACATCCCGCCCACGGAGCAACCTGCCCGGGTGGCCTGTTTATCGTTTTTTTTATTTTACAGAGGTAAGCGATTCATTTTTTTACTTATTACTTATTAAGCTTATTACTCTTATTATCGGTGACAAACGCTATGCCCCCACGTCCCACATTTACTACTCTTAAGAGCGGCGGAATATTGCATAGTTTAAGGCTTGAAAACGTGCTATCTTTTGGCGAACAAATCAGAAAAACTACTGAATATGAAAGCCTGTAATTTAGCATATATAAAGAAAAAGGTCTGTTCTACAGCTTGAGATACTTTTGAACTCAAAAAAATATACAATTAGTGCCTTTTTTTAACCACAAAGTTTGCCTATTTTTGAATGCCTTACCAATCGAATGTTTGACACAAATTTAAAATAAAAAGTATCCCAAGCTGTTCATTATAGTCTAATGAACTGTAAACAAACTTTGAAAAACTTTAAATCTTTCTCAATTTTCTAATTTGTTCGCCAAAAGATTTATTTGGAAAAGCGCTAAATGTTCTGATAGTTAGGCAACTCTATATACACGTCTCTTTCACGAACGCCTGTTTTAGTTCAGCAAGTTGCCACAAGAGGGGCACTTAATATTTTGGTGTTAGTAGCCAAAAGCGAAAGTCGAATTTTGGGATGGCCAGGTACTCGCATAATATGAACGTCAACAACCTGTCAAAATTTTAAGTAATTTATTACACTGAAGAAATTTGTTCGACTCGAAGCGAATTTTAGTTTCCATCAATGGTTCTCCTTTTTCGTTGACTATTTTTAAATACATACTATTTAGTAAAAGTTTTATATGATCGAAAAAAATTACATTTTGATGAAATTTGATTTCGCCCACTTGAATAAAATCATCCACAGGTTAAGCTTTTAAACGAAATCGTTACAGTGTGGCCCAAAATAAGAGAGTTATTTTGGTGGCATTTCGTGCAATCTTGACCCATATTATTGCTAATCGTTTATAGGCGAGCACACATCGACCCTAATCAAAAAAATATCTTACGATTTTTTAATTCAAACTGGCGGCGAGTAGGTATAAATGATTGTCACATTTTCTAGTTTTTTCTTATTATAACTTTGCAAATAATATAATTTATTATGATGTATTATAAAAATATAAAAACAGGAATATACAAAATATAGGAATTTTTTTGAATTAGTCGCGCTTTAGAATAATTTCAAAATTAACTACATACTTTTAAAAGACTAAAGTCAATTAAAATTATAAATAGGGATATCAAAATTGACTCGGACCATTTTTTCTATTTTTGAATAGTTTTAGATATCAAACCGGAGTACTAGTCCTAAAAATTTATACAACCCGCGGCAGAGCTTAGGTAGTAGGTACAATGTACAATCACCCCTGTACGAATTCCTGAAAACTAAATTTGTGCATATTTTAATCCCAAGTGTCAAGTTTATTTGCTCGAGCGGTAGCGATTAAAATTAAAATACACTCGAGTCTCGTGGTATAAACGCTACTTTTCGTACCTTCTAGTCTAAAAAATAAATAACTTGAAATTGAATATGAAGTTTAAAATACAAATAAACCGCTTTATCGAAAGCCGTGCGAAACTAACCATAGTAACGCTGTAAAACAAAACGTCTGACAGACATCATTTTTTAATAATTTGACTTTATTAAAGTCGTTGTTGTTTATGCTAACACTACTTATTTATTCTTTTTAATCCTTCAAATTCATTATTAATCTCTGGGGTATAAAAAATTACACTTTGGTCTTTAAAAATCGGATCTAAAGTTAAGAGCGACGGAATATTGCATAGTTTGAGGCTTGAAAACGTGCAATCTTTTGTCCTACAAATCAGAAAAACTACTGAATATGATAGCCTGTAATTTAGCATATATAAAGAAAAAGGTCTGCTCTACAGCTTGAGATACTTTTGAACTCAAAACACATATAATTAATGCTTTTTTTTAAACACAAAGTTTGCATATTTTTGGATGTCTATATCCATCGTACCAATTTTAGACTACGGGGTGGGAAATAGTTTATTACATATTGAGGTGGAAAGTGTTTCATTTCTGTCGAGAGCAACAATAGCTGATCAAGGCGCGCAGCGCCGAGATCAGTTAATGCTCGAGACAAAAATGAAACTTTCCACCAAAGTTTGTATACTATTTTATTTTCAACCATACATGTAACTAATGAGAGTAAAAATAAAGAAGATTAATATTTAAACAAAAATAACCCATCAAATTCAAGTTGGCACACTTTTATTTTTGTTATCATTTTTGATAAAATGTCAAAACTTTCAACCCGGGTCGAAAGTGCTCACTTTCCACCCGGTATCATGTTTCACTCGGGTGGAAAGTAACGTTGAGTAATTGTTAACTTTCCAACTTACAAAGACGACAGTAATCCCGTCATTACATGTATAGTTGAAAATAAAAATTATTTTCGTACGACCGACTCTAAAAACATTCTTTACGCTTCGTGAAGTATCGCCTAAAGTCGGACATTTTGATCGAGTTTGTTTTACATACAAGTATATGATCGTAAAAATTATACATGGACAGGTATATAACCAATAAGGTACTTCACGGTTATATACTTTTTGTTTGATTCTGTGAAATTTCAATTTTATTCCACTAGATGGCGCACGCTCATTAGACAAAATTCAAACTTTGAATAATTATTTAGACAATATTGAAGTCGTAAATTAATTACTTATTTAGCAAAATGCAAAATTGTGAAAGTATTAGTTGTACTTATAATTATAATACGAAAGATCAAAACTCAAAACAGTTATTTGCTGGAACAATTTTTAGAAACGTAATTTACGTAAAACATAACCTTACAAAATACAAAAGTTACTAATTTTATATTGCCGTCGTACGAAAAATTTTGTATGTATCTCGAGCAAAATGCGTTTTTGATGTTCGGTCGTCATTTAGCAGCTCAGCTCCGCTTCGCTGCTAAAAATTAGACCTCACATCAAAAACTCTCATTTTACGCTCTAGACACATAAATAACTATTTCGCCCGATCGTGTTTTTTAACGTTCTTACAGGCCTTGTTGATCGACTGTGTAAATCAAATTTACAACACCTTCATAGTTTCCATATAGACCAGTAAAAACAATATAAGGTTATAACCTAACTCCGTGCGGTAAGTAAAGTTGGTACTCCTTGCAAAATCACTATTTTGTTGACATTTAAATTTTTGACATTTGCAAAAATTAATTTAAAATTTAAAAAAAAGTCTGTCTATTATATTTTGATCGGGCGAAAAATAGAAGACGATATACGGTTGTTAAGTGCTATAATAACAAAATCGAGAAAAAGTTTGAAAAAGCGAGACGAAGACGAACCTTATATCACAATATACTATATTGACCTCAGGTCAATAATAAAAACTGTCAATTACGTTTCTTGAAATATCGGTTTATTTAAAAATATTACTTTGATTTTTGTAAATTGATCAGAAATTTATCATGCGCAACTATTGTGCTTACTTCTCGTTTACTTCAGAAGGCGCCCTTCTTCTACTTTTACTACTTATTTGAAATATAAATAAATACCTCCAGTCGAAACGTCCGTTAAAATTATTTCAAAAAATGACAATCAATAAAAAATGAAATTCGGGCTACGTGATGTCATTCCTTTAAATTTATTAAACAGTCTGCTGTTGATATCAAATTAAAAACCATTCAGTACAATTGCTTTTCCTCAACGTAAAAGAGCGGTTACATTTTTAGATTTGAAATTCCGCAATAATTTTTGGTTACTTTCATTGCTACTTTCAATATTTTTTAACGATTTTAACAGTTTTTTATTAACAATTTATAACAATTAATAATAATTACTACTGAATATAACTGCTACTTACATTCATACATCTTACAAATCCTCGGCCAAATTCAAAAAACGTAGCTTGAAACAAAGATCGAAATTTTTGAAAATATTAAAAGTGCCGTATCGGTTTCAAATTTTATATCTGAATAAGAAATAGGAGTAGGAATAATTTTTTTCTCTTAGTTAGAGTAGTTTACTGATGTATATTTTAGAAAAACGCTAATAAAAACCACCCTGTTTAAAAATTTGCAGAAATGAAACTATTAATCTTAGTTTTAAAACAAGTAAAAACTATATTATTATAGATATTCTTTGGTTATACTAACCGACGTATTGAATTTAAAAATTGAAAAAGGTATTTTTATATTAATTTATAAAAGTTCCAGAATGCCACCAAAATTGGCCCTTTATTTTAGACCAGTATCCGCAGTTTGCTCAATGAAGTCCCGTTTTGAGAACTGCGAATTTTACTAGTATCTAGATCGTCGAGTTCGACCCTACAAAATTTGTAAAATTTTTGGAGGGAAGTAGAATTTCATTAGCTTTCATTTTTTACATTTTGAAATTATTTAGTTCCGTAGATTTTAAATTTTACTACGCCTTACCCATCACACAACAAGAAATATACAAATCCGTAAAATCTGCTTTTAGAGTTTATGAGGGTACCTATTAAATAATACAATGGTACAAAAACGGTATAGCATACAATACAGTCGCTAGAATGTAAGCGGCAAATACGTCTCTCTCTAAAGTAATTCAGGTACAAGTTGGTTTAAATGCAATTATGGTTGCATAGCTTATTTTTTTAACTAGGCGCACCTTTCGTAGCGCCACCTCAGCAGAGTATGCTAACTACTCCAATTTACCGCCGGTCTTAATAGATAAGTTTATTAGAGAGCATTACAGGTAGAACACCTATAGCTCATCCCGCCCACGGACAACTTGCCCACGGATATCCTGCCCACGGACATCTTGCCCACGAACATCTTGCCCACGGACAACTTGCCTACGGCTATCCTGTCCACGGACAGCTTGCCTACGGCTATCCTGTCCACGGACAGCTTGCCCACGGACATCTCGCCCACGGGCATCTTGCCGACGGACATCCCGCCCACGGACATCTTGCCAACAGACAAGATTTTTAGTTTATCGTTTTTTCAATTTTACAACGGTAAGCAACTCTTTTTTGCGACCTATTACTTAATACTTACTCTTCTATATTCAGATCAAAATGCCCGGAAGAAAAGTATCGATAAGAGGAAAGGGCATAACTTTAGAATAAATGAAAAATACTTCTTGTTGGGCAGAAGACTCATTATACGGCACTCTGTGCTTAAGTACACAAATTAGTAATAACATTATTAATAGAATACTTCTTCGATCCACAGTAGAACGCCATTTTGAAAAAATTTTTGATCAACCAGTATTTCCTGCCGCTTCTGATATACCTGAATTAGTTCTAAAAGATTCCAAAGATGAAGCTATAGTTAATTCTAGCATCTCTCTCGGAAACGACAATGTGCCGGATATATCAGGTTCTCTTCAAACAATTTAACACTTTTTTTAAACGTACTTTCTTTATTAGAAAATAATAGCATAGCAATTTCATTAAATGATATTTCTGCACCTGATGTTATTGGCAATGTTGCTGCTACAGGACAAAATTGCCTCGTCATACCTGCAGCCTTTTGGAGCGTTTATTATAAAGGTGCGCGTCTACTTGAAAAATACTGGACTGGCGCATTCAATGACATATTTGGAGAGAAATACCCGTTTTACGTTTTAAAATTTAAATGGCACAGAGTACGTTCATCTCCGAAAAGAGATGGGTTTACTTTTTTGGCTAAAGCCGAATGTAAACACAGCGGTTGTGCAGTTTATAAATTCTTTACTAAAGAGAAATTTGCCGTAAGAGACATCAAGAAAACATCTTGTTCATCAAGAAAACATACAACATAGGAGATTTATAAAAGGATTTAAACGTGCAAATTTGGCTCGAGAGATGGAATCGAAGGCTCCCTCAATAGTAAAATTACAAAGAACCAGCTTAGTACCTCGAGAGTTTTACTCGCTGGTAATTTAAACGAAGCTCCTACTGCAGATTTACTACGCCAGATATCCAGTGAAACTATACGATCGCAGGACCTCGATAAAGATCTTTTTACTTTTATGACTAAACTTCAAGAACAGTTGAAAACTTCTTCGATTTGGCAAGGAAAACACTGTCTTGGTTACATACAATACCTCTGCTATAATCCGTTGGTTATAAGATTACAAACAGAGTATCAGTTGAGCCATTTGGTTAAGTAAAAACAGCACAATCTTCCTTTATTTGGATGCAACGGGAAGCATCATAGCAAAGCCCAAATGGATACAAAAGAAAATATTTTATTGCGCACTTGTTTTATCGCGCCCGTTCCTGTTGCAGAATTGATTTCATCTAGCCAGAATATACCAACCATTCAGCATTTTATTTCTTCATTTCTACACGATTTGGAAAGATGTACAGGTACAAAACTAGTGCCAATAATTAAAAAAATAGAGACCGATTTCAGCATGGCTCTAATTCAATCGGTGTTATTAAGTTTCAACAAAATCAGTTTGCAAGAATACCTGATAATTGTTATGCTCTCTACTTACGGGAGTCTAATGAGCTTTTGACCGAGCTAGCATCAGGGGGAATCCTTTTACCGAGCTTGGAGATCCGGACCCAAAATAATTACGGGGCAATTAAAGCAAAATGATATAATATAATAATAACTAACAGGATTATAATAAAGCTCAAAAAATTTAATGGCTTTCTTATGCTAACAGAGATCTAAAACTAACTTAAACCTACGAACCTTCCTGTAAAGGAAAATTTGTTAACATTATGAAATTATAATAACTTAGCTTTCATCTGAGCAATTGCCTCATTAACCTCTTTAGGTCCACGTTCCCACGGTACAATAAATCACAATCCAAGGTACACAAAAGGTACTAATGTTCGAAGCACTTGTCTTTAACCAAAGGTACTAATGTTCGAAGCATTTTTCGTTAACCAAAGGTACTAAGGTTTGAAGCATTTTTCTTTAACCAAAGATACTAAGGTTCGAATTCGATTAAAAAAATCCAACGAATCCAATTACCATTAAAATGGACGCCACTCAGTTGTCCCCGAAGGAAATCTCCCAACTGAGAAGGAGAATCGACACACAAAAAACTACAAGTATAAAACAAAAAAAAATACATATATTAAAGCGAAGCTATCTCCAAAATTGAAAGCCAAATAAATGGTGGAAATACAATTGTTGATCAATCCGATGCTGACATTAACTTAATTAATTAATTTTCCATTACATAATAAATTTGAAAGGATCATAAAATCATAAATCACTGGTACACTCTTCAAATGATCAAAATACAATATAATAAAATTACTTTAAAGTTTAGTTTCAGGAATCAAACCACCGATATCTAAATAAGGGCAAACAAATGTCGTGGCCAACGAATAAATATTCTTAACAAAACGCGATATACAAAAATCGAATATCTCTACGAAAAATTTACCTAAATAAAAAAACACGATAAATATAGGTACTAAACACCTCAAAAGCTTTTTCGGTTTACAAAAAAAATATAAAGTGAATTAATTCGCCGAATAAATAGATTTCGATTTATAAAATAAAACTTTTGAAATTTTAAAAATTTTGAGGCTGCTCCGTACTTGGTGAGCTCGCTGCGAGGAGTTCTGTCGCCCGAGGTTGCACTTCCTTCAGACATGTGGTAGCAGCGGGCTTTTCTCCTGTCTATTCCTGTATGCCCCCCAGCCGGGTCTTCAGTATCTTCGTGGCGGACTGTTACATCGACCTCTTAGACCCCTCCCCCGTTCGTTGACACGGGTTTGGGTTTCCGATCCCCGCCAGTGGGCAGATTTTTGTGCTTCCCTGTGCTGCTACTCTTTGGGATCCCAATCTAAAAGTAATAAGATTTGGCACTTTACTGCAGATTCGCAATTTTTTCACTTTCGCTACTTTGCCAGAGGAGGGACGATATGGATTACTCTTGTGGAAAATTAATATCCGATTTTGAAATTTTTTCCATTGTTTTAAGGTAAGTTGTTCAGTACAGTATTCTTAATAGCTCCCTCCAAGCATATTTTATAACAATTGTTTTATTACTAAGAATTATTAATTTTATTTATGCTTATAGTAATTAGCATCCTCCGAGCTTTCAAAAGCTCTAAAAGGTTTTAAAAAGCTTATAAGTAAAATATGTAATTACGATTAATGTATTTGAAATTATGTAGTACTTAAAAATTTTTCTTGTTACAGGCACATCATTGCGAGTTGCAATCCATTGGGAAATTTAATTGAAGAGTAACCAGAACGAGAATATTAAGAAGAAACGCAAATTTGATGCACGAATGTAATTCGGAAGAATATTTCCCGAATACAAATATTGGTTTAAATATTAAATTCCTATTTCTTTTTTTTAATACAAAATATCCATTTTAAAATTTAAAAAAATATTTTTTCTATTTCGGTACTTTAATCCACTCCTTAACGTACTGTTTTGGTCTCAAAACAGTGCGTTAAGAAGCTCTCTTAACGTACTGTTTCTGGGGGATTTTCTTCTGCTAAGTTTGCGTCAAGTTGCACTGACGTTTACAAATGTCAAATATCATTTATTAAAATGTTTATTTTTAGAGCTTATTAGAATTGAAATGTAATAAATAATAATGGTTTTACATATTTCATTCATTTTTATTTGTTAAATTTAAATTATATAGACAGAAGTAGGTGCATTATTTAAATTTAAAAAAATAAACTTGCGACATCTATGAATCATTGAACTAAATGATGTGACATCTCAGTCAGTGCCACCACAATTATTATAAAAAGAAAATCTCCACGATGTTAATTATTTAAATATTTTAACAAATTAATTTTATTAAAATGTGAAATAGAAAAAATAGTATAAATTACACGTTTCATAAGCCTTGTTAAGTGGGCTCCTTAGACAAATTTCTTATGGAGTTGTTAATGTATCGTTTTGGCAGCATATCTCCGTTAGTTTTCAATTTTTTTTAACCAAATTTATACAGAAGACGTATTATACATTGCTTTACAATTACTACGGATGTTTTTCCAAAATTGTAATTTTTAATGCTTAAAAACATTTATTAAAGATATGTGTTTTTTAAGAAATTCAAAAAATCATAATACTTCTACTCATGGCACTTTTTCAAAATTTCCTCCGTAGTAATTGTAGATTTTTATATTTCCCTTCGATTAAAAAAAATTTCATTGCAATAGCTTTATTAATAAACGCGTAATCTTGGCGAAACGATTTGCCATAAATTTCTTATTGAAATACACTCTATCTTTTTTTACTCACCATCTCTATTTAACAACTTACTTTACCGTGGTTAAAATGGTCAACTTTTGAGCCCCGGCAGATTTATGACAGGTATTGTACACACAACGAGTACTACATTTTAAAATTTTCTACCCAAATATTATAAATAGGTGTTCAAAAAGTTGAACACCACAGTCTTCTTATAGATAAGTTTTGTGAGAAGTCGATTTTGGATTATTTGTGATTTTGTGTATAACTATCAACTTCAGAATGGCGAAAAGAAATTCAACAGACGGAAGAACTCTCAGCAGTAGAAAGAAACTAAAGGGCAATATCGCTAATTTGCGAAAACGATGGGCAACAAAGGTAAGCCATATTATTTTTTATAAATAAAAATTCACGCAATTTCCATTAGTTAATAACAAAGTTTTCTTAAAAGATTGATTTTACATCGATTTTTTCGGATAACTCGTGACAGTTTTTAAATGAAATCTAATTATTAGTAGTATAAATATAAGATTAGTTAGTGGAGTAATAAAATCGTCTTTACATCAAAATTGTACGAAATATTATAGCTTTGAATATTATATTTTTTATACCTACTGCAAACTACAACCTCCACCAAAATGACTTTATAATTCCTATTGTAATCTTTACAAAAGATCTGAGCTTTTAAATAGCCAATACAAACAATACCAAAGGTAAAATATTTCAAATTATTTATCTGACAAAATACTTATTCTAGGAAGTAGGGTTGTACTTTCTTTTTAGTATAAGAAATTTTTGTTATACCGTTATACCTACCTAAAGTTAAATAAATAAAGATTAAAATTATAAAGTTACTTACTTGAAAAAAAGTGCAAATTTTTTGTTCCTACCATAAATTTAAATATCTTCCATTGTTATTGCAATTTCGCTACTACAACGCGCTTCAATCAAAAGCGTTACTGTTGCAAAGTAGGCATAAAAATTTTTACAAATTCTCTGAAAGATTTTCATAAATTTTTCAAAATATCTGGCTTAGAAAATGCTAGTAGAATATTATATTTTTTATAACTATTACTGCAAACTACAAACTCCACCAAAATGACTTTATAATTCCTATTGTAATCTTTACAAAAGATCTGAGCTTTTAAATAACCAATACAAACAATACCAAAGGTAAAATATTTCAAATTATTTATCTGACAAAATACTTAGGTATTCTACGAAGTAGGGTTGTACTTTCTTTTTAGTATAAGAAATTTTTGTTATACCAAAGAACATACAATAATTGTAATTGTATGTTCTTTGGTTATACCTACCTAAAGTTAAATAAATAAAGATTAAAATTATAAAGTTACTTGAGAAAAAGTGCACATTTTTTGTTCTTACCATAAATTTAAATATCTTACATTGCAATTTCGCTACTATAGCGCCTATGTCTACAACAGTAACACTTTTGATTGAAACGTGTATCTAATATAGCAACAGAGTATATAAATAAGGAAAATAAATTCATTATCTATTTTAGCGGATTCCCTCTAATTCTAGTACTGACACTTTAAATACGAATTCGAATACTATGATACCTGGTCCTTCTTCAGGAATGGCAGATAACATTACAACGAATGTTGAAGAAAATGTATTAGCTGGCACAGGTAATAAGCAATATTGAACCTAATTTCAATTTTTACCTAATATACTTAATTGAATTATAGATGATACTGAATCTCAATCAACTTCTCCTAAATTTGAAAATGTGGAAGGAAATAGAATAATCAATATTTCTCATTTCTTTAATCAATTAAAAGAGATAAGCTCGCACGGGCAACGTTTTGGCTGCACTTTAAATAATTTGAGCATTAAAAAAGAAATAAAGTTGGGTTTAATATCGAAATTCCTTATAAAATGTGACATGTGCAATGCTCAATTTTATTTAGAGTCTCAAAAATCAGAAGAGCATCTGAGAGAAGCAGAAGAGAACCTTAACTTTGATTTGAACTCATTGGCAGTAAAAGGCATTATGTCTATAGGGTCAGGTTATTATGGTCTTGAAAAATTTTTAGGCTCTATAGATGTTCCTTGCATGGCGGAAAGAACATACCAAAACCGCCATGAAATTGTGGCAACTGGTTGGCAACTAGTTGCCGAAAAAGAAATGAAATCAGCAGCAGATGAGGAGATTCGATTCGCAATTGAAACAGGTTCGATCGACAAAACGGGCGTACCCTTAGTACAAGTTGTGGTGGACGGAGCGTGGTCCAAACGATCATATAAAACAAAATATGATGCATTATCGGGAGTGGCAGCTATAGTAGGACACCATACGGGGAAAATTTTGTATATAGGGGTTAGGAATAGATATTGTGTCCACTGCGACAGAAAAAGTGTAAATAACTTAAATGCGATTCCCCATGTTTGTTCCAAAAATTATACAGGAAGCTCGACAAGTATGGAAGCGCATATTTTGGTCCAAGGATTCAAAAGTAGTATGTATATGTACGGTGTAAAGTACCATAGAATGATTGGGGATGGAGATAGCAGTGTCTATAACAAAATTCTAGAAGCTAGGCCGTATAGCGATATAACGGTAGAAAAAATTGAATGTAGAAACCACCTCTTCCGTAATTATTCAACGAAGTTGAAAAATCTCGTGAGCCTCACAACATTCAGTTGTAATGAAAGAAAGCTGTTAGAATCAAGGTTACTTCGACTACGAACTGGAGTAAAAAGTGCCATAAAGCAGCACAAGAAGACTTCAGATAAAAATGAAGCCTTAAAGAATTTAAGAACCGATATTCTAAATGGAGTAAATCACGTTTTCGGAGACCACAAATCTTGTTCGGATTACTTCTGTAAAAAGCGAGATGAAGAAAATCTGATGACTTTCCCAGCCTTTTGTAATTAAAATTATGGAAATTTTACGCCGCCTTGCGAATCATTCAAGGAGCTTACTCCTGGATGTCGACAGTAATGTGGTTGAACATTACAATGCTAAAGTTGCGAAATTCATTGGTGGGAAACGCATTAATTATGCCTTAAAAAATTCTTACGGTGCTAGATGTGCTGCGGCAGTCGTCTCTCATAATTCGATTACGGCACACACTACATTTAAAAAAGCTCTCCTTCTCCCGGCGTCGCATGGTAAAATTATTCGTCGTATAGAAATCCGAAAAAAATCAAAAAACGTGAAACGACAAATTATTTGCCAAACTAAAAAACATTATAAAAAAATCAGAAATGAAGTGCAAGACAAAGATTATGGAGAAGATTGCCAGAAAGCTGATATAGAGCCAATAATTTATGAAGAAGCGGAAAAGGAATTTATTAATTCTTTGAAACGAACCAATGAAGAACGAGAAGATTTGGAAATTCTAACTCGTTACCAAAGTCAATGCGGTAAATGGATGGAAGAAAGAAGAAAGTTATTAACGGCTTCAAATTTTGGTAAAGTTTGTAAACGAAAAATGAATAAAGACAGTTCGAAAATGGTGAAATCCATTTTATATAAAACGGCAAATTTGACCAACGTGCCCTCAATTCGCTATGGCCATGAAATGGAAGAAAATGCAAAAACTGCGTTAGATCCAGAAAGATCCCGCGTTCCTTCTTTTTTTGGCAACAGCTATCTATAGGTCTCATTTAAGAAGCTCTGGGTAATATTGTGGAATAAATAAATTAGTTTAGAACGGATTAATTCAAAATACGATTTAAGACTTGAGAGAACTGTATGAAGTGTCCCCTTAACAGTAATTTGTCAGCGAATTTAAGCGATTTCTGGAGTGTTTTTAAGAGACTATCGCGCACATTGTATTAAGAGTCTAGTCATTCAATAATAGACTATTTATCATTTTACTCACTTTTCAACAAATAAGGACTTACTTTTTGGCTTAGGTAGTATTTTTTAAATTTTGTGCATCTTAAATGTTGTCCAAATGGATATCAACAGAACAGAAAAATTACGGAAATTTTATAAATGTATTGTGTTCCTTGTTTAACGCCCGTGTTGCCGTATGACTCGGTCTCTCTCTCGCAAAATATTATACTAAATAAGTTCATTTGCATCGTTTCTTATAAATGGCCCTAGAGACTTTATTTTTGAAACGCGACTATATGTTAAGCGAGATCATAAGTTGACAAAGCTCTAATTCACCTATATGTAGCCAAGAAACTAAATTCCATATCGTGAAATCAAAAGTTGAGGGTGTTTAAAGTCGGAACTTTACACATTTTGTCTCGATATTTCCCAAAAACAAACTAATACTGCCAAAACTGATCATGGTTTTTAAACTCTATAAATCGTTTTCTATTTCCCAGTAGTGACTCTATTAATTGAGACCAAAAACAGTCCTGTGCGTGTAGTAATGACGGAGAAAAATAATGTTTTTGAAAGATGTAACGCGTGAGAAAAAAGACCCATATTTCAGGTTCGAAGGCTCATAACTTTTGTCAGTACCACGGAAAAATGTCGTAAGCCGAGATTCTGGTGCTTTGGAGGTTCTTTAATAAGATAGTAAAGGTGCCATATGATTCTACTCCGAAAAATTTTACTACACGAAATAAGCGACTTTTTACTGTCGATCCGCTCCACTATTAGGTTTAAGTTGTTCGATATAAAATAAATAAATAATAAAAAGCCTTCTTTCTAAATCGAGATCCCACGACCCTGCGGTGCTATTCTGTTTCTTTTTGACACCGGTGTGATCGTCGAATGGAGTGATACTGACACCAAAAACCGAAATCGGTATTCTGTTTCTTAAATAAGGGGCGTGAACGAAATAAGCGTCATAACAAAATCGTCAAGAATTGGTGTTATGTTAACATCGCCTCGGCAGGCGATGTGAAGGAAAAAATTGGCGCGAAGTGGTCAATTCTACGAATTTTTTTTAAGTTAAATTAAATTTTTGGGACACTATTACGCACAAAATGAGTTTGGTAAACCCTTTTCGGGCGAGGTTTATTTTTTAGAATATTTTTTATGTAGGTTGGGGAAAATCTTGGCTTGTGTAATATTAGAGGTTATTAAATTTAATTTACTCGGTTATTTTTAGCTATTAATTTTATTAGAATCATAATTTTATAAGGTTTGTAAATTTTTACATTATCACTGAGGCAGAGGCTTTATTCTTCATGTTACACAAATCGGAAACGGGGGGCCCATTGCCATTCTCCCTACTAGAGGCGAAGTTTCTGTGCTCTTCCATGTACTTTCCGACAATTAACTCTAGTATTTTTCCCACTAAAATACAAAGAGTAAAATAGCAAAATTATTCTTTACTCTAATTTTATTTCCATTTATGAAAAAAACATTACTATTTTACTAACCCCACAATTTCGATAGTCTCCATAGTAATAACACACTCTAAACAGCTGAACATAAACAAACAACTGTCAAAGTGGCCCGAGGTCAAAAAATATACACCACGTGACATTGGTTACTACATAGTCACTACCACAAAAAATACCGTTTCCCCTAGATTTAATGACTCTTTTTTTACATCGAACGAACAAGCGTCTTGAGATCACGTCGAGTAGAAACAGAATACCAATTCGGTGTAAAAGCGTGATCTCTTCGCACTTTTTCTCTTCACACCGGTGTGTGGAAGATTCATTGCTCAATTAACACCAGGCCCCGGACAAACGAATGGGGGAAGCTGAGAGAGGGAACTTTCGTTTGGGTTAATGACGCCAGGGGTACTGTAATCGCAAGAGAGACACTTACTGTCCTTGTCTGACTTGGTTATTTTAGTTACTTACTAAAATTTTAAATCAAACCGACAGATTTTGTTATTCCCCGTTAACATATAAATCGTGTAAAATTCGTTAAATTCGATTTTTACGCTGTTTTGTTCATTAATTTACAAAAAAAACGTGTTTTTAAGACTACAAATTTTGTATATTCGTTAAAATTATCAAGTAAGTACCTACTTAAAGTTATTTTTGTGTAAAATACAAAAGTAACGTCCTTTAACTTTTTTGTTATTTACAATTAAAAAACATTGATAAGTCAATTCAATAGTTGAATTCATAATTCATTCTGTAGTAATTAGAAAAATAATAAATATGAAGTGGTTATCTAATATTTCTTCTTTTGTTTTAGATTTATATACTTCGGCCGAGATCTAATATACGATGCTTTTCGAGGTATGAAATTTAAAAAGTTTTATTCCTACCATCAAATTTGATTGGGTGTTAAATGGTCACTAAGTTCTACAGTTGGGGATATTTAAAAGATATTGTTTACGTCGCAGAAGGATGAACTTTGGCAGAGAATAGTAGACGCTTACTAAAAATTAAGAAATCAAGGTGCATGGGTCTTTTCGACAACGACTGCAACTTTGTTTACGAGAGCAAGGACGACAGTTTGAACATCTTTTGTGGTAATTTTAAAGTGCGTAAGTGCGTTAAGCGTTTTGTTTATTTAAGATAACTCTACGATGCGCTAAATCCCATGTTTTTGTTGTGGGTAAAAAGTCGTTTTTCAAAGATGTAGAATATTTTTGTTTGTCAAGTAAAGTACTACTTAGGTAAAATTTATAATTGGCGTTTTTTGTTATTTAAAGTGAAACGAACGACGACCGATAGAAATGTAGAAGAGAACACAGTAATTCGTAAATTTTGAAAATTGTAATAATGTGTTATGTATAATTCTTTAAAAGCTCGATTACGTTATTTATTAAACTGTTTTTCTGCAATATTTTGTCAAATTGTTAACTGGACTTAATTTTGAATATTATTAATAACTGTTCTTGTAATTTACGTTAAATTATTGTACAAATTTTATGTAGTATTTATGCACAATAAAAGTATTAATCACAATTTCTGTTTATTTATTAGATAAATTAGAAAAATAAAAATAAATAAATAAAAATAATAGAAGTAAAATTTTAAATACCCGCGCATTCTTACTTTAGTTTGGGTTAATGACGCCAGGGGGTCGATTCGGGTAACGATCTCCGATATTTAACATTGTTCGTCCAATCTCGACATTATCTCTGATTAACACCGAGCTGGCGCCCAACAAAGTAAGAAAGTAACGAAGTATAAAGGTAGGGGGTGTTACAGCAATAACCAAGGCTATAACCTTCCATATTTGCAAGCCTAAATTGCAAAATTTTAAACTTGAATTTGTACTTGAAAAAATCGGAAGGCTTTAGTAAGGGCATGTGTTTAGACGGTTGCATGCATTTTAGGCGTAAGATATGCTTGTAGTCCTGTTATTTGAATGTCTGATATGAATGTCAGATGTCAGTTTCGTGTTAGGTTAATGGGGTTAACGCAATGTTTATTGTTTATTGATCATAGATAGGCGTAAGTAATTCTTTAAATTTAATTTTTAATATTGTACGAATTTTGTAGACCAAGAAAATTAATATGGAAGACAGTAAAGGAACCCCCGAGAGCGATTACAGCATCGAGTGTTTTCAAAATTATACTGCTCCAGAAGTATTTATTCAAGGTTTAGCCGGGATCGTTAATCAACAAGATGTAGAAAGCATGATTCGAGCACAAAAACAAATGTAAGTAGAATAGTAATAAATAAGTAATACACAGAAATGAAAACTTACCGAGTTTGAAAAGGCTTATTCTTGCCTTTGTTTAATTAAAGTTCTCTTTATATTTTAGGTTACAACGCTTTGAAAAAACCAACGAAATGCTAACAAACTGCAATGCTTTAAGTGCTTCGAGATTAAAAAATGTAGGACCCGAATTTAAAAAACACACCCAGTTACTTAACGAAATGAAAAAAGATTTGGACTACATATTCAAAAAAATACGGGTAATTAAAACTAAACTATCTTCGCAGTATTCTGACGCATTCATCGAAGCACAAAGAAGTAGTTTGGCAGAAGAGTGCGAAGAAGATGCAGTTATTCATAAAAATGAAGACGTTCAGCAAAACGTTACCAATTCTAGCGATATTGACCATAAAAGTGTGTCTGAAGAAAATGAACCTGCGAATGCTAATATGAAGAACGAATAAACCTTTCAAGGCCCCATTCATTTATTGTGTTACCACTGAAGAAGTTTGGTTTTCTCAAAAATTCTAAATATACATCACACACTTACTCTAGAACTCCTGGAGGAAAGACACTCATGCCAGCTATATTATGTAAAAGTTTAATTTAGTTGTAAGCCACAATGTGATATTAAATATTTAAGTTTAGTCGTTGTACATAGGTATTTCAATAAATTCTTCAACTTATTAGTTTTTCAGTTTTATAAATTAATGTAACAATCAATACAAACTATAATTATTATATTAAAAAGTTAATTACGCATATCTTGTAGTAAATAGTCTGGCCTTTTTCTGAAATTCTACGTTATTATTTTTAAATTCGTCGGCTACTTCAACCATTAAGGGATCATCCGGATTAGGACTTTCCAATAGCATTTGAATTGCAATTAAAATACCTTCGATGCCAATTGTCGGTTTCCAATTACCTTTAGGTGGCATTTTAATTAAATTGAGACATATTCTACCTCCATCGTCGATGTTCGGGTGATACACTTTGGTCAAAAACTTGATGGAAGGTGGTGAGAATGGATAATTATCCGGTATCAAAAGTTCTAATTGAAAAACGCCTTTAGCATAAGGGGTCTCTTCTGGTCCTATTATAGTTGCTTCTAGAAGATTCAGTTTATCATCTTTAGTACATACTGATATTCCACTTGGTGGTGATTGGCGTATCTTCGCTAATTCTTTAAACAATCGCTGTTGTTTCTGCATTTTAGGTTAGGAAGTAAGAAACGTGGAACTCCGTCGAGTAGCAATACTTAAGTGTTGGTCAAATTCGACGACTGGTAAGTACACTAGAATAATAGAAATCGTTGGTAAGTCATTAGAGATTAGAGAATGCCTTCGCGTTAAGGTTATTAGTATAATTATTAATTTTAATGTTCCACCATTAACGTTAACGAGTTTCTACATTTGCAAAATGTTCTTAAATATACGTACAATTAAAATGTTTTATAAATTTCGTTTTTAAGTCCTCTTATTATTTCCACAATACGTTATCAATTTTTATCAAGGTTGTTAAATTAAATTTGTTTATACTCAGCTGCAGCTCGGCACAAACAAAATTTTTTTAAAGTTATAACCAACCTCGCAGTGTGTAAATTCCCTAACAACTTCTCATTCTCCATTGGTTTATTTTGAATCAACATCATATTGTGCTGTCAACTGCCGAACTGCTGTTTCCTCCTTCGTCAAAAACCATAATTTTGTGACAAATTTTTATCGAAATGGCTCAAAATGTGGATCCTATATTTGCGGAGCATTCTCAAAATGCCAAACATAACGAAGACGGTAGAAATAATGCAAACGATGGCCACGCCGTTACTAAAAGGTGAGAAAAACGAATTTAAATGATTATAACCTAATTTTGTTTTGTTAATGTTTGTTTTATAGATTACAAAAAGAACTAATGACTCTTATGATGACTCAAGAGAAAGGAGTTTCTGCTTTTCCAGAAGGCGAAAATTTGTTCAGATGGATTGGTACTATTATAGGACCACACGACACCGTGTACCAAACACAAAAATATAAACTACATCTACAATTTCCAAATTCATATCCATATACGGCTCCGCTCGTTAAATTTATAACTCCGTGTTTCCACCCAAATATCGATAATAATGGTAATATTTGCTTAGACATATTAAAAGACAAATGGTCGGCTTTATACGATGTACGCACGATTTTGTTGTCGATTCAATCGCTCTTGGCAGAACCAAATATTAATAGTCCATTAAATGCGTTAGCTGCCGAATTGTGGTGTAAACCCGAAGAATATAAGAAACATGTTCTCGATACATATAAACAAGTTTAGTTTTCAAATGTATTAGCTAATATTATTTTAAATTTTAGATAATTACGTGCTAGAGAAACTAGGTATTTTCCGACACTAAATTTATTATTCCTAAATTAATATTGTTTATTTTATTTATACTTATTCAAATTGACTATTGTAATTGCTTTCAATAAAATATTCAAGTCTGTGTATTCAATTTTAGTTTTACTGTTTGAGCATCGAGCTTTTAGTCTAGGTGCACATTGAAAAGTAGATGATTTAGGGATTTACACTGCAGGTGCAGTGTAGCTTTTTGTATCTTGTATGTTTCCATACAATCGCATTGTATTCTGTGACAAAATGTGCAAGGCTGTATGGAAACATACGAGATACAGAAAGTTACACTACACTGTCCTAGGTCACATGCATTACCTGCCTCTCAATCTGCCCCTTGACCTATTTGTAGCAGTTATGATGTGCCCATATACTAAATTAATACAATGCTCCAATTAAGATTCGTAATGAAACTATCACGGAGTAAATTGAAAATTAACATTTTTGAAGTTCTAATTCTATTTTTATTTTCAACAATTTGTTAATGACGAACTATTTTCCCGAATTTATGGAAATGGAAACATGATCACAAAACTAAAAATTGGATGCAGTTTTTAACTATGAATAAACCATCTCTTTACAGTTTTCATCCTAAAATAATTAGGGGAGCCAATAATTGCAGCCATTTTATTTAACATTGTAAAACCGTATGTACCAGATTTCAATCAGCGAATTAGCAGACTGTATATATAATATAGTAGTAGTATTCTGTAATAAAAAGTACTAACTCCTCTCGATATGACGCAAATAAAATTTGCAAGTTACACTAGATGAATTCTCCATATTTGATGATCCCATTTTTATAATTTATATATAAAGAAATTATAGTTTCCTTTAATTATTTAATATGATTAATTTACATAAATAATAGGTATAAAAGCCGTAATTAAAAAATATATATTAACAATATTACAGTGAACCATTAGAGAAGTTCTAAAATAATGTATTTTACAGAATATGACTAGATTTGAACAAGATTTATTAGTTATATACCAAACTTAGACTCCTTGAAAAGGAAACAAAACGTATCATAATCTGACCTACATTCGATAACTATTTTTTCGTAATCTCGTACCTGCTGGAATACGTCAGTTTGATAAATGGCTAATTTTGAACCGTGTCTACAGGGTGATTTTGAATCAATGTCAGAAAATTTCAGGGATGATAGAATAAGTTAAAATCATTTTTTGTTGTATGTTATGGGGGTCGCCGACGCTTCGTAACTCCGTTTGGGGTGGGGATGGCTTATTTTTTACATAATATTTTTAAAAGTGTAACAAGATATTGGATTTAAAAACGCATCTTGTTAATTTCTTGTCAGGTGAACAGATTTTAATGTAATAGCCAATGAAAAACATCTCTGTAACTTAACAATACGTACGTATTGGCTCATTGGCTATTAATTCGAAAACTGTTAATCTGGCAAGAAATTAACAAGATACCTTTTTGAATCCAATCGACTTAAACACTTGAATACGTCTACTCAAAATAAAAAATGTTCACTGCTAAAAATATTATTTAAAAAATAAGCCACCCATAAGCCATAAGACATGATATAACGGATTCAATGATCCGAGAAAACTTTCAAATGGTTAATGGTTAGATTGCCACTCGAGTCAACTAATGAAAATCATAGCTTATTTCCCATTATCTAATACATAATAAAATAACTCTGAAATGATGTTTTCGATACTTACATAGTCATCAAAATTAGAATGTAAATTGAAGGCTTAGGAAAGTTTCTAATATTAATAAAGGACAAACATAAAACTGTATAAGTACATTATAGACATTTTCGCCCTTCCTAAAACATAATGTAAAAGTTCCAAAAATATACGTAGAATTATAGTGTGTCCAAAATCAAGTATTGTATCGCTTTGTTTAACCTTTTTCACGATGGTGTGGGGTACAAACGTATCTCAACGAACCGTTTTTCTTATTAAGTCAAAAAATTTTTTTAGGCTGTAATTTTTTGTTATCGTTCCTTCGGTCATTTACCAGCTACTAATTAATAAATTACTTGTTTCGAGTTATCACTATTCCCGCAAAAAAATATATAAATGCTATAGATACAAACGTATCCCACATCGTCTTATGTATTACATGTGACTCATGTTTATAACACTATCGGAATTAGTCATTTTATTTTTGTAATTTGATATTATATAAACAATATTTATATTTTCTACGTCTTTTTTAAGTTGATCAAATGTAACCAGATTATAAAAGTATTTCGGTTTGATAGTATAAGCAATAAACTGGTGGGATACGTTTGTACCGCACCTTATGCGTCGGTAGCATTCAATGTGTTAAATCAAAATCTGAATCAGTATGAGAAACTCATATTATAACATTACCTATTTAAGTGAATCTGCATCTTGATTAATAACAGAGATAGTCATAAGATAGTACCATAGTACTCGGTTGGGGACACAGTATAATCTTCCAGATTCAGACTTATTTTAAATGAAACAAAAAATAGGTACATTAAAATACAATTCATCTCTTTCTGTGTTAATAATATTACCTTCTTATTCCAATTAACTTATTACTGGTAAATAAAATCTTGGCACAATAAGGACTAACACCTTACGATGGTTCGACCAAGAAAGAAACGGAAAATTCAAGTCTTACCAGCAATTAAACACGTTTCAAACTAAGAAACTTTCAGTTCGGTTATAACAATTTAAGATTTAACAATAATTAAAATAAAAAACAACAAAATCGTAACCGCAGCTAAAATTATAATAGCGCACATTTTTCTATTTTTTCTTTGATAAGCATCAGCCTTTTGTAATTGTTTGAAACCTTCGTACACCTGAGTGTGAGTAGTTTCAATATTATAATCTATTCTATCTAAAATACTTCCTTGATCCAAGACCATTTGACTTAAATCTTTAAAAATTTCATTTAATTCGATGATAGATTTAACGACAGCATTAATTTCCTGTTCGCGCTGTTGAGCTACTTGCGTATTTTCTTCTTCTAAATAAAGTAACTGTTGCTGAGTAACTTGTTTTGAACTATTCACAAAAAAGTCATCGATACTATCATTTTGATTTGTAAATAAATCGTAATCGTATTCGGGAGTGGAATTTTCAAAATACTTATTCGACCGCTCTTCTCTCGATTTTAGTTGCCTAATATAATTACTTTGTGAACCACGAAACTGTAAAGACATTTCCTGTAATGACGTAGCCAAAGAACGAACTACATTAACCGTTAAATTTCTTTCCTTATGTGTACCTAAAAGCAATAGTTTAGACATTTCTTTACGAATTTTATAAAAATTACCTTCTAAGCTATGACTCTTAATGAATTGAACCGTCCTGTGTACGCTGTTAAATAGCGACGTAATTTCTGAAGTGCAATTTTCAATTAACTTTTCTTCCTCCGAACTTTCGTCAAATGTAGGCCTGTGTAAATGTTGGGAATGTAACATATTAAGTTCGCTAATTTTAGATTTTAGCTTAGTTAAGGTAAACTGAGCTTCTTCAAACTGATCTATCCAAACAGGTGGCAAACTAGTGTTTGAAAGATTTCCTTGCTCGACGTCGTATAATTCGACCAAAGCCATATGCTCCGAAGTCTCCTAAACATAATTTCGTTAGAAAACGTTTATTAACAAAACTCTCCTAAACATTCTTAGTTAAACCTTAACCTTAATTTAATGATCACATACTTGCTCCGAATAAATATGCCGATTCCGTATTGCATTATTACGCATTAATAAAAAAACTTCAGTCAAATTTCGTGTAGCCATTTCTATTAAATAAGTAATTAATTGATTAAATACAACAGCATTGAGTTTTATATTAATTTTCAATTTAAATTGTTGTCGAATGTGTTGTGGTGTTGTTACCCATAAATTTTTTTTTTTTTTTTATTTCTTTCTTTATTTATGTTGTTACCAGTGACAAAATTTGACGTTTCGAGTGACAGTGACAATGACAGCTGGCGAAACGAAAAAGTCCCTAGGAACGAACAGCAATAGGATCCAATAGGATCGCAGGGTGTACAAAGTACAAATGTATAATTTACACTAATCTATTTTGGATTATGTATATTTTTAGGTTAATTTAAAGTAATTAATAGTTGTACAGTGCTTTGCAGGTAAGATATATGTGTATTAATATATGAAACTCTGTTTTCCATTTAAATGTGTTAATTATAATTTCGATTAATATACTGAATACGCATTTGTGAGTCATGCACTTTTTTATAGCACCTCAACTGACAGAATCAATCATATGGGTTTACAGATGGTGGGGTTCATAGCGGAATGGTTCATCATGTGTGTCAGATTTGAAGAATATCATTTATAGTATAATCATAATGGCATTTTATGCCAAGAAAATGCCTTCTAATGCCGATTCTATCGACGAAGTTGATAAGTTACCTTCCAAAGACAGAGTCTCGGACATCGACATAGCTGGATTTGTGATATCGATAATAAGTCATATCGTTGATGTTGGGCTGGATTGTAATTTAGCGTATAGATATTACAGCGGTGGCGAAATTGAGTGTTTTCTGGCTACATTAGGATTTATTTTAGTACCAGCTTTAATTAACACCGCTTTTAGCATACGCATGTAAGTATTAAACATTATAAGGGTTATTTAGATCGTTAATATACTTATAAAGTGCCATATGCGTATTATTTCAACTTTTGGCGAAAAAATGGCTATAAAAGTATCATCCTTGAAGTCCAAATTTGTAACTGCATAAATCATAATCACACATCCTGCATATCAATTAATTATTTTATAATTATTGCCCCAAAGCATCCTGTAAATCTTGAGATCACTTTGTGTCTAAACTACTGAACAACAATAGCTTTTGTTTTAGTCGTATTATGACGAATTAATTTTTATCTTGAGTACCTTTTATAATTTTAATGAGTACAGATAAAATGCACAGTATAAATTTAAACGTAAACTAAATTTATTAAGTTGAAGGAAGGAGAGAATCAATTTCTAAAACACTAGAATATTGAGCATGGATAGACGATCCTTTATGATTTACAAATTTTTAAATATTTCGTTCGTTTACAACGTATTAGATCCTTTATGATATCGATTTAATTTGTAAAAACATTTTTAGGTACGTTATGGACCAAAATGAAAAACCAAAAACTACGTTAACTAAGAAATTTACAAAAAGAAGAATTTGTTATGTAATTGTACTAGTTTTTCAATTAGCTCCCATTTTAAGATACTTTGATGCCTTACGATATGCCTTAAAATCTCGAAAAGCCGAAAAAAGTGGCGATTTCGAAAATCAAAGAAAATACTACGAACTAATGGTTAAAGAGGATTCGGACGTTGCCTTACTTAGAGTTTTAGAATGCTTCCTCGAAGCGGCGCCGCAACAAATATTACAATTGGCCATTATTTTCCACACACACGGAAAAGGCATCAATGCCTTTACATGTAAGTTGTTTAACAATGTCAAAATAATCACTGCAACATTTGATTTTAGTTATTCATCAAATTCTATCCATCGGCAGTTCTTTTGTTAGCATGGCATGGTCGATGGCTTCGTATCAACGATTATTAAGGTTTTCTTTAAAAGATAAAAATAATATATCGTGGGCGGGAACAATTATGCAATTTATGTGGCATTTTCTCGTGACTGTATCACGAATTTTATGTATTAGCGTAGTAGCTTCGGTTTATTTAAGTTACACAGTTCTCGGTGTATTTATTCATTGGTTCGTGATGACGGTGTGGCTTCATTTGGGTACTAAAGAAACAAACTTTTGCAATAAGAATAAAATGTACGATTCAGCTTTGTTTGCTATATTTGGTATGGTTTACATGTTTACTTACGTCAACTTAAACGAAGGTAAAACTTTTATGAAATACTTATTCTTTTACCTCATTT
Source organism: Malthinus flaveolus (assembly GCA_950108345.1). Taxonomy (NCBI): domain Eukaryota; kingdom Metazoa; phylum Arthropoda; class Insecta; order Coleoptera; family Cantharidae; genus Malthinus; species Malthinus flaveolus. The sequence continues at coordinate 58,034,247 of OX467285.1, forward strand.
TATTTTTGGAAAACACGGCCGCAAATGTATTTTGGATTTTGAAACCGGACAAAGAACGTCTGAATAGTTTATATTACAGACCAGTTTTATATTTAAATATTATACCTTTTATATTAGGTATCATATTTATGATTTTATACTATAAGGTATTTCATCCTAGTACAGGATCCAGTAGAAATAAGCAGAGATGTTCCATAAGTTGACTATCAGAACGAGGTAATTAACTAAAATACTTATGCACGAGAATTTGCAAAAGTTGATGGAAAAGATCTGATACTCGCAGTGATATTAATTACTATTAGCAAATTTAAATTATTTTTATTAATAGTAGCGCTTATTTATGAATTGATAATTTTGATTTTAAGTTGGAAAAATAAGTGATTTGTGACTTTTGTGCTGATAATTTACTAAATTTTGTAGTATTTTATTTTATAGTGTTAATCGAAAGTCTCGACTGGTATTAAAATACTCCAGAAACATAAATAGTCAATTTAAGAAGTCACTTTTTGTCCATTGTAAAATTAAATGCAGACAAATTGCTTAAATAATATTGTAGGGTTTAATTAACTTATTTTTTGTAGCAATTTATAAACGAGTAATACTCGAATTTGTTAACATAATTTGTGATTATAAGAGCAAGCGTATTGATGTGTAGATCTGTAATTTAAACGCTTTCTCTTTTACTTAAAATGTAATCTAATGTTACTTTGTAAAACGATTTTTGAAGGAAGATACTGAAATTCTAAATTTAATTGTATCCAATCTGCCTCATCGTATGACTAGTTCAATTCGATAGCCCGGATGGTTTACCGTTACTGAACGAAATTACTCTTCTATTAAGATGGTTGTGACATACGCCTTTATCAAGTATCTTCCAAACTACCAGACATTAGATTTAAACACGAATTTAAAAGTATTATAATATAATGTAGAATCATTTTTATACCATCTATTTCTGAACTCCTTTACAAATTTTATATAATAAAACTTGAAGTCCAGTATATTTAAAATGTAACTACCTATTATGTTATACGTAAACGTAACGTTCCTTCTACTAAACTGCAAATTGTGATGACATTTAGTTACATTACTAAGAAGGAATTGAACGCAACTTAGATATTGACTATATTTATGAAATATATACTTGTGTTTAAACCCTTAATGCATGTAGCAAAACGAAATTTTTACAAAACTAGGAATTTTAAATACTTGATAAAATACTTTGTATTGTGATTACGAATTTAAATTAAGTAATTTGTTTATTATTTTAAGTAAACGTGCTCTATCTTGAAGAGTTTATAATTCTCAAACTCTCAATGTAAACTGAAAATAAATTAGCTGATTATTTATTCTGAAAGATTAGTTTGATTCATTTGTAACCAGTTAAAGCAACAAATAAGAATGATCTATATTTTCTTCCACTAGTGCAGGAAGCACTTTGAAAACAACTGTGTATAATATGATTTTGCGAATAATAATAAAGCATGCTATGGTTATATTATGATACTGAGCTATTTACAGTTTCAATAATTAAATATTATGTAAATTATCAAGAGTGACCAGACAATGTAACAAGAGAGAACATTATTTATTGCAAAAACCCTGAAAAGTCAAATTTTTACAATTTTATACCACCCATCGACAAAAATGCTCTAAAGATTGGTAACGTGGTCATGTTTCAAGATAATTTAAGTCGAAAACACTGGTATTTTTTGTCTACGATCCAATCAATGGAAACTGAAATACTGACGAACGCAGGATGAAGCTATTATATAAAATACAAAATATCTTGTGATGTACATGCTTTGCAATGGAGAACTTTTTTATGCAGTGCCAAGCATATTGCAACAATAAAAGAATAAATTGCTATCATCAAAGCCTCAGTCTACTCTACTTGACTACTATTCATAGTTTTTTATATTTCAGTCATTTTTATAAGATACCGTTCTCGAACTGCTTAGCAAACTCCCAAAATTGCTTACAAACTACAATCACTCTGAATCGGTACTAAAATGTGCATGCTGTCGCCAATTTACATCACAAAATAGAGCAAAGCGCTAAAATTATTACTTTTGTTATAATAGTATAAACAATGCAAAAAAGAAACCAATTAAGATAGATCTTTATAAAAAAGCGACATTCTCACCACTCGTAATAATTAACCAAAGAACTTTAATTAGAATTATTGGAGAGGTACTTGATAGGTATTTCAAAAACAAGCCTGGTTATCTGGTACAACCATCATAACTTTATAAAAATATTTAACTCATTTGTGCTCATGCTATTAGGTTGGAAGTTATAATTAATAATCTTAAAGGATGTAGTGCACCAAGTGCAGTCACATCATGATACTACGACTAGGATTTATAATGCTCCTACGATACATTAGTCTAGTACGAGATTATTTTTGTAATATGTTGTAGTTCTAAGGTTATGATAGTTGTACTACACTGAAACTTCATTGTACAGAAAAAAAAATTACTTTATTTCTAATACCTACGAACGGATGTAGTTAATAATTTAAATTTATCATTTCGCATTGCAAAATTCTATTCGAATGCTTATTTTTTTTCTTTAACGATTTAGAATTAAATATTAAAAACAAATTTTAAAATACACTAAATAATTAAATTATTAGAAATTATTAAATAAATTTATTATAAAAAAAATAAAAACTAAATTGCTTTTGGTTATCGTACCCTCAATATTAATCTGTAGGATTTTGTACTACAATCAGTATAAATTCTTTATCAGGAGCTACCATAATTTCGTGCTTTTTTGACCGGAGTCTTAAAAATGTTAGATCATTTGAAGGATCTAAATCGCGCACAACGCTACGTGCTTTATCCGATAATGAACTTATTAATCCAGCATATTGTACTGTTGTTGTGTTATCTAACGTAGTTTTAATTGGTATACCTAATAACAAGTAGCAGTAAGATTATTGATCAAACATTAATTGTAGCTTTACGTTACCTTCTGCATTAACAACGATAGTACCAACAACCCCTTTATGGGATTGGATACGTTTCATGGTTTCATCAACTTCGTTAGACTAAAAAGAACGTCACTTAAGATTTTTAAATAGTATGAAATTAAACACTTCTTACCATTTTTACTACGAATTAAACGTTAAATTGGAGCAGTAGGTGAACTGTCAGATATCCTTCAGGAACAAAATTGACGCATGACATGACGGTATCACTAAACAAGTTAGGGAATTTTACTTTTTTGCAAATTGCAAGGAACCATCAAGGAACTATTTGAAAAAGTATGGTTAGATATTTGTTATAACTTATACTTATAACCGTACTTTTCACTACAGCGAAAATGAGTGGTAAAGAATTATTGTCTAAAATTGGTTTACGTTTAGATGGGCGAAGAGCTTATGAGCTAAGAAAAATTAGATGCAAATTAGGTGTCTTCACACAGCCCGATGGGAGTGCCTACATCGAACAAGGACTAACGAAAGTACTTGCAGCCGTGTATGGACCCCACCAGGTAAATACGGCTTAACAATTTATTTTCCCAAACTTCAAAAGTATGAATAGTTGTGGTCGCAAGAAGGGCACCAAAATTAGTCTTATTTTCATTAGCTGGACATAGACATGCGGCTTGTAAACGTAGTTGCATATAACATGTGTTTATAGCACGCTGCGAGCAAAACCGTGTATGTGCAAATAGTGTCTGTTTCTTTTGTAAAATTAAATAATGAATATCCGCAGTCAGGGGTGTCCGCACCCATCTAAAGCTATAGGTCTCGTCTGTAAAACCTTAGCAATTGAACGGACGTAAAAAAAATTAATATCCATAAAGACAGTTAGTTTCAAGTATTTTGGATAAGAGATTGTATACCGGAGTATCAGATGCAGATAGTAAAATGTATTATTTAACAAATTGTAGGTAAAAGGAAGTCGGACAAAGGCTCACCACGATTGTGCTATAATAAATTGCCAATTCAGTATGGCGGTATTTTCCACGGGTGAAAGAAAAAAACGACCTAGAGGTGATAGAAAATCTAGTGAAATATCGATACATTTACGCCAAGCTTTATCGGCTGCAATTAAAACGGAATTATATCCTTGGTCACAAATTGATATTTATGTTGAAGTACTACATGGAGATGGTGGAATATACCCGGCTTGTGTTAATGCTGCAACATTAGCGCTAATAGATGCAGGTATTCCCTTAAAAGAATACGTATGTGCATGTAACGCAAGTTTAGGTAATAACGATGTTCCAATGGTGGACATATCGCATCAAGAAGAAATAATCGGTGGTCCTACATTAACCGTTGCCGCTTTACCCATGTCGGGTAAAATCGTTTTAATGGAAATGTCGCAGAGATTTCACTTAGACCACTTACCTAAAGTTTTAGATAAAGCGCTACAAGGTTGTAAAGACATTAAAACAATATTAGATGAAGCGGTGAGACACCATGTCAAAGATGTTGGTAGTTCGACAGGTTGGGCTAATACTAGCGAAAAATTAAGAAATTAAATTTAAAAGTAATGTACGTAAATTGTATTCATTTCATGATACATGTTGTTACTTTTATTTGAAAATGTATTTACAGTTCTCTGAACATTACATAATACTTGTTGCATATATTTATACTTATATTAAAATATAAAATTAAATGTGTATTTACTTTAGTGAAAAATTAAATTCAAAAATATTATCTTGATCATGTAATCGTGAAGTAAAAAAATATTAGTTTGCTGTAGCATCTGGATGTCTTTCCAAAATCATGCCCACTCCCTAAATAATAACAAAAATTAATAAAATAAATATGTACTAAAATAATTCAAGAGTTAAACAGGCTCTTTTAAAAAACACTTTCCAAAATGAAAACCTCTTTTATTGAAGAAATGGACAATAGTGTTTTCTAAAAGTAACTTCTTACTTAAGGTTGCGATATTCTAGAGTGAGAAAGGTATATGCTCATTTTGAAAAGTAAGCAACTTTAAGAATAACGACAACTGTTATCAAATAGCTACATTAAAATTTATATAGTTAGGCGAATTTATTCCCAATTTCAGAAGGCCCCTGTCCTTATAATAGAAATATAAAAATTCAAAAGCGTTTTACTGGAGCGGTTGGTTCAGGTTCATTATGTTAATTATTCTTCAAAACTAAGTCTTTAAGTGAAGAAGAAAGTATAGAGTACGATATGTATATCTCGGAATTTTCATTTTTTATTTAAAAATGGCCCAAAAGTGGGTAAATAAAAGCAAGCAATTTTCCTCACTTTCAGTAAGCCTTATCTCTATTAAATATCAACATTTCAGCAACAAAATTTAGCTTACATTGTAGCCCAATCTTTCTACTTTATTTTTTATCTACATAATTTTTTTGTAACTTCAATAGGTTTCGCTGCTCAACCGCTCCAGTAAAGCACTATTTGCAAGATTTCTAACATGGGCAAAATCGCAACCTTAAAGAGGTTTTCATTATTTTCTACCAGTCGTGGAAAATAATTGAGAACAATTTGGAATGTTTTTCAAAACAGCCTGTCAAAATATTCCGAAAAATGCATAATAAATAATACGAAATTGTTGGAGCTGTCTTGAATGGCAATTCAACTACAACGATACCGGTATCGCTCTTAGAATCACTTGATCACGGCCCATTAGCCCCCTGAAACCTCTACAACTAATGACGCCGTCTGTGAAAGTTTTCTAATGTTAAATTGTTTAAAAAAATCAACCAAAAATGTTTTGAGCGGTCTAGATATTTTTTTAATTTAATCACGAACAAATTCTACCCGTTTTTTATTCTAAGTTCAATTTAACCAGAGATATTGGGTAAAATCGGAGTAAAAAAAAATTTTTTTATTAACTTGTTTAAATAAACAATTTCCAATGTTTCGACAAACCTGTGAGAATACATCTTAACGAGTCTAAATTCAAAGATATTTTTCAAGTCGCTTGTGAAATTATAAAAATACCATAAGTAAACTAATACTCGATAATTAATTACCTGACCACCAGCTGCACACGCCGTAATTAAACCAAACTGTCCATCTTCGCGTACGAGCCTATTAGCAGTATGCATGCAAAGTCTAACACCAGTAGCGGCAAATGGATGTCCAATAGAAAGCGATCCTCCCCATGTATTTAACTTATTTATATCTAGTGTGCCTACTTTAGTTTTACGTTTCATATAATTCTGAGCAAACCAATCACTGTCCATTGCCTTCAAGTTTGCTATAATTTGTCCCTAAAATTCAAGAGTCAACAAAGTTACAAAGTGTAACTTTTAAACCTTACAGCAAATGCTTCGTGCACTTCAAACACATCGATGTCTTTCAAGGTGAGACCGGCTTTTTCGAGAACTATAGGTGTAGCATATGTTGGGCCCAATAATAGTTGATCGACGGGATCTTGCGATACATAAGTAAAATCACGTAAGTACGCTTTTGGTTTTAAACCAAGTTGTTTAGCTTTTTCCTCGGTCATAATTAATGCTGCAGATGCTCCATCAGTCTAAATTAATGGAAATCTTTTAATACGAACGATTAATAAAATCGTATAAAATACCAAAAAGGAAGCATTGGCAGCAGTGATTGTACCATGTGGCTTTATGAAAGCAGGCTTGAGCTTTTGTAACTGTTCAGGAGTGGATACACGAATTCCATTGTCTTTATCGATAGTCTTATCCACACCGGTAATTTTCAAAGGCAACATATCTGTAAAGTACCCCTTATCTTGAGCTTGTTGAGCTAAAGAGTGAGAACGAATGGCATAATCATCTTGTTCCTTCCTAGTTGCACCAAAGCTTGCTGCTAATCGATCGGCCGAATGACCCATAGTTTCGCCAGATGAAAATTCTGCTACAGCTGGCAACTAAATAATTTCTTTTTGTTTATAAATGTTGTAAATAGAAAAAAAAATTTTACCTCGGGAATAAAGTAATTTGGACGAAGACTGGCTATTAAACCTAATTTTTGTTGTAATGTCTTAGCCTTGTTCGCTTTTAAAAGTAAACTACGCATTTTTCTATTTAGTCTAATTGGTACGTCAGACATGAATTCGACACCACCCGCAACAATTACATCATAAGCCCCTGCCGAAATCAAACCGATACCTGAAATAGTTTTTCATTTTATTATATTATGTAGTATAAAATGTGTTGTGTGAACACAAACTAAATTCTAAGCAAGTTCTTCCAATAGTACAATAAAATTTGGTCTTAATGATGAAAAAAGAACTGAGAAGTTAATAAAAATTTGTACCGACGTACAAAAACACTCATATTTTAATCAACTAATCTTCCACAGTTGTAAGATGTGTGCATTGGTCAAAACTTTGTAAAATATTTAAATAGTTTTATCGATAAATGTATTTAGACCCCTTTTGTGGCTCATACAATTTCGTCTTTACTGAAGGTCACACAGAAAATAATTATTCTCACTTTTAAAAGTTTATTCAATCTTTTTTAATTTGATTTACAGTTGATCATTGACTGACAAAAATTAGCCCAAGGTACACAACAAAATCAAGTTCAAAACTTTCTAATTTTTGTCTCTAATAGTATAATACAGTTGGGTCCGGTTATAACGAGCTATGCTTATAGCGAGATCTCGATTTTAGCGAGTAATTTCTCATGGAACGAAAAATTCACTATTTAACTTAATATATTTTGAGCTCTGATACAACGAGCTCGGATATAACGAGCATTTTTCCCTTGCCAAACACGGTCAAACGTTCTTAACTGGTGCGACTACTTCCTTCTTTGTGGAAGATTTGATAATTTATTGGACGGTTAGCTTCTAAAATAAACCACGATAATGATAACAAACTTATTGTAGCTCGCCGTGTAACTCCTCGTAAGCGATTTTAAACGTATATAGGTATTACATACATTGATCATTGTTTCTTGTTGCTAGTGTTACTCTACCCTAATCAAGCCCAAACACAGTAGATAATAATTAATAAATCGGTTATAACCAAGACCTTTTACAACGAGCGGTCGGATATAGCGAGCACATTTTGTTGGCACTAGTGTGCTCGTTATAACCGGACCAGACTGTATTTTTTACCAAATTCATCAGATACAACAGTAGGTTTAAAAATTCAGCAAATAGGAGTAGAGAAAATCCCGTATCTTGCCGAAGGTGAACACGCTGTATAAACAGTACCTACCTAATGTTACTTATGGAAGATTTTTGAAACTAAATATCGACAACTGGTTTCCACAGATATAGACAGTTTAATTGTAATTATTAAAAACTAACAAGTTTACAATTACCTACCGGTAGTTATAGCAGCGTTTGATGAAATACATGCCATAGTAACAGTATGCGCAGGTGTCTTATCGCTATATCCAGCAGCCAACGCAGCCTCCCGTGCAATATTGGAAGTTTTAACTTCTTGTATTACACTACCATAAATAACGTAGTCTACTAACTCCTTAGGTAGGCCAGTTTTTTTAATAATTCCACTAAAAAGAACCCGATGTACAAAAACCTGGTTATCAATTTGAAAAAACTTACAGTAAAGCATGTCTCGCTAAATCGTGTGGCATCAATTTAGAGTAATTAGTACCTGATAACAAAAATGGTGTCCTAATACCATCGACAAGTACAATATTTTTTCCAGTTTTGTCTGGAATACTGCTTTTCCTAGCGTTCAAGGTGTTATTGACTGTCAACGTACGAGCATAACCTATAAGAATTTAAGTATTTTAGTAAAAAAATATTTAACAGTACCTTGTTAGTCCATAATTCAATGTAAAAAGCAATTTTCTTACCTATCGACTTACCGTAAGAATTTTGTGAAATTATTTGGGTTAATGGATTTTTACCAAGATTTTTGATGATATGAAGACTCATCTTGTATTTTGTCTGCTGTAAATCGTCTTAACCAAGGGTCTTAACGTTACAACTCGAACTCAAATTTTAAAATATATTATTTAGTACTATGGACTTTGAACTATGAAACCTATGAAATGTGTACTAAATCGAATCAAATATAAATTAATTTCGACTCTGACCGCAACCATAAACAGCACAAACACGAATAGAAAGATTAGAAACGAGCACGGCTGGAAAGTACAAAAAACAAAAATCAGCTGATAGACGAGATAAGCGGTGCTTAACAAAAAGTATTTTTCGAAATTTATGTAGGGAGTAGGGACTTATTTAGGCAATGCTAAAAATGTTATTACTTATTAATAAATCCATAAGTACAAAGTGCAAAAAGAAATTTTTAATTTTCCTCATTTCGTGTATTTTTAAATTTTGCCAGTGGCGTAGCAAGAGCAAGTAGTTTTTCAATTTTTATGTTTATTCTTGATCGCAGTAAGCTAATGAGTTCAAAACAACTCAGGTTTACAGGGTCGGATCGTTGGTCTAGTGTCTAGTCCTTCAAAACTAGTCTGATCAATGTCATATCACAGACAACCTAAAGTGTTTAGGTTGTCTGTGGTCATATATATTATGTCAACAGAAAATTCCTGTACGATTATTCACTCATTTAACTATTTACGCGTAATTATCGGAAAATTTTATTACGTTGATATCTTCTATCTATTCTACTGTACTAATTATGAATTAATTAAGTTTGTACTTGAAGTTATACTTTTACTTATTTCCTAAATATTTTGTAAAAGTTTTAAACACTTATATTTCGGCTAGACGTTATAATTGTTCAACAATTATTTAATGAACAAATAAATATTTTGGATTTTATAATCGTACCTTCCTGGCATATAAAAAACAAACAAAGCTTACTTTAATGATTAATTACTACTACTACTGCTGCTATTGCATTGATAGAGAATAGAGACATACTATAACGAAATACCAAAGAAAAACTAGTCGGGTCCGTTTATTATAAGATAAGGAATACGCTAGTGTCAACAAAATGTGCTCGCCTCGCTATATCCGACTGCTTGGTGCTTGCTCGGAAAGGTTTTGCTTATAATAGCCCAGTAATTTTGTTACCTAAATTACGAGTTACCTTTTGCATCAAATCGCGTTATGATTTTCTGGTATGTTTTCTATGACGGAGGCCTAATGATAAATCCAAGTTTTCGACCTCCGGATCTTTGTCAAAAATCCAAGAATCCGCGAATTTTATTACATTTTTTCAGTTACTTACCAAATACCAAAAAATTATGATTACCCCATTTGATGAAAGGTAAATAATCTGGATCTAAATCATTTTTAATTTTCCGGGAACCCGAATTATAATTATTTTACTAGAGTCCAGTCCGGTCCAGTCGAAATAAAATGGCGCATGACTCATCGCTATGCAAACTAAGAATTTGCCTGAAAAATATACTTAATACCTTTATACATGTATACGTCCAGTAATTTATTACCATTTGGAATATGTATTATGTATTTATTAAAGACGGGTTTTCTCAAGTGAGAAATTTCCGATACTCTCAGATAGAGCTACAGCTCAACGTAAATTTGACTGTAAGTGCGAGAAAACTCTAGGAAGTCTTGCAAAAGTCGCTTCCAACGAACATTTACAGTATTGCAAGCAACTTCAAGTTTTCTCACTTACAGTCAAGTTCACATTAAACTAGTTTCAGCAGGCGATATGTCGCATATGAAAACGACGCCTAACAATGATGAATAACATACATAAAATGAAAGTACACATTTAATAAAAAATAACTTATAACGAATTTATAATTTATATATAAATATATCACAGTATAGAAAGTGGAATAGAAAATGGCGAAATCCTATGGTCCATTTATTCACCTGACGAAGTGCCCTGTAAAAATAACACATTAGTATAGCAAGAATACTTGTTTATTATTTATTTACAGAAAAATGATTTAAAAAAATAATAAAAATTAAAACCCGAATTTAATAGTTAATAAACACACATGCTGTTAAAAACGATTATAATTTACGTTTAAAAACGAATAAAAATATTATTTAACACTTGACACTGATCAAATTTAAATGTATCACTTACTTTTTATATATTGTTGTCTTTTAGTTTGTCATTTCTTGTTTCCATATCTCAATCGGTAATATTTATATTTTTATATTTGGCATTAGCCAAAAATAATCGTTTAAGTCGAGGTAATAAAAAAAAGTTAATTATATTTAATGTTTAGTTTACAATAAGATAAAAGATTCAGTTTAATAAGACAAGTTACACATTCGTTAAAATTTCGCTTTAAATTATTTTTCTTACAACGGACGATTCGAAAAATACCTGCATTTCGTCGAAAATTTAAAAGTTAAAAAGTTTTTAAATTTTTATTCATTTTTTTAAACTCGATACAAGATTTAATCTTACAACTATATACTATAAGATTTTGAAGAGCCATTCTATAAGTCCATTTAATTAATTTGTTGTATTTATTGCTTTAGGCTTAAAGAATAGCTCACATTATGAGTGTTTTGTTTATACTTTCATTGTAAAATAAGTTTTTACAATTGACGTTTATTAATAGGTACGTTTTAATATAATTATATTAGGATGTAATAAAATTTAGATTACGGCAAACAGAAATTTTTAAAAGTTATATTTTAAAGTGACCATTTATCATGGATGAAATTTTATTTCTTACTGAAGCACGAAACGATAACGATTATCAAGTTGAAAATATTAAGGCAGTATAAACTACACAAAAATTACACACATCGATTAAATATTTTTAAATGCGCTAACTACGTGTTTAACACTCGACTTTTTAGGTCATCGTTTGATTAAAATTTTTTTTAGTATTAGAAGAACCTCCTATACCAAAATTAAACATCACACTCTAACATTTTACTTACATTTACTACATTTGCAAGGTTTAAAAGATTCTTAATACCATTTAAGAAACGTTAGAAACATTTGTTAACGTTAGGGGGTACTTAAATTCTTTAGTAAGGCTGCTTTTAAATGATTCATTACTATCCTCTCATTGTCGGAAAGTTTCTTCAGAACATCAAGAATCGCACTTTATTCTTATTTCTGTTTAGAATGTTGATAAGAAAGTTTAAGCTATTCGACTAATGTAGCAGGAACGTATTTATGTAGAAACAAATATAGTAAAACTGCCGGGAAATTTTCATAATTAAAAACTAATGAAGAGAATTAGTGGAAAGAATCTGCCTCTGAAACGCCCCGACAATGAAATGTCCAACCAACGAAACGTTCAGTTTTATGTTATACCACTGTATACTGGGTGTAAACCACCAAAGGTAAACATACGGGTTTAACATTGTTTTGAACGTTATTATTAGTGATTCTGGTCCAATAGTTCATCCTATTAACTATTTAGGGTAGGTCCAGCGTTAGAAGAAGTTGCAAACGTGTTCCAACAAGACGGCTGTTACACGCATTTGGTCCAAACGTTAGAAACTTTTTAAATAAGTAGTTTCCAAATCGCTGTACTAGTAGAAGTCCCTTATATAAATTGGCAAATAAGATTTCTAGATTGAGAGCACCTCGAGACCTTTCTTGTGAGGCCACCATAAGAGTAAAATTGATAAAAGACGTCACCCAAACCTTAATTTAATTGTACTTTTAATCTCAATCTTTAGTACCATTAATACGTATAATTTTTTCTTTCCATTCCGTAGGATGAACTAGTGAGCAGGAATCAGTAAAAACGTTGAAAACAACAACGTTAAATCTACACATTCATCTTTGATGGTTTACACCCGGTATAATAACGCACAACCTAAGCACAAAAATTCTGTTTCAAAACACATTTTTTAAGAAGTAACCTTCGCTAATGCGGATGACAAAAATTCCATTTTTCTATTTTTAGAGCCATGTTGGTAACAGGTTAAATAGGCCAGTTCAGACTAGTATGGTTGACTAGAAAGATGCAATTTGTGGACAGCCACATTTTGTAGACAATCTTTAATTTGTAGTAGTCTCTCTCTCTCTATTTACTCCAAGTGCCCCTCTCTCTATTTTATTTCGTGTCTAGTGCTAATTCTCTCTGGCAATTTAAAAGACACTTTTCATTTCAATGTCACTAGAGCAGATCTGGGAGTCTCATGACTATTTGTTTGCTCCTGATCCACATAACTATGAATGGTGAGCTGCAATTCACATCCGAAACATGAAGTCTTCCTCCTGTCCTCAAAAAGGGCCATCATGTCATCAATAACAATAGAAAAATATTTTTCAAATTTTTTACTAAATACTGCAAGTTTCTGGGGATGCAGTTCAGTTGACTTAAGACCTAAAGAAGCGAGGTTAATTCAAAGGTACCAAAACCAATATATTTAAAAAACAATACGCGTTTTATGCCCATCATAAAGGGGAGCAGTGTGAAAGAAAGTATAATCGAACTTGGAAACCCATTTATGAATGGTTGTAGATTCTAGATATTATGCAAGATGTTCTTGATGAATTTGTTTGTAAACAAATATTGGGGCTTTTGGGCGACATGCCATGTCTACATGTTATTGTTAAATCGGGCAAGACTAGTCTTCTAAAACCGATCCGGATTAGCGAGGGTTCTGTATTTTAAAAAACCTATTACTGGAACTGTTCCTCGAGAATATTGACATTGATGAGTATCAAGAAATCAAAATCAGGTTACAAATTTAAAAACGAAATAATAAATACAAATTTTTCCAGGAGACAAAAAGTTTAATCAACTACCTTTTTGTTAATTCAAGTGCTTAGTTTCTGCATGCATAAAAAGTTAAATATTTCTTCAACAATTCTTTAGACAAATTTGAAAATCAAGTGATTAATAGTTGTGGAACTGAAATAAAACTAATAACTTCTCGAAATAAAGAAAATTAAGTTATACATTCAGTGTTAATGTAGAAAACACCTACATAGTCTTTTTAAAGACACCAAATACATCAACAACTATTATACAGTGAGACTTTTAAATACCAGAGGACGTGCACCAGGCCGTCCGACAGTCTTTTCAGGTTATTGAATGACGTTGGGATAGAAATTTTGTAAGTCTATAAAAGTAGTTTTTGAAGCTTATAAAATTTTCTTTTCTATGATTTAGTTTTTACTTCTTTAAGATAAAAATTGGACGAGATAGAATTTTTGGAAGGTGTAACTTTTATTCATTTCCGCTAGTTGTACACTCTATTTTCGTAAAAATAAACGGTTTTACGTAAAAATGTCTCGTATAAAGATGAAAGCTTATTGAAGTTTCTTCAATTTAGGTGCGTGTTTATGAGTATCAGGAATAGAAAATGAAGCTGAATGTTTAAGCTTCAAAAAGGACCCGATGACTATCATTGCAACACCACCGCGGACACGACAGTAGACTATATGTAACGACTTTTTATGAAATGTGAGCACAAATTTTGTTAAGTTGCCCCGGGTATTTAAAAATCAGTCTGTATAAATAGACTGAAAATTACAATAATTATGATAGCGTCGTAATAACGTTAAGAACTATTTATTTAGGGCGAGTATATGGTGAAGATCGGTAGCGAGTAGATTCAACGTGACGCGAACTTGAACTGCTAGTTTTATACGGTTTCCATCGATGAGAAGATGGGTCTGCGCACAACATTTTTACAAATTAACTAATATTAATTCATTAATAAAATGCATTATGCTCAAAATAGCGTTTTATAGTTAAATTTTTTAGATTTTTTTATGTTTTGTAATTTTTAAATTTCACTCGTCGAATTACGTTTACGTTTATTATTGCGCGCACTTATCGAATTCAAATGAACTATTCGCAGACCGTAACAAGATCCGTTTTTGAAATAAATGTAAATTTAAAGTTTAAGTTAATTTTTAAAGTGATCGCATGCATGTATTATTTTTGGATTCATCGATTTATTCCGAATTTGTTTCCTTTTTACGATACAAGGAGATTTTTAAAAGTTTACAAAACAAAATTGTGTATGTTCGTTTGTTCGATTTAGTGAAGTTGTGAATTTTTAAAATTATTAACAGCTCGCGAAAATGACTTTGAGCAGTCGCGATTTATTTACCGAATTTGTTCGTACGAATTTTTTCTACAAACAATGTACTTACCACCGTACGACTCGGCTTCCCTATAATATTCGGTTTCGTAATCGGCAGGTTCATAATGGTGGGAAGAATAACTTGAACGCGAATGGGAAGCGGGTGCGGGATATGGGTCATACGAAGGCTCGTTTGGTTCATACGGTTCCTCGTATGCTCCACTATAACTTTCTTCCATAGCTATTCGTGCTCGGTCTAGAATCGATAATATTTTAGTTTTGGCAGGCATTACTCGAGGAGTCGATACTGGCACACGTGTTGCTGTACGCATTGGTATAGGTGGACGAAGAGGAGCGCCGGCGGCTACAATATTACACGGTCACTTCTAATATTGTAGAAGCATATGATGGGAAAATTAATTATTGCAACTAATAGACTACAAGATATTTACCTCGCATAAGACTAGAGCGCTTTACGGGCGGACCAGGTTCTTTTCCTGGATCGGCCGACGTGATTATTTCCATTTCTCTCATTTGCTCTTGCCGTATATTATCGTTATTATCGGGAATTAAGTACTTTCGTACTTCGGCTAGAGCAAATGCAACTCTAGCGTGAGCTTCTGCAGGTGGTCCCAGTGCAGAAATTTCGACATGTAAATCATCTCCAAGATGTGCATATTTAGGATCTAAAGACTGTCTCAGTTCCTCTTCCTTTTGACGATCTTTCATAGATCCTCTACCCAACACGGCCATTTTACACATAGTATCTTCTTGCAACCTTTTCATCGAGTTACCTTTTGGTCCAAGAAGTTTTCCAACAAAATTAAACTGTAAAAAAACATTAAAGTAATATAATTTGTTAACAAAGATCATTTCGAGTTATTACTTTCGGATGTTCTCGTACTGGTACTAACACCTTTACAGAAACTTTCATTGGTTTTTCTCGATATATGTCTACATATCTGTTTTCTCTTACTGGTACCTTACCTGCCGCTTGAGCTTTTGCCACCTCTGTAAATAAAACGTTATAGAGATACATAAACTAAAAAATTATTTTCTTTCTAAACATAATTTCAAATGACTTGACTACTGGTCGCAGAGGTTGTGATAATATATCCTCTAGTTTCTATATTTAAAAAACCTGTAAGTAGATACTTAAAGGTGCCATAAATTAGAAAAGGGTAAATTATATTGTATAAAATAAAGTTAAAACCTAAAAATACGAGAGTTGGAAATAGCCTCCATACTAAACAATACACTAACAATTTTTATCGAAATTAGTTCAGGATTTTGGATATAATGATGCTTACAAAAGTTTACTTAATGCTAATTTGGAATATCTATCTACTAATATTAATTAATCCTTTGAAGCAAAAACTCATATCTTATGTAGTTCCTCTATGTAAGTACTATCTAAATATCTCATCACATGTAAATTTGTAATTTATTTTAAAGCCCCTTATAGTGTGTAAATTGGTACAATATGACAATTTTGTATATTAGGCGTGAATTGCATTGTGCATAAAACAAGAGTGCCCCCATTGGACGACGAAATGAATATTTTAAATCGTATAGTTGCTCTGCTGTGCAATGCGAGATTTCAAATACATAAGTAATAGGCTTGGCTTAATTAAACCTGGTGTGTGAAAACCGTCATGCTATAATAACTAAAGACATACTTAATTTTAGTAATAAAATTTTATTATGCGAACGGGATTGTACATCTAATGCAGTGATTTCATGTAAAATTATAAGTGCTCCTTAATCCTTAATGCCAAAATTTTAGATCGTCCTTTATTAAAGTACACACTTTTTACATGTTTACTAACAGAACGATTCAACACATTTGCAATATCTAAACATTTTGAACTTTTCGGTAAGGGCTACCGCACACGACAGACAGTCGGTGACCGTCAAAATAGTCGATTAGAATGCTCAGTAGAGATTCTAACCGACTATTTTGACTCTAAAAGACTGTAGGTTGTACTTCTAAGTTCACTCAACTCACGCTTGTCTTAAATTTTTGTTAACTTCGTCCATTTGCACGAATACCAAATATTCTAAGACCTCCGAGGATGCCAAATTAATTTGTGAAAACGAGTCGAGTCAACAAAAACTTAAGACAAGTGCGAGTTGACAGTTGAGTTTGATTCTTGAACTTGGCTCCATAACGTTAACCGCTTGAAAACTCCTTGAATGTTTAATTGTTATTAAAACGGAAATAATACTAAGATAAACACGCAAATTTCACAATACAGCGTATTAGATAAAATAGAAAATCTCAACGCACGCCGCTGCTTTCAAATTTAAAATTCTGAGTATGCGCACAACTAACTGTTTCTAGTTATAAACAAATTAACAACTAATAAAGCGTTAATTTGTTAATTGTTTGAATTGTTTACACCTTCGTTCTGTTGAAAGTTATGTTTAAAAAGACTTATTTATTTTACTAATTAAATAAAGTGTTTTGGCATTTAAAAAAAAGCCGACTAAAACTTGGGTTAGTTAAAGATGGCTGGCCGAATAAGAATTCAAACAATACAATACAAAATAATTAAAGCAACCGAATACCTTGATCGATTAGTCGAGAAGCATTTGGATACTTATTTTGATCGAATAGCATCTTTTCCGATAACAATTCACGAATGTATTCGCTCACTTTGGATGAATTTGTAGTTTGATCGTCACTGTCATCTTCCATTTTATCTGAACCTTTACGTTTAAAATCGCTTGTGTAGCTGTTATAATCGCCGTTAGAATCGTACTTTTCAGCCATTATAAAAAAGCTAAAATTTGAGCACTATAATGTTTAGTTTCGGCAACTACAAATGTGAGATAATTTTACGCAAACTCACAAGTGTTGATTATAATTTGATAATAGTAGAACACTATAAACATTTTAGTACTAAAGCAAACAAATAGATGGCGACAGAAAAATATAATTTTGAAACTTACGAAGACAACAAAAGCATAATTACTTATTTTGGAACACGAGTTAGTTTTTGGAAAAATTTTCAAGCTTGTAGCATTTTCGGCGTTATCGAAAATACAGTAATTTTTGAACGTTTGAGTTTTTGAACACAAAAACGATACACGGCCACGGCTTATAACAGTGAGGCGGTGCGTTTCACAAAAAACATTTTTCTAAATTTGAAGTAGTACGTACCTACCCAAGTATATGAAGTTTTAATTCCAGTCTTCTCAACAAAAGATCAATTATGTACCAAAAGTGCTTCTCTAATAAACTTTGCATACCTATTTTACGATAATAAAACACCTTCCATCATCACATCCTTCAGGCCAGTCACAAAACACAAAATGGAGGAGGGAAGGTTAGCAACTAGCAACAATGGAACAATTAAAGGGCTTTGGGGTGTGTGAGTGACTGAATATTTATTTTCCACCCATATTTGACAAGAAAAGCTCTTTCACGTATGAAATTTTCAAAAAGACAATATCAGCGATTGATCCTCTATACGCCCCGTGAAACTTAGGACTAAATGCAAGAATTAAACTCAACCCACGTTTGTCATCCACGTTGTCATTCACGTTTGTCATCCACGTTCTTGATCATCATTTGTGCCATTTCTTAAAGGGACACCCTGTACATCACTCGTACAATTTAAGTGGCTTTAATACTGCATTCATATACGTGATACCTACGTGGTTTGATTTACTCTACTCAGTTAGCTACTCCTCTGCCTGGCGAGGCCCAAAAAGGCAGAAATGGCCATCCCAAGGGTTGCTACTTTTCATACGTGAAATTTTAATATTTTTTCAAATATATATGTTACCGGCAAATTACGAAATCCGGCAATTTGCGGACTGCCTAGACAATCTGCAAACTAACTAAATCGTTAGGCAGTCTGCAAATTCACTAGTGCTTTCGGCAATCTGCAAAGTGACTACGGTGTTATAGGCAATCTGCAAATTGTCTATTTAGTTAGTCAATGTGCTTCTACAGTATGCGCATACCTCACATAGCCTAGACATTGTGCGAATTGCCGAATTTCGCAAATTGCCGGTAACATAAATATACACTAGGGTAGAAATAATTAATTGAATGTATGATGTAAACCAACCCTAAACTAATTACCTAGTAGCGCGATCACCTGCTACTTTTTAGTTTAGACGAATCAAATTAGTTGTTTTTTGAATTTGACTCTGAATATAAAACAAACGTTTGTAGTAAAATTTTGTTTTACTTCATGAAATGAGTTGCTCCACAAAATTGAAAGAAATTGATATTTATCATTTTACTCTTTTACTTACTGTGTACTTACCTATTAAAGAATTTGGATAAACAATGACTTCTGTGGCGAACTGCCAAAAAAGAAATCATTCAATCATTTTTTATGGAAAATTCGATAAGTATCAAAATTTTCTTCTTTTGTTATAAAACCAATTTTTGGAATTGTGACTAAAATAACAACATATCAGGAACAGATTTTATAATACCTACATTACATCCAATGAACCTTAATGACCGATTTTGTTATGCTGCTTTTATCACTCTAAAAGCACAACATACATTAGAAATCACTGAACTGGATGCACTTCAAAAATATGTAGGTACCTACTATATAAAATATGACAATCCAAATTTAGTCGCCAACAAAAAATAGATTGGGAAAACAGTAGGTATACGTATACAAATGAAATAGTTTTTTAACAACTTCAAATAAATAAAAATGCAAAAGAAAATGAGTTTTAGTGCAAAGAGTAAACCAAGGTGGATAGGTGGAGTTTTTTCAGTTTCAGTAATTCAAATCTGCTTGGCTTAACGGGATCTTTTCCAAAAACCTCTCAAGGACTAAAATATGTCTCAAGAGTTACTACTTATACGAATTGTTATAATTTTTCTCGAACTTTAAAGAATCAAACTCTCCAGAAAATATTTCTAGAAATTATGATCCTATTTTACTTCTGAAATTGTTATCTTATAGTAAATTTTTGTGTATAGGCTTTCAGCTGCTTAAAGACTTTTACTCGTTTTTGCTTATAGTCCAGGCAATGGGAAGATTCCGACTTGCAAATGGTCCAGGTGTGTTGTAATTTGGTACACTTGTACAGTTTGGTGTCCTAATTAATATTTCGAGTTTTCGACCTTGAGCGACCGCCGCTCGCGCCGCCATATTGAAGCCACCTAGGTCATAAGTAGATATTACAACAAATTTTTCAATCAGATGAATAGTGGACGAGTACAAAAGGTTGCAAATTTATCGTATTGTGCCATTTTTAGCGATACAGCTTTCGACAAAGATCCGAATTATTCACCTTACATCAAATGGAGTGGTTGTGATTTTTTGGTTTGTTGTTCATGAAAAAGCCCAATGATAAATCCAAGTTTTCGACTTCGGGGGATCTCCGGATGTTTGTCAAATCTTCAAAAAGATATACGATTTCGCTCTGTGTTTGTTTTGAATGTTTGACAAAGATCGGGAAGTTCACCGAGATTAAAAACTTGGATTTATCATTAGGCTTTCATCATGTACAACACATCAAAGCATCATAACTATCTCATTCGATGAAAGGTATATAATCCGGAGACTCGTCAAAAATCCAACACTAAAGCACAATTAAATCGGATATATCTAGATCCGGATTCTACACCTTGCATCAGATTTTTGGTATGTTGTACATGATGAAAGCACAATGATAAATCCAAGTTTTTGACCTCGGCGGAACTCCGGATCTTTGTCAAACATTCAAAACAAACGCAGAGCTAAATCGTATATCTTTTTGAAGATTTGACAAACATCCGGAGATCCACCAAAGACGAAAACTTGGATTTGTCATTGGGCTTTTATCATGTACAACATACCAGAAAATCATAACTACTCCATTTGATGCAAGGTAAATAATTCGGAACTTTGTCGAAAGCTGTATCGCTAAAAATGGCACAATACGATAAGTTTGCAAACTTTTGTACTCGTCCACTATTCATCTGATTGAAAAATGTTTTTTACAAAAGTTTTAGGAAATTTCATGTCCTATAATTGTTGTAATATCTGCTTATGACCTAGGTGGCGCTGGAGAGAAGATATTTTTGAAAGACTTGTTTTCGGCTCCATTTTTCCAATATGGCGACGCAAGCGGGTGTCGCTTAAGGTCAAAAAGTCGGAATATTAATTAGGACACTAAACTGTGCAAGTGTACCAAATTACAACACTCCTGGACCATTTGTAGCTAAAGCCCATTTTTATGTATTAATTGCCTGGACTATTATAGACCAGGGTCGATACCTTTGAAAATGGCAAAAAGTGAAAAGAATTTAATAAATCAACTTTATTACTGAAAAAAATTGCAGCAGTCACATTTTTTTGATGAAATCCCCTTTAAATCCTATTTTTAATATTTAGAACAACTACTTTCGCATGTTTTTTTCAATCTTTATGTTTTATGGATTTGTAATTTTTTTGTTATCAATGTAACATGAAATCTTACGTTTTTCGAGTAATTAAAGTGTAAATTTTATGTAATAGCTCAAAATTGTACATAATAATTTAAAAAAAATTTCGGATTCGACTTTTTTTCTTTATTTGCATTTTCTGAGAACATTTACCATAGTAATGTATATATTTTTTTATACCAACAGAAAGTAGAGACTTCAACGAACAAAAAGCCCACCGACTTTTTTAAAAAAGCAGATATTTTGACGTGAGAATTTTCGATTGAAAATTGGGGTGCTTTTTCGATATTAAGTCAAAATAAGGTGAAACAATGAATATTTTAAATCAAAAAAATTACTGTGTTTTTGGAACATAAAAAGGTAAGTTTTCACCAAGTTTTGTGAAAAAATAAAAATTTTTGCACAAGATACAAATAAAAAACCAAAAACTTGGTTATTTGAATTTTTCACATAAATTGTGAGGTTATCTGAAAAAAGTGTAAAAACAAAAGTTGTAGATCTTTTAATTACCTACAACTTTGCGATTTAACTTTTTTTCATAGGACTTGTAGTTTTGCCGGAAATCGAGATAAACCGTTTTTTACCCTTAAAAACGCACTCCCGTCCTCTTCCCCACCTCAGATCGCCCGTAATTTATTTTTTTCTACATTTTTGGTATATTCTCTACCTTTTCCAATGGGTTTCATCCTACTATAATTTTTTTTGGTCTCTAAAATTATCGACCCTGGTCTATTATATCTCCGTAACTATGAATCCTACAACAAATTTATATCTATACAAAATTAAAGTAAGTACACAAAATTTCTTACAAAAACGCCTTATTCATTTTTCTCGTGCTGAGTAAAAACGCAGAGGTGCGACAAAGACATTAATAATATTAATTTCAGCGACGCTCTGACAATAAAACGTTCAACAAGTACCTTGCTTTTATATTAAGTTGATGCTTTGTCAAGTCCACATCGAACAATGACAGTATCAGCATCCTACTCAGCTGTTGTTGTTTCAATATCCCCCCTATTCAATTTCTGAGACAGCAAATTAATGAACTTAGTGTTTCTCTTATTAGCGGGAACTTCTTAGAGATACGATAAAGATTTCTTATATCACATTACATAGAATAAAGACGCAGTTAAAAATTTTTTAAATACATTTTTTATCGTACCTTCAAGTTGTGAATAAGAAACTTTTGAAGTTCGATAGCGCGCTCACTAATGTTCCAATTTTCAACAATTTTTTTAAAATTTGTTCACAATAGGTGAGGACGAAACCTGGCACGACTTTTGTTTTACAATATCTTTAACTACGTGCTTATTTTATGTAATGTGATAAAGTAAATCTTTATCATACCTTCAAGTTTTGAATAAGAAGCTTCTGAAGTTTAAAAGAGGGTTCACTAATTTTACAATTTCTGGCAATTTTTTTAAAACTATCTTCACAATAGGTGAGGACGAAACCTAACATGACTTTTGTTGCCAGAAATCTTTAATTACATCTTTTTCCTACCTCATGCAATGCCGGATTATCCATGAGTGGATAAGTTTGTTGGTTGATTCGTTTCATGAAATTTACGCGTCGTACGTACAGAGATAATATCTATATGTATATTATACAGTAACTGAATTCAGTAATCGCTTTTCCGCTTATCCGCGCTATATCGCAAAAGGGTTAATTCGTGGGAAAAATAAATAGAACTAGTCTTGTAGAAAATTCTATCTACTTTAATTTAGTATATAATTAAATTTTTCGTAGGGTGGATAGGTACGGACATATAAGCAAAAAAACAGGATAAATTACCTATAAACAGCTCCCCCCGACTGCGCTCGCCTTACACCCTCCAGGACTTCAAAACTCTTGGATTTATTTCCCTCAAATGTCATATTTTTGTCTAGTTTGACTGATGGGCTATTAATTCTGGGCAGTTGTAAATTAAAAACTTTCATCAGGTTTCAGTAGCGTAGAAAATAATACTTTTAATTTTATGGTTGCAACGAATTAAGAGAAAATTCTGACCCGAGTGATTTAATGGATAAGACCGATATAATAAAATAAAAATTATTCAATAAATTTCCAATAAATCCTATCACATTTTCCACACTTTAACTTTACAAAACTGAGAGTAAAAGAAAAGAAAATATTCTATTCTATCTGCTCGAAAAATAAATAAATTTAATCGTAAATTTTAAAGTGATCTCCCTGGTGCCATTCGTTTTAAATAGATTGATATAATGTACGTTTTCATATCGAATCTTACGATACGTTAGTAAACGATTGAAAAATAGCAAATTTTATAAACGAATTCGAATGCATAAGAAAAACAAAATATGTCGTAATATATCATTTAAAATGTCGATTTGAAAACTAAACATGGATTTCCACCTTAAAAATCGAAGAAATTGAGGTGAGTGGGGTATTGAAATTTTTGTACAACTCAAAACAAAAATAAGGAAACTTAAGTTTAGAAATAAAAGTTTGAAAACAAATACAAACTCCGTAAATAATGAATGGCCGCAAACTAGTCTTTATTGATGACCCAATCTTGCACAATATCAATTATTAAAGCACGGTATTAGAAATTGAAACAGAAAAATGTTGCTAGATTTTTCTCTTACCTTCCGCTCTATTTAGATGGACACTTACCCTATCTTAAAATTGACGAAACGCCAAGTGTGGTTTAGGTCAACTAAGTGGAGAAATTGTACAGTTTTACACAGAGCCGGGTTGAGAATGTATACGGGATCTCGGGCAGAATGAAGCCGCTAGGTGCTAAGTGATAAGTGCTAGTATTTACAGTGTGTGGTGTGCTTCTTTGAAAACTATACCATCAAAAATTTATCAAGAACTGTTCGACAAAATTAAACCCAGTCAATAGCCTGTTGCAACGCGATGCGATCGCCAGCTCTCGTGAACTATGAGATGCATAAAAGCAGAACTTGGCATTCTGGAAAAAATAAAACCTAAGTCCGGCGTTATAAATAAGTACTGGCCATCGATTCATCCCCATTTCTCTTCATTTTTAAGGAGGTACTGGACGTACAATAAAATCAAAAAGTTTATCTGTCTGTAGGTGTAGGCTTCCGTAACTTAAAACGTAACTAATACAAAATATTTATAGGAGTTAACTTTTATATGCCCGGTATTTCAGTGTCCGGTTAAAGTCGGGGTTACCTTAACCGCGGTTATTGTCGTGGTTAACCATGAAATTTTGTAGTTAAAGGTCAAAATTATAAAAATTTGAAATATAACTACGAAAATCACCGAGGTTAAGGTAACCCCGATTTTAACCGGACACTGAAATACCGGGCCATAGAGACTGTACATTGACAATTAATTTTTCAATTCCCAATTAATCGAATTTTTGGCTGCTAAAATTGTTTTCTGATGAATATAATAGATTAAGGCTGGAGAATTGTAGGTTAGAATTCTTACGTTGTCCTGAACAGCTTTAATATTCAACAGATACAACTATAGTTATTTACATACCGAGTGCGGGAACACGAGTTTCCCGCGTGAACGCAGTTTTGAAGCATGACCGACGTAGGAGCGAATGCTTTATTATAGCGTGAACGCGGGAAACTCGTTCACGCACAAGGTTTGTACAATATTTTTTGTAATGAATAAAATAAAAATTTTATGTAATTTTATATTAAAATGCTCACGCTTAACATACTTACGTTAATATTGGTGTTGAGGTGGTCTAGGGGTTAGCATCCTTGTCTTTCACTCAGAGGTCCCCGGTTCAAACCCCGGTAACGTTTTTTTTCAAAAACCCGCCGGCCGGGGATTCGAACCGAGGACCCCTGGGCGAGAGGCGAGGATCTTATCCCCTGTACTACATGAACACCAATATTAACGTATGCTAATCGTGGGCATTTAAATATAAAATTACATAAAATTTTTATTTTGTTCATTACAAAAAATATTGTACAAACCTTGTGCGTGAACGAGTTTCCCGCGTTCACGCTATAATGAAGCATTCGCTCCTCCATCGCTCATGCTTCAAAACTGCGTTCACGCGGGAAACTCGTCTTCCCGCACTCGGTATGTAAATAACTATTTTAGAAAGTAACAAAAATTTTTATTTCCGAAAAGTGGCAAATTACAGTCAGTTTAAATTGATTGTTTTCTGTTGCGTATAAATACTTAGAACGATATAAAATATGTCAAGTCATAGAGGATACGATATAGAACATATCTATAACAGTTGATTTTAAAAGAAAAGTTTTTGAAAACCTTGTCACCATTTTACTATTTAGCTATGCTTTAAATTTCACGATGATTTCATCATTTTCATAAAGGTCCTGTACCTCCCAACTATGAGTGCAATTAAAATCAATTTGTTGGATAAAATAACTAAATGTCATAATTCTTCTAATTAAACAATAGTTATATAAAACCTTTAAGTTGGAAAAAGGTTAAAAGCGTGAAAAGCGTATTTTCCGTAACATTTTTATTCAGAAGTCTCCCAAGTTTGTTTCTAAACTATCATGGTGATACCACAACTAACTTAATAGCGCCAGTTGTAAAAACTAACAAACATTTTAACTAGTAAAAGTTACGTTATGAAATTAAATCTAACTTTTAAAATAAGAGCCGAATAAATAAGACTCGTGGTAATGACTTTATTACGTTTTAAAAGTCATGTAGTATATTTTCAAACGAGTTTAACAGTTAAATATTATTATATTATTTATTAGATTTGTTTAAAGTAGGCAACTCTTTAATTTTGACACGACGTTACGAAGCTAATAAACAGGAAAGTCATCTGTATATAACATATCATATAACTAACCAGTAGTTAAATCCGACCGACGAGCAATAGGAGACTGTGAGAGTAAAAAATGTAGCAACAGACTGTGAAGTAGGATTTTGTATTTAAGGGATTTGGACACAAAGACTTCATATTTGACAATAATAATAAGCATCTACGACAGCTGGGAATTAGTAATAATTAATTTGCTCTGTTTGTGGGCATGTTAAGCCGTTGGAGTATGCTAAATTGTGCTAATAGGAGCAAACCTGGTGTAGAAACGCAAAAATATTTGAATATTACCTAAAGACGGGTTTGTTATTAAAAACATTATACCAAAGGTATAATTCTGTCTTAAATCACTGCATTTCTTGAGAGCAAATTTTTGCTTGGCGTAGATCGCAAGTAAATCGCAAGTCAATCAGTTCACTTATGGTTGGTAAAATGTGGAGAATTTGGGATTTGGAGAAATGTTGATATAATAACGGATACCAATACCTATTTCATTTATTTTCGAGTCAACGATATACCATATATTCTTCAGTTTATAGAAGTAGAACCGGCCCTTAGCACTTTC
This sequence comes from Malthinus flaveolus, assembly GCA_950108345.1. Lineage (NCBI taxonomy): Eukaryota > Metazoa > Arthropoda > Insecta > Coleoptera > Cantharidae > Malthinus > Malthinus flaveolus. The sequence continues at coordinate 58,060,861 of OX467285.1, forward strand.
GTTTATTTGTAGAATACTTCTGTTTGTACTATATTACCTACAAAAGGTTTTTTGGTTTCTGGTAGTATCAAAGTAAATTTTAGTGGTTAAACTTTTAGTAATTTCTCGTCTCACACGCCTTACCTTTAATGTAAGGTAAAAATTTAGCTATCTACCTTAATTTATCAATTATTCAATAAATGTATTAAAGTTAAAAAAATTTCAATATCATTTAATTGATCAATCACATTGTCAAATTTCTATATTGGCTTTGAAACCTTTCAAATACCAAAATTTCCATAAACGAAACTAACCAAATACTTTTCAAAGTTTTTTAAAGTTGAAATTAATTGCAACGTAAGTACCGGGGTTGTCTAGAGGCTAGCATCGTCGCATGCGGATGTAAAGGTCGTAGGTTCAAAGCCGGCTGACACTACTGGAGTGTTTCTATGTGTCAAATACCCGGTCCTGCTGGTTCGGAACCCACCTAAAGCTGTAGGTCCCGTCTGCTAATAACCACAGTAGTTGATGCGGACGTAAAATACACATAAAAAAAATTGCAACGTTTTACAAATCCATTTAAATTACATAATAATATTATTAATAGCCAATAAGTTATGCTTTTTACTGCTTTTACGTTTAGCATTTCAACGCATTTATTTTAATTATATTTCTACAGCCATTATTTGTTTTACGTTCATACGTGAATTAGTTATTAAAATATGGATCGCTCAGAAGCAGACTGGCCCAATTGCAATTTTAGTTAAGCGACAAGTAAATTGAATAAATTAATAAAATAATTTTAAGGTTTCCAAACACGAACCAACTTTAAGTATCCCCCAATAATATAAATGTCTTTAAAAAAATTATTTCCCAAGTTTCTGTATTCAGTAAGGTAACCCCCGGAAGAACTTCTGAATCGACCTATGCCATTTCTGGAAGGCTCTCTGCTTCTATCATCTCTTTCTGCCTCTAAGGTAGATTCATCAATTTGTCACTCATGATATAAATAACGCGATTTGAAAACTAAACTAATACTCAAAATTAATTGTATGTCAAGAAAATAACGGTAGGCACTCTAATTAGATAGATGATACTTGGATCACAAACGAGACATCAGATGTGTTATTACATTACAGATACTTAAATTAAAATTTAAAAAATATCGCATTAAGCTTTTCGTAAATTTCTACTCCGCAATTTCTCATATAATTACACAGTTGGATGTAGGTACTATATATGTGCCATAAACTAGAAAAGTAATCTACAACTTACACCTGTTTTGCGTAAAATATTTAGCAAACGCTTTAATTTTGTAACCAGAGGATATAATAATATAAAAACAGTCACCTGTTTTATTTTTATTAATGGTATTATCTGCCATTCTTGTATTTGGATACTTCTAGTTTTTTTATAACATCAAGACTGTTGCTGAATAATACTTTTATAGTTTTTCTATTACAAGTAAAATTACTATTGACACTTAAATACTTTTCTAAAAATAACTATTAGACTCTATCACTCTATCAAAATATAAAGTAGGTACTGCATTAACACATACAATAAACAATAATTCACTATTATCCCACAACTCCAGAGACTCATTTTAACCACATCCTAGCAATATACATTGAACCTATATTCACAATTTATAGTTCTACCGAATAATTAATTTAACTTAGAAATAAAAATAAAAATGCTTAGATGGGTTGGTATTGCCGCGACTTAAACCGAAGTAGAATTTTGAGATAATAAACTATTTGGGGTTCTTCGAACACTTCGCTAGCTAATAAATCTTTATCGTACCTCCAAGTTGTGAATAAGAAGCTTCTGAAGTTCAATAGCTCGCTGACTAATATTACAATTTCGAAATTTTTTTTAAACATTTCTTTACAATAATAGGTGAAGACGTAATCCAATGCGACTTGTGTCTTTTGAATTCTTTAATTACATCTTTATTCTACCTCATCCAGTGCCGGATTATTCATTAGTGGATAACTTTGGTCGCTGCTGCCTATCACGAAGCTTACGCGTCTTACTTCGCAGTTTATGCAGCGTCATCTCGTAAACTAATTCACTGTAACCACTTCTCTGCGCTATATCTCGAAAAGGGTTAAACTTGTGGAAAAAATACGTATAACTAATTTTGTAGCTAATAATATTTTCTATAACTTTTATAATAACCTTCATCAACTTACGATCTATAAAAAGCGAGTTATTTGCAAAAAACTAGAGAGAGTCGCCTTTAAACAGCTTCCCCTCGCTCCGCTCGCGCCCACCCATCGACACTTTTAATATGTCGTACTGCAGGTTCTAACGAACAACCATACCAATTTTCAAAACTCCTGGATTTTTTCCCTCAAATGCCATTCATTTGTCTAATTAGACTGGACTAATATTAGGAGGGATCGCTAGGGACTTCGACATTTCATTTATAATAATATATTTAACAGTTTTATTTTTTTTCGAAATTTCCACATTGTTTGTCTATTTTGACTGGACTATGCGTATTTCAATACGAGATGTGAGCTTCTAAAATTACCAGCCTTTTGCGAGTGCGTTAAAATTGTGAATTTGTTGTTTGTGGATGATTGTTTTTTTTGGCATAACCAATTACACCTCTTAAAAGAGTTTCCATGGATTATGAACATCAAAAAAATATTTGGATAATTTGAAAGTGGCTCTGTATTTTTTATCCAATATGTGCCTAATAATAAGGCATCGCGCACAGAATTAATTGTAAATTATATTAGTAGCCGCTTACACACAGGTCATGGTATTCTTTTAATTTACACATAATCTAAAATTGAATTTTTTAAAACATTAATTTGTCAACTTAGAGAGTCTCCAAAATGCGCATTCCATCATTCATCCAATGAAAGATTTTTTTGTCGTCGAGGTTTAAAAAGCCAAGTTATTTTATTGTAACTAAATTGCTCATCAGTCAAACCTCTTTTTAGAGATTTCAAAAAAAGTGCTTCTCCGGCATGTATGTAAGTGGGCATGACCACGGTTTTCTCTAAAACTACTGGTTTCACATTAGCTATATCTAGGGCAACTTTTTTACATTGGGAAGAGATTTCATGTAAAATGTCTAAAATTTGAAATGTGTAAAATATTTGTCCGAAAATTACAAAAAGTATGTAAGATAAGTCAAGCAGACTTAATAATGTGTGACATAGTTTATTATGTTGATATTTATTAAAAGTGGACTGTATAATTTTTGTTTGTTGACGAATACTTTATTTTTGTAAATATAACGTGTTTACAAAGAAGAGATGTTGTAGTAAGTTGCAAGCAACTGCTGGCTAAATTTTAAAATTCAGGTAAAAAAAGGTCCTTACATTAATGATTAATAAAGACACCTTACATAAATAAAAAGGAAAAATCACAATTAAATTTAAAATTAAAATTAATCTAAATTTAACAATAGCGATAAGCTCTTTTATTTGATAAATCTTGTAAACTCTATTTCTTAGTCGCATTGTGTCTCCGTCCAGATTACTTGTGTAATTTTAATTTTATTTTGCACCATTCCCTCCCCCACTGTTTGACAACGATTGCCTCAAATCTTGCACATATAAAAGTACATTGCACTTTTAGTTGAATGAGCTGTGGTCCACAACGAAAACATAGCATTGGAGGAAGGTTTTCAAGTGTCGTTTTCTCTTCACATGGACTTCTTTAGAAAGACCTGTTCTACTAAGTCAGCAACTCATTGTTCATAACCACCGTGTTGTGATTTGTGATTCCCCCAAGCTTACCAAGCCTGCTCGGGTGGACCCTCTGTATATCCACTGGGCCTGGAACAGCAGAACCCAGAGCAGAATCTCTCAGTGACTTTTAAAAATGAGTTGGAAAGATTTGTTTACCCCCCCACGGAAGTTTTATCGATCTAAACTGTGTTTTATCTGATCCATTATCGGTTCCACAAGTCTCCAGAAAAAGGCGGTTGACCCCACAGGACCTGATTACGGGCATAACATTCATGCGTCAATCGATACATCTGTAAATAAATAAATAAGTTGAAATATTTAAACATAATTATTTGATCAACATCAATATTTAATATTGAATCTAATTTATGCAAAATTGAAGCTACGAGAAATTCTGTAGTGTGGCATTTTCGTAAAATCTAAAATTAATCCCCTTTTTCCAATACTATACGTTCGTAGCACTATAGCAAATATTTTCAAATTCATTCTTTCGGAAATGACAAAGATGGGTGGAAGGTTATCATTTCCAAAGCAAATACGCAAAAAAATTTAAATGAAAATTTAGTGCGCGCAAATTTTTCTCTTTTTAATATTTTTTTTAAATATAATTATGAAATATAAAACGCATGTTCTTTTTGTTATTTATTTCTACAATCTGCTCTTCGGTGCGATTATTATTTTTCATGTTTATGAAAATTTTTCAGTTTTAACACAAAACAACTGTTTGAAATCATAAATATTCAAAAAAAGTTTGATTTAGGTAAGAACTGTGGAAATTTGTTTGTTGAGCGACCGATTAGAAATTGCCGGTTTACCGCTATCCGCTTTTTTGAAAACTAATATTAAATTAAACAGCTTTCCTAAGAAACAATTTACTATTTTAAAAGTTTAAGATTTATTTGGTTTGGTGTAATAGATTACAAGAAGTTGGAGTCGTCGTCAGAGCTCTCGTTAGAACTAACGACTGGGGATTTAATGAATGGCATAGCCGACAGATAGCTCTCTCGAGAATAAGGATTTTGGTCCATTGCGACCTCTACCTGTACAAGGTAATCTACCTCATTTTTACGAGACTACCAAATTTCTATAAAAACGTTAAATCTTGTTGGAAGCATAGTGTAAGGAAAAGTAAATTATTGAAGTGTATTGTTCAATAAATTTTAATACATTTACTAAAGCAGGCACAGCTCGTTGTACGACTCGGCCGAAGTGAAAATCATGCATTAAACATTATTTAAGGTAAAAGATAATTTTAATATTTCAATATATTAAATTGTTTGAAAAGATGATGGATCTCGAATACTAAGCTTACTTTATAAGTCTTGCCAGCCGATTCTTTTCGACTAACGCGTTTAGCTCCATCAGAAACGAAAAAAATATTTACATACTAAAGCACACAATACACTTTACACTCGACCGATTAACGTAAATAAGATTAGTTAGTTAGTGGTTAAGGAGTTTAACAATAATTAATTATTAAAGGTGTACATGTATTAATTATGTACAGGGAAAAAAGGCGAAGGTCAGCACAATGCTGCTCTTCCAATTCACCCGCGCAGCCCCATAGTGAGCCACTATACTCCGTACTGCACACGATAATTGCATTTGTCACTGCATGTTGCCATGTTACAATGATTAAAATTAAAACTTAAAATTTCGGATTACCGAGAGCATGACTGTTAATTGACTGTTCAATAAATGAATGAAATTCATGAAATCCTTATTAAGAAGGGAGAAGCACTATTAAGAAGAGGACAATGACGTTTTAAATTCAGAAGAGAGGTATTATTGGGAAGAGAACAAGAATGTTTTCTGTTGAGAAAAAAGTAAGGACGTTTAATATTGAGGAGATGAGTATTATTGAGCAGAGAGCGAGGAGATTTTACATTTCGATTTAAAGGTGCCGGTGCATAAGCTTCTGTGCATTCCTTCACTTTATCCCTTCAGTGTTTAAGAGTTTAAAAGTAGTAAGCGATGTTGATGGTTTTATTATTTATTTATTATTGCTCTGAGGGTCTATTGTACGCCTCGGATATAATCTTCCTTTATGTGAGTTCTGCACTTTTGATAAAGTCCAGAATTTCCTGATAGTTTGGGCAATTCTCTTTGGGGCATCTTCTCCTTTCCGAGAATGCTGTGACAACTTCTTATGAAAGCTTCGCAGTGTAGCAGAAGATGAATTGGAGTTTCCTCTGCCTCTGCACATCCTCTGCATAGTGGGTCTTTTTCTAGTCCCATCGTATACAGGTGCTTTTTAAGCTGGCAATGTCCCGTTATCAGTGCCGTTGCCAGTCGTAACTCACCTCTTTCTACTCATTCTGAATAGAGAGTGGGTTCTTTTGTCAGAGGGTTTCTCCAGTAGGACTTTAGAGTGGCCCTGTCCGGGAGTCTCTCTTCAATGTTTAATATGCGATTTCGCTAGAAGTGACTGTATTTCTCTCTTTGCCATTTCATAAGAAAAGCCAAAAGCTGGTCCGATGGGTCTTATTGCTATACCCTCTTTAGCCAGACCGCCCGCTTTCTCGTTCCCTAGTATGTCGGCATGAGCTGGCACTCATACCAGGTTGACAAAATTCCCGCCCCCCTAGCTCGTCAAGTCTGCGGATGCAGTTCGTTACTAGTCCAGACCCCACCTCACAGACGTTCAGCGCCTTAAGGACTGCCTGATTGTCAGATACTACAAAGATTCTTCGGTTGTGATAACCTCGGTCTAACAGTATTTGCGCACATGTTAGAATGGCGTAAATTTCTGCTTAAAAGACGATCGCGTGCTCCCCGAGGCCGAAGCTTACCCCTTGCCTCAAGTTGCCGTCCGCAATGATTCCAGCTCCTGTGCCTGTTGAGCTTTTAAAGCCGCCTGTGTAGAACACAAGTCCATTCATTTTGACTGCCTTGCATTCCCATTCTTCCCTTGCTGGAATTTTAATTTTGTAGGTTTTTTAGATGGTAGGTGCTCTGGCTATTCTATCAGACCTTATACTAAGTATGGAATGTTCTGCCATCTCTCTTAGGCTTGAGACATGTCCTTGCACATTCTTGCCTGTGGAGGATTGAATTTTAGATCTGCAAGCCTCTCTTAATGCTTTGGATTTCACTACCAAGTGTAAGGGTGGTTCAGCATTGTTTCCAATGCTGCTGTAGGCGTCGTACGCATTGTTCCAGTTATTCCTAGGCAATTGATGGTTACTGTAACTATAAGTGCCAACTCAGAGGTGTCAGCAGTGGAGATGGGCTGGAAGAGCTTTCCAACAGTTGTTGAAGGTCGCTAGACTTCTCCTGGGTCTTAACACTCGTGGCAAAAGTGCGGATGGCACCCTTTAATCCTTTAAGCAGTGAGCGTTTCGGCACCCTCGCTAATTGTATCCAAATTGGCAACAATTTAATAATTGTTCGAAACAATATTGTTAAATTGACGAATTAATAAAAAAAAATTTCCAGCGTGTTTAAGGTCTTATTATCCTTTATCACTTTAGTTTCCACTTAACAACTTCTTTACGATTTACTTAAAAAATTATTCAAATTGGAACGAAATGCGTTAAGAACTTTTTCTTGCTTTTATAGCGGAATAAGAGACTTTATTGTTTCAAAAACGTATTTTAAAAACAGGACCTCTTAATTAAATTGCGTTTATTTGCCGTATAATAGAATTTAAATAACCTGCTTTATACTCCCACAACATTGCAATCATAAAAGTTTTGACAATCCAATAATTATTTACCTAGAGCAGTTGAAAAAAAAATGAATTCGATTATTGGAAACCGTATATTGGTTCAATCCATTTTGAAGAAGCATCAATAATGTATTTATACAGTCCTAAATAATTATTCTGGGTGAGCCATAACGAGCATATAGATTGTTTAAAGAAGAGCAAGAGAAAAAGTATTAATTAAAAAAGTGGATTTGACATACGCTGGTGGTGGAGGAGAAATAGTGGTTCTGAGCTTCTGAGAAATGTACAGAGTGCGACTCGAGGACTGAAGGAAAGGAGTGTAAAAGATCTTCTAATCTAATTAACTTTCTTGGAGATGTGAAGCAGGTGTAATAGTGCTTCGTAAATTATTTTAAAGAACAAAATATGATTCAATTTTTGACTAAACAACGCAATAGAGATATCGAAGCCTCTAAACTACTCTTGAACAGAGTTTGACGCTTAGCATCGCTTCTGGAATACACCACCAGTTTTTCGAGTAAGCACCTAGAGCAGCACTAGTCAGTTTTGAGCACGCAGTTGGACCTTCTTTGAAAATCACCTAAAGCCATTAGTATCGACGTTTATTTATACTAATCTGCAATTACTGCAGCAAGTTAGTGCGTCCGCAATAAATATTTGTGATGAACTGTAGAAACATAGAGTAATTTGAAAATTGGAAGTGAGTAAAAAATAGCAACCCTCTGTATACAGGATCTCGTTTATAAGAAAGTGTTTGAAAATGTTATTATAGGTAGGTACTATTTATTAAACGAAATAAAAAAAATTTAAATTTAAAACCTACGCTAATAAGTCAGACTTACTCGATTCAAGCTTTAATTTGAACGTGTCTACCCTGTTACCAATTTACCAGTAAATTGAACCATTAAAAGTTTGTCAACCTTTTTAATTTCATACTGTCCTTGATTAAAAAAGTGTAATTATTAAAATTGGAGTTTTCAGTGTAAACCAAAAGCACGTTCAGAATTTAATGGCGTTACTTTTTGTTTGAAACTTCTCGAATTGTCCTATTTGAGTAAATTTAATTTTAACGCTCGAGTTTAGGTCAGGCGAGTGGATGTGAATAGATAGATGTTCAATTATTTGTATTCGTATTTATTTGCGGTAGCAATTTACTTATTTTATAAAGGGTAAGTTAAATTATGGCTTTGGGGATAAATCGAGAATATTCCTAATAAGCGTAAAATTGCCGGTCTAGAATTTGCCAAAAAGTATTTTTTCCAATAAATCACACTGTGACTTGTGACTGTGAAGTACAGCTTTTGAATCAATGAAGGTCTGTTTAAATGACGTTTTCCTCACGATGAAGTCAAATAAAGTCTGTTAAATACTTGTAGCAACTCAAGAGCTCAAGACTAGCGTGTGAGCGCGTATACTTACTACGTAGAGCAATTGGCGTGACACCGAGAGACTCGGGTTCAACTCCGATCGCGCATCGCGGTTCAAGTTTTTCTCTAGGATAACTTCATCAGCACGGAGTACATCGTAACGCGTGCTAAAATCCTAAAATGGTAGGGCTTTTCAGAGAAAATTATTTTACGAAAGATGTTGTGAAAAATGTCTACATAAAACTATACGAGGAATTACTTGTTATCAATTTATTTAACCAAAAACCTCGTACGATAAGCACATCTCTATAATTATTTTCGTAAAATGAAATTTTGTAGCACCTCAATGCTATAGAATAAATATTTTTGAAATAAAGAAAAGCTTCTGGGCATACTATATTGTTTGGCACCATTTCAGATATCTTTGTTAAGATTTTCAGAGATTGTAATGTTTTTTTTTAATTTGAGAATTTTCCTCGGTAGGTACGGCTCACAGTGGGCGAGATAATTTTACCAATAATATGCTGGACCTCAAATTAAAAATTTGAATTATATTTTCAATAAATAAAACTTGATAGTACAGTACCTACTTACTTTGGATTTTGTTTCCATATCATACTTCGATAACGCCGTGCGCCGGCCAACTGGGAGAATATTTGAAAACGTTATTCAAAATAATACCCAATAATCTAATATTCATCAAACTAGTATTTTAAATATTTTAGTGTACAATTGAATTCGGTTTAGTTATGTGTTCAGCTGCTCAGCTTTGCCGTTTCGAACAAACGTTCCAGTTTTAAGTTCAATTTCCGATACTCAGAAACTCTGACTCGGGTCAGATTTTTTTTTATTATATAGTTTTAAAGGCTACCGACTTCATTTTACTTCCACTTATAAGCAATAAGCTTGAGGAAGAAATAAATATATGTCAAAAGGTGTATTGAACTAAAGGCTCGTGTCCACTAGCAAGTAAAAGTTTCACAAGTTAGGTCTGAGAACAGGTGCATACTGTGTAAACCACGTGTACACGGCACATAGAGTAAAACTGCTGCAAGTATACAATCGCGCTCAGCTTGGCACGATTTGCTAGTGTACACGTGCGACTTGGCAAGACCGACTCGGGCAAAACTTTCGGAGCTGTTCGAATGGTTAGACAACAAGTTTTCAAATTATTTATAAGAAGGACGGAAGACTTTACTGTCACAACGAAAGTTGACCAAACAATTTTTTAGAAGTGCTGTGGCATTTTTTTAAGCATTACTGGACTGGTCAACTGCGTCCATATATCTTAAAATTGTAAACCCTTATTACTACCCTCAGGTAGTAAAATACGAAGCAACTTTGGAATGATTGACAGTTCTCCACAAAAATTTTCGCAAGTAAATAAATCTTTTCGGTGTGAGAGGTATAAATTTGGTCGACCCCTAACTTGCAAGTGTACACGGGCGTTTTACCAAAACCGAATAGAGCAAATGTTTTCGAAACAAACCCGAAAGTTTTTCGCAAGCGTACAAATTGCTTATATACAAGATGAAAGAAAAACGTTTTTGAGCGACCAAAAGATACTTATTTGCTAAATGACACTTTTGAATTGTATCCCAAGCAAAAACGAATAAAAAAATAAGCCACATTGGTGAAATTAGCGCAATTGTTCGAAAGGACTGAGATTCAACGGAGATTACATAATTTTAAGGAAATAGATAAACCAGGAATGAAATAAAATTCAAAAAAGTAAAAGTGGCCAAAAGACAGACGAGTTACGTATTCTTGGGAATATTTTGATGTAATGAAATTTTATTCACTTTCATTTTCAGTGTTGTGTCCTCTTGGCCCTCTTTTGTAGTCAAAAGTACCTAAGTACATAATGATTTACGACAAGCTTTGAAGTCAGTATTTCGACAAAGTCCTCGAGAACAAAAAAACCCTTTTGCTTTCATCAAATTAGGTATTGGAAATACCGGGAGATATCATTAGAATTTCATTATAATTATTTAATGATTTCGATTTCTTAATTAGTAGTAAAGGTTCAAATATGTTTATTAAAAATTTAATAAATAAATTCAGTAAAAAACTAGTAAAATACAATAATACCTATATCATGCAGTTGGCACCGTAAATTGTCATTGCTTTTTGGTTTGTAAACACGTTTAAAAGATAATTCCCAAAGATCTGTAAGTTCTTTGTAAATCGATGAGTTTTATGGTAGGTATACTACCTGCTTCTTTCTATAGCCGAAGATATTTCAATAAAGACGTGTACACTTGAAACCACAAAAGCTACTTGCTATAGTAATTTGTGTAGAGTAAATTCGATAAAAACGTAAATTGTGTGTACACGGCTACGGAAGCAGTGTCTGAAAAATCTATCACAAGTTGCTTGCTAGTGGACACGAGCCTTAAAGTTGAGGTTGAGCGACATTATGACATAATCTTTTTTCTACATTGAAAGCCATACTTGACTGTGAATTCAATAAATAGGTGGTTGTTGATGCTTTCATACAGGGTGTTATTTAAATAAATACAAATGTATCAACTTTACTAACGTATTCTACTGGTAAAAAAATTGGGGTCTGTTTTCGAGGCTATCGAGGTCCGTTCGTACCATACCATATTATATTGTAGGTAATATGGAAGATATGAATATGAAGATATGAATATATATGAAGAATATGAAGGTGAATATGAAAAAATACTCGATTGTATAAAATATTAACAAATATTGATGAGGAGACGAAAACTGCAAGCGCTTCGAGACGCGCCGTGCTCGATTAGAAGTTTTTAAAGTTGCGTGCGACATGGGCAGCACTACTTTGGCCTTGGATTAGTCGGCGACCAATCGACCAATCGGATTAATTTTTATATCAAATTATGCATAATTCAGCCTTCTTTACAAATCATTATAGTCATCAACGGTTTCGAAGCACCATAAGAAAACGACTCATAAAAAACCGCCCGAAGAGAAAATTTTCAACTTTGAACATTTGAACTTTTTTTCTTGTCATCGGAGCGATACGTAAAATCAGAGTTAAGGTCTCCGACCAACCTTCTATCGAATAAAAAAATAAAAAATGACAGTGCCAAAACTTTTAGGTCGATGATTCGTAAATACACTGGACTATTAATTAATTGATCCTATTTCCGAGATCATTTGAAATATTTTGAGAGCTTGTAGAATGGGGTCCTTGCACAAATTTTTTTTGCAGAAATTGAATCGTTATACTTTAAGAGGCGTCCCTAGTGACAACATGTGGTCAGTTTTCTAATTTTACGTTTATTTTTACTGTACATTTAAATTTCAACGTTATATCAATTTTTTCTTTAGAAAAATAGAGTCGGCTTAGTTGGTCTTGCTCTTACACAGGCACAAGTAATAAACGTGTCCCTGTTATTTCAAAATTCAGCTACAACTGATGTACTGAAATCTTTTAGTTATAAATGGTACGGTATGAAGTACAGTTTTATGAGCACAACTCCTAGTGTAAACAAATAAGAAATGCAGGTACTTAGTTGTAAAATGAGGATTTTAAACCTTTCTAAAAATATCAAGAATGAATTTGTGTAAATTTATTTATTTTATACAACTGAAATGATATGTGCATTTTTTTATAAAATAATTGTCCTTAGTGGCAAATTTCTTGCATGCCTTGGATCAATTAGTTCTGGAAGTAAACATTTAAAATAAAAATCCTTCAACTTCTTTTCCATTTTCTCCTTCCAAAACTTATCATCCCTTTCAATATATGCAATTTTAATTTCCCCGTAGCCAGTCCAGACTCCTAAAATACATGTTTTTCGATTGGTCACATGTAATTGACCCTGGATTTGGTAATACCAATCGTGATTTTTGTTTAGCTCGATGGTGTTGCCCTTTTTCCTCCAAAGTGTTATTTTTTTTTGCATTATTGCTTCTTCAACAGTCAGTTTCTGTTTGAATGCAGTATAAGGACATTTCACTTCGATGATATTCTCTTCTGAAACGCCATCAGGCGACGCTCCCAAATACTGACATTCTTTATCAATAAAAAGACCACATCGTCTAATTTCGAAGCCCATCTTTTCTTCTAACGCAGTTTTTGCATTTTCTTCCATTTCATGGCCATGGCGAATTGAGGGCACGTTGGTCAAATTTGCCGTTTTATATAAAATGGATTTCACCATTTTCGAACTGTCTTTATTCATTTTTCGTTTACAAACTTTACCAAAATTTGAAGCCGTTAATAACTTTCTTCTTTCTTCCATCCATTTACCGCATTGACTTTGATAACGAGTTTGAATTTCCAAATCTTCTCGTTCTTCATTGGTTCGTTTCAAAGAATTAATAAATTCCTTTTCCGCTTCTTCATAAATTATTGGCTCTATATCAGCTTTCTGGCAATCTTCTCCATAATCTTTGTCTTGCACTTCATTTCTGATTTTTTTATAATGTTTTTTAGTTTGGCGAATAATTTGTCGTTTCACGTTTTTTGATTTTTTTCGGATTTCTATACGACGAATAATTTTACCATGCGACGCTGGGAGAAGCAGAGCTTTTTTAAATGTAGTGTGTGCCGTAATCGAATTATGAGAGACGACTGCCGCAGCACATCTAGCACCGTAAGAATTTTTTAAGGCATAATTAATGCGTTTCCCACCAATGAATTTCGCAACTTTAGCATTGTAATGTTCAACCACATTACTGTCGATATCCAGGAGTAAGCTCCTTGAATGATTCGCAAGGCGGCGTAAAATTTCCATAATTTTAATTACAAAAGGCTGGGAAAGTTTTGTCATCAGATTTTCTTCATCTGGCTTTTTACAGAAGTAATCCGAACAAGATTTGTGGTCTCCGAAAACGTGATTTACTCCATTTAGAATATCGGTTTTTAAATTCTTTAAGGCTTCATTTTTATCTGAAGTCTTCTTGTGCTGCTTTATGGCACTTTTTACTCCAGTTCGTAGTCGAAGTAACCTTGATTCTAACAGCTTTCTTTCATTACAACTGAATGTTGTGAGACTCACGAGATTTTTCAACTTCGTTGAATAATTACGGAAGAGGTGGTTTCTACATTCAATTTTTTCTACCGTTATATCGCTATACGGCCTAGCTTCTAGAATTTTGTTATAGACACTGCTATCTCCATCCCCAATCATTCTATGATACTTTACACCGTACATATTACATATCCATACTACTTTTGAATCCTTGGACCAAAATATGCGCTTCCATACTTGTCGAGCTTCCTGTATAATTTTTGGAACAAACATGGGGAATCGCATTTAAGTTATTTACACTTTTTCTGTCGCAGTGGACACAATATCTATTCCTAACCCCTATATACAAAATTTTCCCCGTATGGTGTCCTACTATAGCTGCCACTCCCGATAATGCATCATATTTTGTTTTATATGATCGTTTGGACCACGCTCCGTCTACCACAACTTGTACTAAGGGTACGCCCGTTTTGTCGATCGAACCTGTTTCAATTGCGTATCGAATCTCCTCATCTGCTGCTGATTTCATTTCCTTTTCGGCAACCAGTTGCCACAATTTCATGGCGGTTTTGGTATGTTCTTTCCGCCATGCAAGGAACATCTATAGAGCCTAAAAATTCTTCAAGACCATAATAACCTGACCCTATAGACATAATGCCTTTTACTGCCAATGAGTTCAAATCAAAGTTAAGGTTCTCTTCTGCTTCTCTCAGATGCTTTTCTGATTTTTGAGACTCTAAATAAAATTGAGCATTGCACATGTCGCATTTTATAAGGAATTTCGATATTAAACCCAACTTTATTTCTTTTTTAATGCTCAAATTATTTAAAGTGCAGCCAAAACGTTGCCCGTGCGAGCTTATCTCTTTTAATTGATTAAAGAAATGAGAAATATTGATTATTCTATTTCCTTCCACATTTTCAAATTTAGGAGAAGTTGATTGAGATTCAGTATCATCTATAATTCAATTAAGTATATTAGGTAAAAATTTAAATTAGGTTCAATATTGCTTATTACCTGTGCCAGCTAATACATTTTCTTCAACATTCGTTGTAATGTTATCTGCCATTCCTGAAGAAGGACCAGGTATCATAGTATTCGAATTCGTATTTAAAGTGTCAGTACTAGAATTAGAGGGAATCCGCTAAAATAGATAATGAATTTATTTTCCTTATTTATATACTCTGTTGCTATATTAGATACACGTTTCAATCAAAAGTGTTACTGTTGTAGACATAGGCGCTATAGTAGCGAAATTGCAATGTAAGATATTTAAATTTATGGTAAGAACAAAAAATGTGCACTTTTTCTCAAGTAACTTTATAATTTTAATCTTTATTTATTTAACTTTAGGTAGGTATAACCAAAGAACATACAATTACAATTATTGTATGTTCTTTGGTATAACAAAAATTTCTTATACTAAAAAGAAAGTACAACCCTACTTCGTAGAATACCTAAGTATTTTGTCAGATAAATAATTTGAAATATTTTACCTTTGGTATTGTTTGTATTGGTTATTTAAAAGCTCACATCTTTTGTAAAGATTACAATAGGAATTATAAAGTCATTTTGGTGGAGTTTGTAGTTTGCAGTAATAGTTATAAAAAATATAATATTCTACTAGCATTTTCTAAGCCAGATGTTTTGAAAAATTTATGAAAATCTTTCAGGGAATTTGTAACAATTTTTATGCCTACTTTGCAACAGTAACACTTTTGATTGAAGCGCGTTGTAGTAGCGAAATTGCAATAACAATAGAAGATATTTAAATTTATGGTAGGAACAAAAAATTTGCACTTTTTTTCAAATAAGTAACTTTATAATTTTAATCTTTATTTACTTAACTTTAGGTAGGTATAACGGTATAACAAAAATTTCTTATACTAAAAAGAAAGTACAACCCTACTTCCTAGAATAAGTATTTTGTCAGATAAATAATTTGAAATATTTTACCTTTGGTATTGTTTGTATTGGCTATTTAAAAGCTCAGATCTTTTGTAAAGATTACAATAGGAATTATTAAGTCATTTTGGTGGAGGTTGTAGTTTGCAGTAGGTATAAAAAATATAATATTCAAAGCTATAATATTTCGTACAATTTTGATGTAAAGACGATTTTATTACTCCACTAACTAATCTTATATTTATACTACTAATAATTAGATTTCATTTAAAAACTGTCACGAGTTATCCGAAAAAATCGATGTAAAATCAATCTTTTAAGAAAACTTTGTTATTAACTAATGGAAATTGCGTGAATTTTTATTTATAAAAAATAATATGGCTTACCTTTGTTGCCCATCGTTTTCGCAAATTAGCGATATAGCCCTTTAGTTTCTTTCTACTGCTGAGAGTTCTTCCGTCTGTTGAATTTCTTTTCGCCATTCTGAAGTTGATAGTTATACACAAAATCACAAATAATCCAAAATCGACTTCTCACAAAACTATCTATAAGAAGACTGTGGTGTTCAACTTTTTGAACACCTATTTATAATATTTGGGTAGAAAATTTTAAAATGTAGTACTCGTTGTGTGTACAATATACCTGTCATAAATCTGCCGGGGCTCAAAAGTTGACCATTTTAACCACGGTAAAGTAAGTTGTTAAATAGAGATGGTGAGTAAAAAAAGATAGAGTGTATTTCAATAAGAAATTTATGGCAAATCGTTTCGCCAAGATTACGCGTTTATTAATAAAGCTATTGCAATGAAATTTTTTTTAATCGAAGGGAAATATAAAAATCTACAATTACTACGGAGGAAATTTTGAAAAAGTGCCATGAGTAGAAGTATTATGATTTTTTGAATTTCTTAAAAAACACATATCTTTAATAAATGTTTTTAAGCATTAAAAATTACAATTTTGGAAAAACATCCGTAGTAATTGTAAAGCAATGTATAATACGTCTTCTGTATAAATTTGGTTTAAAAAAATTGAAAACTAACGGAGATATGCTGCCAAAACGATACATTAACAACTCCATAAGAAATTTGTCTAAGGAGCCCACTTAAGTGTGATGGCTGCTTTATGACGTCAAGACCATTAAAATTTTGACAGCTGTCAGAAATGGAATTTTCTGATTGGTCGATGGGAAATTTCAAACTCGGAGTTGGAAAATGACGTCAGAATACGTTTTGAGTAACGCGCACGTGAAAGTCCTGTTATGGCCACATCAGCCGTTTGTGATTTTGTTATTATTTACATTTTTACGCTTTGGCTACTTTTTTTATATTACGTTAATGACATATAAATTTGAATTCTAGTTGTCATTGTTAGCTCTTGTAATATATTATAGATATAGGTAGGTAGCTTAGAAAGTTATACGATAACTATAAAACTAAAAGTTCGTTTAAAATATTCGCGTAAGTATTAACTGTGAAATCCCCGTAGTACATTCTGAATTTACTTCAAATTTATTATGCATACACAACATTGTAATGTAAAAGAAAAAAAATAAGACCTCCGTTTTGCAATTTATTCCATTTAAAGTTATATTTAAGCCCCTCATATCAATAAACAAAAAGTAATTTCGTAAGCATTATCTTTGTTTCTTCTCGACACGCAGATTAATTAAAACTATAATTTCGAAATAAAGAGAAGTTTAATTATTTTTGTAATAGGTAAAAGATAGCAAACCAATTTCACTCAGTAAATATTAGTTTAATCGAATGTTAGATTTATAAAGCTTCAGTCTGAACCTTGCTTTTTAGAAAAAGGATTGTTTGAAATTTGGTGTTAAGGTTTGCTTAACTCCCCATGTGAAGCTAATTCAATATTTATGAATTGAAAAATGTAATTATAAGATCTAATATTATGTTATTATGTATGTGTGGTTTTATCATTCTATCTTAAAATGAATTTCAAACAGGACCAACTCACCAACTCGATCACATACCTATTTGAAAAATGTAATTACCACAACTACTGCATGCCTGGACACAGAATACGCCTTAGTTTTCCAATTTACCTCATACGTCATAAATTACGCCAAAAATTCTTTGGAAAATTTAATGCAGTGGTATTACCACCTCCAATGCATAAGGATTTACCTATACTATAAGCTATAAGTTTTCAGATAATTATTACTTATTTGATTTGTTCTGTTTAACATAGAAACGGTTGGAACAAACCAACAAACACGAAAATTTTTAATTAAAAATTCAATTAAATCAATGTTGGATTTAAAAACGACGAGTTTGTCAATATAAATTTGAATTCTATTTGTATCATAATTTTTAATCAAATAATGTGAGCTCGAGATAAAACAATAAATTAATTTATATTCCTTCTAAACATAAAAATCAGTTGGCATTGGTTTCATAAAAAGTTTAATTAAATGCTCAATTGTTATCAAAGCAATCTCTAATTTTATTTATTCTACTATTTTAAGATATTATACTATAGAAAGCTCTTAAAATCTTGGAGTATTTACTTTAATCTTGTAATCCAATATACAGTATGAGTAGATGTAGATTTGTAACTGGCATTCCCCAGAAAATTAGGGAAAATTGAATACGAGACGGACGCTCGCAAAAATTAAATTTTGGAAAAATGATAACGCAGGAAAAATATGCTGTTAAACGGGCTTTCGATTGGTGCTACTATCGTGGAGATTGGGGAAAAATTTGGGTCTCAAATGAAATAAATATCGTACTAATTACAATTAATTAATATAATTAACCAAGGATTATCAGGGGGCGTCAATTGAAGATTAGGGAAGTAAAAGAGATGGTGGGCGAAATATAGAATTTAACTTTTAGTAAAAATTAATTAAATGTGTTGAAATTATTAAATTTTGTATAGGAAGGTCGGGCATAAAAATGATTGACCTCGCGCGTATTTAACAAATGCACACTAGATAACGGTCAGGTGTCGGTTTATCTTAACAATAATTATTAAATTTGTTAATAATTAACAACAGGGTAAATTAACAAGGAATAAATATTGAGTTGTGGTCTAAGAGTAGTGAACTGACAACCGAAAAGGATGCGGATTGAGACCAACTCAGAACTAGAATCTTGGGATTCGTATCACTCTGAGCAATATAAAAAATCCACATCGTTACAGCATTTAACTTAAAATGATGATTAATACATTAGTTAGAATGTAGTACCTATATTCAAATAGAAACTAGTCGCCCTGAAAAACCCCGTTCTGATATTTTTCTAAAGAAAAAAAAATTTAATTCCCCTTTCAGTATCCTTAAATTTTTTGTAAAGCCTTTTTTGTCAATTAACAATTGTTATTTTGTAATTGTTTGCATTTTGAAATTCGGAACATTCTCTATACATTTCGTTCTTATTTTATTTCCAGTAATTATTACCGAAAGTTTTTGGTAAACTTTTCCCCATTAACTCGTACAGAGAAATCATAAACAGTTACCAAGAAGGCTTTGAAATGTTTATAATGCCATTGTCAAAGAGAACGACAACGTAATTTGTCACACTCGAAACGTTACTCAGCTTTCTCGATACAATATTATTTTGATCGCAAAGCGATTTTCAAATTTCAAGAAAATATGTATAATCTCCATACGACAGCTTACTAAGTGCATATTTTATTATTTACATGTTACGGGAGGGGGGTGATAAAAAACACTTTTTTCAAAATGTTTTAATTCATAATTTTACAAATTATAAACTTGTGACCCAGTTGGCGACTTTGTCGTTAGCCAGAACTTCATTTCAACAAACAAACTTTTGTTTGGTTGCAAATTCACGTAATGCAATTTAAATTTTTGACGTGTTGTAGATTTAAAAAGTATTTGGCGTTCGGAAAGTTACGTCTCTCTACTTAAGGATAATTAAAATTTTAATTTCTGAAATTTTTATTGCTTACAAACAAGAAATCGAAGTTTTTTTATCTCTAAAGAAGTGAGTTTGGAGCCTACATAGTAAGGACTGAAGAAAAAAAGGTTTCAAAGTACTCCCTTTTATTATTCATTAAAGAATTCTGTTATCTATACTATGAAATACGTCGTATCGTTATATTCTATGGGTTTAATAAATAACAGAACACATGAAAAAGTACTTAGGAATCAACTTATTGAAAAATTCATCATTCTAATTTATAGTCTTGAGAAATTCATCAAGAAAGGGTGGGATATATTTACTACGAAACAGTTACATTGCAAAGTAAGAAATTCACATTTGGCTACTGAAATTTTAATTATAGAATATTGATTCTTGCTTTTACTGTCCTTTTAGAAAATGGAAGTTATTCATCGTGAAATTACAAGAGAAGTTATTCTAGGTCACTTTTGCACCACCCCTTCCTCTTGCAAAACAGGAAGAACTTCGAGCGATGAATTATGTTTTATATTTTAAATTAAGGAATTTTAGAGATAGATGCTATTATACTATTAATTTTTATTACAAATAGGGTCGATGATACAATTAAATTAATTAGTAATTATTTTCTCTGCGGGATTTTGCCTATTATTAGGGATATTTTACAGTTTTTTGATTCGATACGATATGACCAAGAAATGAAAAGTGGCAATTATCAAAAATTAAAAGTGTAAGAAACCCATGAAAAAATAGTTTGTAAAAAAATATACATAGGTACCATAAGTAGGTATTCTTTAAAATAAAAAAATTACAGCGATTGAAAGAATTAGTTACTTTTCAGTTTTCGGTCGAAAACCGAAATTGCGCAAATTGCGCAGTTTTTTCGTAGAAAACCTTTATATTTTCTCTTGCAGGAAACTGTGATCCCTTTAGAGAAAATGAACAAACCCTCACCCTGTATGTAAAACTCATTACGTGGTTTTCATTCTTAATGCAATAATATTCTACACGTTCATTGTTTGAAATGTTATTGTATAATAATTCTAATTTGCTTAAAATGTAATGCTGATGCACCCAAGTCGAATAAAGTCAACACATTAAGTAGTTGATGCAGTAGCTAACTTTGTTCGGAAAACATAAGGATCAAAAACAAAAACTTTCAAAATTAGTGCAGCATAACATTAACAAAAGTCCTCAAAACAGTTTATGAGGGGGTAAAAATATAGTCCTCGCATCAGGACTCGACTCAAGTATCGCCATAAGCCTCACCAGGCATCTGGTCAGTTATGAGTTCATAGGCGGAGGTAAGAGATTTTAAACGGTTTTGTGTTATTCATTATTCTTTATAAAAATACGTTAAACAGCAATACTGATGCGAGACAGTAGTCGTACTCTGTTTACCATCACAACTGAGCTAAGAATCTCAGTTAAGTGGGACAAACGACACAGTTAAAAGGAAAAAGTTAAGTTAGAAAGGTTAGAACCAGTTAACACAACCCTATTTTAACGAATACGACAAAAATGTTGAAAATCTTAATTCGACTCACTTAAACGCGACGACTTCGCAAGGTAGCTCAGTAGGGGAAAGTAAGGGAACTGAGTATCTAATGCCCGTATTTATAGTCGATGCTCAAGCACGAGCTCGGAGTCGACTTGGCCAAGCACGAGTTTTTTACAAGTTCGTCTCAAGTACGGGCCCTGTTCTATAAACGGAACTTCGGGTGTTCTCGCTCGAGCTTAGACTTGAGACAACTTGGGTGTTGAAACTAGGGGATTTTTGGTGATTTTTAGTTCTACATGCGACTTTGACCCTTATTTAACTTTTGCGCGCGCTATTTCTTGTTTATGGTTATGTTGAATTTTCGTAAATGTACGTGAGTGTGGAGTAGTAGCGGTAGGCATCGAGCTCGAATATAATGTCGAGCTCAATGGGGGTAGGTTTCAATAATAATGACTTAACCAAATATTTCGTCAGTTATGCTACTGTGTATTTTTACTAGTGAAATAAATAATATTGTAGGTAATCAATTAATAAATAAATGTCCATTATATTGATTACCTACAAGAAGAAAAAATTTATTTAAAGAGAAACTCCGCGTATTTAGTTCACACATACCACATACCTTTACAAAGAGTTATATGAATTACAACAAAAGTATACCCCATGTTCATTAGCCAATAAAATGAATTTTATACTAATCCAATATTTACTAATGTGTAGGTACATTGACTTAACTAGCATAAAGGTAGCATAAAATCGTAAGCAAGAAATTGTGAAATTACAGGGGTGTAGGTATACCACGGTTATCAGTTATCAGGTTGGCGCAACCGTTTCTTCTTGAAACCTATAATGTCTCCTTAACCCTTCTCTATCATAAAATTCCATCGGATTTTCAACATCGCGGATACATTGTCTTTTTCCGACATAGTTCTTGATGGTTTTCTGCTTCAATAAAATCATATAATATGTATTCGTGAATTTGTTTTTGAAAGAAAAACTTTCTTTAATTTAATTAAAAAAAATATAATTAGCTGGAAAAATAAAACTTCTGGTAACAAAACAGTCTCAAGTCGGTCTCAAGATAGGTAGGAACTGTGCTTGAGACTTGCTTGAGTCTAGCATGCGCAATACGCGCATTTTGTCGACCTGAGTACAGGCCAGTGCTTGAGCATCGATTATAGAACAGAAATTGGTGAGAATCTCGTGCTTGAGACCGAGCTCGTGCTTGAGCATCGACTATAAATACGGGCATAAGTTAAATCTCACTTTAAAAAGGTAAAAAGAATACAACTTACGTCTGGACACTTGACCACGTGGGTTTATTATGAAATTGATGGCGAGGCTTATGGCTATGCTCGAATCGAGTCCTGATGCGAGGCTTAACACTAAGTTTTTGCCCTGAGAGAAATGATCAATTTATGAAAAAGTGAGCTGCTTCGGGGTTGGCAATGAAGACAATCTTAATCAACAATTTATTGTTTGATATTTGTATGTTCTGTAAGGCACATTTTACTTTCTTTATTTTTTCTCAATATTTGAAGAAATTTAGTTTAGTTCTGACAACTACATTTTCTTGAAAATGTTTGTACAAATAATATCGTGCTACAATTGAGGCTTCTACAACATCATTATCTATAGAACATTTGTTTTTTGGCTATCTTAACAACCACTTATTTTTCAGATTTCACGTGCGTGAATCTATAAATCTCATTGTCAACGTCGTGCCTCCTGTGGTAGCGACCTCATTAAGGAGGGAAGGTACCCGATAATTTTAGAACTTAAAAATTTTTTTTCTAGCTTATAAAAAACTTATTTTCAGAAATCGATGATGTGGGAAATATTAGCTAGGGCTGTAGTTAATATCTGTGTAATATAAAAGTCATAATCATTATAGTTTAAAAGATAGATTTTTAGATATTCACGGGCTTAATATCAGTTTAATTAAATCGGCGTTTAAACCATGTTATAGAGAATCCCTTACTCCAGGGTATGACATATTTAAAATTTTGTTTATTATTTTGATACTTGTACAATTCAACTTTATTAGAGTTGTAATATGTCTCACTAACACAAAAGTAGTCATATTATCTTACCTAATTGCCCAATTTGCTTCAAATTTTGTTATACCCTGAACTGAATCACGATGATAAGATATACTTTTAAAATTTTATATTCGATAGGTAATTAAAGCCGTACTTATCTAAAATAATTTAGTAAAATATCGCAGAGTAAGTGCGGTAGAGCCCAGAAAAGGATAGAGAAGTACACGAATTTCGGCACTTTACCTGCGATATAAAAGACACAACCCTTCTCGCCCGGGGTCATTTTCTAAGTTTTTGAAGAATTACAACAAAAATGTATTTTATGAGACTACGAGACTTCCAATTTCATATTAAATGAAATTAGATTTCTAGCCTATTTTTTTTCATTTTTTAAACCTTTATGCTAATTTCATTTATCGTGCTATTTTGATGTATTCTAATGAATCGCATTTTCATACTTTCTTACTGACTAATGACTAAAAGTCTACTCTCAACAGCTAATCAAACTACTCAAAAACAATGATAATAATACAAATATTAAAAAACTGAGCAGACGTTTCAAACGGATAGATTATATTCTTAAAACTCTTAAAAACAATTAAAGATGATAACTATGTGCCTTTGCTACAAACAAGTGCATTGTTTGAAGAGATTTGCAAAGTAATGACAACGTTGTTCAATCAAATCGTCTTTCTAGAAATGTCACTACCAATTATACGGAGAGGTATTTATACGAGTCTTGTGGCAAAATTTTCTAGTGGAAATTTTATGGTAGAACACACGAAAATGTTGCTATAGAAAAATATGAGGAAATCTAGAAAGTGGAAAGTCAAGTCAAGCAGCTTTTTTATACCTAAAGAATACCCTCACTTATGTTGTAGCCCTGATAGACTAGTGAATGATAATGAATTGGTGGAAGTCAAGTGTTTGTATTCGATAAGAACCCAAAAAATTAAGGAAAGTTAAAAAAATAAGCAAAACAATATGTGTGTAAAACTTGAGCGCGGTAAATAGTATTTTAAAAGAATTACCAATATTTTTTATCAAATTCAAGGTCAATTAAATATATTAGATCGAACTTGTGATTTAATTTAATGAGATTAAAGTGCTAGTAGTAAAAATAATCGTGTATACACTAACGTTGCGAAGACTATTATAGACCACGCGTCTTGTAACCCTAGGCACTTCGCACTTCAGGCTACAATCCTGGCGCTAAATCTAAAATAGTACGTATATAAATAAGGAAACGTAAATACATGTATAAAATGATAATTTGATAATAAATACTATAATATGGTATCATTCAGCGTTCTTGGCGTGTGCGTCATTATATATTATCGGGCATAATTCATAAAATACGGAAAAATAAGGGAACCTGACAAACATAAAATCAAAAACGTAAGTCATTTATTGTATCAACTCACTTCTAATGCTAAGTAACGTTGGGATGAGAGTGGAAACAATAATGAATCTCATAAATTGATGCATGTACGCGCTAAGATTGCTGAATAATACTATAACAACTAGGTAATCTTTGCTATTGGCATAAGTGCTTGGCACTTTTACTGTTCTTATACAATGCAACGAAAAGTCGCCACCTGTTTGGTACATACAAAAGATTATGTGTACCTGCTTGTCGATTTTATTTTCTTCATTGTTATCGGTAAAGTTGGCTATTTCTTTTATATTTTATGCTACTTAGCCTTACACGATGTATACGTAGGCTTAAATAAGGCAAGTAAGTTGGGTTGCCTATTTAAAATGTTACGAATTTAGCTAGGGTACCTTCCACCCTTAACACACTCAAATGAAGTACCTACTTGCTTAACGAAGCAAAATTCTAAAAATTAACTAACCGAAAAAAATAAAAAGTGCTTCCAATTGTCTTGAAATTATATTGCAACAGAATATTTTACATTGAGCGAATACGTGATTGCATAAAGAGATTTGAATTTACACACGAAAATTATAGCAATCTCAAGATAAACTCAAATGCCAGGTGTCGGAGTTTATAAATATATTCTTAAATTACAGATTAGCACTAATCAGTGACTATATCACTTAATTACGTTTTAAAACAGTTTAACAGACCTCCCCATCCCCAATCCCCATCATTATGGACTTCGCGAAGGTTATTGGGTCATGTTAAATCCAAGTGGTTTCTATGATTTATCTCTAAAATGACTTAAAAATGACGTATTAAAATATTCTGTTGCATTCCCACAAAGTAAAAACAAACTTATAAAAAGGGATAGTGTGCTTCAAGTTATGTAGTTTTTTGGAATGAGTCATAAGACGCCTCTCTTGGTTTTGATTATAGTTAGACTTCTTGCCAAATGTTACCGATTTCTTGAAACCTAAATTTCCAACTACGTCGTAGCCAAGGTTACACACAAACCTGAAAACACGAATTGGGCGTCTTTTTCTACGCTCTTCGGTGCATCTAAGATCGCCGAAATTTGGCAGGAAGTTTAACATAAGAAGGTTCGTGACGTTTTATCCAAAAGTTTATAGATATCTATTAAAACCTGCTATGTAGTACTGCATCCCAAAATTATACCGTAATATAAATACATAATATACCTACTGGTCTATGTAAACAGCATCTTTTAAGATTTTTAAAAACTATTGATTAATTTCGTTAATCTCAAATTACTATAGTAAATGTAGATGTGATAAACAGAGCAGCTAAATAACGTTTAAAATTTTCACTTTTTCTTTTTTTCTCTCTTAGTTTTTTCTGTAAATGTGTTTCCTAAAAGTGATAAATGCTACAAAATTCTTTGATTTGTATCTTAACAAAATTCGATAAAGAACTTTTCATACTAATGTATTTTTGATGACAGCAAATAAAAAAAATAAAATACGATGAAAATTCTCCTATACTGTAGTACTTATTGTCCATTTTGTTACAAAAATACAAATATAAATACAAAATACAAATACCCCAAATCAGTATACATTACGATAATTTAGTTTGATTATCTCCCTCATGATAATTTTGACAAAAGGCATCATCAAAATTGTACCACGCGACTAGTTTAGATAAATGAATAAATAAATAGGTCTACACTAATAGAACAATTCTTTTTAGTAATACTTACATGTTAAGCCGTTATGGGTGCCATCTCAGTCGAGCACAGACTACTATTTTTTCTTCAAATTTCAAACTTGACATTACTGACAGTAGTGAATATTGAAATCGAATTAGTTGAATAACAAGCGGCCGATACCAGCAAAAAATAAGCTAGGCTGCTCATAAACCTCGGCTATCGCCTCGGTTTATAAAATAGCAGCCGCGCTCGTTATATGCTCTATAACGTTATTAATAATAATTATTATATTTCTTATACTCGTCCAAATAGATAACACACGTAGTTCCACTATCGTAATTCAATTGAGCACATTTTTAAAGCAAAGTTTAATCTTTACCTGTGTTGACCCTCCCATATCTCATTACACTATTGTGCTTCGATTGTGACAGACGTGCATTTACGTTATTCGAATTTTAAAAATGCCGAAAAGAAAATTTAGTGATTCAAGCGAAGGGGAAACGGAAGATTATTTATTAAGAAAACGGAAAAAGTTAGAAAGAAAACTCAAGAAAATTGATGAAAGGAGGAATAAGAGATACACTCCGAGTGTTCTTTATACAAGTATGTAAATTAGTATCAATTTAGTATTACTAGGTAAAATGTTCAACCTATGTAATTACTACTAGCTGAAATGTTTGAGCTAGGGCTTCTTTTTTCTCGTACTGTAGTTGCTATGTAGTAGTACAGTACCAAAAGAGCCAGTATTACCTAATGATGTTAGTGTAATTTTTTAATTATCAACTTAAGATGGGGTACAATGTTAAACCCGTATACTTGAAGTATCTTTAGGTTTTTTTACCTAAGATTGCGAAAGTAATGGTAATGTTTTTAGTACATATTATGTGTGACTAATTAACATTCTGATAAGTTCGAACACGCTTGCATAATTTATCGCCTTTAATATTTTTAGGTGATTCGGAGAGTGATATAATACAAGATCAGGCCAAAGACTCTGATAGCGGAAGTCGTATTGTAAATACGGAATCGAGAAACGAAAATTCGGATATAAGTGACGATATTTTAAAATTATTAGGGGATGAACCAGCAGGTTTAGATCCAGTTTGGGGAAGAGGGGTGCGTAAGGTTCTAGCGGATAGATGGAATAAATACCTCACCTGTGGCTGTCAGAAGTCTGACATGGAGGTATTAGAGAAAAAATATTTAATTCCGGGAAATATCGCCTTACTGAGAGCACCCCTATTAAATCCTGAAATACGGGTGTCGTTAAGTGAGTCTAGTAGGAAGAACGATCAATTTATGTCGAGTATTCAATCCAGAGTGGGGATAGGCCTCGCGGCATTAGCCAATGCTTTAGACCAAATGCTATCCGAAAACTTGGTAGCAACCGACGTACAGGCGCTAGTGTTACCTAGTGTCATCGACGCAGGCAAGATGTTATGCGATGCTTTCCAGATGATATCGACAAATCGAAAGTTTCACGCAAAATCTCAGTTAAATGTAACAGTAAAGAAGTTGGTTCACGATAGTACATCTGACGAGTTTCTATGTGGGAAGGACTTTGCCGAAAAGTTCAAGCAAGTCAAAGACCAGTTGAGGACTAGCGGTGAATTACGGCATAAGAGAAGTTCGCATAATTTTAAAAAGCCGGTCAACGCTACTGGTAGTAGTTATCAAAACTCAAGAAGTATTACTGCACCGAATCATTTAAACTACAGAGGCCAGTACCACAAAAACAAAATGAAGACGGGGCGAACTCAGGAGCAGGCCAGGACGAATTACAACAATTATCGTCAGAAGCACCAGAAATAATGGTGAGTATGTTGCCATATGCCGGTAGGATAAAGTGTTTTTACCAAAAATGGGAAAAACTAACGGCAGATAAAAACATTTTGGCGTGGGTAGTAGGTTATGAAATCCCATTTAGTAGTTACCCTCGGCAAAGGACGAAGCCATATCGATGCTGTTCTAGTTCGGATTTAGGACGTTATACTACAGCGATAGAAAAATTACTTTTTAAAGGAGTGATTAGCCCATGTACTCATGCGGCGAATGAATTTTTATCTTCCTTTTTTCTGGTTCCAAAGTCGGATGGCATTCGTTATCGTTTTATTTTGAACTTAAAAAATTTAAATTCCTTCATTGTAGCTCACCATTTTAAAATGGAAAATTATAAGACTGTTAATGATTTGATTTTGAGGGATATGTTTATGGCTACGATCGATCTAAAAGATGCGTACTACATGATCCCTATTTCGGATAAGTTCAAGAAGTTTTTTAGGTTTGAATTTAATTCCGTTCTGTATGAATATAATTGTATGCCAATGGGGCTGTGCACGGCACCATACGTTTTTACGAAACTCTTAAAACCTATTTTTAACAAATTTAGATCTCGGGGTATATTATGCATTATATACTTAGATGATATTTTAGTACTAGGTAGGGATAAGAAGGAAGTTCGAGGGAGTGTGAAGCATATTATTAAAACTTTTGAACATTTGGGTTTTATTATTAATTACAAAAAATGTTGTTTAGCGCCAACGCAATACTGTAAATATTTAGGTTTTGTGTATAATACAAAAAAGCTTATTATAACATTACCCGACGACAAGAAGCAACGTATTTTAGAAGTCGTAAAATCATTAATGAAAGAAGAGACTGTCGATATTATAGAACTGGCAAAATTGATTGGGGTTTTAGTTGCTGCTTGCCCAGCAGTGAAATACGGCTGGTTGTATACAAAGCGGTTGGAAAGAGCAAAATATTTAGCCCTTAAAACTACTGGTGGGCGTTATAAAGGGAGACTTGAGATTTCGGATACTGTAAAGAACGAATTACAGTGGTGGAAAGGAAATATTTTAAAATCCTGTTACACTATTAATGTTAAACAATTTAGTTGCGAAATATTTTCCGATGCCTCAAACACGGGTTGGGGGGCTAGTTGCGGAACAGAGAGTACACATGGTTTTTGGAAGGAAAACGAATTTAAACATCATATAAATTACCTCGAACTTTTAGCAGTTTTCTACGCTCTGAAATGTTTTGCTAGTGATAAAAAATATTGTACGATTCTTTTGCGAGTGGATAATAAGACTGCTATTGCTTATATTAATAAAATGGGGGGTGTAAAGTACGAAAAATTAAATAATTTGAGTAGAACGATTTGGAAGTGGAGTGAAAGACGCCAGCTCTTGTTATATGCTTCTTATATACCTTCTAGCGAAAATATTAGGGCAGATACGGAATCTAGAGTCTTAGATGTAGAAACAGAATATGCTCTGAATCAGGAGGCATATTCAAAAATAGTAAGAATTTTTGGTAAACCGAATATTGATTTGTTTGCTTCTTACACAAATGCCAAATGTGAGGTTTATTTTTCTTGGCACAGAGACCCGTACGCTCATAAATGTGATGCTTTTACGGTCAGTTGGGAGCAATTAAAGTGTTTTTACGCTTTTCCTCCGTTTGCGATAATCGGTAGGGTTTTAAAGAAAATAATTCAGGATAGAGCTTCAGGGATAATGGTGGTACCATACTGGCCCACCCAACCGTGGTTCCCTCTATTTTTAAAAATTTCTGAAGAGAAACCCATTATATTTGAACCAGATAAGGAATTATTATTATCTCCTTTTAGGACTTGCCACCCATTATCGAAGAACCTTTCCCTGGTGGCGGCGAAGTTGTCAGGGGATCTTTTTTAAATAAAGGAGTTCCTTTGGAAGCAACATCGATTATGATAAAGGCCGTAAGTGAGTCCACGTTACGGCAGTACTCTATAACATACAAAAAGTGGTGGATATTTTGTAAGAATAGGAATTTGGATATTTATAACGTCAAGGTGGGAGAAGTTATCTTTTTTCTTAATGAATTATTTTCAAAGAACATATCATATGCGACGTTGAACTCACACAGATCTGCTTTAGCTCTAATATTGGATGGTTATTCTAGTAGCGACGAATTACTACTAAAAAGATTTTTGAAAGGCGCCTTTAGAACAAAGCCGAATTTTCCAAAATATAACGTCACTTGGGATCCTAGTCAAGTTTTAGATCACTTGAAAACGTGGTATCCGTTGCATAGAATATCGTTTGAGAAACTAACGAAGAAATTAGTGGTTTTGTTACTTTTAGCGACGGGCCAAAGAGTACAAACTATATCAAAGATTAATATTAACAATATCAAGCAAGAAAATGATAAGATTGAAATATTTATAACAGACATTTTAAAGACGTCTAGTTATAATCGTGAACAACCGGTTCTCCAATTTGCTCCCTTTACTCAACAGCCCGAGGTGTGTGTAGCAAAAACATTGCAACAATATTTGGAAATTTCGAAACCATTTAGAGGCAAAGAAAGTTATCTTTTTTTAACATTTAGAAAGCCATATAAAAGAGCTTCTACGCAATCGATAAGTCGGTGGATTAAAGATGTACTAAAGGCCAGTGGAGTGGACACTAAGATTTATTCAAGTCATAGTATACGGCATGCCTCAACTTCCGCAGCTTATAGATCTGGGGTTAATATTAATCAGATTAAAAACACTGCAGGATGGTCCAAAGGATCTGAAGTGTTTGCACAATTTTACAATAGACCACTTCAGGAAAATATTAACTTCATAGAAGTAATAAGTAGCAAAATGTAACTTGATGTAATAAATGTACTTACTTATATTAATTTGATTGAAATTCATAAAATGAAGAATATTTAATGGGGTTAAAATATTATAATGATTATTATAAGGTGTTGGTTGTTAAAGAATGTTCAAACATATGTGTCAATAATTATAGATTGGATAAATATATTATATTTCTTTTTTTATCCATAAAAAATAGTTTTTTTGTTCTTTCAACATCTACGTGTGTTATCTATTTGGACGAGTATACGAAATATAATTAAAAGAACAAACGACTTACCTGTAGGAAGTTCGTTCGAAATTATATGAGTATACTCGTCCAAATAGATAACAACCCTACCCTATTTGGCCCTCCCAAAAAAGAACTATTTTTTATGCGCTAGCCGCAAAATAGTGTAATGAGATATGGGAGGGTCAACACAGGTAAAGATTAAACTTTGCTTTAAAAATGTGCTCAATTGAATTACGATAGTGGAACTACGTGTGTTATCTATTTGGACGAGTATACTCATATAATTTCGAACGAACTTCCTACAGGTAAGTCGTTTGTTCTTTTAATTATAACAGCGATTATCTCGATTAACAAATTATTGGTACGCGTCTCAAAAAAATTAGTTTCATATTTTTTCACACAATTTTCTATAACCTTTTTTCTATTACATTTTCTATTACACCATCTTTACTTTAACTTTAGTACAAAATTTAGAATCGTATAAGCCGGCTATGTTAGTATAAACTTTCAACCACGACTGTTTTGAAAAAGTATCTGCCATTTCTGTAGTTACCCCGTCCTTACCAATATAATATCAAAATTGTAGTTTTTTAATTGTTCTGATTTTAAAAATAATTATTAATTTAGAATTGTAACGTTTATTTTTTTGTTAATGGGAAAAAAATATGAACCATAGTATATTTTATTTAAGAGATAGTTTTAACATATTACACCCCTCGACCTACGAATTTTACCACCCAAACTGCCGGTAGCTTGGTTTTTTCAAATTTTTGCTTTTGAGCAAATGTTCTCGACTTAATAATTTACCAAAAATCCCCCGACCTCCGGTCTCAGGCTCTTAGTATATAAATTATTAAGTATCAAACATTTTCTAAGCAAAAATTTACAAAAACAAGCTACAAGCAGTTTAGCCGGTAAAATTTGTAGGCCTCGGGATATAACCTGTAATTAAACAGCTTCTAACTTTTCACGTTTAAATGCCACTTTTACTTATCTGGGATATAATCCTAACATATAACCCTTGATCTACAACTATGTTTTTGAAAATTTTTGCTTTTAAGCAAATGTTCTCGACTTAACAATTTACAAAAAACCCCTCGACCTACGGTCTCGGGCTTTTAATACATAAATTATTAAATCTCGAACGTATTCTAAATAAAAATTTGCAAAAACAAGCTGATGGATATAACCTATGAATAACCCGTGAAAGGCGAACTTTGCCACTTGTGTTAGTGTTAGTTGTTGATAGCTATTGTTTTTCTTATTTGTCTTTTATAAAATAAGCTACTAGTCTACCCCAGCTACTTCAGGTACCTACTCCAATATCACTTAATTATATATTACATTCAGAGTGTAAAAAAAGAACTTTAATGTTAAATACATCAAGTGTAAATTAATTGTGATCAATAGAACATAATTAAATAAAAAATAAACAAAATGATGTTTAGTGAAAATGTTGAAACCATAGCATATTTACAAAAATTGAATTACGGCTTATAACAGATTAGCTGTTGGAAGCAAACGTTTCATGTCGAGTTATTGAATAAATAAATGTGTAGCAACAACAATCAACCCATCTTTTATCACATTCTCTTGATCAATTGATTTTTATTAGATCCATTCATAACAATTTATTGATATGTATAAAATAACAAAGCCATAATATTTTAACATAAATTTTATGCCAATGTAAAGAACACGAAAACAATTGAATATCTACTTTAAATCGCTTTATGAACATCAAAGCTAATATTTTAATGAAAATATTAATCCGTAAAGCTGACGATTTTAAAAGTCTTTACAGATAATCGCCAAGTGAGTTCTTCGTTATATATAATATCACGAATGTTAGACAGTCTCTTAGGGGAGGAGAGATTTTTCAGCAACAAGAAATTGCCAGATGTATTCTTAAAAAAACATACCAACTTTCGGTTTGACAGAGAGACCTTTTCTTTCCCATTGTTTGCGTAAAAGTTGAAAATATTTAAAAAGTACATTTGTAACAATAAAAGCAACTACAGTTGACCAATTCCCTTAACTATGAATTTTTAATATGACGGATGGGTATCATCAAAAATTTATTTGTGAAGCTTTTAAATCATTGGTGAGTTAAGAATCATATTTGCGGTGCAAAAATATTTTGCATTAGTTATTCAAGAAAACGTAGGCTACCATTTAGGCCCAGTTGTATGAACGAGCTAATCTGAGAGTCAGAGTTAACTCCACGATCAACCTAAATGAATAACTAATTCTGAGTTAAATTGAAATATATTTGACTCTTGAAAATTAGTGGATTAACCCTGGACCAAGTGCCTACGAGCTAACCTAATCTAATCCACGCTAAGATCTAACCTTATATTCAGATCGTGGAGTTAACTCTGACTCAGAGATTTACTCATTTATACAACTGGGCTAAAGTAATTAGTTTAATCAACCAAAGACTGCGTTGTGTTGGTATCATCGATCATCACTTTGTCAATAAGAAGACAAAGTTGAATTGTATCTTCGAAATATTATTTGAAAAACTGATTTTTCTATATTCGACGCCTGGTATTTTCTATACTTATGGTACTATAAGAAGCAGGTATGCACAATGCACTTCTTGTAAGCCTAAGTCCAATGAAAAATAAACCTTGTGTTGTAATTTCTTAAAAGTATAAAATAAATTGTTACGAAAAGTAAGCAATTTTCTTACAAGTTTTTCTTTTGCCGCTTCCTTAAAGGACTTGTTCAATTTTTCATTAAATAAACTAATTTTAAATTGCTCTTTTAATAATGAGATACAGAGAACGTACTATTTAATTTATTCTACTGAACCTAAAGAGCAAACATAACCCACAACCCTCAAAGTTAATTATTTATTTATCGTACTTTCTTCCATTTATTAGGGTAGCGATTTGTTTTCCTTTTCTTTATTTAAATTTATGTAATTTATAATATTTGAAGTAACCTAAGTTTACGAACAATTTCATTTTATCAATACTCGAATTGATAATGAACTAAATAATTAAATTAGTACACATAACATTCTTACTTCGGGCTTCTTATAGATGGAGTGCAGTCGTTAAGTTAAAAGATCAATGTTAGTAATTCATAATCAGAACGCTTGAACGGTATATACAGTATGTCGGGGATTGAGTTATAAATAAGCACAAAATATATAATATTTTCGATTTCAAAAAAAAATTATTTTTTATGAAATCCTAGATTGCTCGCTTATGTATTATTAGCGATTATTATTATTATCAGTTTTAAATTTTTTTTTACTATTTATTTACTAATTTTTTACTAAAATCACAGTACACTATTGGGAGATGCCATTCTATCTTTATAACTAGAAGAAATTGGGTAAAGGAAACAACAGTTTGTTGACTATTCTTACTATATACTATAAAAGTATTTAACTATATATCTTGTATCTTCTACACTTATAATTAATTTTTATAATAGAAGTGCTTTAATGTGCTCTAAAACATTTTTTTAAGTCGAATAAAAATTATTCCCGCCTGGTAACTCATCTCGAGACTAACTGTAGGTATAATATGAAAAAGTTTTTAAACGAAAATGTAATTAACATTTTTAAAATTTTTATTTCTTGAATTTGTGTAAGAATAAATGGTTCCACGTAGTTGGCAGGGTGAAATTAATTATAATTAACTAAATAATTTAATCACAACTTTGTTTGTGTTTACTTTGTTGGTAAAACACCAAGTTAAAATTGAATTCATTCGTTAAATAACTACCTACAAGTTGGTAAAAAAGAAGTAAAAAGACATATACAATTTAAAAGCATATTTTGTGAATTGAGAAGATTAAATTATGGGATGACTTTAGTTATTTTAGTAGGTAGGTACGATTCGTAGACGATATAATGGTTTTAATTATACGTTTCTAGTTCTAATGAAATAATACACCGGGTGTAAACGGATTAGGACAGTTTTTATCTTTTGATATAACAATCCAAACTTTCATAAGTACGCAATAGTAAAATATTTGTTCCATTAGCATTTTTCGACAAAAGTTGTAGTAAAAAATTGTATTTTTTCAGGAAATCATAATTTTTAATTTTAATTAATTCCAGAACATAATATTCCGATCCGGAAATTAAAAAAAGTTTTAATAAAAATAAAATTTTATTAAACAAAACATCTAAAAAAATTGAATATAAGTTTAGAAAAAAAATGTTTGTTAAAAATCCTCCGCAAACATAAAATTTTTGATTAATTCTTTTTCGCAAAAAATCAAATATTGCATATTTTATATGAATAAAATGGTTCTAGTAAAGGGGTAACGAATACATAATACAATATTAGAGAATTACATAAGAAAGTCAAAGAATATCGTGGAATTTTTTATGACTTCGCGGTTTTTATTCCAATATTGTACTTGACAAACGGTATCAAAAGATACTTTCAAAGACTGCGGTAAATAATGTTTATATGCAAAACATAAATTTGAGGAATAGAACATTTATTTAGAGATTATCCAAACAAAAATTCTGATAGACTGCGTACAAAAAAAATACGCCGTAAAAAATAGAGTTCTGCTCAAACTGATAAACTTTTTTTAAGTTAAGAAATTCGACTCTGTGAGAGTACGAAATATTATTTATTTCATACTGTACGGGTATTGCTACTTTCCGTCATTAATTTGAGTCCGGGAAATGGCACATTACATCACTAGGCCGGGAAGTGTTGCTAAGTAACACTTCCCGGACTCTTTGGCAAAATTTTTAAAAAAGATTTTATTGTTAAATTTTTGCTTGAAAAAAGTTTGCCGGCAGTGGGGTTTGAACCCAAAAACCTCTGGGTGAAATGCAAGGCTGCTAACGTGCTAACCCCTACACCAAACAAACACCTATATTAATGTATGTCAAGCGTGAAGTTATAAAGTAGATATTTGTTGCTAAGTAACGAATATAATGTAAATGATGTGATTTAAAATGAAATACCTACAGCGGATGTTTAATTTGACATTTCTAAAATGACGTTTTTATACAAAGAAATTATTCAAATAAAAATAACTGTTTTTACAGTATGAAATAAAATTTTATACGATATACGTCCGTGAAGTGATTATTAAAGCATTAGTTTCGAAATTCCGGACTCAGCTTAGCTTCGTCCGTAAACATCTAACTCATGCCACAGTACATAAACTAGAGTTTTCTAGTTCTAGTATCTAGTTTATGTACTGTGCTCATGCTTTAATAGGTCACTTCCCGGACTGACGTAAATCACTATAATTAAATAAGAATAAATACATATGTGTATTTGTTTGTATCTAACGTACCTACATTAAATCCTCGAGTCCTATCAAAACGACATTCACGCGATTCATTTTTATTGGCAGCTCCGACCCCTTTTCTTTTAGATATCATTTCTACGATACTTCTAAAACTCCATCACTCAATAATTTATTTTTCTATTTCCGTACTTAAATCCACTCCTTAACGCACTGTTTTAGTCTCAAAACAGTATCCGTAAGAAGCTCTATCTTAACGTACTGTTTCTGGAGAATTTTCTTCCGCTAAGTTCGCGTCAAGTTGAACTGACGTTTAACAAATAATGTCAAATATAATTTATTAAAATATTGATTTTTAAAGCTTGAATTCAATTGTGATTTTTAAATTTATTTCATTGATTTTTATTTGTTAAAATTTAAATTATTATACAGATAGGATAAGTAAATAGGTATATTATTTAAATTTAAAAAAGAAGACTTGGTGATATCTATGAATCATTGAACTAAATGTTGGGGACATTTCAGTCAGTGTCACCACAATTAGGTATATGAAAAAAATCTCCAGCATGATGTTAAAATGCCTAAATAGCAAAACTAGTATAAATTACACCTTTCGTAAGCTTTGTAAAGTACTCGAAAGCGGCTCGTTTTTTAAATTTGAACTCTGTACGTCTGAAGTCTGTCAAGCGGACTTATGCCTCTCAGGCCCAGTTGTATAAACGAGCTAATCTGGGAGTCAGAGTTAACTCCACGATCTGAATATAAGGTTAAATCTTAGCGAGAATTAGATTATCTCGTAGGCACTTGGTCCAGGGTTAACCCATCAATTTTCTAGAGTCAAATATATTTCAATTTAACTCAGAATTAGTTGTTTTTTATGTTGAATTTAGGTTAATCGCCGAGTTAACTCTGACTCCCAGATTAGCTCGTTTATACAACTGGGCCTCAGATTCTTCTTTCGTGGCCTATAACTCAGAAATGAAACCGAATCGGACACAGAAAATTTCAATGTCTATGTATTTCCGTCCATGTAATACGTGGTTTAAATTTTTCGGTCGAATTACAGGACACCCTGTATAGCTTTAGTGGAGCGAAATAGGCGAATGAGGTTAAATCGTAATATAAAGTTGACGATAATGATTATTTAGTAGAATTGCTTGTATATGTAAATAAACGTTTCTATAAAATTTAAAGCTTTTGACCCTTACGTATTCATTTGATACTGTAAAACATACATGTGTAGGAGTCAGGAAGGATAATGATATTCGTTCCAGATTTCTTTGTTGTCGTCTATTTCAAAGACTTAACTCTTGTTGACAAGAAAGCAGCCCAACAATTGTCTAGAAAATACAATAGCTTGTAGGCAAATTTAACCAAGGTTAAAATTATTTGTGGCACCCCTGTCTTATATTAAAGTGGTGCTTCACAAACATTTTGTGTATTTCAATAGCGCATTTAGGCTAAGCGGCATTTTTAGTTTTGGATAACGAAAGATAATTAAATTGAATTAAAACTTAAAACAATTTGTCTCGTACCTTTATTTGCGTAATAAAGTAGGACGAAATAAGTGTTATTTTAATTTTAGAACACAAAATATTGTGTTAAGAGTGTTCAGCTGTTCAGCTCTACATTGTATAGTAAGTTAACAAAGAGAAGAGATTGAAAATATTTTTTGTTAAGAGTCAAGGGCTCTGAGAAGTCGAGTTGTTCTACATTTTGATTTTTTACAATTCATATTTACTTTATTATACGTATTCATAGTTTAAGTTTATACACATACAGGGTGTATTATCGCAACATACGCATAGTGCACACATAAAAATTAATCAACGGTGACTTGTGGCTTTGTCCCCTCCCCCAGCATCTAATCTAAATCGACGTATTTTTTCTTAAAATCGCGTCTCAATTAGATTTCGAGTTTTTCCAGGTGGAAAGTTTTCAAATGACCACACTGTATGTTTGACTAGTATCGACGCTTCCTTTTAATTTGCAACCTCTAGTTTTTAGTCGTATTTTCGTATTAAAAATAAAACGATGAAAAAACAAAACTTTAATATCTTCACATAAACTCGTAACAAGAAACATAAATTACTTCAAATTGTTCCTTCTTATGTGTAATAAACTATTACAGCACCTTCTGTTGTGCTAACCGTGTTGAATCTTAAATCATTTCATTTTACATTGTCGTTTTGCAACTTGCGTATTTCTTATCCAATTTTCTGAAACACCCAAGAAGCCCTTGTAAATTATCTAGCTTTAATGAATAGAGTAATTACTGTTATTTCTATTGGGAAGTATTAATTATAATAATAATTTGGTAGAGACAAATACTATATGAATAAAATAGTTTGAAGCACATGAACAGTAATGGATATTTCAAAATTTATAACTCATCAGACTTTACTAGGATTAAACTAAGTAATATGTCGTTGTTCGTCCTTAATTGGTTAGAATTTAATTAATAATACAAAAGCATTCTACAGTTTAATTGAACTTCCACTCTAAATGTTAAATTTAAAAAATGATACTTTCAAAACGGATAACGTAGAAAGCGCGAAATTTTGACCACTAACATATTATCGAAGCTTCATAGGCTCGATATTTTCAGATTTTTATCATGCAGAAATAGACGGCTGGCTGAAAATTTTCATACCAACCCTACAAAGCTTTTGAAACAACATATCAAAAGTCTCCCAAAGTTTCCTAAATGCGATTATTTTTTGTGCTCCTAGAGTAGATCGTAAGAAGTGTTCAGCCTCATTGACACGGTGATAGTTTTCGCGATAGTTTGTGAGAGTTACTATCATGATAGCAAATCTCACCAAAATTATCATCGTGTAAATAGACTACTATCGCACTATCACTATTATGATAGTTACTCTCAACTATCAAGTCAAGCTAGATAGTTGCGAGTAATTCTCACGATAGTTACCGACTATCTCGCTTAAACAACATCGTGTAAATTAGACTCTTTCTTTCTCTCTCTCTGCTATCGCTAGAAATACTATCACCGTGTATATTGAAATTAAAGTTGCTCTCACGACAGTAACTATCGTGATTTACTCTCATGATATTTACTCTCCTAAAATACTATCACCGTGTCAATGAGGCTTAACATATGTTTTTAGTCCAGTCAATGGGGGGTTTTGCCCTACAAAAGGTGGTGTAGTTCTGATTTTAGAATATCTTATTGGGTTAGGGGCCCTGATGAAAAATCCAAGTTTTCGAACTTGAGGGGGGTCCGCACGATCCGCAATTTTGGATTAAAGGTATGAAAAATTGGTTTTTCCGATTTAACTTCTTCACGGTTTATCCCACGACAAAACTGTCAAATTAAACTTTGAAGAGGACAAAATTCCCTACAATATTTAGGCTATTCATTTTGTTCCTATCTGTTACGGCTATTTTTAGAAAAAATGAATTTTTTTGGTAAACTTCGCTTGGAGACTATTTTACCGTTTATTTGAGAGAAAATTCTGTAAAACAAAAGTTGTAGGATTTTAAATTGCCTTCAAACTGAGTGTATCGCTGATATTTTAGCTCAACCAGATCCAAAGTTAGAGCAGTTTTGTGAAAACCTATAAATGTCGAAAAATGAGTCATGAGTGTTCGCAGCTCAAAGTTTTTGTTACGCCCCCCCCCCCTCCTATATCAACTCATAACAATTTCTCTCACATTTCAATATTCATTCAATTTAAAATGGTTATTGGGGGGGTAGAAATGTTGAGCGAATTATCTCGTTTATATTGCCAACAACCTGTCTCATATGCCGACAATTATTATTGGAGGGTAGTGTTTGAGAGGAGGGGATTAGGGAAGGGGGCTCGACCTCATATAACATTAAAATCGGTTCAGGGGTTTGGCAACCACACGCGTTTAAAGATTGCGATTGGATTTTTCATCAGGGCCCCGATAACATATTCAAAAATCAGAACTACACCACCTTTTGTAGAGCAAAGGCTTGTTTTTCTCCCCATTGACTGGACTATTTATGAACTGTTTCAATATTTTTGTAGTGATCGGTTTACATTCAAACTTTTTCAAGGTCAAGTTTAATAAGATTTGAAACAATTGTTTCTTTTCAGAAAAATGAACTGAATTAATTGAAAATTTAAAAAATATTTTACTTCTATTGAAAAGAATAACTAAGACTGCTTGCATGAACACGGAAGACTCGATTGTTTCAACATCGATGCACTAGACTCAATTGTGATGACTGACGACTGGCGAACTTACGTATTACTAGGTTTATTTGTGTAATCTGTTGTCGGTTGATTGACTTCCCAAACCTATGTTAATTGAGTATTTAAGCCTTAAAGTTGGCACATACGTAACGAATAATAATGTGAATAAATAAACGACATCGGCTTGATCATTGATTTTGTCGTGATTACTGGGGCGATAGAAATTAAAATGAAAAGTAAAACTCTTTGTTGACGTTTATTACAAAAATTATGTCAGAGCAATTAATTACGAACACTAAATAAATGTTTAATCAAAGATGGGACGAAGCTCTTTGGGAGATTGAACTTAAAACAATATACAATTTTCATTTACGATCACTTTGAAATCAGTCATCTATTAATTAAAATGACAAATTAAAAAGCAGAACGAAATCCCCATGAAAGTATTTCGTATATTTTGTGTTATAAGAAAGATCTCGCTTATAATATCGTTCTTTATTTTCTAATAATGGCGTATGTAGTATGTAGTGCTTGTCTCGATAGGTGAGAACTGGAATTAATACAATTTCTCTTTATTTTATTGTAAGAACGTACTACTTACTACAGAACTTTGTAGCGCATTTTATAGAGCGATAAATTTAATATTTTTTGGTTTCGGCATTGTCGAATTAATTTAGCAAGTCATTGTTATACAGGGTGTTTCGAAATTCGCAAACACGGAAAGTAGCACGCTAATCTACAAAAGCGCGAATAAAAAGTTCCTTTTGCGATTTTTCGTTTTGGCAAGTACTTTTCCAGGTTTCACGATTTGGAATTATAGGAAATTTCCTTATTTATTAACACCATGTACAGGGTGGGCAGAATTTGATGGTTTTTATGGAGAAATCGATAACTATAAGAGATATGGAAAAATGCACATCTTCGTTCTTTTTCCTTGAAAAGAGTTCAATGGCGAAAAATGGAATTTGCAAACGTCTATAAATGTCAATAACCCCCCCAAAAAATATTAGCACGTTCTTTGGGCCCTTTTGAAGGACAATAAAATGAGACGAAGGTATTTCAAAGATCTTCGTTAGTTTTCGGTTTATAACTCAAAATTATGATTTTTTAAATAGTTGGATGTCAAGTATTTAAATAACATCATTTAGCTTCTTTTCAATGATATATGTGTAGTATTATGTTTTTTTATTGCATTGTAATTTTTGTTTTGTTTTTCTTTTTTAGTTTTGTATTTATAAAAAATTGAGTTTTCGAGAAAACGGTCAAACTTAACATAGTGGTATATTGGCCTCAATCATTCCAAATGACCCTGTATAAAAATGCAAATGAAGATTTTACTTGGTGGAAATTCTCCCTGTATTAGAAAAA
Organism: Malthinus flaveolus; assembly: GCA_950108345.1. NCBI lineage: Eukaryota > Metazoa > Arthropoda > Insecta > Coleoptera > Cantharidae > Malthinus > Malthinus flaveolus. Next base: position 58,102,610 of record OX467285.1, read on the forward strand.
ACGTCAAGTTAGGTGTATATTCGCAGCTAAATTAATAAAAAAAAAAAAATTTTATTATAAGAAACAAAAACATAAGTTTATTGATTAATACAACGAAAACAAAAAAAGGAAAAAAAAAAGCAACCACGGTTTGCTTTTATACCAAATTCCTTTATCACCTGTATTCGTTTCTTTACAAAACCCGTATTGATCGCTACCTATCATTCATGATGTGAGATTCGAATTGATTGAGCATCCTCTCATATTACGTGAACTTAGACTAGCAGTCTCCTTTTTCGTACAAAAAGAAAGTTGTGAAATACGTAGTTTGTAACAGTAACGTATTATAGACGTTATAGTCCAATCATTTTTAGAACTTTAAAAAATGAATTTGTTTAAATTTTTAATTAACTTTTAGTAAATTCGAAACACCTAGGAGACGTTATTTTAAAAGGGTCATTTATACAGGGTGATTCCAAAATGGCGGATAAGCTCCCCAGTACGTTATAGGAGACGGTTATTTGAACTAAAGAAAAATCATTTAAAAAATCTATTTGCAATATTTTTGTGTTATTAAAGAAGAAGTAAATTGTATGCGTTGCCATATACTTTTTTTAACAACTTGATACAGAAATTTCGATATTCAAAATTAATTTTACAGGATAATAAGGTGTTATAGGAGCATTTGTTTTTGCCCAATAATTAAAAAACACGTAAACTACTAGAGCAAGTGATGAAAAGTTACAAAATTTGGCAGAATTCAGAGTTGAGTTCTAAACTTAACTTCTTCATTTCTCAACAAGTTATCGGCTAGGAATTGTTTAGCATTTTTTCTTTACTTTAATCATTATCCCCTACAGCGTACTGGAGAGCTTATCCGCCATTTTGGAATCACCCTGTATAGACAAAGAATATAGAAATTATGAAACGGTGGAGCACCATCATTATTCATTATCATTAGTTGCGTACACCTTCAATAGTAGTTGTAAGAAGACGGATGAAAATTTAGTCAATGATCAGGTCAATTGAAAAGAAAATCGGTATAGTTTTATTTAGTTGCTAGAATCCACCTAAAGCTGTAGGTCCCGTTTGTAAATAACCTTAGCAGTAGACACGAAAGTAAAAAACAAATATAAAATAAAGAATTTGTTTAACATATTCTTAATATTATAGTGCATAACAAAAATTGCATTTTACAGATTTAATATCGCTATCGTATGTTTTTGAAGTACCTTCCAACATTAATATAGCTACTTTAAAAGAATAGAAATTTTTTAAATGCTCTACGAGTCACATAAATCAGATATGAATTTTCAAAAGAATCCTTTATGTTACTAACAATATCTCAAATCTGTTCCTTCCAACTTAAATATTATACGATGCATAAATATATCGCAGGCAAATAGAACATTTTCAAGGGTGAAGTTGATGCGAAACAATAAAATTGAGTATCATTTGGATACGTATCCGCTAAAATAAAAAGTCATTACGCATAATCTTAATTCGGTCTTTTTAATTACCACTCGAGCACTTACATATCTATTTCTATGATTTTCGTCAACTTTTTAGTTCGTTTAAGCATACTTGACCTAAAAGTTACAGAATCCCTTTACAGAGAGAGTATTGGCCAAAAAAGAGAAGAAGATATTCAATATCTAACTATGAACAGAGTAGATAAATTCAAGTAATACTAGAACTACAATAAATTGATGATTCTGTTTTCAGGTATGCATAATGCATAAATTTTGTCACCAAAACTATCCACTGTAGAGAAATTATTGCTCACAGCACGAAGCTAAATTAATGGCCACTTCAAACGTTGATATATATTTCCTAAAATTACAAACAAAAAGTTTTGCATTTGAAAAAAAAAGTACCACAAAACTTAGTTCATCCTGAAACGAACGCTCATCGATCATAATATTTATTATAACTTATACCATTCGATCAATTTAACAAAAAGCTAGAAGTGCCTATAAATACTCCATAATCTTTTAACGGCAAATTTAAATTTCGTTTTTTAAAATATACAGGGTGTCTCAAATTTGACGCCCGTCCTTTCAGAATATGAATCGGGGGCTAAAACGAGTTAAAACGTAAGAATAAAAAAATTGCGTTATGTCCATGGTTACAGAGTTATTGACAAAAAACAAAGATCTAACATTCAATGTTTAAACTTTATTAAAAACGAATATTTGTTACAAAACAAGAAATTAATTTATAAAAGGTGTTCAAACAAATCGTTTCCTACTTCAATACAAATATTTGCACGATTTATCATTGAATCACGAACCCTCTGTAGCATGTTTTCGTCTATAAATGACACAGCAGCGTGAATACGAGCTACTACATCTTCCACACTCTCAACAGGTTCAAAGTAAATTTTTTCTTTCAAGAATCCCCAGAAGAAAAAATCTAATGGATTTAGATCTGGAGATCTAGGAGGCCATAGTACGGGTCCACCTCTTCCAATCCAACAGTCGGGGAATGTTTGATTTAGTAATGTTCTCACTTTTCTACCATAATGTGCAGGAGCACCATCATGTTGGAACCAACAATTCAATCTAGTTGCTAATGGAACTTGATCGATTACCATAGCAACCTATGCTACTCATTTGTTTTTAGCTGACTTCGTTTTCAATAAAGTTTAAACATTGAATGTTAGATCTTTGTTTTTTGTCAATAACTCTGTAACCATGGACATAACGCAATTTTTTTATTCTTACGTTTTGATTCGTTTTAGCCCCCCGATTCATATTCTGAAAGGACGGGCGTCAATTTTGAGACACCCTGTATACAGGGTGTTGCATGACGTACTGTACAAACTTAAGGGGCATTTTTCCGAGGCCAAAATAAGTCGATTTAACCAACTTACCCTATATACCAAAATGGTTCCTAAGCCCGTGAGGGTACTTCAAAGTTGAAGAAAATTTTTTCGTGTAGCTAAGTTTACGAAGTACAAAGAAGTACTCGAACTCAACTGCAGCAGCGTATTATTGAAGCATGCCAGCAAATAAGGAATAACCCGGAGGTACTAACTGATGCAGCTACTCGGTCCATTCTTGATCGTACTACAAAGTGTATCGATGCTGTAGGTGGTCATTTTGAACACTTAAGATAGTTTTTATTTCTTAAAATTTTTTAAGAGAGAAAGCATGCATAGCCACCCTATAATACAATGTATTATCGCAATTTTAGCCAATTTTAAATTGAAATATTGAAACTATAATTATCACATTTAGAGACACAAAACGAGTTTTTTACAAGAGCCATAAAATGTCCAATAATTAATAAGGCTTTTATTTAAAAACAAATTTAAAGAACTGAAACTACTCCCAAAAAGTTATAATCAACTTTATCGAAGAGTGAGAGTAGTTTTCACCCTTAGGGAATTTTAGTTGATGATTTGTGAACTTCAAAAAGTAACACTTCGATTAAAATCTTCACATACCAAATTTGATCAAAATCAAACTAAGCATTTTTGAGTTATAAAGAAAAAGACAAAATTTTCTTCAACTTTGAAGTACCCTCACGGGCTTAGGAACCATTTTGGTATATAGGGCAAGTTGGTTAAATCGACTTATTTTTACCTCGGAAAAATTCCCCTTAAGTTTGTACAGTACGTCATGCCACACCCTGTATTTGGGCTTCAACTATATGCTTTAAAATTTTTTAACAATTTTACTACACTTGACTCATTATTGCCCATCACATCCTCTAACACCTCAGCCAATCCCAGAAGCTGCCTTGCTGGTTTACTGCTCTCACAAATCAGTATATTATGCTCAATCGTGAGGCGGGAGTTACAAGTATTGCAAGTTGGAGGTAAGTCTCTTGCTAACAGGAATTGATGGGTGATTTTAGAATGGCCAGAAAGAATCCTCGAGAGTTTAATTTCTTCCATTCTGTTGGCCCGATTCGATATTGACCACTCTGGAAAAGTGGCCTTAACTTTTCTTAGCTTATTATTGCAGATTTTTCTCCAGTTACAAGCCACCATCAAAGTTAGCTCCGATAGAGCGTGGGAGAATACATCCCTTCCTGTAGGTATCGCCAATTCTTACACAATCTTGATGGGCTTGTTCCGACAATTTGTCTGCGACTGTGCTGCCAGATATTCCAACATGGGAAGGAACCCACAAGAATTCGATGTTAGTTTTATTCTCCATCAAGCCAATTAACTGACAATAAATACCTACACTGAATGAGTGGTTCGCCAATTTGCGGATTGTCAATAGCTTTTAACGCACTCATACTGTCGGAGATTAATACGTAGTTTTTAGTGGTGACCATAAGGACCCATTTTTATAGGTTGGATAGATTCCTTTATAACCAATAATTCCGCAGTAAATATCGAATTGATACTGGTGATTTTCGTAAGGTATTTTTGATTTGCGGAGAAGATTGCATAAGATGCGAAGTTATTTGTTTTTGAGCCATCTGTGAAAATTAACTGATGTTTTTTGAATTTTGTGCCAACTTTTTCGTTGAACAATTGAGCAAACTCAGTATTAGTGACGCACTTTTTATTAAATTTGTTTAGAGAGAAGTCCATTTTAATGTTTGCACTTTGCCAAGGTGGAAACGGATTTGTCAAAGAGGTGGTTATAATGTTTTCTAAAGTTGATAAGGGTATTTTAAGTTGCTTCAGTAATTTCTTTGTCGTGATTTGAACGAGACTAGGAAAATTTTGCTTTTATTTTCAATACACTTTATAATGTTAAATAGGCTTCAATTGGTTTCTTCTTTCTTTCGAAATTTCAAAGAAAATATTTGTTTTAATAAGGGACGCAATAATTTTAGTTTTAATAAAATTATTGCAGCGTTTATCCGACTATTAACTTGTCGCTCCAAGTAAATCTGAATCTGGATTGTTTAGAGAGGTTAAAGTGAAAGCCACCTTTCCTAAATTTATGTTCGTTTGTATGTTTTCTTTACTCTAGATCAGTTTCGTGACGTCACACGAATCTACTCCAACCTGATCTGTTTGCTTTTAGGAGTAAACGAGAGCAGGACAAACGAACAGACCTTTAGTTATCATCCTAATAATATTATCCTTTCCAAAAATATCAACACTGTCACACAAGCAGTACAAACATTAACAATGAATTCGTTATTGCCTGTCAATAAAGAAAATTCCAGTAAACAATGTATTCGTTCATGAAACGAATGTTCTTAACATATTCTGTAATTTCAAATTCATCGAACATTTCTTACAGTTTTTTCAACTTTATTAACTTTTACTACTTCTACTATAACGACGTTGTCGAATTCGCACTAAGGAAATTGGTTAATCAATTCTTTACTTTCCGTAAAACATTTTCAACTATTGAAAATTCTTGACGGGACGTTAGCTTTTCCATATTTTATACTTTTTAACGCGAATTTTAAAGAATTAGATTAGGTAGTAGAAAATTAGAATCAACAAGTAGGTAAACTTAAAATTGCTCGCGTAACTTATAGTATATTGCTTCCGTTAAAGAACAATTTGAAAATAGAGTCGGTGTGGTATTGTAACTAAAAGGAAATTTCGGAAGTAGGTTAGGTGCATTTTAATATTTCAGTTAGAATTTCGAGCCATACATAAAATTAATGCTGCGTAAAAAAGTTAGCCTAAAGAGTTACTGGCATATTATGTTCCGGAACGGATCATTTATTGCTAATTGGCGTGTCTTATTAAAATTGGGCCTGGGGCTTTTCTACAAGTTCTTAACTAATTCCCTGCTTACGCGTAACCCCTGATTATGCGGGTTATTGTAGTTGTTTGGAATATCCGATCGTCGAACTTAGAAGGGCACAATGGATAACATTCAATAGTTCAAAATATTAAATGTCGAAATCACGTGTTTTGCAACTTAAACAATAAACTGCAAGAAACTTCTAAATTAGTTATGCCAACATCAAGACCAATAATAGCTTCCAAAATATTAAAATTACAAACTTAGTTAAAGCCGCAGAATTTAGAAGAAACCTAAATATCGAAAAGCGTTTAAATATCACTAATGAAATATAGAGGGACCCATTCCACAGTTCGGAGAACATAATGAATAGAGGGATGCGCGTTAAAGAAATATTTTTGGTTTTAAAAGGAATCCAAAAGACACAACATTCGATGAACGCCCTTCTAAAATAGATGTTCTGGGTAAAATCTTCTAAACATGTTTTTATATTTTGCGTTTGTAAGATCGCTATTATAGCATCCATTTGCGTGTCGTAATGAGATTTAGCGTGCTGTAATAATTTTGGTAAAATTTGATGTTCGAAGTAGGTAGTAATATTTAATTTGACATATTTTTATCAAATATAGAGAAAGAGAAAACGACTATTTTTGTAATTATCATGTTCTATTTTTTAACATAATAATTAAAATTAATTATTTAACCACCAATTCAAACTACAAAACAATTTATTTGAATTTTAAATTACGAAATGTCACTTTACAATTAGTACTGCCAACCAGCCAACCGTCACAAAAATCCCTAAATTTTTATATTTTGATTTTTTTCTTTGAAAATGGACTTTAACCCTAAAGCTACCGTACGGGGTACCCGGGTACTTTTTCGAGTTTAAAAGCCTATAACTTTTTTATTTTAAAGGAATACTATTGAGACTCTTTGACATCCTGTAAAATTTAATTCTTTATACGAAAATATTAGAGGGGCACAAAAAAATTAAGTGAGATGGGATATTTTTGTAATTTAATAACTTACACCTTAAACCTACCGCATGGGGTACCCGGGTACCTCGCTGTTATTTGCTTGTATTTCATGGGGAATCAATCAATTAAAAGTAGAAGTATTCGTAATAATTATTAATAGGTATTAGGTAATAGGTATTAATAAGTAATAATTATTATAAATAATAATTATTACTAATTAGAAATCGCAAAAAAAGTTAGTGATGAAGTTTTGTACTTGCACAATCGTTAGATCTATAATGGAAGTCGGTGAGATACGCCCATCACAGACAAAATTTTTACAACTGATTTGATTTGATTTGATTTTGAAGGCAGTTAATAGAGTGATTTTCAACAAAAATTATTTCTATGATTCTGGACACGGATTATTTGGAAAGATTTTGCAGTACAAAATAAAAATAAACCCTGTTGTATATGTCCACGACGCTATGCCCACAGAAGGCGCATGTTATCTTCACAAAACAGCTTCACTTTGGAGACGCAAATAGTCATTTGCTGGTTATAAATAAATTTTGTATTAGGTAAAAAGGCGTGGGAAACTAACAATTGTCTTCTGGGCACTGTCAAAATAAAGTACGTGCCGACACAGGGTTTATTTGTAGAAATATTTCAGTGTAATAAACTCCGTTGTAAATTCCGACGACGCCATGTCTTCACAAAACCGCTCCAGTTTGACAACAAAAATTGTTATTTTAATTTTTTTAAAATTATAATTTAAAAAATAATACATTTGCAAGTTGCAATAATAATTAATATCGCCCAAATATAAACTAATTAGCTTTATTACTACTCATTCTCCATATAAAACATGCAGGGTACCCGGGTGCCCCGTGCGGTAGGTATAAGTTGCAAATTTGTATGGTACCATGAGGGTTAAAAGGCGCAAAATAGAAAAAATTGTATAAAGAACTCATTTCATAAGTCATTATAGCGATTATAGCACTCTTCCATTAAAACGCTCCTGGCTACGCTAGTCGCATTTTAAACTTGGAGTCGTGCTATAATACGTGCCTTATGAAATTCGTTCTTTAATATACTATTACGTAGGATTGCACGGCTTAAATTAAGTAGTAAATCATTAATTTCGAATAATAATAATTTGATTATTCGATTATGCTTAATTTTAAATCAGTTTGTCGTTTCAAAGTAATTTTATAGTCTAGTGAAAGCATGTTAATTTGCTTCAATGATGGTCATTGTTCATAAGGGCGTTCATAGTTTAACAAATTAACACAGTCAGTAAATATTAATCGCATTACGGTATTAGCTGGTGATTCGTAAAATATAAATATGAAAAATAAAATTTTGTAAATAAATAGAAGGAAGGCGAGCACAAATTGAATTAAAAGAAATGTTGTGGGAATTTAGTCCAGTTTGTTGCCGTCCGCGTATAATATCGCATAGCAATATACCACGGAAATAAATGAAAGAAACCAAAGCTCAATCCGAAACAACAATCGAGTTTGTTAGAAGTAGAGTGGTGTAACTGAAACTGTAAATTTTTATTTCTTCAAGCTGGAGAGGATGGGTTAAAAAAATTACTAAAGAAAAAGGGTGATACAGGGTGGGCAAAATTTAGATGGTTCTTATAGAGAAATCGATATCTATAGGAGATATGGAAAAATGGATGGCGCATCTTTGTTTTCTTTTCTTGAGATGAACTCAATGGCGACAACCAGAATTTGCGATATTCTTTTGTTTTGGACTTATAAGCCAAGTTAGATTTTTCAAATTTTCGCTAAATGGTGATATCTCGGTTGTTGTGAAGTTCTAGGAAAAAATAGTAGCGCGTTTACAGGCACTTTTTTAAGGACAATATAATGAGCCAAAGAGATTTTTAATATCTTCGTTAGTTTCCAGTTTACACAAGTTACACGAAGTTGTGTTTTTTTAAATAGAAACCATAGTTTGTTGTATGTGACATATTTGAATAGCGTTTCTCATCCTCTTTTCAATGATATAATATCGAACTTTTGCTAACATGTATGTTCAAAACAAAAGAACATCGCGAATTCCGGTTTTCGCCATTGAGATCCTCTCAAAAAAAGAGATAACGAGGATGCGCCATCCATTTTCCCATATCTCTTATAGACTTATAGTTATGGATATCTCCATAAGAACCATAAAATTTTGCCCACCCTGTACATATATTACGCTGATGCATTTAGATCACTAACTAAACGTTTTTCGAACGACTTAATCATGTTTCTCTTGGTCAAATCTCAAATCACAAGGCATTGCACGGGCTGAGTCTTTACATGCATTACCTTTGAAGCCGAATATTCTATCTGTGAATACTAATAACGGCGATGCGCTACACTTTATAAATTAATTTTAATTAGATTTTCGTTTATATTGTGCATTTAATAAGATAACTTAATCTAATAAAGATACTACAAATGATGCATGAGGAGCTTAAGAGATTTTCAACAATGGATTTATAGTTAATTTTCGAGATCTACGTCGAAAGTATAATTACATTTACTCATTAGAATAAGGTTCTTTACATAATTTCCAGGTTTCCTCTTTTTATGATTAGATACTTACTAAATTCGTTTTAGAAGATGCAGAGAATAATATTAGCTTATTCTCGTTTAAATTTGACATTTAAATCTACCCGAAGCTTATTCACCCTCGTCCATTGACGTTTTCTGATTGGCACTCCAGTTACGCCAGTTAAATTTTTTTATATTTTTTAATGTTATTCTCAAATTTCACACTTTGAGAATAACTTTCTTGTATCGTTATAATTTTTTTAAAATAACAAATTCTTGAATAGACATTTTATATAAGGATAAGTGTTGAAGGAAGTGAGGATTCCTCTTGGTTTAGAGAACACAATGCTATTTTCCTTCTTTATAAAATGGCGTTGACAATTAAGGCTAACGGAGAAATTTTTACAGAATCTCTCCAATTGTTTTAAGTAGGTACGATTCTTGGCGTTCAGGTATCTTGTATTAGGTTGCGTTTTTTCCATGATGATTCTAAGGCTGCATTTTCACATGCGGGCAATTTCAGATAGACTCTAAAATAGAGCGACAGCTCAATGTAAACTGGACTGTGTGAGAAAACTCGAGGAAGTCTTGCAGAAGTCACTGGTTTCTCGCATGTGAAAACGAGGCCTTACTCAGTAACTTCCAAGGCTAACGGTGGGGAGTATACCAGGCTGCGAGATACGAGTTTCATTTTTCTTCTGGTTGCCTGTCACTAACAGATGAGAATTTGACTCTTCTCATCACGATGTCGACAAGAAAGGTTGAATTGAGGGTGTTTGGTGGCAATTCAAGACTGTCAAGATTTAAGATGCCCTGATATTGGTGTCACCTACATGTGCTCTGGTGTTGCTGGATGCTGAAATTTGTATTTGTGACGATCGCAGCATGGGGGACACCCCCGCATAGGCAAGTTTTCAGGTTTTTTGTTGGATGAGCATAGAAGTGCACTGACATATTTTTCGAAAGGGGTCACAGACGCTGACAAATTCTGAGGCTCCGTTGTTAACGGTAAAAAAGAGGAAATAGCGCCGCAGGCAAAGTTTGTTGATTGCTCAAGGTCAAACGTCTTAAAATTCAGTTCAGAGTTCAGAAATTTTAGTAGTGAGTAATAGTGTCTCCAAAAAATGTTTTACATTACATTACATCTCCCATCCTGAAAACAAAGACATTGTAGTTACACTATTAAAGACTCTTCGGATTACTTGTAATATCTGCAAATATGAAATATCAAATTCTCTCGCTTTTAATGCATTACTCAGGCGATGGTAATGGTCCCCCCAAATCCCGTATCTGGATCTCCGTATTTCGGTTTAGATAGGTTTGGATGTGCCGGTGGGTCTGTTTGTCTTGTTAGCAGGCGTAGGTAAAATTTTGCATTCTTAGATCTTTTGTAGCTGACTGAATTAGCTTCATTGCAACAGCATTTGCTGCAAATCGTTGGCCGCTGACCGTGGCTGATTCTTTAGCGGTTGTCGATTCAGACGGAAGATGACTCCCTGTAGAGTATATTGTAGTGTGTTCTTGAACGGACTAGAGTCTGAAGATCGTAGAACAGGTCTTTTCGTGACGGTGGCGATTGTAGCGTAGTCGAGGAGTTTCGACGGCAATGAAGTTTAGTGCCGAAGTATCTCAGTTTGCTGTGATGCTCTAGGAACTGGATTGTAGCGAGTGTCACAGCTAGGGAGTTTTCACCTATTTACCCTAGGCACTAAAAGTGAAGAGCAAAAAATGAATCTATCGTGTAACAAACAATATAAACGTACACAGTAGGAAAATTTAAATAACTTCAACAAAGACCAAAGGTATTAGGGAGTTGAACTTAAAATCGACATGTTGTAGGGGTGTTAGTAAACTACTTGACATGTAACACAAGCGCCCTAAAAGCTCATCAATGGTGACTTTTTATCTAACGTTTACGATGTTACCCTTCAGTAACAGCGTAAAATTTTCTAATTTTACCTTTTGCTTTAAAAGCATTTCGCGTGTTTTAAGTTTAGAAGAGGGCCTTAAATCACTATTGGAATTTTTAAATACCGTTCGGAATTTAAATTTTACGCAAAACTCTATACACCGAACAAATCAACCTTTAGTTGAAAGGGCTGCGGTTATTTAAATACATTGTAAGCTTAAATGCAGACTGACTAAGTAGACGCTTAATATTTTTTCCTTGTATTTCCCAAAGCGCTTTTAATAAACAAAGTTGCAACGACGGTTAAAACTGATTTTGCAAACTTATTAATATTCATTATTAAAAGCATTTTAAAAACATCTTTAGGTACTGGTAGCTACAGTACTATAAATAATACATATTTAAATATGGACATACTCTAAAAAGAATGTAAAAAAAGGAATCTATCGACGTATCAGCAATATTAAACTCAAAGCTGAAAGGCTTCGAGCGTATTCACTTCTATGTGATTAGGTGTGTAGATATTCTCCATAAAAATATATCGCTTCGCTTTTAGTCAGGCCAGATAGTTACATGTCCCAGGGGTACGTTTTCACTGTGTATTGAAAGTGTATTTTCCATTTATTGACTATTTGGCGGCCCGAGTTAACATACATTATGCTAGTGCAATTTTTTTGAACATAAAAAATATCGAATGAAAATCCAAATCTTAAACGTGAGCCATAAATTATTGTAGTGTATTACACGATTCGACAGCACATCAAATTTCACGTTTAATATGCATTTATTCGACTATTTATAGGTTTATTTATTTATTTATTTGTGAAGACTAACAAACCGGATAACTACAACAGGTTAGGTTGCGCCGACCGCTTAACGCGCCCTTCGAAGCACGTTCTATACAAAAATTAAAGTAAATAAAATTGGTTTGATTAATGCCGCTAATAAATAATCAGGAGGCGCTCTCTTTGAGCTTAATATCTTTAAACATTTTTTTAACTGGAAAAGTACGAGTATAAATTATTTTTCTTAATGATAAATAAATCAAACAACAATTTGAGCTGGAAGGAAATAAATGTAGAATGAGATAAGTGGCAAACAAAGACTACCGATTATTTTCTGACGTACATTTTGATTTTCTACCACTTCGCGATGCTTTTAACACCCCATTTCACCTACGCCCACATCATACGTAATAAGGCGAGCCAATTTAGCCCGGAGGAGTGATATATTACTCTAGACGTACAGATTATGTTTCTAATTTTCCCACCTACCGTAACTACTTTTTTGTAATAAACTTCATAATTGTTATAAGAGATGTGTTTTTAAGCGATATTAGAAGTAAGTAATAAATACGGCGCCCTTATATTTTGTAATGAATACTTAAAAGTACTTTATTGTGTCGTGAATAATAATGATCAGTACTTGTATTTTACGGAATATTCGTGACTAAACATAAAAGACAAAATTTAGCAATGTTTCTTATATTAATGCCCCAACACAAATAAGTGAATTTTAATTCGATCCAATTGCGAAAAAACGTTTTTTACCAGTTTTATCATCTTTGAGTTATGTAACATCTAAATTTAACGAAAATGCTATAGCAACGATTTAAAAGACGTAAAGGGTTCGTTTAATTAGAAAGTTTTTGGTCGTTCCTGATTGTAAAGAAAGTTTTAAAGAACAAAAATTACGGTTTTGTAAAACCTCCCTGTCTTAAACTCGTTACGCTACTTCGCAATAAACTGCTATAAACACTTCATATCTCACCGTAAGGCGTTCATTAGAGCTATACCATCTTGTATTGTAACAATGTGATTAATTTGAAAATATGTTAAGATTTGAAGACGTTAAAGCCACAGCTGTGTATAATTTTTGAGCTAAAGATCGTTCTAAATAGAAGCATGAACGAATGAGGCAGGACGGTTATCTGGCCAGTGTCCAATCATAGATCGGCATACAGTTCATGAGCGTATCGGAAGACGATACGTCTTGATTGACATTCATGTTTTTATTCGGCACGAACTATAGTAATCCGTTTCATTCTCAAAATCTAACTCACCTAAGCTTGTACCCCAAGCCGGAACGAGGGAACCTTCCTCTTTCGATTTTTTGAAAACTGCAATGAGTCTTCTTTGGTAAAGTGTTGCATTATTTATAAAACATCTTAGAAAATTGTTAGACAGCCAGAGCTTATGAAGATTTATTTAAACCAAAATCGAGGTTTACCTATTTCATCTTGAATGCAATCTAAAATGTTCAATACTGTTTGCATTTTAACGTAGCAGGAGTTGTTAGAATCCCTGATCAGTTGGTACATTCGAAACGTGTGGTGCTAAGGTTTTTCTTCTTCTTAAACTGTTTAAATTATTCAGATAACGTATCTAAAACTCATATTAAAGTATTATACGTAGAACCAGACTGTCAAATTAAGAAGGTAATATGTATGAAGCTATGAAACAGATGACGTTGTTGGTTTTATACAAAATTACTAAAACAATAAAGTCGATTAGATCCCAAAAAGACAATATTAATAAAATTTTTATTATGGTAAACGTTTTTCTCGTCATTTTCTAAATTTTCATGAATAACATTATACTGTCATGCAGAGATATAGTAGTAAAATTTGAAAGCGAAATTCGTACTTACGCTAATATAATAAGAATAATATCGCTAAGCGTAGGGTTTTCTTAATATACTTACAAAATTTGTATAATTAATTCAAATTCAAATTCAAAAAAGGACTCGTAGAAGAAGTGCATGTGATCAAAGTTCAAAGCATTTGAATTGCTAGTTGGACGAATTCTTAGAAATATTTCAACATAATCACATAGTCCAGTCATTACGTCGAAAAAAAAGGTATATAAATGCAAGCAAACCGAGAAAGCTGATTTTTGGATATGTTGTAGAGGGGGCTCAAAAAAGCTTAACTTCAAATTTTTGACCAAGATTTCCTATGAGCTTTCGCCGCCTTTTTGAAAAAAGGGTCAAATTTGTTTTTTTTCGATAACTCGGCTGTACTTCACGATACGAAAATTGTGCTCATGTACTTTTTTGTTGCTTTTTTTACGCTTTACAATAGGTTACAATAGGTTATATGAATATTTCACGGGTTCGTTAACCTGCCCCCCCCGTGAATATTTCCTTCTGAAACCTAGCTCCCTAAAGTACACACCTAGCACCGGCTAGCACCTCAACCCCAAAGCTAGCACCACCCCCGTTCCCAAAATACGACCACTTAAAGTCGGGGGGCTAAGTTAACGCTTGCCCCCCCCCCCCTCCCAATTGTTTTAGAGGTACCAAAAGCTAGCTCTGAACTCTACTGAGCTAGTACCAGCTAGGACTCAAATCTTAAAGCTAGCACCACCACCTCTACGGAGATGATGGGGGTTGAAAAAAAATCTGCGCCCCCCCTCCAGTTAGAATCTCTTTTTGAAATTTGGGGGATAAAACCTAATGAGCTAGCACCACCTAGCTCCCGATTTTGAACCACTTCCCTTCGGCCGTTTTGGAGATATTGAAAAGTCTTTTCGGGGGGGAGGGCTAAGTTAACGCTAGCCCCCCCCCCCAATTGCTTTAAAGCGACCAAAATATAGCTCTGCATTCTACTGAGCTAGCACCAGCTAGCACCCAAATCTTAAAGCTAGCACCACCACCCTTGCATGGGGGTTGAATACTCCCCCAGTGAGTATTTATGTGTGTACTTTAGGTGTGTTCTTTAGGGAGCTAGGTTTTCAGAAGGAAATAAGGAGGGGGGCAGGTTAACGGACTCAATGTTTCACCTACCGTTGATCGTTGTTGAGATATCGAGGGCGAAACTGAAAAACTGAGAGATCGAGATTTGTTTTTCAGTTTTCTTCTTTGCATACCCCTTTTCTACCTACCCCCTTCACCGACTGAGCGACGCTAAATGGAGAAAACGATAAGCTGCCGATTTTCCACCTTACAATAGAATATTTCAAATAATTAAATTTCTCCATTGACCATTTTGACTCTAATTACTATTGATTTTGAGGACATATTGTAAAAATGAATTTGAACAGCAAGACCACTCAGCATTTCTTTCGCCCACGTACCGAGATGAAGTCCGCGATCCTTTAAGAAAAGTTCAAACTTGAAATAAATTCATCTTGTAAATAAGTACAAAGTTTCACAAATATCTCTTCCTCGTGGAAAATCTTTTAAAAATAATCGAGAAACAATTATAAGATAAGGTAAAGTAAAATTCCTCTACCTAATAAAAGAGCTATACAACAAACTGTAGTTTGCAATACCGTGCACTAACTATTGTCATATTTATTATTTTGTTGAACTTAAGTTTAGTTAATGTACTATTTAGTATTAATGCTATAGATAAAAAATATAAAATATTACAATTTCATCTCAGACATTTCTAGAATGACGTGTGCGATGGAATGTAACAAAACAATCTGAGTGAACCGACTATCTCAAGTTAGTAGGTATTCAGCACAAAAACATAATTACCTTGGCAAGAAGTTGCAAAGACGAAAATTAATTTATGTTGTAAATTATTATGGAAATTAAAACAATATCGTATTGTACTAAAATAAGAATAATACAAATTTTTATAATTACAACGAAATTTAAATTAAAAAATATAAAAATAATAAATAATATAAGAGACAAATGTGGATGTCTTTCTTATGATCTTCATGGTGATCTACACCTATTTACAAAGACCATTGTTACTAAAATGAAAATATAACCACAGACAACAAAGAGTTTGTTTTTTAAATGTACTAACAAATAATGAAAAGTTTAAAAAAAGGTTTATTTAGTCCAGCACAGCAAGAAGGAGAAAATGGACGGAAAATAGAAATTTTAGCAAGAACCAACGTCGATATGTTTTAAAATTCAATTAAACGTGTAATTTGAACTAAAGTGCACTATTAGTTTTTTTATTTTTAGAGAAGACGATGTTACGTAAAATCTCATACTCATAAGCAATTTTATGAGGCGACCATGTCGTTCCTTTGAAGTACTTGTTTAAGTGTGTGCAAAGATTAATAATTATTAAAGTTGGCCATTCCGACATTTCTAACAATAAACTACTAGATCACTTGAAACATGTTGCAAGAAGTTTACAACTCATGTTAGTTGAAAATTAGTGGTCAAGCAAAGTTTTCAAGTGCTAAAGATTAAACCACTGTTCTATTTAACTTAAGTTACTTATGGTGGTATAATATACTGCTAAATAGAAAGATTTTTCAACGTCAAACTGAGAGCTAAATAATTCCAAGCACAAAGAGATAGTTGGGAAATTGAGTCAACATTATATTATGCGTTCTACGTTCTAGTAATAAGTTAATTAATGTAATTAATAACATATTTGTAGCTTTAGTTGGCGAAATCTTGGAATAGTTAGCATAGTCGCCATTTAGTTAACTTTTGTCCTGATGAAGACAGTGTAATAAGTAGGTACCTAATGTAAATTATATTTATTTAATTTTAATGCAGAATTTAACTCGTTGGCTTTCTGATAAAAACTGTATCATACGTCTTAGAACAAGTCATTAATTCACAATTCAAGTCTTGGACTTGAATTTTAATTTGATGTTCTTGTACAATGTGTCTCATTAGAGCGTGGGTTAACGTGATATATGACGACCTTAGTAATTAGTTCAGAGGAGAACTGATTAAAGGGACATTGGACAATGTACCAATGTAGTACAGAAGGACAGTCGAGATAAAATTAAGTTCGTCGACTCCCATGCTCTATAATTTTTTCATTCCTGCATAATAATGAAAATGAAATACTTTTACATCTCGTCCGTAGCTCACCAGAGTTTGATGTAAAAACCTAACCTAACTTTTTTTAGAGAGTTAGGAATCTTCGAAAGACTCCTCCTAATCGATGTTGTAGGGGGTAGTGTTGGATTCAGTAGGAAAGGTGACCCTATCGTCTACCAACTAAACCCGTTCCTCTCTTTACCAATGTCGAGAGCAGCCTGGGACAGCCTCCGTATCACAGTACTTTTAAATCACAAATTTTCTATCATAAGTTTTCTATTTCTGTTTAAGCCATTTTATCCAAGTCTCTCTCGCTCCTATCCTTCTTTGATTTTCATAATATCCACCATCAGATTCTTTATGCCTCCATCCATCATAATCTCTATCAGAGTGTCTTGTTCCGGTACTCTCCTCAGTTTTAAAAATGCTCTTATTCTCTTCCATCTAGAGTAGTCGAAAAGGGTATGTGCCGCTGTGTCTTCCCCAACAACGCAGTATCTACAATTTACACAACTCGTTTTCGGCTTTTCTTATTTTTTTCAAGTATTGTCCGAAGCTCTCTTGTTCAGATATAGGTGCGGTCGGTTCCTACTGCCTAATTCACAACTGTTACTGTTCCTTTTCAATCCGTATTAAAGTTCTATCTGAGAGATAACTCTGAATGATGGTAAATAGCAAATATGGTGAGATACATCGTAGTGTTAAGTTGCTTAAGTATTAGATTCCATTTAGCTGTGTTGAAGGCGTTTCGGACGTCGAAGGTAACGAGAACGTACCAGGATTCACTAATCTTGGCGTTCTTGGCTACATCTGTAACCCGGCCCTTTTTCATCTCTAGATGGAAAACTGACGAGCTTTTAGCAAACCTTTTTAGCCGTTTTTAGAGGCTTTAACAGGAACAATTCGCCATATAAGCACGAACAGTTCACGATCGCAGTTTACACTGTAAAATAATATTCAGCGAACGCGTTGGAATATGTTGACGAACCTCAAATAATAACTCGTGTTATATTGAATCAGTGTCCAGCATTGCATTTTATTTTTTATGAAAAGTTGGATTGTAGATTAAATGAAATTATAACATAACAGATATATTTTTGCTACTAGTTGAAACGGCGAAGCTGAAATTGAAATTATCAGTAGAAATCTAATTGCTTTAAAACGTATAAACTGGTACTAAATCCTACTTAAAATGTTAAAATAAAGCTTCAATCTCTACAATTTATCGGCTTTTATGTTTCTAAATTAATCCAAAGATGGAATACACTTTAATCAATTTAATTTGTTTTTCAATTAACTGTGTAATTCGTTAATTCGCGAAATTTGTTTTATTTCATTTTTTCGTGTAACTGTCACTTTACTAATAAAATTTATTTTTACAATTTATTAAGAAATCTGTTATTTCAGAGATATAAATTTTGAGAAGCATAGCAAGCGCATCAATATCGGCAAAATAAATATGAAACACATTTAATGACTCAGCATCAACAATTTACAACTCAGACGAATTTTACATGTCACAAAGTTGCTTCGATAGAATTGTCCACATAAGGTTTCTTCAATTTATTATTTTGTGTATTTGATGCTTTTGCAATTTAATTGTAATTTATATATTTTGATCATCTTCCGCGAGCTCGCCTGGATATTCTTCCCCGTTATTATTTTCAACACGTTTATTTTTATATAGTATTCTATTGTTCAGCAGTATTTCAAATTCTTTTGATACTTTTTAAAGGTTATATTCGTTGGGGAAAATAAAAACAATTTACTACAAGAAATATATAATAATATTGAATAAAGCAGTATAATTTTACTGCGATATAAATCTTGCTTAATATATTGTTGTAAATCGGAAATAATGGAAATACGTTCTGTTTCTGACGAATTTAATTCGAATACGCACTAGGTAAATATACAGTATGTCTCGAAAAGCTTAAAATAAAATAATTAATTAGAGTAGAATAGAGGCCCAAGTTCGAGCCCAGTAATCGTCACTTTGGGGAAGAACCAATTGAAAAATCAACCTTAATAATATTTATCTAAAAAGTTATAAGAGAGTTCACAGGAGTAAATTGTGATTTCTGTTTTCACTTTGAGATTAAAAGCTATGACTCTCATATGTATGCAATGAGAGTCAAAAGTTGTAACAACCCCAAATTTTGGTTATTTAGTTAAATGAGTAGAACGTAGTAACAAAACACCGGCGCCAATAAGACGACATAAGAGAGTTCTCGAAACAGTCATTTTAAATAAACAAGCCAAAGGTCCTAGAATTGATAGTAAAACAATCTCTCAGCGGTTTATGTCAGCATATCCGTTAGGTTTCGGAGAAACGATAATTAAAAAATACAGACGCATATGAAATTAAAATCTCCGAAAAAACAAACGCATAAATTAGTAGTGTCGCCTCTGTGTCGCCAGTGCTGTGACGAACAGGACGGGCGTTGATTGGTTAATTAACGGGGATTGATTAGGCAAAAGCCAATTGCGCGCGCCGAGGGGAGGAGAATTAAGTAATCTCGGCTGCGTTAAGTAAAGAATAAGTTAAGTCTTCGTGAGACTCCCAAAGGGAGAAAAAGTCGTCGTAAGACTCTAAAAGAGTAAAGTTTAGTAAAAAGTCGTATTGATACTCCCGAGGGGAGAACAATAATTGGTATTCAGACTCCAAAGGGAGAACAAATATTATTAGAACTTCCAAAGAGTAAAATTGGCTTTGAGTCTCTCTAAGAAGTTAAGTTGCTGTAACAAAGTTAAGTAATCCCGGCGCATTAAGTAAAGTGGTGGCGCTGAAAAAGGATTGCCTGAGTAGAAGTTCGAATATTTTGGCATGGTGTAGAGTTCTCGGGAAAAGTGTCCCAAAAAGGGAAAATCCGAATTAAGTTTGTAAAACATACCAAAGTTAATTACGTGGTTAATTTTCGTGCGTTCGAAAAGTATTCGATATAGATAAAAAATCCGTCAGACTTCTCAGACGTACTGGCGAACGGCCAGTAAATAAAAGACAATTTAGTAATTATAACCGAACCGCAAGGCTGTAAGTTATTCGGATAGCCTTTATTTAAAGCGGTTAAAGTGAACCGATGTCAGTGACCTCGCATTTACCAAAGAGAACATAGGATCAGTAAATTCAACTGGGTACCAACTGTCGTTTCGTGAAGTCAAACTGCTACGTGGATGTTCAGCGAAGGGGTTGAAATTCCAGAAGTGTAACAACCATCGTGTTGGAAGTAATAGTGTCAGACACGGCCGTAAGGGCGGCGTAAAGGAATAATTAAGAGTAAGGTCTGATAAGCTTTTGTAATAATAATTTCCAGAAACCCGCTAGTCCTTGTCGGAGTCGGGGATCTGGGAGTTACCACTTTTGTTATATTTTACGGGAGACGAGGATACGTTGTTAGTTGACGCAGAGGCGCAATTTAAATGTGCAACGGATCCTCGACCTGTCGTGAAATAATTTTTGTGTACATTGAGTTGTTGGGTATTTTTGTATTTTGATGTATTTTCGTTTATGTATGTGTTGGACAAGTGGTCCGGTTTATAGAGATATTATATCCGGCTTATAATTTAGAACTGTGTTTTTTCTGCTTCTTCAACGGCCAGAGAGAGTTGACGGCGATACCGACGTGAGCTAGTTTGTGTATTCAACTACAAAATACACTGGCGCCCTAAGCATTTTCAAAAGTATAATAATCAATTTTCTTTATTATTCAAATAGATATTTATCAGTAACGCCAAAAAGGCGGCTTGTTACCATTAGCACCCAACGTAAGAGCTATTTTATCATTAAAAAAGGCGGTACACTTCAATTGGTCGCCCAGCATAAGGTTTTATCATTAAAGAAAAAGGCGGATCATTACAAAGTTACGACAGGGTGTTGAAAAAGTGCGCCAAATAACTTTTTTACTAAAATTGGATAGAATCCCGGATTTAAAAAAACTAAATAAAAAATTATATAAATTATTTAAGTATTGTTTTTTGACGACTGTTTGTTTGACAGCAATTTCGGTATTTCGAAGATACGAGTCGTTCGATGTAAACGTAAACGATGAAACTAAGCTATCGATTTCATAAAATCGAAAACATTTTAAAATATAACAGTGCGTACAAAAAAGAGAGCTTTTCTGCAAACTCATTTAGGACATATCATTAAATCGCCAATACCCTTTATCACAAACGCTGATTAACTTTTGTTAAATTATTACTGGATATATGTACATAATAGTATTGTAGTATGTTAAATTTAAATAGAAATTTTATTCAATTGTAGTTTTAATGAGAATAGTGTAAATGTTAATTTGAATTTGAGTATGGGGTAGCTGCCGATGGACGGAATACGCAATTTCGTTTTGGGGGTATCACCAAAAAGTTAAAAATATAATTTTTTGAAAATTACAAACTGACGTTCTACTGTAACGTTATTAAATTACCAGTAGATTTACTTTAAGTTATATTATTTAGTGATCTAAATTGGTTGTGCTCAACTCCAATATAAAAATTTTCTCTTGTGTATCTTGTAGAAAAAACTCCCTTTACAAATTTGTTTTGAATCTAAATTTATTAGGTAAATAAATAAAAAGTAAGGGAATCAGTGACGCTTCACTGTGTAGTAGTACGATCAAAGTACGAAATTAAATTATCTAGGTATAATTTGGACAAGGAAAGTAGGAATCAAGTTTCCTTCTGCTCGTATAATGTATCTAAAAGCAGTGATATTATTTAATAGAATTATTGTTTGAAAGGTTTTCAAGTTGTGAATATAACTCTAGTGGACAATTTTCTCTCTTTGCTTTAAATCAAACAAATATGTTCTCAAAGGAGATATTTACGACACCTGCTAGATACTACCTAATTATTCTCTAAATGGATGTACAATACACTTTACATACTGCACATGAAACTTGAAGTCTCATTTTACGATACTTGTTCGCCGGATCGTCTAATAAATTATTCTGTTAAAAAACTTGAGGTTTAGCTGTATAACTACATTAATTATTAAAATTAATTTTACTAGTGTGCATATGTATGTACTACTGTATAATGCCTTCAGCTACATAAGTGTACTTCTTGATGTAGAAAATGTGTACTTACCAAACTTAATCAGAACAAGTAAATAGTTAATGGAACAGTTTTATTGATAATTAATAATATTTCTACAACTCCTTTTGCTATTGGCATTTTGCAATTCCGCCACATTAATATAATTAGAGGTGTTTAAAAGAACTTCCACTACACACCGTAATAAGATTTTTCTTTTTATGTATTAAACTAATAAATTAAAAAGAAAGTGCCTACTCGTTTTAAACGAAACTTTATTTATATTCGAATAAAATGTTTCGTACGATCGAGATGATAGTCCGTTTTCAAGTGTACAAAAACAGGTTCCCGTGGGATCCTTGATGAAGCAAGTGTGGCACTAGTCTCAATCTCTTTTGTTTGACCTTGGAGAAACATAATTTCGATGTTGGCACTCTCGAAAATTATGCGTTCGAGTGCTGTGCGCGAAAGAAAATGGCTAACATCGCAACACTTTTCTAGTTATCTATTGGGATTACAAAAAAAAGTTTTATACAAAAAATATTGATACATCAATTCTACATAAAAAAGGTTATTATAAATTTTTATGTAGGATTAACCGTTTCCTCAAAAAGAGTACTGTTCTTTTGCAATTGTGCAAAAACAGGCACTCGTGGGCTATTGATGAAGCAAGTGTGACACTAGTCTCAATCTCTTTGTTTGATCTTGGAGAAACATAATTTCGATGTTGGCACTCTCGAAAATGATGCGGTTGAGTGCTGCACGCGAGAAACAAAATGGCTAAGACCTCAAATACTTTCCAATTTATCTTAGCAATTCCAATTTTTGGTATCTTGTCTATTAGGGAGGTCTAATAATAAATCCAAGTTTTCCACCTCGACAGACCTCCGGATCTTTGTCAAAAATCCAAGAAGCTGCTAAATTTTACTCCTTTTTTCAGTGACTGTCAATTTTGACCGCCAAAGATTAATTTGGTGGCAAAGATAGTTGAATACTTTTCTAAATAGACAGAATTTTCTACCATTTGAGATTAGAATGGCCTCTGCAAACCTAATAGTATCTCAGATACAAGTGTACAAAAGTTTGCAATTTTGTCACATTTTGGCGATACAGATTTTGATAAAGATCCGGATTATGTACCTTGTATCAAATAGGGTAGTTAAGATTTTCTGGTATGTTGTACATGATGAAGGTCTAATGACAAATCTAAGTTTTTGACCTCAATGGATCTCCGGATCTTTGTCAAATCTTCAAAAATATATACGATTTAGATCTGCTGTTGTTTTGAATTTTTGAGAAACATCCGGAGTTCCATCAAGAACAAAAACTTAGATTTATCATTAGACCTTCATCATGTACAACATACCAAAAAACTACCCCATTTAATGTAAGGTAAATAATTCGGATCTAGATATATGCGTTTTAGTTTTAGATTTATCCAATATCCAAAAGTAAAGCAAAACTAAATCGTATATATTTTTGAATATTTAACCAAGATCCGGAGATCCACCGAAGACCAAAACGTGGATTTATCATTACATCTTCATCATATGACATATCAAAAAATCATAACTGCTGCATTTTGTGCAAGGTAAATAATCCAAATCGCTGTATCGCTAAAAATAACAAAATAGGAAAAATTTGTCAACTTTTGTGCACTTGTATCTCGGACACCACTAGGTTTATAGAGACCAATCTAGTCTCAGATTGTAAAAAATTTAGTCTACTTTTAAAAAGTATTAAACTATCTTTGCCGAAAAATTAATCCTTCGGGGTCAAAATTGACAGAAACTAAAAAAGTTTTTAAAATTTTGCTGTTTCTTGGATTTTTGACAAAGATCCGGAGGTCTGCCGAAGTCCAAAATTTCAATATATCATTACGCCTACGTAATAGACAAGGTACCAAAAAATCAGAACTATTTAAATAGATTAAATAGTGTTTGCGATATCGGCCATTTTTTTCTCGAGTGTTGCCCTCAAACGCATCATTTTCGAGAGTGCCAGCATCAAAATTATGTTTCTCCGACGTCAAACAAAGAAATTGAGATCAATAACATACTTGCTTCATCAAGGCTCCGACGGGAGCCTGGTCTTGTACAATTACAAGGGGGCTGTAAGCTTTCTGAGAAAACAGTGAGTCCTACATAAAAATTCGTAATAAGCTTTTTTGTGTATAATTGTTGTAGCAATATTTTTTTTATTAAACTTTTTATGTAACACCAATGGTTACTCAGATAAATTGGAAAAAGTGTTTGCTATGTTAGCCACTATGTTCTTCACGCGCAGCAGTCAAACGTATAATTTTCGAGAGTGCCAACATCGAAATTATGTTTCTCCAAGTTCAAATAAAGAGATTGAGATCAATACCACACTTGCTTCATCTAGGATCCCACGGATGTACATTTGAGAACGGACTATGATTAAATAATATTTCGTAAATAAATTACCAATTATTTGACTTGTAAGCCTAATGATTATTAAAATAATATCTTTACATGAATATTCATTTCGTCAAAACTGGAGATTGTTCAAACAGTCGAGCAGAGTTGTTTTCATCTTTTGAATATTTTTAGTTTAATTTTAATTTTAGTTTAAAATATGTGCATGAAATTTTATGCTTTTCAGTTTTGTTTGTTTTAATTTATTTTTCGTATATTTGTTTCAATTTGTTGCTTCCGTCAACTTCTTACATAAATATTGAATAGCATACCATTATTCAATGTTAGGCGGAAATATTCAATAGACGCAAAATATTAGTAGTGATAATAATTTGCAAGAGACGTTTACAGCGTATCTGTCTGTAGTCAAAAATTCTAATTGTGGAGGTAGTAAAGAATGATGGCAACTGATGAGCTGAGAGAACACATCATGAAATTTTATGTTGTAGCAGTTGTCGGTTGTCGGAAATTTATTTGTCGTCAATTTTGAAGTATAAACGTCGGCAATTTTTTTGAGCGGTGTGAAACGTTAATAGTATAAAATTTTATCGGCATTAATAGACTAAACTAGTTGATGGGCGAATTAATGAGAAAGAGTATTATAGAAATTCAATTCAAATGTATTAAAAGGAGATCTTCACAAATTCAGTTGGACGTTTTTCGTACTATACCTATTTATCAATCAAGCCACAATCCTGCAGCGTATATTAAATTACATTTATAGGTAGATTATAACCTAATTTCCTGCAGGTATCCGTTTTCTTCCACTTAGCGGGGCCCACCTAAAAACGAAATTTGCATAGACAAAACCCCACATCCGTAGTAATAATATTAATCAAGATATTTATAAGCTCTTGATAAGTTATATGTGTTAGGCACTCAGTATATCGCGTGAGTTGCATTCTTTCCAATTTGCAATTGATAGCCTATGTCATTTACTTAACTGTTTTTGCCAAAAGTTTAAGTGAAATAGTTTTGTATTTGCCTACGGCAAAATTCATTATTCATTATTCTATACTTTCCTTAAAAAATTAATTTTTTCTGTACTTACGCACTATGCATTTCCACTTTCCATTATCAGTCTTTGAGAGTAACGACCTACGACTTATAAAGTTCTTTTTTAGTGAATCCCGTCTCGAGAAATAATAGGTAGGCAATTAGGGATTGTTCATTACATGTTGCTTTTTGCTTGCCTTTTATTAGAGCTCGTAAATTGTTTCTTTATTGTAGAATTTTTTGTTTTGATTAAGTAAAGAGTACAGTATAAGAAGAAACTCGACACCGCCCAGCGCGAAGGTATTCCGAATAACGAGTTTGGGAGTGTACCAAACAAATCCTTCAGTAAATTTCGACAAAAGTGCGAGCGTAGGTCTATGAAGAGTATTTATATTACACGATGTGGAGAAAAGATGCTTTGAAATTATATGCTACGATGATCACCCAACTGTCGATAAGAAAAAGTATAATTATCGATGAAAAGAAAATTGAAAAAACGATTTCAAGAAAGCTCGTTCATATCTTACTGAAAAATGTTTTTCAATAAACGGTAAAATGCCAACATAACAAAATCATATTTATCGCGAAGTGATAGTTTTTCTTTGTGTAAAATGTGTAAAATACATTAGACAATCGACTCACTATTATACGGTACCATTAATAACTTAAAATTTCATGATACTCCTAAGAGAATGTCCATGTAATGATTTATGATACTTTTAGTCAGAAAAAGCTATATAAGCAATTAAGATTGGTATCTCGAAATGACAACTTGGCTGAAAAATAGAACCTTAGAATACTGCGAAACATTTTTTTCCGGTTTTTAAAGATAATTTTTATATAGTTCATAAAAGGAAATTAATGTCGTTCTTAATCACTACTCGTTTAAAAATTAAACGTACACAACGTTATCGCAAAAGTAACACTATAAATATAAAATAATAGTTTTTATCGCTCACTCTTTAATGCATTTTTATACAAAAACGAATAGATAGCTAAAAGTGTATTTTTATTTATTAAACGTACAATAGAGCTGACACCTTTATGCCGAATAACATTTTTAAAAGGAAAGTGTCGATACCGATACTCTCCTAACTTTCTGTCGGAGCATAGCCATGCATTGTCAACAGGAAATCAATCACTTGAAAGTTTTCTTTAGCTTCGGTAATACACGGAAAAGTCGCTAGAGACCAAATTGCTAAAATACCATAGATACTCAATCATTTAGAAGTCCCACGTCCAATTAATGATATCTATATCTATATGAGGATATTTGTAGAAGAGACATTGTATTGTTAATACGATAATAATAACACATTAAAATGGTAAATTGCAAGAATTGAATAAATAATGGATGGTGATATTGAATTTTTAATTAATTTTCATGCAATAATGTTATACTAACAAATTTTCACTAAACATAAATAGATGGTATGTCCAAAACAGAAGAGTATTTAATAAACGTCAATTTATGACAAACAACGTACAATTTTCAGTTTGTGAATTATTGTCAATTTTAGTTGTTTAAATCTCGTTATTTCACAGCACAAAATTTGTAATGCAATTTTTATACATGGTAATTTATAATAGGGTGGTGTGCGTAGTAGATTGTGGCTTATTAAAATTGCGATCTTCGTCTAGCATTTAATTTGAACTATTTTTGTACGATTAATGCGACCCAGTTATTCGAATAGATACTTCATGACACAGTGTGTAAAGCAATATTTTAAGCTTGATGGCTCGATCTAATGCCAGGTTTAGCTACAGGGTGTCCCGTCACTCGAGGTTCATAGTTTAAGGGCGCTAGTGACGTCATTCCGAGTTAAAATTGCTCAATATACATATATACAAAAATGCTCCCCAACATAACTACAACCATCGAAAGTTGAGGTTATAAAGCGGCAAAAAATTTTATTTTTAATTTTTCAAAAAACTCTACTCTTCATAAAAGCTCCTGCTTATCTTGAAACTATGTTAGTTTTATACATCTTTCACACGAAATGAAATATTAATAACTTTGTGTTTCAGTAGTACTTCGTTTTAAAACATTTCTAAAAGAGAATACATTACGAACATGTATTGAACAAATAAATATACATGTATAGGACAAATACATATACATGTATAGAAGAAATACATATATACATGTATAGGACAAATACACGCAAATTTGTCATACAAAAGTAATGTATCATACATGTTTGTGACTTATCCTTGTATACAAAGTATTGTATTTTATACAAAGTATACAATATACTTGTCAAAATCAAACTTCAAACATGTTTGAAGTTCTGTCATACATGTATTAATATATGTTCGTAATGTAAACGCTCGTTTAGTCATAAAAAATTTTAATCAGAAATATTTCGTTTCCTGTAAGAAATAAATAAAAAATAATTTGTGGTACGAGAGTTGTACAGAGTTTCGGCAACTCCAACTTTCAATCGTTGTAGTTCTGTTAAGAAGCATTTTCGTAAATGTTCATTAATCTTAATCTTAATCTTTATTTTAGCAGTTGTAACCGTTAAAAAACGGAGTGTGCTCGTCAGATAAAAATAATACATACCAGATACAAGAGCGTGAAATTACAAAGTACAAGCAGTATACAAAGTTATAAAGTCACAAAATCTACAGAAATCACACAAATTACCAAAATTACAAAAACTACAAAAATTACAAAAACTACAAAAGCCAAAGGTCACAAGAAATCCCTAGGCGAGAAACTTCGCAATACTGTAATAACAACCCTCGCATAGAAATTCCCTCAGCACCAACTTAAATTTTCTTTGAACATTCATTACCTTCAGATCAGTGGGCAAACTATTGTAAAATTTAACACCTGCGCAATGCTATGATCTCTCAAACAGAGCGGTCCTATGTTTTTTACCCTTAGAAGATCCCTATTTCTCGTGGGGTAGCCGTGGACCACGTCCCGTGCAAAAGAATCGATATTCTTTGTAGTGTTTAGTATACAAGCAAAGATGTACAGTACGTCAAAGTCATAACTTTGTTGCCCTTAAAGATAGGTCTACAACTCTCCCTTAGGTGGAATACCAAATATTAAGCGTAAGATACGCTTCTGTAATACAAAGACTCTATTTACATCTGCGGCTTGGCCCCGGGATGAAATGTTATAACTGAATCTAGAATATACCAGGGCGTAATAGACCGACATAAGCGCTGTGTATCAAGCACCGGTTTCAGCTGCAGAAGAGCAAAGTCGGCACTGTTTAGTTTCCGACGGAAGTCATCTATATGAGGAGCCTACGTTAAACCACCATCAACCAACACCCCCAAAAACCTCACGCATTCCGATACCCTCAGTCCCTATTCCAACAATTCTCGGCAAAGGACATCGGGAAAAAGTCCTGCTTCTCGAGAAGTGCACACACTCTGTCTTTGCGACATTCAACATAAGGCGGTTCTTTCTGCACCACTCCCCAAAATAAAAAACAACCCGCAACACAGCATCCCGCAAACCTTCAGGAGTGATCGCCGAGACCACTATTGTGGTATCGTCCGCGTACAAAGTAATATTGCAGTGCGGTATGTGTAGTACTAGGTCGTTCACATAAATTAGAAAGATAAGCGGCCCCAACACTGACCCTTGGGGGACGCCCACCTTAACATCTCTCCGAGACGACTCAGACCGCCCGAGTCAATTTTAACCCGAAATGACTTCAATAGCATGCCCTTAATCCTCGAACGGGCGCGCGGTGAATAGTAACACCAGTGGGCCGCGCGCGGACTGTGAGTTCGCAATCACTTTTAATTAAAATTTTGTTATTTTAAGCAATATTTTCATCCAAATAATGACTAGGTGCTTTAGAAAAACTATTTAACTAACTAAAAAAAAATAGTTTTATTCTTCAAACAGAACAATAATACTATTATAAATAAATAAAATAAATTCGTCTATTAGAAGCTGACATTGTTTACCTTATTTTCAATTTAATTTAATTTATTATATTGTATAGAATATTACTATTTTGTTCTTAGGATATTTATTATGAGTATTTTACGTCCGCATCAACTACTGTGGTTATTAGCAGAGGATGTTTATTACTAACCCAAATTTCATTAATTACTTATCAGGTATCAGAAAATTCGACACCTTCAACACACAAAGCGCGAGTGGCGCGTGCAAATTGAGACTCCAAAACGCCGTAAAAACAACACGGGGAGCGATTTTTTTGCTGAATGTTAATTATACTGTAGGGTATGCATATTTAGTAAGCTAGAATAGGTCACAAGTCGCTAAATAAAAATTTGGCAAAAATATAAACAAAAGTAAAAATGTGCGGACTGAGAGTCCGCGCGCGCCCGTTCGAGGGTTTAGCTACGGACGTCGAGTCATGGGTCATGGGACACCTTGTATATTGCCTTTCAGGAGATCAGGCGAAGTTTGAAATAGGTGAAAAACGGGTTTTAACTTTTCAGAAACGTGGTTAACTCAACTGATGGTGGAGCTGGTACTGTTAATCTCATATTTTTCTGCAAACTTGGTTCGTAATGCCTACTCGTTACTTTTCTAAAAAATTCCAAGAGTAAAAATTAAATGGAAAATGGTTTCGAAATACTTTATTCGGAAACATGTTACGATTTTTTATTAAAAATTACTTTAACATCTTATCTAATTCTGTTGTAGCTTTTTGAATGCTAAAAAGGATGCAAATGTAATCAAAAATGTTTACCTTGTGTTAAAGAAAAAGGGAAAAAATGGAGACTTTAATGCCATAAATATGATTAAAACGCCAACTCCTTTCATAAGCTTCTTACATTTTTTTAAATTTTAAGCGTATTTACCAGCCCGCTTTTAAACCGACCCATTACTCTTGACTAACTTAAATGATATAAAGACTCGTTCAAACATTACAAACATGAATATTGCATGTTTGTAAATGTTAGTAGTTTTTTCAAAAGGCTCAGCTCTTGTTACGTTCAGATATGTAAATATTAAATCTTCATTTTTAATCCCATATTCGTTTAGCTTTTTTCAGAGAGGGAAATTTTGTGTACATTGTTTAATTTGTTTTTAACGTCACAATTAATATTGGACTAAACGTGTCAGATAAATTTTTTGAGTTAATACATCTTCATATACGATTGTTCCGTTGAGGTGAAAAAATAAATGTATAGTAACATTTTGTCTGATGAAGCTTTGTCTGTCACTGTCAGCTCCTTGTCAACGAATTTTTTCACCTATCTACACTTTCACGCCCGAAGTAAAAATAGGCCTACTTTTTTACTCTTAATTCCGCCACTCAGTTTTTGCATTTTTTGTTACATAATTTTGCTAGACGGATATTGTGTTATCTTTTTGAGATTGATAAATTCACCCATTCAATTTTAATACATAATCCTTAAAGTATGTTCGGTTATAAATCTGGTTATTGTTTTCTACAAATAAAGCAATATATTGTGTAGCAGTTACCCAATGCTAAATTTTAAACACGTAAAGTATCGTAGTGAAATAGTTAGTTCATATAGGAGTTTCAATAAAACACATCAGCTAGAAAACACAACGCATTCAATTACAATTTACAAATTGCTATTAAATTGCAAACCCTTCTGTTATATCTACTGGGTGATTAAATTCGTTTCGTTTCATTTACGCTCCATTACCATAGAATATCCGTAATTTAATAAAAGCTTTACAAACTTTTTCGTGTCTTCGTTTAAGAATTTCTTTCTTTTTAGTATTAGGACATTTGTTGCATTTTAAATTGTAATTCATTATTTCTTGGGAAATTTTAGTTACAATTCTATTAACGTTAGGATCGGTTGCTCGTTGCTTGTTAAAATATGAAACATATTTAAGTCGAACGTTTTCCTCTCGTTATTGGTATTAGGCAACAGAGGCAAACCATGACTATCACGCAGCACACACTAACTAACTCCGCGCTTTTCTTATAATGTGGGAGCTAAAGAGAGCGGGAACAAATTTTCACATCAAAAAATGTGTAGCGATAGCAAGAACCACCACGGAAAGAAGTATCTATTAACTATGTAATTACTCAAGAAATCGTCTAAATCGTCCAATTTTTAAAGGCCTTTGTCTACATGAACGCTGACGAAAAGACGCTAGAATCGTATAGCTTAGAGCTACATAAATATAGAAGATTACTCGAAAAATGATGTAGATATCCCTATCATTCGACAAGCAGAATTAAATCGAGACACTTGAAGAGTGCACGGCAAAAAATAAATAATTAAAAAAATACCGAGAGTTCTTGGTAGTTGAAGAATAACGAATAGTTGACTTGAAAAATTGAAATAACTCAGGCTTTATCTACGCTTTTTTATTTATCAGCTGTCTGAGTTTCAATGTACTGCCGAAAATGTAAAAAGCTCCTGGCTACACTAACAAATCCATTTGTATAACGTTACAACCAAGTTCGATTGTAATTCTATTTGGAAGTGTTTTAGTCGTCTACTTCAATTGGCTTTATCGAATTTTGTGTAATTCTGCAGAGTTGTATTTAATAAAATAATCAGTTGAGATTTCAACATTACGATGCAATGTCATTATTATCACGTTCGGTAAGAAATTGAAGTCGGTTTACTGAAGATGATTTTAATCGTCGAAATCTGTTAGTGTCGAAAGTTGAGTTACAATTTTAGTTTTAACTATCATCGTTATCTGCAGCTGTTGTAATAAAATTCTGCTCAAGATTTAGGTTAAATACTCTGCTGTAAAAGTTTATTGTTTACTTTAGCGTTTTAAATAATAGCTTGGTTATTTTTTTTCCTTACAGGTATGTATTTGACTCGTGAGTTACGAAAATTTTAATTGATGGAATATTTGAGTTTAAATAGCGATTTTTAGTTTAATGGTGCTCAAGTGTGAAATTGAATTTGTCTCTAAGATTAATCGTTAGATGTTACTTTTGTTTTTAAAGAAGTATGTTAAGATCCATTATAAATTTGGAATTTACATTTGAAATTATTTCACCTGAACCAGGGTTTCTCTCCCATTTCCGTGGAATGAGAAGTTTTTAGTCATAAAAAAATTAAACTGGAGAGAATGCAAGCGAAACCCCTCTGCCGACGTTTTAAAAAAAAAGTGAGACAAAAAAATATCACTTGACAGGCACGTACAGATGACATAGTGAAACAGTCAGAGCATAGTTAGATTAGAGAAAAGGGCAGTTCGGATAGTCTTGAGAGTTCCATTTGAAAAACCAAAATTGACAACATTTCCGTTAAATTTGCAAGTGACGAAAAGATTTTACTATTACTGTAAGTCTGTTCTTTAAGCTCCCAAGATTGGTAATATCAAATGCTCAAAGATTTATGGGGGTGGTCCTGATTTTGTTATCACCCGGTATACTTGCTTATTTAATCAACAGTACGTGCATTTCAGAAAACAGTTAGGAAGAGGTAATTAGTAATTAGTAAACATCTGAAACCGTCCTTTATATTAGTTGAAGCTACGTATACCTCGTTGCAAAATAGTTATAAATATAACGCTCTAATTATTGCAGTTGAAATTTCGAACTAGTTTAGTTAATTTAGTTCCTTACTCGGTATCTACTTCAGAACCGAGCGAGCCTGTCAATTTTTATTGTCGTACAATAAACATCTCGAAATGGCTTTTTATTATGCTTTTCTATTATTTATTATTATTAATCTTAACTGTTTCTTACCATTTTCTGGTGTACAGTCTAAATTATAAAATATGCTTGTGTACACGAGTTTAACAATTCGAAATTCATTTAACTGGTTTAATGTAAACTGAATTCTAAGTATCGCAAAACTCTAGGAAGTATTGCAGAAGTTGCTTGCAATACTATAAATGTACTCGAGAAGAGACTTCCTAGAGTTTTCTCGCATTTTACAAAGCTAGTTTCTAGTTTCTATATTTCTTGCAGTTTCGTGCTGCAACTTCTCGCAGCTGTTGCCTGTAAATTTTCAAAGTTTCCTGCTTCAAATTCACTGCAACTTTTCGCAGCTTCTCGCTGCAACTTTTCGCAGCTTCTCCCTGTAGCTTCTCGCAGCTTCGCGCTGCAGCTTCTCGCTGTAACTTCTCGCAGATTCTCCCTACAACTTATCGCAGGTTGTAGCTGCAACTTCTCACAGCTTCTTGCTGTAAATTTTCAAAGTTTCTCGCTGCAACTTCACTGCAACTTTTCGTAGCTTCTCGCCGCAACTTTTCGCAGCTTCCCCCTGTAGCTTCTCGCAGCTTCGCGCTGCAGCTTTTCGTAGCTTCTCGCTGTAACTTCTCGCAGATTCTCCCTACAACTCATCGCAGGTTTTAGCTGCAACTTCTCGCAGCTTCTCGCTGTAAATTTTCAAAGTTTCTCGCTTCAACTTCAGTGCAACTTTTCGCAGCTTCTCCCTGTAACTTCTCGCAGCTTCGCGCTGCAGCTTCTCGTACCTTCTCGCTGTAACTTCTCGCAGATTCTCCCTACAACTTATCGCAGGTTGTAGCTACGACTTCTCACAGATTCTCGCTGTAAGTTTTCAAAGTTTCTCGCTGCAACTTCACTGCAACTTTTCGCAGCTTTTCGTTGCAACTTTTCGCAGCTTCTCGCTGTAACTTCTTGCAGCTTTGCGCTGCAACTTCTCGCAGCTTCTCGCTGTAACTTCTCGCAGATTTTCCCTACAACTTTCTAGAGCTTTATCACACTTACAGTCCACTTTACCTTAAGTTATTTTCTATTTGAGAGTCTATCTGAAATTTCTTGTGGAAGTCTTCTCGCATGTGAAAACACAGCCTAAGATTTTATTGCTTCATAGGCCACTACTTTATTTCAAATCATATATGTATACAGGGTGTATCGACTCGACTTAGACAAAGATATAGGACTTCGAATATCGTCGCTTTAGTTTGCAATATTGAAATTCCGCGAGACTTGTCAATTTTATTACTGAGGAGGACACTTTAATAGAGTGTTTGTGTTCTCTCTAGATCAACCTCCCAAAAAGGGGGGGTTCTAAGTTGGAAACCGTGTTCATGTTGGGTACGAATAGGCCTTTATTTAAAATAAATAATTAGGAAATTAAAAATTATACTTTTATTAAATATTCCTAAACCAATACGTTTTCATTTTGATCGAAAATTAATTTGATAACTTAGAATTCAGTTTTGTTACCAATGGGAAACTACTCTCGTTTATTTTTATTGACGTTTAGAGTTTTTAGTTCTTATAGCAATCAAAATGAACTCGTGCAATTTCCAAACAGCAAGCTGGCGTGCATTATCGGTAATTTTTGATGCACTCGTGGTGTATTACTTCACATTACAGAACTTTAAAAGTTTTCTAGAAACCACATCATAGCCAATTTAAAGATCTGAACGACGCTTTTTGACATACATATGAGAAACTGCAAAACTCAACGTCGTATAAACTTAATAAGTAAATTCAGGTCATAGACGTCATTAACTCGAGAATATCAGAAGTTTAAGCTGCATTAGAAGTTTGTCTACCAAACACCCACACGTCAACATGCTTGTTAGTACTACCATTGTACTACTTTCAACAACCTTAAACTTCCCGCATTTCCCTACATCGATACATGAAAGCAGGTTTAATTAGTTCTTAATAGAAAATTACACTAATTAGTTTTCCACATTTACAAAAAAAGATACGGGGTTGTCAAATACACTTATGACGGGCGGCTTAAAATGAAAACCAATAGAGATAGAAGATGAATATGTTTATGAAGGCGTCTTCTCCAACATACAATGCATATCTTCATTTTATTGTTAACAGAAAAGCACCGACGGCGCCAACTACGATTTTTGTAAATGACACCATATCTATCTAAATAATAATATTTTGAAGATAATAAAGCCAATATAAAAATAAAAATATAATTACGCGTTTCGCCTTAAGGCTTCATCAGATAATAAAATTAAAAAAAAAATTAAAAAAGTAAAAAACTATTATAAATCTATCTAAATAATTATTTCAATCGATAGACAATCTTTACAGATGTGTAATTGTTTTTATTTCTACACAATTTTTTTTTGAGGAGAAAAGTTAAGGAAATGGTCGGAAGATTGTCTTTCCGGAATGTTCAACAACGCGTGCAGACATTCTGAAACGGATAAGAAACACTTTACAACAAATTAATGAAACAAATATGGCGTATAGGGTTTTAAGTAACGTTCCATGCTATTTTTTAACTTTTCCCCTACAAAAAAAAGTTGTGAAGAGATAAAATATTCTCTATCGATTGACATAATTATTTAGATAGAGTGCCATTTAAAAAAATCGTAGTAGGCGTTTCCAGTGGTTTTCTATTTAAAAGAAAATGAAGATATTATGTATTATGTATGTTGGGGAGGACACCTTCGTAAACAAATTATATTCTAAAAATTTCTCTATATCTATCGGTTTTCATTTAAAACCGTCCGTCATGAATCATGAATGTTTAAGCACCCTGTATATTATTTTCAGTTGCAGCTATTATTTAATTGTGTGCCCTTTCCTAAAGAAACGTAAGACACACAACTAACTTTAAAAGAAACTTTTAGCAACTTTCTACTTTTATTCCAGAATCTGTTTGCTTAGTTTTCTGTTAAAAATTCTATTTGTGTGTTTGTCCACGTAGCTAGTGCGACTTTAGGGTAAAAACAAGGTGTGCATCCTAGTTTGGAATTTTAAAGTAAATTCTTCTATTTGCAAAATAATAAATTGTCATCATTTGGAGAGATGATAAACTGTATAGTTTCAAATTTAAAAAAATTGTTTGCCGAAATTCGAGGGTTTCAACAATTAAAAAGAAGCAAAATTAACTGAACTACTGTTCACTAAGAGATGTGCCCTTAAATTGCAGTAAATAGGGTTTTAGAGAAATCTATAAAAAAGCTGTACGAGATTCTTAATTCCCCATGTACGAAAAGTAATGCGGTATTTTTGCCATTCATTATTCATAATTTAATAATCTGGCTCAAGCAGTTTTTATTTCCAGTGATTTGGGTTAAAATTGGAAAACATCACGTTGCCTCCAAATCGCTACATAGAAGGCATATTAAAAGATGCAAAGATAATTTTAAAATTAAATTTGGTTCTAAGGTCTCGAACTACCTACTTAACTAATTTATAAGTTCAAACAGCTTCCATCAAGTTGCCAGTTAGCTTAACGTAAAACTAATCAAATTAGCCTAATTTCACCCAAAAAAAAGTGAATTAACAACTCGCTCCGTTACTTCTCGTGCAACAACTACATTAAATTTCCTAAAAGTGTAGTTTACAAACGTGAGAAGAGAAATAATAGTTTTTACTTGACAGACATTTATTTTGTTGCCAAGTTTTGTACTAGTCTTTTTGGCATTTGAAAATAAAGTTTTATTTGGATCCCGACAAAGAAACTTATATGTAGTTTTGCTACGAGTACTTTACCCTAAGTACTCTTTAAAAAAGCAGTTACGAAATATGTCATAAGTCATGACGCAAATACGAGCTCTGATCTCTCTGCAAAGCTCAAGTTGGTAGGTAAAATATTATTTAATATCATATACTAACTTTGGCTTTGAAAATTTGACACGCTTAAAAGCTCCTAAAAATGTTAATGTGAAGTTGGTTAAAAGGCAAAACCAAAGCGCATGGTATATTTTCAGGACAATAGAGCACATAAAAGTTTTATAGTGTTACGAAAACCCCGAATCATTAACTGGGCCTAAGCAGCTAAGTTTTAAGTAAAAAAGTGCAGGTTTTTTCACGAGATGCAAAATATGATTTACAATTTATTGAAGTAGCAAGTGCAGATACCACAATTTTGTATAATTTATCATTTAATCAAATCCACAAAAGCTTTTATCTAAACTCTATTCGAAATGATCACTTTTGAATTTAAATAAACCATTGTACGATCAAGTACGTACTACAGTGGATTGTAAGTGCATATGCAAAAGCACTATTATATTCGATTAATTGACATAAATGGAATCGGATTGTTGGATATGTATGCACGTTGCAAGAAGTGACGTGCCTCGTGTGCGAGATGCTACTAAACTATACTCACACGAGAAGCATAAAATGAGTGCAGTAGATATAAAAAAAAAACCCATAAATAATTTACTTTATGCAGCCGTGTTCTTTTATTGTAGTGAGAACTATCTCTATTTCGACGTAGGGGCTTTCATTATTAATTTTGAAAATGCAAACCCGAGGTGTGCTCTATTTTGTGTGTCTAGGGCACATTAAAAAGTGAAATAACTGCTTTTAAAAATCTCTACAAATTTATCGTATGTTGTTAAAAATATACCGTGCTCAGCGAGGGTGGTCCGTGGTTAACAAAATTTGTTATTGCAAGTTGACAGAATTTTCTATTATTTGCTACAACTTTAGTTAAACAAATACTTTCGGCTAATCCAGAAATTAGCCAAGCAAAAGGAGATTTTGAAAACACCCTGTATATTTTATGATTTTTTAAATATCGTAAGATTTGCTGTCAAATGATACCAAACATGTTAAATTTTACCTTTCGGTTCAACTGGAAATGAGTTTAGCTTCCAATTTCAAATAGAAACGCTCTATAATTTTAGTTTTTTGTAATCAGGGAAGCTTCACTATCTCTTGTATCTTCTTAAACATAAAATTAAATGAAATTAATGAACAAATAGTCTGTTAAAAAATACGGCAACAATGCAAATTTAGGAGATTTGGCACAACATAACGCGTCATCGTGATCTCGGCTCGCTATCCAAATTCTACACAAACGAAAGTTTTGTATCAAAGTTGGCCATTTTAACGCTATTTTACTGTTAAAAAGTCCCAAATTGTTCACGATAAATCATAAATTTGTTTTATAATTATCATTTTAGAACAAAACGGTTAAATATGTATCTAATAACAAAATTAAATAAAATAAATCTTTCAGTTGCGTACAGATCCGAACACATTTTCTTCTCGGCGCGCACTTTGCTTTGTTTTTACGTGTTAAGACAAGTCGACGCGAAGCGCGGACATGTAAACAACACACGTTAATTTGGAAATTTGGTGGTCGCGTATCTACTTAAATTAATTCAATTTACAATAATTTTTCATAACAATTTTTAATTTAATTAACCGTTGGTGTAAAAATTGTGTAAATACGCGTAGTGTTCATCCTATTTACGCCTTCTTGTTTTAATAGCAGATCCTCATAATTAGGGCTCGGAATTATATGCACTAAAAATGTCTAATATATGCTGCATATATGCTGCAAAATTTTTGAAGAATATGCACTTAAAAATCAAAAATATGCACTTAAAATTAAAAGTATGCATCAAAAAATTTATTCGATAGTAATATTAATATAGCAAGACCTTGTTTTTTATCGGATAAATTTTTTATTTTACAATAATTGTTTATAAAAAACAAGTTAAATTTTATAAAGAACACTTCTTCTTCACAAAGCTTTCAAACTAACTGTTAGTTCAAAGATACAATTACTATTTACTTAAAAATTTGGTTTACACATATTTCTCTTTTATTTATGGCTGGTTAACAGCTTTATTAGGGTGTCCCGTTTACTTAACTTAAATATTATAAGAAAGTTCTAGATCCTTTGTCTAGTTTGTTAGAACGTATTTGCCGACAAAACAATTTGCATCGGGAGCTTGGAAATTTTTAAGTATCCGGACAAACCGATCGTAAAATTATTACACAAAACCGACTACCTACAACCGTACGATCCTGTTTAAATTTCTAAGTTTACAAATTTTAGTAAATGTTATACTTTAAATAAATTTTTAATTTCAATGATTGACATTCACATATTATTCAGATTCTAATTTTTATCAATTTTACGATATACCCACCTCTTTATAAAATTTACCTTTGACAAATTTTTGCTATTATATGCACTTATAAGGGATTTTTATGAAATATGCACTAACGTCTGAAATATGCATTTATATGCACTATAAAATTAAATAATTGAGTCTGTTTATGTGTAATTCGTAAAGATATTCAAAAAATATTTAGGTGCATACCCGTAAACAAAACATGCATTTGCATACAATTCCGAGCTTTACTCATAATGTAAGCAGAGGTAATTAGAAAATGGCTGCTTACCGTTTGGTCTTCTACAATTTAAGAGGTACGTACATTTTTTTGTTAGTTTGAAAATAATGGAGATGCTCTATGTTCTACTTTATTGCATTTTTTTGTAAAAATTTTTAATATCGTTTATTACTTTTTCGTCGACTTCGTCTACTTTGAAAAAATACGATTCTAAGTTTATATTTTTTTAAATTTCATATCTCGACGTTTCGGGTCCCCGAATTCAAAACGCTAAAAAATAAAACTAAAAAATAAAATTAGAAAATACCCGTCTCTGTGTGTGTGTGTGTGTGGATGGAGTGTGTACGTATGTAACGCCGTCAAACAAAAACTATACTGAGCGATTTTGTTGAAATTTGGCTTCGGCCACTTTAACAGAATTTCATCGACAAATTAAGCTTTTAAACGAAATCGGTACATGGTTGCCGAAAATAAGGGGGTTATTTTGGTCGCATTTCGGAAAATCTTGACCCGCAGTATTTATACTCGCCTATGAGTTAGTACACATCGACCAGTATAAACAATTGACTAATTTTATAGTTTTTATTATAACTTTGAAGATCATTCTTATAAAAACCTAAAAATAAGAATAGCATACAATAGGCAAAATATGGGGCTTTAGTTTTAATATAGTCGAATTTTTAATATAATTTCAAAACTGATTACTTTATAAGGACCAATTTCACTAAAACTTTACAAGGAATTTTCTCAAAATCAGCTGCGGTCGTTTTGTCTATATTTTGATATGTTGTAGATATTTTTATTTTATTTATTTATTTAAGAAAAAAAGGTCTGAAACAGGCCAGAAGACCCAAAACTAAGACGCCCAAAAATTTTTTTTTCTTTACAGCTTCAAAGCAAAAAAATATATATATAATATAAAACTTTACATTCAAATTTGTTAAATTCAAATCCAGAATTAAAAAAATAATAAAATTGATTCGAACTTACAATAAAAGGAGACTTAAACGAAACTATGATCTAATCATTATTATTAATGGACATTTACAATAGACAAAAAAAATTAGAATTATGTACACCGCCGGACATAGCCCTTAAAACAAGAAAATGAGAGAAGAAAAAGATCGAAGTTCTCAAAGCCAACATTAAAGGACGAAGTACAGCGATAGATAGCAGAATTAGAGGCTAGAGAGGTCCTGCAGTGATTCAAGTGAAAAGTGGAGACGACACGACTATTGAAAGATGGTACATGAATGCGAATGAAATTTATGAGGTTGATGTCAAAATAATTATTAATAATTTTGTAAAGCAAGCACATATCATTGACAAACCGCCGCTTTTGAAGAGACATGAGATTATAGCGTAAACATCTCTCGATATAATTATTTTTTTTATCGTTTTTAAAGTATTTGTTATCGAGGTATTTCACAAACCTCCTCTGAACAATTTCTAACCGGGAAATATGCACCTCGTACTGCGGAGACCAGATTGGAGAGCAATAATCAAGTAGCCCGTACACAAGAGTCTTGAATAATGTCAATGGAGTTTTATAATTTGTGAACGGGAAAGACAGTCTAATAATAAAACCCAATGTCTTAAATGCTCTGCCCGACAGATCATTAACGTGTGCCTCAAAGGTAAGTTTGCTATCGAATAAAATCCCCAGATCCTTGACGACCTGCACTTGCCTTAGAGGAGCGCCGTTGAGTTTATATAAAGTGTTAACCGGAAATAGTTTACGAGTAAAGGTTATGCAACTGCATTTGTCTTCATTTAGTACAAGTTTATTATTTAGGCAATACACGGCGCGACGATCCAGGTCTGATTGGAGTCTCGCCGCATCCCAAGAGTCAGCCACCCTTGAATAAATCTTGAGATCATCCGCGTATAATGCAAATTGTGTGCAATGCAAAGTGGCTATTTACAAAACATTTATCAGTATCATTAATAAAAATGTTAAATAAAAGAGGCCCAAGGTGACTTCCTTGAGGCACTCCAGAAGTTACATAACTAAAATCTGATATGCTGCCATTCAGCATCACCGCTTGAGATCTGCCGCGGATATAAGAAATAAGCCAGCGCAGAAGATCACCGTGGATACCAAAAATCTTTAATTTGTGAATGAGGATGGAATGATTCACCTTATCAAAAGCTTTAGAAAAATCTGTGAAAATAACGTCAGTTTGAAAGTTTTGGTTAATGTTAGCAAAAATGTATTCAGTATACGGTAAAAGGTTTGTTATAATCGAGCGATTGGGACAAAAACCGCTCTGTTGCGGAATTATTGAAGATCGTATGTGAGGATGCAGCAAGTTGCAAATAATTTTCTCAAACACCTTTCCCAAAACCGATAATTTTGAAATTGGTCTATAATTATTGATTAAATTTTTAGGAGTAGTTTTGGGTATAGGTGTATAATTTTAGTTTTTTGAAATCAGGTAGAGCTTCTGCTTCTGAGCATTCTATTGTTAGGTACTATTTTTGTTATCTTTTTAAATAGTTTTACCGCGGACGAAAAAGTCCTGTTATGGCCACATCAGTTTTTTTAGTATAATGTTTCAGCAAGTGTGTGAGGATTCTTTCATTTTTAAAACAAAAAAATGTGTGTTTTCTTGTAGATGTCTTGGCGATGGCAAAGTAGTTAATTCTGCTAGAGAAACACTAAGATAAGTTGTCGCTTTTGCTTCGAAATCCTAGAAATTCTCTAGAATAGAATAGAATAGAAGAAGTCAAGGACAAGTTAATTTAATTATTTTCCTTTAATACACTGCCATCTGAGGAATTCAAGAATCAATAATCACAAATCTTAAAATGCATTTCGCAACTAAGGTTTTGCTCATGTCTACTGCTTCGAGGCGACGATTGTACCTCCTTGTATTGGAATTTTCTTGTTTTGAGCTCTATTTCTATTATCACCTATAAAAGTGTGAAAACTTTTTTATTCACATCCTCCGGTATTGTGTAAAACTAGAAGTTACAACAATATTTTTGCTAAAGCGTAAAAATATCAATTTCTTTACCTTTTTCAAATCTCCGATTACAAAAAACAATTAAATCATAGAGGTGATCTCGTGATCTGAGCAGCACATGAAGCACATTACGCATGTCTCTACGATCTAGGAATAACATTAATTTATTAACAAATTCTGACTTTTAATTGATTAATATTATCTAAAAGACAATTTATTCTCTAAAGTCTTTCTGAAAGGATCACATTTTTATCCGGAGATTCGCCAAAAAATATCAGCTAAGACAAGAACGAATAGTGCTGTTGCGCTTAGTCCATACCATTGATATAAGTTTTTGAGCCAAGATGGTTTACGTCGTTCTGGACCACGTTTGCATCGAATGACGACATGTAGGAGTCTATATTTGTCGTTTCTTCTAATGCTTGTCTAGCCGTCGTAAGACCCTACTTTTTGCGCCCCCTGTCTATTCAAATTTTTAAAATTCTGTGATAGGTCCACATTTTAAAAACTTGCGGTCTCTCGCATATTACTTCAGTAAGCGTCCATGACCCTACTCCGAATAAGCGGATACTGAAAACTTAACATTGTCGAATGTTAGGGATGTAGAGGGATGTGTACGGTTCTATTGGTTATAAGGCTCATCTTTTGAAAGACGTTTCTCGAGTGCTCTATTATACATTTGATTTTTTAGGTTAAATCTCAGTAAAAGTTTAAACTCGGTTTCTTTTCAAGATTTCCAACTATATGTTTTATAACACGACAGTTTTACACATCCACAAGAATCTTAATATTGAAGGGAGTAACAAAACAAGATTGGCGTACTGGATGAAAAGTTATATTTT
This sequence comes from Malthinus flaveolus, assembly GCA_950108345.1. Classification (NCBI taxonomy): domain Eukaryota; kingdom Metazoa; phylum Arthropoda; class Insecta; order Coleoptera; family Cantharidae; genus Malthinus; species Malthinus flaveolus. The sequence continues at coordinate 58,145,681 of OX467285.1, forward strand.
TTCAATCGGACTGAAATTAATTCACGTAATGGGTCGTACATAGTTAACCGTCCACTAAATTTCATTAAAATATGAGGAATCCAGGGATACAAGGTGTTAATTAAGTATTTAAGGGTTAAAAAGGGTATTACTGAAAATTTCAATTTTTTGCCCTCTAATACTTATACGTATTTCTCCTAATATAAGGAAATTACACCCTCTGTACATATTTTAGGTCCATTCATTTAATTAAGAATACAATAAATAAAAATAATCAACTTTCATTATTTTTGTGGAATTAAAACTTTTATAAACGACAACTTTAAATACACATGGCGCATCAGGTGTTAAGTGATAAGCGCGTTACTTATCATAAATATAGTTTCAACTTGTATCTCAATGCATTTTAGTTCGATTCGGTATTAATGACGCGAGTGGAGTGTTGTGAAAGTCGTCGTATTTGGAGGGTTTAAAACCTATCAACCCTATCAACTTTCAACTATGTGTTTTAGAAAATATCGTGAAAACTGATGATTCTAGAAAATTTGTTTTCTTAAAGGTAATTTTAGAACTTCTTATTAGTACATACCTGGTTATTTTAGCTTCGTTGGTAAGCACATATTTTAAAAAATGTCCGTGGAACGAATTTTGCTAATTTGATTTTGAATAGTAGTATTAGGTACACAGTTTATTTCTATTTTCTTGAATTTTTGGAAAGTGAAGAAGGTAAATATCGCAAAACTTGATATTGTGCCCATTATTCAGTTTTGAAATTTGAACACGACGTTTATATGTAAAAGTCTCGTGTAATAAACGCTTCTTGACACATATTTACAGTTTTTAAAAATTTATTTTCATAAGACCTATCTTCTATCAGACTTTAACACCCCCGTATCTAGAAAACAGAGCCGTTGTAGACCCATGTTTTGTCTTCAAATCAATCAAATATTCATTCCTTAAAGTCTGTATACATACTTAATTAACACCCTGTATATCATGGACGAATAAGTTATACTTGTGCAATTCTCGAGTAGTGGGCATTATACAGGGTGAGTCTAAAATGGCGGATAAGCTCTCCAGTACGTTATAGGGGATAATAATTGAAGTAAAGAAAAAATGCTAAAAAAATTCCTAGCCGCTAATTTGTTGAGAAATGAAGAAGTTAAGTTGAGAACTCAACTCCGAATTCTGACAAATTTTGAAACTTTTCATCATGTCCTCTAGTAATTCACGTGTTTTTTAATTATTAGGCAAAAACAAACGCTCCTATAACATCTTATTATCCTCTAAAATTAATTTTGAATATCAAAATTTCTGTATCAAGTTGTTAAAAAAAATATGTGGCAACAATGTTTTAAAACTACCCTTATGATGATTTATGTCACTTATGTTTTTATCTGTCATCGATTATTAACATCTGTACCATGTTGCAAAATCTCAATTTACTCCTTCTTTAATAACTACAAAAATATAGCAGATAGATTTTTTTTATGATTTTTCTTTAGTTCAAATAACCGTCTCCTATAACGTACTGAAGAGCTTATCCGCCATTTTTGACTCACCCTGTATTAATCATTACATCAGGAATTTTTAGATAATATTTGTGAAATCCTCAGAAAGTTGCTCGTGTATAACTAACTCAATGACCATTGTGCAACTGATTGTAACACGCAGCGGAAGATTTTCTGGGAACGTTTAAAGGAGTTATTTGACGAAATATTTGCGAGTTCTATCTAGAGGCAAGTGGGTCATTTCGAGTACTTCCTGTAATTGTTTCTAAAACACAAAATGACCGTAACTTGTAAACAAGGCGAAATCCCATGTTTATTTTAGTTCACATAAAGTTGACTTTTTTACTCCAAACTCACTCTCGTAGTGAATTGTTTTATTTTATGTTGTTCCATTGCAAATTCGTAATTAAAAAATTGATTTCTTCTGAAATGCCGGCCGAAACAGCTGATTTTGCGCGTATTTTCACGTAAACATTTGAGAAGTTTGCCAAAATGTAATTTTAATGACGAGTCTGGAGCAGTTGGATTTAATACTATTCAAGTAATGTGAGTGTCATTACTTCACGTTACAGGAAACACCGAAATGTTTGGCTGTAAGATGAGAAATTCTAAGATGAAGACTAATGCCGTAATCGAAGTTAAAACTAAGTTGTTTGGTAGTGGTTACTTGTCTGATCTTTATTTATTATCGGTATCGATTAAACTTCAACTGTCGAGTCAACAAGTTACTAGTGCGTTCTATAGACTAATGTTGCCAATTTAACATAAGTGAAAATTCGTTACTACAGCGTTATTACGTTTCCTATCCTTGATGGGTTCGGAAGTTCTTGTAAAGGGTTCCCAAATTTACTACAGGCGAAGATTTACTTTACCACTTAATTTGTCACTTTACAATACAATTTACAACCTCAAACGGAAATAAAGACTAAAGAGACGAACTAAGTTTTTAGAAAAATGCCATTGGAGAGGTGGTCAAAGAAAAATTATTCAGTAAATCGTAAAAAATGTGTTTTATCAGATGATGTTTATATGAGAACATAAAAAGCTTATGTTGAGCTTTCAAACATCCTGCGTGTTATTCGAGATCTTTTGAAGTATTTCGAGTATTGCTCTATTTCTTCGTTTCGGTAGGAAACGGTAAAATAAATTTCAACAACCTGGTCGACGCTTTTCCTTAATCTAGTTTTATTAGCGCGATAACGCAAGCTCTAACAAAATATGGATGCACAAAAACTTTAAAATGTAAACCAGATCCACTCTAGAGTTAGTGCATGCGCGCAACCAGAGCGTCTCTGCAAAGCGTCGCGGTGCTGGGTATCCCAGGCAGTCCGGGTATAACGTTAGAAGGTTCTTTACGTCCCTTCTTTTATATCGCGTCGCGGCGTGTTATTATTATTTGTTTGTTGTACAAGTGTCAAGTTCAAAAAGGAAATTTGTTTCAAAAATAAATCCGGAAAATTTATGAACAATATTAAGATGACTTTCGATTAAGTACTTCTTTTGATTTGATTATTTTTGAATCTACCGCTTAATAAGGTTTGTATTTTTGTTTCGAATGAATTAATTAAAACTAAATTAATGCAAATATAAGATTAGCGAATACCGCAAATCACGGATATTTTGTTTTAAATGTAATTGAAAAACATTTTCCGACAGAACTTTTCGTGCGCATATTGAAATAAATTTATTTTAAATTCTCGCAGAATAATTATTTTTCTTGACACCTTGGGGAACGTTAAAAAAGTTTTTAAATTTGAAACTGTCAAATCTGAACATGAATATTTAGCAGGTTCTCGTGGTCGGTGCTTATCCACGTTTAATTCAAAATAGTTTCAAATTAGAGGATTGTTCGAATTAAACCCTAAAGTCAAAATTATAACTTTTTGTATGCGTGGAAATATTTTAAATGTGCAATTTTTAAAAAACGAGTTGCTATTCACATATACGTTTTCTGCGCGGTTTTGACGAAGGTGTTTCATTTTTCGACAAGTTAATTGTGTTTTCGAAACTGAAAGCTTTTGTCAAATTTGTTATTTCTAGTACCGCAAAAAATGTTTTTTTATGTTTCTTTCATCATTTCCAAATGCACTCGTGTTAATTAAGTTTAAAGACGAGCTCGTTACTGGTTTGATTACAGAGAAAACATGGAACATTGTCGCTTTACCTTTTTTAGAAGGTTTTGTTTAAAACAAAATTTATTGACGTGGGGCATATCATAAATATCAAAGTAAAATTTTGTGGGATCTAACGGGGAAAATTTAAAAAGTTAAAGTATATTTCTGACTTTTCCCATTTTTCTAAACTAATTTACGTAAGTTTCCCGCTTATCCTTAAATCAATAAAATTAATCATAATAAAATTACAACTTTTAATGCACGTTGGGGAATATATTGTGTATCATACAATTTAAGAAAGTTTCACACTAACTGGGGGTAATATTAAAAGTGAAACTGAAGCAACGTTGTTCGATGATTTAGAGTTTTTGACACAAATCCCAAAAGTCGATATTTTATATTTTCGTAAGTAGAATAAAAGCCAAATACGAAAACAATTATTACATAAATTTTCAATTTGCCCAAATTGAACTTTACAAAAGAAAGTTTAAATTAAACTTTTAGAAAATGTACAGCGTTTATGTCGCCGTAAAATCAAGGGTTACCAACAAAAATGTTGAGTTTTCATAATTTTGAAAAACAATTAATTCTGTTATGGCTCGTGTTCATTAATAATCCAGAGAACTTCCCTAGTGTTCGTTGATTTAGTTAGAAGGGGAAAAAAGTACAAACGCAACCCTTGATGACTTTCCGCGTCGATATAAAACAACCGGTTGGGAAAAATCATTTTTTCGAGACCCTTTTCCTTTTATTTAATACTAAAAAAAACACCTTTTTATTATTAGTCGCTTAAAATTATTTAGAGATAATTAACAATGCGCTACGGAAAGAGATTAATTAATCATCGGACCTTAAGATCCCTCATAAAAAAATACTGACAAATTAGAATTTTAAAGTAATTTTATTATTTGAGCTCCAGTCGTTTGTAACTGCTCTAACGAACGAAGCATAGATGATATTTCATATTTAATTTCGCCCCGAGTTTTAAAATTTGACGAATGAAGAAAATGATTAATTTAGAAATGGGTGGAAGATTGAAATATAAAGTAAACTCGCGTTTTTTTTGTCATTCGTAAAATATACGGTATAACTATTTCTTGGCGCATTGCTTTGCTTCGTGTTTGTAGTTTACACTTATAGCTATGAATAATGGGCATCTTTTTGCTAAAGAACACATTTAGGAAGTTTGAACTGTTCAAGCACAATTCTTAGTGAAAAATTGAAAAACTAGCTTGAAACTTTGCTCTCAAAATAATAATGGAAATAAAAAGTAAAAATAATGGATTTACACATTATAAATTCAATTGACGAGGCGTTTAAAATCATCAAAGTTGTTTTACGTAACACAAAAAAAATATTTTTACGGCAAAGTTGTAGACGCGCGATGCTTTCAAAAGATTGAAAAACGACATTTAAATGATATTTTCTTTAGTTTCGTAATTTATAATTCAAATGATTTGTGGGGGTGGTTTACATTTTTTAGAGATAAGAAAATGTGAAATATGAATTCGATACAATATTTTTGTTTGAACTAAATTAGAATAGCCATTTGCACTAATTTCGTCAGTTTTGTTGCTGACAGCTGTTTCGATACACTGTATCATCTTCAGAGCGAGTTTCGAGTTCAAAACTCGCTCTAAAGATGATACAGTGTATCGAAACAGCTGTCAGCAACAAAACTGACGAAATTAGTGCAAATGGCTATTCTAATTTAGTTCAAACAAAAATCAATCGCGATTTGCACATAGTAAAAGCCAAATCCATTCAATCGATACAATATTATTGATTCGACTTTCGTTTTGTGAAGAAATGTGAATTTTTAAAAACAAATTGCTACAGTAGACAGATTTGATGTTTCAATAACAAGCATACAAAGCGTTTCTTAACGAGCTACGAAGCAAAATTCAGGGCGCGGAAAATGTTCTTAAGGGTATGTACAATGTACCATGTAGCCACAGAAAAATGTATTAGGGAGTAGTGAGTAGTAGATTTCTTCTTTTCATGTACGTTTTAAATTGAGAGTGCTGTAACTAGAAAACATTTCATTTGCAATTTGTAAAAATTTCATTGCAGAAATTGTGGACTTGCGGACCAAGTATTCGCCAAACATCCTACAGCGACCAATAATTATTTCTCTGACTGTACACATGTACAATGTGGGTCAGTTTAAACTTTGTAAACAAACACAGCATCCAATAGTATAATTTCACCGAACCTTCTTAGACATAATATGCCGATAATTGTATTATGCTCAGTCTCCCCCTTTCAAAGCGTCCTTTATGTAGCATTTTATGTATTTTTGTTCGAATTTTGCCTTTACACCTGGCTTAATCTAGAACTGCCGATATCAAAGCGACGTTTATTTGACTTCAGGCTGTAGTCACGCTTAAATTATAGTACAAAGGTACATGCCCTGTGGTAATAGATAATAAGCTGTTAGAAGCGTTAGTACCGATCACAACGCATTGTTTTAATCTGGGCTCATACCACACTAGCGAGGCAAAGTATTAATGCAGTAATAGATTATTGTTATACAATTTAATCAAAACTATACTAGCCTCGTGTCGGAAATTTACTTTGTTTCCTAGAAGCGAAAATGAGGATAAATTGAAAACCTTAAAGCGGCGATGAGAGTGAATAACTAAGCTTGAACTACTGTACTTAAAACGCTACGCCCAGTATAGGAAAAATAATAAATTCGGAATCTCAAAAACAAACATAATATTTCAATTTATCGTTGATGAAATCTAATAAACAATTGAGAGGGATGACACAGTTTGTTTGAACTAACAAGATTGCCATAATTAATGTTTGACAGTAAATATGCGAATCTTAATCGATATAGATCAATAATTTATAACTTCTGAAACCTAAACATCATATTTATTAATTAAGAAACTCTTCGCAATTCCGAAACTTTCTCTTTAACAAATACGTTCGAACCTTCTTTCAAAGTATTTGAACGTATTTCGATAAAGATTCAACTCAACATTTTTCTTTTAGGTTTTTATTTCGTGTTAAAACAAAGTTTTGGCCTATCCATAAAAACGAGAACCGAAGGCTCTAAGGGCTGACCTGCCGAAATAAAAAATGCCGAAAGTGATTTTCGTGTAAAAATAGCACCGTTAGTAAATTTTGATATGCTCTTTTATTTAAAAAGAAATAAACTGCAAAGATAAGAAAATCAACATTCAATGTCGAACAATTTATGCTTAAAAAATGGGGCATTATTATTATTATTCGTGCGGTATTTATTTCAACTTTATTGCCACTCTCGTGGATATCATTCGAGATCTTAAAAATTATTTTTTTAAATCACAGCAATCATTCCACCCACACCTAAAATAAATTGAACAATTCTTATCTACCGCCCTTAATATTTTCTTAACTAATCGATAGTTACTACTCTCAATGGACTGTTTCTACGCAAACAGAGTAACTATAGGTAGGTATCCATTAAAAATGAATTGTATTGTGCTCTTGATTTATTAATTTAAATTGGCAAAAGTTATATCTCGAAAAACTCGCCAAGCAAATAAATAAACAATAATTATTGTTAACAACCTAACTCAACACGTTTTGTTTGCTTTTACCACTTTCTAACAAATAATGATTCAATTAAAATTAGCCCCGGAATTTTTTATTATAAAGTATATTATTAATGTTGGATGATTGTAAGGATGTTCGTCTGTTTTAATTAATAAATTGGATAAATAAAGCAAATTCCGTAATATCAGTTAGATATAGGTGGGAAAGGGTGAAAATTACAACTGCTAAAGTTGTTTAAACTTAAAATGTTTAGGTTAAGCTGATGGAGGTTCATATTTAGAAATGCTTTGTTATGTTTATGTATTGAACAAGATATACAGTGTGTCGGCATTAATTCGATCAAATGTTTTTAACGTATTTTCATTAAAAAAATAGCGCGTTAGGTTTTTAGTTATTTTTACTGAATACTATTTAAAAAAATGTTCCATGGTGTCATACCGCTTCAACCAACGTAATTTAAATATTTTCTACTACTTTTCTTTTATCGAATTTATTCGCTTTAGTGCTGATACAGTGTATCTACAATAAATCCGTCAATGTACGAACATAAATTGAAATTTATTTTAGAATGCTTTATAATATGCCTGCGTGATGTTTATATGAATCACTTTACCATAAATAGAACAAACGTTGTTTTTATGACGATGGCACCTTAAGCATCAGTGGAACGACGGAACGAGAGAACGATTGCCCTATTTTGAGTAACTCCGTAGCTCGCGTTCAAATCAAATTTCCAAGCTACGCCACTGATTAAGCCAATTGTTTCTAGATTACTGCTCTTGAAGAGTTCAATTCACAATTGTTCGTAATCTTTTCACATCAATTTTAAAAAATTGTTTTGTTTTTGAAGTGAAGGGTAAAGGTGTCGTTAAGGTCTCGAGAGATTCACTTGCTAATTAAGAAATTCAAAATGTGTGCAATTGCTTGTTTGCAGGTGGTTTAAATTAATATAGCACATAGCACATAGTATTGCGGTTTTTGCTGTCTCGGGAGACACAAAGTCGAGTCGAGAAGTTTCATGCTGAATTTTTAATAATTCACTAAAAACATTTGAACATCGATTATTTAAGAAACCAAATGAATATTTTAAATGGGACACTAAATATTATTTTAGTGTAAAATATGGCACCCATTCTTCCAATTAAAATTGAAAAATTCATTTTAAGCAGTAGGCGTTGACAATAAAATTATGATTTATGTTAAAGATTTTTCAATTTTTATGGCGAACCACAAAAGAAATAAAATGAGAATAATGTTTGGACACACATGAAATATACTTTAACGCAGAACCGACTACCAAAATATTCAAACGTATATTTAGGGGATGAGGATTCATGACGCAAGTGTAAATTCCCGCATCTTTCTAAAATGTATTGTAAGGTTATCTTTAACCGTAAAAATAGTGCTCAGAGTGGGTTTAGTGAGCCCTTCTGAGCTTAAATATACAGTTTAGACACAAATTCAATATATCGTAAAATAAAACACTTGCGGGTTTGAATCTTTGCAGATTATCTAAAAATAATAAAAAAGCATTTTTAAAATTTTCGCAAGCTTGCTTCGAAGGGCACGTTAAACCGCCTGTGGTGGTTGCTAACGACAATCGGCACAGTCGGTAGAATGATATTAATTTGGAGTAGGTTAAGGTGGCCTTTGTCCAACTAATATACATTGTGGGCTCATTACCAGGCCCTAGGCCTACATTAACAAGGGTTTAGTTTAAAATGGATATAGAAAAATAAATTTTAATTCGATCATAAGCTTGCTTCATCATCTGCCAAGTGTAGATGCGGAAACGTAATTAGCAAAATTAATTATATATAATTTGTAGAGACCATTTGTCTTATTGCGCTGAGAGAAGCAATATTACACTGTCTCACAAGTTACAATGCCTTTACAGAGAGAAATATAACTCAAAAACAACTCTCTAAACCAACTATTTACAAACGTATTCACAGGCAAGTTAAGGTAAAGTATATTTCGGTAATGTAACTGTAAATAAATTGTTACATTATCCCCAACTAAGTTTGATTGCTCATTACACGATGAAGAAGTTACTTACTTTACTAAAGCCGAGTTTAGCGCTTATGCGATGAGTTCGGTTTTGCGAATATAAGCTGTCATTCCTCATAACACGTATAGTTGCTGTAATCTGTTAATATGAACTTTTACTTCATTTTCCAAAAGTAATTCCACTTTAAATCTATTTTCTGATATTTTCCTAAATGTATTTTTAAAAGTAACATTTAAAACAATTCTTTTTCATTAGTAGACATTAAGCACCCCTTAAGGAATAAGTGGTTGTGTTTTCGAGCAGATTAGGTGGAATCTGGTAATGTGCTGGTCATTAATAATATTTATTTGCAAAGTTAGATGCAATAAGTTGTTTTATGTTCTTTAAATGTCAAAGTAATCAAAGTTACCTTGTAGTTTTTAGGACGTTGAACGATTTCCCCTTTTTTATCTCTCATCCTTAATTTTCTCAGTTTTAACATTTTTCTTTTTTATGACTGTTTTTCTTTTATTCTGGTTGTAAGAGATACTTCCGATTTTATATTATTTTCTTTTATACAAAAATCCACGTTTGAATCCATTTTCTTAAATTCAATTAAGTAAAATTTATAAAGTTGAGAAAATTACTATCGTCCCTTTGCAGACATTTTACATTAAAGTAGACGCGTAAGGAGTTGAGTTTTAAAAAGCTTAGGGGTAACGATCCAAGTTGTGATTTTATAAAAATTGCTCTTGATAAGTTTTTATAATTCCCAAATCGCGGCAAAGCCCACTTGATAAATCGAACGGTATTACCATTTGAGACACCTATTATGCATTGACCTCAGTTATCTTGTTCAAAACATAACGATCATTAATGATCTTTTCAGACTTTTTATAGTCTCATTTTACGATAAATTTTTGTGCTTATCTTTAAAAATTGTTTGTTATAATGGCGGATATTTCGCTTTTAAGAACTGAACAAACAGAAATTAATTCCAACTTTACATTTCGAAACTATAATCATTGAATAAACAGTAATAATGAAAAAATACGAGTACACATTTATTATTTAACGCATCGAATCACTTAAAACTCGAATTTGGGAAAAAGTTTTAGTTGTTTAATGTTGAAGCCGGCTCGGCTCAATGATGAATTCTCAAGAGACGCAAAATAATCAGTTAACCATGTATACATCTTCAAAACCTCGCTGACCTGCGCAAACAACCAAATTTCGTACAGCGACGTAACCAAGGTTACACAGCAACCTAAACACACGGATTGGGCATCTCTTTTAACCGCTTTCTCACTTCTCCTTCTGCGCATCTAGGGTCGGTGAGGTTTTGAAAGATGTATAATTCACGCTTTTATCATCTCGTGGTCGGGAGAGATGATTTCGTGGCCCAATGAAAAGATGGATTTTGTTCCAAATTTCACTATGCCGAGGCAGCCTCAACAATAATAAAATGCTAAAATAGTAAGTTTCAGAGATAGAGATAGAGATCACGCCCGCGTGAAATGATTGATATTATTCAAAAATTCCGCCAGTTTGAACGGCCAGATTTATAACTTTGCTGTTTTTCAGAAAGAAAGTCAAATTTTAATTTTAAGGTTAGTTTTCCGCCAAAATATAAAAAGTGCAGTGGGTACCAACAATCTCTTGTTTTCGTAAAACAACAGTTACTTTTTTGTCTACCTTACGGAAGTACTACTTTCGTAGCTATAGACAAAACCAGGAGAGGTGTCCTATGAACTGGCTTGAAAGTGAGTAATGAAATAAAACTATTGAGTAATGAAGCTGTCAACTGGCTTAAAAGTGAGTTATGAATTCTGACAGGTTATGACACCCATTACTTGTCAAAAATATCGTATATTTTATGTAATGACTGTATTTTTTAACAGTTGCGGATATAATTAATTAATTAACGAACAATACAAACTACAAAACAATTCATTTATTTGGATTTTAAATTTCAAAATGTCACTTTCTAATTAGTACTATCAACCGCTGCCAACCATCACGAAACTCCCTAAATTTCTCCTCGTTACGCAAGTCGCAGTTTAAGCTTGAACTCGTGCTATAATTCGTGACTTACGAAGTTCGTATTATATTAAACTATTATATTTAATGTGTCTGCTATTACAGTTGTTTGGATAGATCACGGTGGACAAGTGGACATCTCGGTTTTAAACCAAAGAAATTCGCAATATTTGCAACATAAACTTGCAAATGATGTTCATTTGCCTTGTTTACATAATTTTAGATTTAGAGACTTGTAACTCAATTCATTAATATTTTTCCTTTATCTCTCAAAATAAATTATTTCGTATTTATTCGAAAGCGAGTTCAAAGAGCAGATGCATAAATTTGTATCACTTTATTTAACTAAATTTTGCGAGATACTAAACTTTTAATTGTTTTATATTTAAGGGAAAAACGCCGAGACAATTTATTAAAGTTTTTTCTCGAAATAAAAACATTATTTCGACCTTTTCCGTTAGGAGCTCGCAATTTATTTTCATTTACATCAGTTTACTTACAATTAGGATAACAAACGATCACAAATATCGGAAGAGGCTGTAACGTACAAAATTCAAATTAATTAAGTTTCTTGTAAGTTTAAACAATTATAATGTATGTGCGCTTTTATTGTATGGCTCGAATCTAATGGAGTCGTTTCCTCGCATTGTGGACTATGCTATCAATCATAATTGGGTGGCGGTATTAGTTACCTCTTGTAATGGAACGGCAAACAATTATTTACAAAAAAATCGTACAACTGAAAATCTCATATAAAAACAACATTTCAAATATTTGCTCAATTTTTTCAATTGTTTTCTCCGTTACGTGCCCCTCTTTACAAGTTTTTAATTAACTACCATAAAAAGTTTGCAAGTAACGTTCGTATTTAACTACATGCTATATCTTTCTTCAACGACGCAGTCAAGTACATAATTAAAACTTTTTTAAATACTAACGATTGTACTTCGTAACAAGTTGTTCTTCCCATTTTTCCCCAAACACAATAATTGTCATATATTTATGTTGAACTTTCATTACACTTTTAGTTGTAACTTGTAACAATGTAACATTCGTAGCTTTGCCTTTGCGCCGAAGTGTAAAACTTTAAAGTTACCATTTTGTGAAGTTTCTTTGCCCCGAACTGAGCTTTAATTAACCTCAGTAACCACATTTTGAATACTTTAAAGACCTCATTGGTTTTAAATTTATTAGTATTGTTTCTTTTTCAGAGTACATTTCTTTCGTTTTTGCTTTCTTAATATATCGCTATCTTCTTTTACCATCGTGTGTTACTTTAGAAAGTAAATGTTTTCACACATTTTATGAGATTTTTTTGCACCTTCTTTCTATACCATTTCAAAGCTTTTAAATGCAAGCTACATTAACTTTTTATGAGCTCTATATTTATTTATACCAGTAAAATTTTTTATAGTTTTATTTTTCTTTTATTTAGAATTCATTTTTTAAAAAAGATCGTAGTTTATTCCAATCGATAATGAGAGATGGATTGGAAATTCAAAGCTGTCACTTTTACAAATGTGCAGCTTTTCAATTTGTTCAGAGTTTCACTTAAATGTTCGGAACGTAGAGGTCGCTCTTTACCGATAGGTACCACTACTACTACTACTTCATCTCTTCGACTAGCTCATTTTATAGCTTTTAGTTTTATTTAAGAGTTATTTATGTATACCATTCGTGCCATTTGTAGTTTGTGAAGGCTTCTAATCAATCTTTAAGGTAGCAACATCTTGTTAACTCTTTTTCAGCGTCGTATCCTCTAAAAATGGAGACATCTCTCGAGTTTAGAACATTTTTCTGTACCCTACAGTTTAATATGCACCTCACTACTATGTTGAAGAGCCATGCTGCTGCGGCAAATGTAGAGCTTACAAAGAAAGCTAATCTAGAGTTTAATATTAATAAAGTTCGAGTTTTGAAATTTTTTGTGTGTACTCGTGTACTGAGCTACAGAGTAGCCTATTAAGTTCTTCGTTAATAATATTATAGTATATCAAGAAGTTACTGAAGCGATATATTCACGTAAGAGCACGATAGCTAGTAGACAAGTAAATTTGTTTATTATCAAATTTTATAATATTTTTAACAATAAGAAGTCTCAAGTGTGTGGTCGTTCTGCCGTAAAAAATAATAAACATTAGGTAAAGCATCGAAATAAAATTCTGAGAGCTTCGAGGTCGAGCCTCTAAAATTAGTTTTTTTACCTCCGCATCAAGTACTGTGGTTATTAGCAGACGGGACCTACAGCTTTAGGTGGGTTCCGAACCACCAGGACCGGGTATTTGACACATGGAAACACTCCAGTGGTGTCAGTCGGCTTTGAACCTACGACCTTTACATCCGCATGCGACGATGCTAGCCTCTAGACTACCCCGGTCCTCACACACAACATTTGTTTTTCGGCATCTGTAGGAAATGGGTGAAAGCGATTTGCGAACAACCATCCTTGGAGAATTTGCACCGCAAACTCCGGATGATTATGTCCGTGATGAAAATCTGTAAATGAAAATGTGAAAATGAAATGTAGCTGTTCTTGTCTGGATCAAAACGCCAAATTAAATGCACAATATTGGCCCTTAGCAGACGGCTGTTGTAGTTCGGTCTCGGGAAATTGTTTAATTTTTGACAGTTGTGAAAAAAAAGCTTCATACACTGCTGAAACCCATTATCTGCTAATGATGGCTGCACAGCATCGTTTTTTTGATATTGCCTCAGTTTCACTTGGCATTAACGTGCTTTCTTCTTCCTCTTCTGATGCCTTTTCCATAGCACTAGGGCTTAATCCCACTTCTGATGTAAGCGCTTCAAAAATAGTTTACCAGTTTTTTATTAAATTAAATTAATGTAAGCGCGTCAAAAATAGTTTACCAGTTTTTTTATTAAATTCAATTTATTAATTTTATGTTACAATGGAAACCTATTTATTGTTTTTTTATACCACCTATAAAAAGCAAGATCAAAATTAAAAACAACCAACATTCATCCCAAATCTTGCCTTGCGTTGATTTGAAACGACGTTACTGTAATTTCAATGTTAACATGTATGAAGACTACGTACGCCAATACTACTACTAATATTGTTATTATTATAATACACATCCTTTCTTCACTGATTTCCCAGATTCCCTGATTTTCTGGAATTTCAAGCCTGGGTAACATGGCTGGTAACTGGCGTCTACGTGCGTTTTTCAAGTAATCGTTCAGTTGGCGCCTATTTAATCCCGTGGCCTCACACAACATTTAAATTTTTGTGTATTTTACGTCCGCATCAACTACTGTGGTTATTAGCAGACGGGACCTACAGCTTTAGGTGGGTTCCGAACCACCAGAACCGGGCATTTGACACATGGAAACACTCCAGTGGTGTCAGCCGGCTTTGAACCTACGACCTTTACATCCGCATGCGACGATGCTAGCCTCTAGACCACCCCGGTCCTCTCAAAGATTAATTATGTGTAGTTATCTTTGAAACTTACAGCACGATACCTCATAAATATAGCCGTAGGTTTAAAATGTCCCCTCTCGTTAAGTTTTAGAAAAATTTTTGAAGATGAGGCTAGTATTTATATAATTTTTTACCGATTAAATATAGGTATTTAATAAATATAAAAAATGTAAATACGTAGGTACACTTAAAATGTAAATTTGAATATATCAAAATTATATTGGAAAGTGCTTGGCAAATATACTGTGCTATACTTTTTTTATTGATAGGCTGTCAATTCGGATACCATTAATGCGGTTATTCAGCCAATATTTACATTTAGTTAATGCTTCTAGATTACTCTTATAATTCCTACGTTTCTATTAATGCAAAATATATTTTGGGTTCATTTCGTGTACGATATTTACGATTTCGTTATTATTTAACCATTTATTAGAATAATATTTTTATTTATTGCCTCAATTTATGCGAGGATAGTTAGATTCATTCGATATTATCAGAAAATTGGGGTTGGGAACACCATTTGCTTTATTTTAATGCAACATGCTACATATTTGGAGTTGTATATTTGGCAAAATCAATACGCATTAGACGCCTTCTTAATATACAGTGTGTTAATTCGAAAACTTGCATTATGTTTCACTTCTGGAAATAAAATAGATATTGAAAATGTCTAAAAATTATTTCTACAATAAGGAAGGGGATCATTTGGGTTTTTATTATTTATTTGTATTTGCGACCTATAAAGATCTGAGGTAAGTAAACTCATAACAATATTTATTACGCGAATAATAAATAGCGTATCGTAGAAGTAAAATCGAGTGTCTTTATTTTCAAATAACGATGCGAAACAGAAGGTCATGAAAGCAGACTCGCTAGAAATCTACTGAAATGTAATTTTTCATAAATAGAAGCTCTTTGTGCCGTAACAAGAATGTCAGACGCCCTATTAAGCAAGCGGAGTTGATTATAATATAAGTTTAAAATACGTGTTAGTTAAAGCAGCAACAAAAGATTTTTGTCAATTTGCTGCTACCTGATACATAATAAAACTAACAATGGTCTGTCACTGATGATAAAAATTATTACGTCTGGAAGTGTGGTCTATTACTATTTATAGAAATTTTTAGCCTTTTGAATCCGATGTCGGATAAATAAAAATTAATGCCATTCGACAGCTAAAGAAACCAATATCCTTTTAGTTATTTCTCTTCAATTTTGTTCACTTGTGATTTATTTTATAAATGTCCCCAGAATGTTTTCTGCTTCAGCAATGAGAAAACCACCTGTTTATTTCAATACGACTCAGTTTTCGAGAAAAACTACACGAACTTATCTTTTACGTGACGACCAATAAATATTAAAGAACTTAATTCAATTATTAAGCGCCAAAATTTAATTTAGTGCATTTAATTTCTCTCTCATCTCTCAAATATGTCCTTAACTGTTAAAGAAGTATCGCACGTATAGTATACGAAGCTTGCCTTTTATTCTTTTGAAAAGCGAACACGATATGGCTTCTCAATTACATTGTAGCTAGTCGATTTTTGAAGCCTTCCGAAATCATTAAGTTGATAAAATCTTAATTGTGCTAAAAGGAGGATTATTTTTGGAATTCGGTAAATTTTAATCCTAGATTTTAGTAAGGAAACTAAACTCTCACGAAACTTTTTAACGAGCTCCGAAACTTAAAAAAAATTTTCGTTCGACTAACGAGAAAAGTAGCTCAAAATTATTAGTGGGTAGTTAACTTTAGTTGCTAGTTGCTATAGTTGAGACCGAGTGGTATTATTATTGTAAAAAGATTTGTTATAAATTGCATTTTCATTTACTTACTATTTCGAAATCTTTTCTTACTCTTTGAAGTACATTCTAGAATCTTGGAGAAACTGTAAGGGTCAATTAAAATACGCCAAGGGTGTTTTAACAACCCTTTTCATGATGGTATTAAAATGAAACGTTGGGCTTACTTAGTTTAGGCATGAAGTTTTTAGGATATCAAAAAATTGTAACTTTTTTGTTAGCACACATTTTTTCAATATTTTTTTGTAATTGAACGAGTTTCAGTTTTTTTTAAGTCTTGTAGATGTTTATTAAAGAAATGCTTCGGGTTGAATCGATACATTATTTTACATAAAAACTTACCAAAGTTATCACGCTAAATTATTTACTACCGTGTAGGTACCACGTCGAATATGCGTAAGTAATTAGTAAGTATATAGTTAATTTAACAATTCGCCTAAAGTGATTAATAATAATTATGATTGAGCTTCGTATAGGTAAATAACAATCGATACTAATGGCCATTTACATAACTTCTCCAAATATTAACATCTTTGATGTGAAACTATTTATTACTTGGGTATGAGTTGTGATGCGATTTTACCAAAATATTTTATATTACCTTATTAAATTTATAAAAAAGGCGAGCTAGAGAAAATGTGAGATAAGAATTATGATATTGGAAATAAAAGATTGAAATTTTGATGACAAGGAAAAACGATCGTTTTAAATCACTTTGTGGATTTTAGAGTCGTTTATTTAATAGCTTTCTTCTACATTTGTCAAAAAATCATCTTTATTTTACTTTTAGGCGGATATTTAATAGATTTAGGGCTTGTCGTGATCATTACGTGTCTCACATATTATGTCTGAAACTTGAAGTTACTTTCTGTCAATAAAATATTAATAAACCACAGCGTGCTATTCTTTCATTTTGAAAACCTATACTTTCAAGGTTTTACAAAAAAATTAAATTTTTCTGCCATTTTAAAACAGAATGACATAGTTGGACTACCCTAAGAGCAACAAATCGACTCAACTTACATGAATGCGTTTTTCAAATGATTTTTTAGGTTTTGTTTATATTAAAACAATTAATTTGGCATTCATCAAAAGCGATAATCTGCTTTTTCAATAAAATGTCAAAATGCTTGCACTTTGTTTGTTGTTTGCAAGAATATTGAGTTTTTAAGAAAACACAGTAAAAATTTAAGCATACTTTTTAACTTTACACTCAAAATCACGGAAGTTCAATATTTGGTGTTGCCACCTCGAGTTCTCAATACACCTTCCAATCTCTTTTGCATTGACCTTGCCAGTCTCCCAATCAATTCTTGTGGAATGTCCCATTCCAACATTAAAGAAGTTTTTAAGTGCTCTATAGGATTCAAGTCCGGGCTGAGAGCAGCTCAGTGCTGTTTTGCTGGAAAAGTCGCATTGTGGACAAGAAATATCTTGCAAGAACAGTCCCTTACGAAGGTTTTGTAGGAGAACATTTTAGGTTTATGCAAGACAATGAGCGACACCACACTGCATATTATGATACTAAGGTATACCTTAGCGAAGTTGGTTTACAGACTCATGATACACAAACCTCCACCAAATGCGACTTTTCCAGCAAAACAGCACTGGGAAAATCGCTCTCCTGGTCTTATATAGACTCTTGCTCTTTTATCACTACCGTATAAACACACTCTGTATTTATCTGAAAACTGAAAACGGTACTGAGCCCCATTGTTCCAAATTCCGATGCAAGTAGTAATGAGCAAATTCAAGTCGATGCCTTGGGCTCAATGCAGGCCTTGTAGCAGGTCTTCTTGAAATAAGATATCCGTTTTTAAGTCTTCGTCTTACAGACCATTCGTAACAGCCACTCCTTCACACTTTTGTTTTATGAACTTTTGTAACACTTTTGTAATTATGGGTAACAAAGACAGTTAAATGATACACAGCTCCAAAAATTAAATGTAAGAAACGCTACTGAAAATGTTAGTTGGGTTGCATAACATACTTTTAAGCATCATAACCTATAATTCTCCAGCCTTAATACTAAATTGAATTTTTTGGCTTTGTGCTTGATTCTGCTCAATATTTTTCAAGTGTTTCAAAACAAAGTGATGTAGTTTTAAATTTGACGTTTTCAAGCTTACCATAATTCCAAAATAATAATCGACAGATAAGATAAATCTGCAGGATTAGTTTACAAATATAGGTATGTAGTTTGAGTCGATTTTTTTGCCCGAAACTGTATTAGTGTATTGACAATTTTATAATTTATAACGAATAAAAATAAGACTACAAAATGCGTAAAGCTGCGTATTTAGTCAGATATAACTTTTAAAACAATTGGCTCAATAACACAAATTGCAGTAGTTATGTTCCTTCTCCTGATATACGAGTATCTCAGTGACTATCTATTGAGCAAAAAATGCTTCCAATTAAAAGTTTGTTGGATATTTTAGTTCCTTGCCATACGACACGATTCAATTACTACCACTATTTTCCGAAAGAAATGCGCAACTTTTATAGCTCTTAAACTTTTATTCAAAACATTTTTCTCTAAATCGATACTTACCGAGATATACGGCATATTGCATATTTTTTGGATGCCGTATTTATCTCAAAACTATTAATGTAGGGACATGGAATGTTGACTGCGCATGCAAACATGTTGCCACCATATTTATTTGCAAGGGATGTGGTACTGAATTTTTAAAATCCACATGTAAGCTCGTAGCTATTCTATTATTTTGCACATCCTAATATTTTTGGACCTATGTAAGTGCTTATGCGCCTTTAGCACGAATAAATTTATTTACTCGTATTATTTATTTATTATTATCTATTATTAGGGAGAGCTCACGTTTTCTGGAAAAGGAAAACTCGCTCGAACGACACGTCACAACGTGTTACGACAGATTCCGCTAAGATCCGCTAGGAAATTGTGAATATTTGCACAAATACGACGTATATCGATGAAGTCATAATACAAAAATTAAAATAAGCAATATTGCTCGATAGTAAAAGTAACGATTTCAGCAACAATAACGTTCTCTACTCTTTACTGTAAGGTACATATACCTTATTTTTTTAATTTAAATAAATTTTAATAACTTGAGTCAACATTTTCCGAGATGCCACCAAAATAACTCTCTTATTTTGGGCCACCCTGTATCCATTTTGTTTAAAAGCTAACCTAATTTCATCAAATTTGCTTTTGTTTTAAAGCGTTACATGCACATAGATAGACGTTTTCGACCTTTTTTTTACATCTTTGGATTTATGGAGATTAAAACGTCCACAAATTAAATAAAAACAATAATTAATTTTGATCATATTACGGTACTTTTTCAAAGTAGACGAGCTCAACGAAAAAGTAAAATGACGTTTGTAAAAAATTATGATGTTCAAATAAGCGCTTTTGACTAAAAGAATTTCCTGAAATAAAAACAAGTAAACAAATTCAATTATAGCTTCTAAAGCCATTTACATTGAAAAATAATTATTATTTGAGCCATTGAAATTTAAAGAAATTTCTCGTTGACTCAAAATTTAAGATCGAATTAATTTTAATTATGAGGGTTCTTTAAAAAACAGAAAAGTAACTATTAATCCAGAAATTCAAGATTCAGTCTCCATAAAAAATTCCTGTATTACGTTTCTTAATAAATGTAGTGAACAAATGCTTAAAATAATTAATTAGTGTAATATTTTTCACATACATTAGGTACCGATGTACTGCGCTATTGAGTAGACGTGTTTAGTGCGGCTCCAAGTTATTTTGTATTGTTTAAGTCATTTGATCTTAATTAATAAACATGCCTGCTGATACTCGAGCAACACGTGCTAGTGATGAAGAAAATCGAATCAAGGATATCATTGAGAGGGTTTTGAAATCTGATGTCCTGGTCGATATATTGGTAGCGAAGTTAAAGGATAAATTAGTCGACGAGTTTAAACGTGAAATTCAAGAATATAAACAAAAGGTGGATTCGTTGGAGGTTGAGCTGCGTCGCGCCAATGATGAACTGGTTCAATATAAGGACGCTACGGAGATGTACTCTAGAAGAAATAGTCTACGGATATTCGGTGTGCCTCAGACTGATAAAGATGAAGACACCGATAAGGTTGTACTGAAATTATGTAAGGAAGATCTGGGTTTGGATATTGCACCTGGCAGCATCGATTGCAGCCACCGTCTTTTTGCAAGAGAAGGGTCTACTAGGCCAATTATCGTGAAGTTCCTCAGTAGAAATACAAAAAAATTAGTCTATCAGAATAAACGAAAGTTAAAGGGTTCAAAAATCGTCATTGCAGAGGATCTAACTAAAATGAGACATCAACTCTATATGACTGCGGTGAAAAAAATTGGCACGGAAGGGGCTGTGTGGACCAGTGAAGGCAGGGTTATGGTAAAGTTAAAGGTGAGCAATTCTGTTAAACATATTAAGAATCTTGAT
The DNA here is from genome assembly GCA_950108345.1 of Malthinus flaveolus. Taxonomy (NCBI): domain Eukaryota; kingdom Metazoa; phylum Arthropoda; class Insecta; order Coleoptera; family Cantharidae; genus Malthinus; species Malthinus flaveolus. The sequence goes on from OX467285.1 coordinate 58,166,551, forward strand.
GACTTGAATAACTGATCTTACATAAAGTGTTAATGTCGTGGAGTGCACAGCGTCGTGGTTTTTCATTTAAGCGAGACAACCTTTTAAATTCGAGCTTGCTTCGTTTGCATTCTTATTGATAAATTATTGACATTTGGTTTGGTTTGTTGTTTTCAATTGTTGTTTATTGAGACCTTGACTGAAATATTGGGTACTGTTAAAATTGTTCACTTGTGTTGCTGATTGTCAAGGCCTTAACTTTTGGCTTGTAGGCCGACCTTCCTTTTGGAGGAACGGTATATAATTTTGTTGTTCCATTTTTTTTTCTTTTTATTTAAGCTTTATAATTGGGAAGTTGTTGGGATTGTACAATTTATTTGTGAAATGGATCAATACGTAAGAGATTTTGTTAATGTAGAGGCTAGAACGACGGTATTAGATGGTGAGGACGATTACCTTAAAGAAACGCAGTCCAAAAATAACTGCAAATACTTTTCTATTTTTCATAATAATATTCGTAGCATAAATAAAAATATGAATGAAATGTTAATTTTATTAGATAAACTGAAGTATGACTTTGATTGCATGGTTTTTACTGAAACTTGGAAAATAGATCACCCAAATTTTTTTAATGTGGATGGTTTTGAGATTTTTTACAGCCAAGGGGATGTTAATCAAAATGATGGGGTGGTGGTGTATGTGAGGAGCACATGGTCGTGATGTAGAAATAGTAAACATTGGTGATATTAAAATAATTAAAATTAGTATTGATATCTCAGATAGCACTATCCTTTTAAGCGCTATTTACAGACCACACACAATACCTGTCAACGAATTTAATAATAACCTACGATCATATTTAAATACAACAAAAACAAACGCTACTTACCACTTCCTCGTAGGTGATATAAATATAGACGTAATGTCGAACTCAAAAGATTGTCAGGATTATCTTAATGTTATGGGAGAGGCGGGTTTCAAATCGCTTATAAATACATATACAAGAACTTATAAAAATTCAAAATCGTGCATTGATCATATTTTTCTTAAGAGCACTAGATCTAATGATTGCGATTCTTATGTACTGAAAACTTATATTACCGATCACTTTGCTACTATATCACGCTTAAAACTGCTTATGTCGGCTCGACAGTTTCCTGAAAAGAAGGTTTTTTTCAAGTTACATAAGGATAGGTTAGTGGACGTTTTAGGGTCAGAAAACTGGACCGAAATATATGAGACTTCGGAATTGGATTGTGCCGTGAATAATTTAGTCAAAAAAATCAAAGATGCGATCGCACTTGCAACGACTTCGGTACGTTTTAATCGAAGCCAGCACAAACGTAATCCCTGGATTACCAGCGGACTCTTAAAATCCGTAGCAAGAAAAAACGAATTGTACAAAAAATCCTTGTCACAGCCAAATAACCCCGAATATGTAGATAATTATAAAAAATATAAAAATAAATTAACGTCTTTATTAAATTTAACTAAAGCGAATTACTTTACGAATAAAATCGAACAAAATCGAAATTCGAGCAAAGCCTTGTGGAACGTGGTAAAGGAGTTTTCAAATAATGGCGCAGTGGTGTCGAAATTAAAAGAAATAAAAGTTGATAATAAACTAATTGCAAATGAGAAACTAATTGCAAATGCATTTAACAAGTTTTTTAAGGAAGTTGGGACAGGAATGAGTAAACCTATAGCTACTCAAAAAAAAAAGAAAACGATTATAAAAAATGTGTCGGACCAGTCGCTGTTTTTTTATCCAACCGATGAAACAGAGGTTACAAAATATATAAATGAATTAAAAAATAAAAAAGCACCTGGTATGGACAATATAACAGCCGAGGTCCTCAAGGCGATTGTAGAATGTATTAAGTCACCGCTGACATTTATAATTAACAAAATACTCGAAACAGGACTATTCCCAGCAGCATTTAAAGTAGCAGTGATAAAGCCGCTTTTCAAGAAAGGTGATAAACAGAATATATCTAATTATAGACCAATTTCGCTGTTATCCAGCCTAGCAAAAGTAACAGAAAAAGTAATAAAAAGTAGAATCATGTCATACCTTAATAAGTATAAAAAGATTTCGGATAAACAATTTGGGTTCAAGTCGGGATTATCAACTGAGAATGCAATTGTGTATCTAACAAACAATATCTATAAAGCTCTTGACAACCAAAAATCAGTTTTATGTGTTTTTATGGATTTAGCAAAGGCTTTTGACACCGTGAACCATCAAATTTTAATAGAGTCAGTAGAAGGCCTGGGTGTTTGCGGAATAGCCTTAAATTTAATAAGAAATTATATAAGTAATAGAATCCAATATGTAAGGATTTCTGAATATCTAAGTGATCCTGAGGTGGTTCAATGTGGGGTGCCGCAGGGTACTGTACTCGGGCCGGTCCTTTTTAATATGTATATCAATGGGTTGTTAGAGCGGGATGCAGAGGGTGTCATATCCTCTTTTGCAGACGACACCGTAATAATGTACACCGCTGATTCTTTGAATGAGGTGAGGGGAATAGCAGAGCGCGATTTGCAGAACATAAAAACCTGGTTTGATCAAATGATGTTGACAATCAACTTTGAAAAAACAAAATATATACACTTTACTTGCTCGAAAAGTAAAAGTCAATCCTATGAAGATCTAAGTATTGTTAACGATAAGGAGACTTATTCTATACGGGCGGCCAAAGATATCAAATATCTTGGTATTCATATTGATCAGCATTTAAGATGGGACACTCATGTAAATAATGTCATAAAAAAATTAAGACCACTGTTGTTTCGGTTTAAATGCTTCAGGCAGATTCTTGACGTGGGGTATTTAAAAATTATGTACCACTCGCTGGTAGAGTCGCACCTGTCGTACGGCATAGTTGGATGGGGGGGTCTCTTGAAGCATCATTTGTTAAACTTAGAAATACTTCAAAAACATTTTATAAAAATTATATACGGAAGGGACCGTTTGTATCCTAGTGATTTGTTGTACGAAGAAAGCCAATTGTTCGACATAAGGCAATTATTCTGTTATAAAATACTTTGTCTACAGCATAAAACTAAGACTGATCTAGAAGTCATTCCGCACAAATACCCTACGCGTTACAAATATGCTTCTGAGACGCGAGTAGAAAAGGCATATAAAACTATTGGTCAGCGATTATGTGCCTATGTGGCTCCTCGTATGTATTCCGTCCTGTCTCATGACATTAAGGAGAGTTTAAATATATTTGTTTTTAAAAGAAAAATAAAGAAATGGCTAAGGGATACCCCTAGGAATGTCATACATGACATGGTCGATGTGAAGAATACTTAACCATCTATATTTATAATTTAATATATTTTATTGTTGCTTTGTTTGTATTTGTTGCAGTTTATTGCAAAAAAGGCTGTTTTTGTAACGAGCTTGCAATCGTGGTTGTGAATGATTGATTTGTAACTTATAGATAAGTGCCCGCGCACAAGTTATATACTTCTGCGGGATAATCTCCTCTCTCCATTTGTTTTCCGGAGTTCATGCCTAGAAAATGTAAAATGATGTAAAAAAAAAAAAATTGTAAACTGTTTTTTCGGAAAATAAATATTATTATTATAAAATATTATTATTATTATTATTATATATATATTATATTGTTTTGTATCTCAAGAAATATGATCCGATTTCGATTTTATTTTTCTCGGAAAGCATAGGTTTTTGACGCCCTTTAAAATGATATTTCACACATTAGGGATTTCCATTAGAGATTTCCAAGTAGGGGTTGCTGGGAGTGAAAGGCTGCAACATCAAAATTAATCAACGGTGGTTATGAGCTCCCCCTCCGCATCTAAATCGACGTGTTTTTTCTAAGAGCGTGTATCAATTTAGATTTCGAGTTATTCGGTGGGGGAAGTTTTCATAAACTGTATGTTGGAAAAATTCGTTTTCTTCTCCAAAGTCTCTCTATGTCCTCTCTCTGACAGCTATTATGCTATTTATTTCAATGGTTCCATTATCGCTCCCAAGAGTCCCTAAGGTAACCGGCACACCCCCGCAGGGCTAATAATACCGCAGAATCGTACGTTTCCGATCTTGTTTTTACTTGCATAGGTCATTATTTGGTCTAATTTTCACACATTTGTGATTTTTAGTCGCGCGTCGGTTGTAGTTCCGTAGTTTCGTTGACGTAATAGTCTTTGAAGTGTAAAATAAGAACCTCTAATAGACCAGAGAAGAAATGTTGTCGTGATAACGTAGCATGTCATTACTCATTAAGAGACAGACTTGAATTGTACTAGGAACTAATTTTAAACGCGGGATGTTCCATAACTTAATATTAAGAGTTTCATTAATTATACAGTTAAAATACAAATTATTTTTAAAAAATCCTCGGATTCCAGCGAAAATGAAATAGGTACCTACCTCGGATATAACCGATATTCACATTTTTACATAAAAATGTTTTTTTATGTTGTGGTTTTTTCTCGGGGTTTCTATTTATTTTCTTAACAAGGCAAGGTATGGATTTCCGCAACCGCATCAAATATCCAAAGTTGTTAACTTTTGAAATAAGACCGAACAAAAAGACAAGGAAGATTAATTGGGGAAAATATTTTGAGTTTTGTAGTTTTCACGTTATTAGACGAAGATTTGAATAGAACAAGCGAACTTGGAATACAAAAATGGTACCTACATAATATACTATATAACTGCATCTAAGTACCTTTTAATTTATTAGTTGAAAAACTAATTTCGTCGTTAGGCGCAAAAGTTTTTAATAAAGATAATTCTAAAAAGCTTACAACTTTCGTATCCTTAAAGTAAGAGTCGAGATAAAAAGTTGTCAGCTTTAAAAATTCCGTGTATAATGAACTACTTTTTTTCTTTAAAAAACAAATAATGCTGAAAAATGTGTTCGATGGTTTTACAGAACCTACCTAAGAGATGAACTTTAAAATTCTCCTCTTAATAAATTTTGTTTACAACTTTACTTACGTGTTGTAATATTAATAGGCACGCCGCTAATAAATTTTCCAGTGCACTAACCTATAAGGGTATTGAATTATTTCATCTCACTTAATATTCAATTTCCTTTCCTAAACACTATTCGATGAGATACGAACCTATGAATTCGAATTAGTTCAGCGCCGTAATTGGGAAATTATTGTGCACAATTGTTTTTCTCTTTATTTAAAGCTCTAATAGAGTGTTTCGGAACATAAATTTCGAAACATTGTTCTATTTGACCTATACATATACATTCAATTAGAAACCGGGAATGGCTATGTGAAATGCTATTTAGCAACAAAATAGTGTAATTGAAAAATCCATATTAGTGTAGTATCTATTATTCTGTAATTACCTGAAATTTATGAACGTAAACAGCATTTTGATTACTAATTGATTTTCAAAAGTACTTCGTGAATGTAGTAAACTGTATAGCTAAATATCCAGCAAGCTACACATCAATTAATGCGTTATTTAACCTAATAGCTTTATGTTCATTCTATATTGCAGCGTGAGAGGAACGGAAAGATTTACGATTTAACAAATTAAGATATGGTTTCAAAGCACTTTTTGCGCCAGTTTATTTCTAATAATCATTATAATATTAATGAACTACGTTAATATTTTTAAAAAGTTTTATTTTTAGCTTGATTAATTCTGTTGACTAGCCTTTTTCCTTTTTACTTTTTCCTTGTAGAAATGTAGAGCACCTGTCAAGATATTTTTATTTTTGTCTCTTTTGAATTTTTTGTTATTAAAAGTTTCCTGTATCTTTCATAAATATTTAAAGAAAATGTATTACTTTTTTTTAACACGTTGAAGAATTAATAACACGCAGCTTAGCATTTTTATTTTATCCTCAACACCCAAATCTTGTTCTAAAAAATAATAATTTCTAATGATAATAGTAATATAATTTGGGGCGATATTTTTGTCTTTAAGAGCATATTATGGTAGAAGTTGAGAATAAAAATAACAAAACTTTAATTTACATTGAATATATTATGTATTATGAATAGAAACGATATAATTTATATGTATAAATAATAATAGTCAATATAAAACTCCAATTTTCTGATAGTCAAAACAAACATGAAGAAAAACAGAAAAGTAAAATTTTTTGACTCAAAACTCCATTAATAAATTTTACAAATTATGCAATCATATAAAAAAATAATGTTCGATGCATAAATGCTATGCCCAGATATCAGAGAAATCAGATACTACTAAAAATAAAAGCACTCACTGCACTATGAAATTCTCAAGAGTAGTTAACATTTCTGCTATTAAAAAACCGACTAAATCGATGAATTAATTAGTAAAATAGTCCCGAAAAAACCGTTTCTTTGGCCCCGAAAGGGCACACCCCCTTGAGTCCTTTTCCGTCGCACGCCTATGGTGCAAAATTGAAATTTAATGACCATATATGGACATCCAACAAAATTAGCATTACATGCCCATATAAGGGCATCTCTTTTGTAAAGGCGCCGAAAACTAGACGCAATGCCAAAAATATCGAACGCAAAGGCTGCGGCTTCGGTAGCCGAAAGCGATGACACAAAAAAACTACCAAAGGCCACAAGATGAGCCCAAAAAACGTAGATCAAAACCGGAAGCGAAACACGCGGTTCCCCTATAAACGCTAATTTTATCCCTCACGCTTGGCCAAAAAATCCAAAACACGCTAATCTCGCCGAATCACTCAAGCGCGCACACAACAACATGCCATAGTCCTCGATTTGCCCAAAATAATTTGCCAAAAGATAACGCGCTTCTCCACGCCGATTCACTCATAAAGGTCTTACGGGCACACCGTTGCCCCAGAAAATCGGGGAAAAAAATATTCCGCTCTCTTACGTAAGCGCGCATGCAGTGTCCGCACTCGCAGCCCGAAGATAGCAACCGAAAGAAAAAAGATTGTACTCACGAATTACTTCCACCCCATGGTCCTGCACATTTGTCGTCAACTTCCGTAAATGATATCCGATCTGGCCGAAACAAATTTTGTCAGACTCGTCACACACTCACGAATCTTTTGACGTGTCACCCACGCAAATCTGCCAACTTTTAGCGCCCGCTAAAATAAATTTATCCGAGTCGATTACTCTATCGCACCACATATCGAATTTCAATTTAACTAAAATTGCGTTTTTGGCGAATAACTCCCGCATCTTTTGACCGATTGTAATCAATCTTTGCCTTTCCCACCGGGGGCAGAAGAACAAGGTATGTTCGGCCGTGTCATTCGTTTCGGCGCAATAACTGCAGCTTGAGTCGCTTGTTTTATGGAATCTCTTGAGGTATGTATTAAAACAGCCATGATTTGTGAGTAACTGCCCATTAATTAAAAAAGGGAAAAACAAGCAAACCAAACAGCTGTAAAATCAAAAGAAAAAAGAAATTTAACTTTATGGTGAACCGAATATTGTGCAAAATGTGCTATATATCAGCAATTATCAAGGCTACAGTCAAGGGGTGATCAACGATCTGCCCATCCTTTCTCGCAGTTTGCAGAGGGAAAGAAAAATCCCATTGATTATCTACCAATATAATAGTGGAATATAGTGCTCGCTGTGCTATGAAGTGACTCGCATTAAATAAAATTTCATAAAGTTTCAGAAAAAACATTTCAAGTTTAACAAACTACTAAACTAGAAAAATTTACCAATTCCAATTAAGCCCTCAGCGTAAGCCCCCTGTAAAGGTTTGAAATGAAAATAGCCTTATTACGAGCCTAGAGGAAGTAAAAGGCTTATAAGAAGAAGGAACAAACCATAAGCCGCTTACCCATGTGTAACGTCTTCGCTTGATCTCTCAGACTACGTGGATTAAGTACTATCCTAAAACTTTCTTTGGGGGATCAGCCTAACCTTACCTCATGACTAAACCTTGTGGGTCAATAGAAGTCTTTTCTTGGAGACTAGTAGACCCGATAATGAAAAGTCAGTAGAAAAATTTCTATTGTGTAGAGATGAGAGCTCTATAGAGGAGGAGATTTCATCTCAAAATCCTACCAACTATTAGGTTTTATTTACATCCTGCATATAAATAAAAATATAAAATCATCTGTGGTCGTATTCGATTACTATAGGAGAGATGAACAAGTTTCCAGAAATTATTTCGAGCTATCCCAATTTTTTGAACAATGATTTACTTCGTGATGTAAATGTTCTGGAAGATGGCGAAGACATAAAAGACGCATTCACAAGAGTATTCCCAAGAATTTTGTCCTTTGAAAATGTTAATCAATGCTAGAAACCGAGATGGACGGCTGGACCCGGGTTAAAACCTCCCCAAATAAGTCGTGATACATACACAAAAACAAGTGTGTGTCAAGAATCCACTCAATACTCGATTAAGTGTCTAAAAGGTCTTCCATCCGGAGAACTTCGACCTGAATACTTTCTGTGTAAAGAGCGTTTCACTAAAACTATACTGAAGAATTACTTTCATAAACGATTTTAATGTCAGTACGCTCTTGTGGCAAATAACAATCTAGAACAAATTCTGTATGTTTGTGTTGCACAAAACGTGTAAAAATTTTTATATGCGTTGTTAGGACTTTTTTGATTTTATCGGCGCCTGCAACCACTAAAATTGTTCTTCGGTATTTAATAAATCGACTGGTACTATGATGCTTACAGTGTAATGTATTGAGATACTCGTAATTTTAGAAATTTTATAATATGGCGGTCGTATGTTACAATTGATTAATGTTAATGCCTATTCAGCTGTCTCGGGTATCTAACAAACAGCCATAAAGCAACAGCTGAGAAATTTAATTTAGTAAAATTAATTTCCATTTTTATCGACACTTAAGAAAAAAGAGAAAAATCTCTATTACGTCATTACTCTTAAGTTTTAAGGTAGTATTATTTTTAATAAAAGTATTTTAAAATTTAATAATAGAACCGAAGTTATAAAAAAGGTTCTTTCTATTATTAGCAAATTCTACTATTTTTAGTAATATTACTTGAATGTCTGCGTTCCTAAAAAAATTAAAATATCGAAATAAACGGAAAAACAATAAAAAGAATGTAGAAGTAGCTTACATTTTTTTAATATAAACTAAAGAATTTTTAATATATTTTTTAATACGGTTATACGTTTCTTTCAATAGAACTATATCATACAATAACAACCCCAAAAGAATTTCATTTCTATTGCATTATAAAACCCGATACAATTTTTTTCTAAAATTATACTCCCAAGAATATTATTCTGTGGTTCGATTCGTTTGTTATATCTTAAAACTTATCGAGTTGTTGTTTGTTTGTTCATATTATACAATTATATTCGTATCGGTACAATACACATTTCGCTAAATGAGGAAAAAATATTGGCCACGTAATGTTTCGCATATATTGGTAGCGATAAAAGTTAAAATTCAACTTTTAATGGCAATCCGTCAATTTCAATTTTTAAAGTTGATTGTTTTATGGAAAAATGTAATTATTTTAATTTACTCTCGCAAATATGCGAATAGAAATTTCGCTTCAATTTAAATTTGCAAAAATATAGCTCAATTAAGTTTTTGAAAAAAATTAATTAATTTTGAATAAATTTTGCATAGTTAAAGCAATCAGTTTATTGCAAAATAAAATTGCAAGCTTTTATCCTAATTAATATTGTTTAAATGGCAATAAAATATGAATTTTTAATTGGGCTATAGGCACTAGTATAAAAATTGATTTATTTTATTCAAATGCGTCAAGCTAATTAGCCACAAGCATTTGCACTCCTTTCAACTACGAAATACGAATAATTTTATTGCATTAAAAATTTTTAGTAATTGACTGGTTGACAACAAATGCGTATTCACTAAATGTATGTTTGAAATATTCTAAATGGCGATCGCCTTGCGAACTATTGCGGAAAACATATTACCCTATACCGGGTGTCCGGTCTCCAAGTTGAACATAGTTTACGGGAGAAATTTTCAGCCAAATACGAAATATTTTTTTCATTTTTTTAATAACTAAAAAACATGTACAGTCGCATAAAAATTATTGCGCACTAGCCCAATAAAATTTTTTATTCAACTTACCAAGCTAATGGCCGTAGTTGCCGATGCTAAATTACCAAAAAAACATTAAAAAATAAATAAATAGAATAATTATTATTTCTTGTTAACGACTGTATGGTTGTTTTAGTTTTCGGAAGAAAATTTTAGCAAATTGTACAAAACTTGCACCTTTTTAATAATTAAAAACATGGACTATCTACAAATCCTAATTTACTACCGATCTGTCTGTGCATATTGTTTGTAGTTATCACATATTAATTTTTATAAGAAATTATTTAAATCAGTAAATATAGTAAATAGTTTTTAATCGTAATGAACTTTAGTGGTCATTAAAGTATTAAATTTCTTAATTTAATTACCTACAGCGAAACAAACAATAAAAAAAAAGCAACGAAGATTGGGTGGCACGAAAAGAAAATAGCTTTTGTTGGTGTTTCATAATTAAATAATGAAAAAAAAAAGCTTTTTGTAGGAAGCTCTACGAATAGTACCAAGACGACAATTTTAGCACAATTAAATTAATGTTTGAACAAAAAACGAGTCGAATTAATAAATTTTAGATAGAATTAAAAAGATAAAATGCGACACGCGGTATTTTAAAGTGAATAACATTTTTTTATTTTATCGATTATTACGAAGGTTAAACTAGGAACTGATGCAAGCACCTAATTTGAGGAAATTATTAAACTATGCTTTTAAGGGTTGATGGTGGAAGCGTTTGGCGATGCCATTTGCAGCAGGATGGTAAGCGGTTTTTCTTTTCCTAAGAAGGCTTTGAATAAATACGAGTTGATCAGTTGGTAATTCCGAACACCGTACTAGTCAATGAATTGAACCACCAGCTCAAGCTGCTTCCTAAAGCAATTTTATGTAGTTTGGCGTTTTCAGTCTTAAAATAGGTTTACGGAAACAGTTTTTTGCGATTTTTACGTAAATAACGCAATTTGGATCTAATAGCCCGGTAATCGAAACTGTGCCTGTAGGGTGCAGGTATATGCTCCTTTGTATACAGTTTTCTTGCTTTTTTCTTTAATGTATTTTTTAAAAACTTACTTTGAAGTCTGACGTATTGCTTTTAGATCCTTCTTTCACGACTAATACAGTTATATGCATAGTATATTATATACATAGGTAGGAACTGGATCTAATGGTTTGTAAGACATTATGCAGTAATATTATATTTTTTTAAACAATGACACATTTTTCTGAATATTGCCTTCTCTAATCACTTGACAGAAAAGGCGTACGAGTAGGGTAAGCGTTGTAACGACGTTGAAAATTAGAAAAAAATTGAATTTGCAAGCATTAAAATTTGTTTGTCTGCCTGTGGGAGGGCGTGGGTGGACGGGTGGTGTTGTCAGCACGATGAGGTACGAATGCGTAGGTATACAGGGTGATTACAGTCTTCTCTGTAATATTGTATGGGGTGATAGTACAGGTCAAAAGAAGTTAAAAAATGCTAAAACACCTCGCTAAAAGTTTCCTCATAAGCGAGATAATAATTCTTTTAGTTTTCACAATAAGCGATTAATTTGTTGAAGTGAACACGTGAACAGTGTAGTACATTATAGTCAAAACCAGGAGAGGTGTCTTATGACTCATTCCAAAAAACTACGTAACTTGATCACGCTGTCCTTGTTTATAAGTTTGCTTTTACTGTGTGGAAATGCAACAGAATATTTTAATACGTCATTTTTAAGTTATTTTAGCGATGAATCATAGGACACCTCTCCTGGTTTTGACTATACTAGATTTTAAACAAACTAATCGTTTATTGTGAAAACTAAAAGAATTATTCAGGCGTATTTTGTATCATAACTTTTGAGAATAGTGGGAAACTTTTACGTTAAAATGACGTTCTATCTCGCTCTGTCACAGCTAAATGAAAAAGAACGTCAGTTTAACGTAAAAGTTTCCCACTATTCTTAGAGGTTATGATACAGAATAGGCCTGATTGTCTCGTTAGAGGGAAACTTTTAGTAAGGCAACTTAAGGTTTATGAACTCTTTTTGATCTGTACGATCGACCCTTAAAAGGGCACTTGATTTTGAAACAAATTAATTGTTTATTGTAAAAACTAAAAAAACCGGTATCTCGCTTAAGAGGAATCTTTTACCAAGGTGTTTTAGGTTTTTTTTACCTTCTTTTGACCTGCACTATCACTCCTTAAAATATTACAGAGAAGACCCTAAACACCCTGTACAGGGTGTCTCCGAAAGGTCTGTACAACGATCTACCACATATTCCTGAGACCAAAATAAGACGATTAAACTCAACTACCTCCATCAAAAAGTGCTTGAAAAAATGTCCTTTTCTTTTAGTAGCTAACAAAAGATTGCTATTATCGATCGGAATGAAATTTGTAATGAATATGTACTGGAAAATTGCGTTTTTTGACATATTTATTTTGTTCGTGGGCCTTGCGTAAGTGGTAAAAAGTGATCATCCAGGTGCAAAGGATCTAATATTGTTCTAACGGTTTGATAAATACCTTCCAGCTTTTTCATACAGGTGGACACACTTATTTAAGCATTTTTTGACCTGTTGTTAGATTTTGCTACGTGCTGTAGTTTAGGCGGAAAACAATAATTTTTATTTGATGGAGAACTCCCCCCCCCCCCCAAATTGGTTTCTGACTATTATTTTGGAAAGGGTGCATCGGAAGCCAAAAATTCATCAGTATAAAAAATAGTGTATCAATTTCCAATAAGAATGATTATATGGATTTTTTCTGTGCTACTCTTAGCTCTTAGTTTCCGAGTGATATTATGTCATACACCATGCATAGGAGTGGGAGGGAGAGTTAAATTGTTTAAATTAATAAATTGAATTTGGCAGGCTAATAAAGAATTTTCCCTTTTACAATTTCAGTTTTATCCATTTTGATCAAAAGCCTATCTTCCTTTGAGATACAGGCTTTATTGCTGTAGTATGTATAACGTGCGGCAATTGAAAATTATTGTTTTCTGCCTAAACTATGACAGATAGCGAAATCTAACAAGAGGTCGAAAAATGCTGTAAATCAGAATATCTACCTGCATGAAAAGTCTAGATGGTATTGATTAAGCCGTTATCCGTTAAAAAAATATAAGATCCTTTGCACCTGGATGATCAATTTTCTACCACTTACATAATACCTACGAAAAGCAAAAATAAGTCAAAAAACGCATATTTCCAGTACATATTCACATTACCTACCAATTTTACTTCAATCGCTAAAAGCTATCTTCAGTTATTATTTTTTAAGATTTTTGGCGTCCGATAGGGCCCTAATGGGGCATTTTTGGATAGAGGTAAGTTCGGTTTAATCGACCTATTTTGGTTTCAGGAATATGTAGTAGAGCGTTGTACAGACCTTTTCGGGACACCCTGTATATTCAGTTTATATCTACTATTTTTGGACATGTTCAGAATTTAAAGACGATAAGACCGAGGTTGGGATGTTATTAGAGCAAAATCGCGGAGAAAATTGGTGATTAAGTTTTGTAAAACGGTATCAATTCAAAAATAAGCAACCATAGGTAATGTAACAAAGTCTCTGCGATGAATTATTATTTGGAGGGGCTGCAGAAGGGGCAAATTGCAAAAACTTCTCTTATCGAATCAAAGAGAAAACTTTTAATTTTCAACCCGGTAGTACTTGACAGCAGTTTTTATTAAGTATACATTAATGTTTTTGTTTTTTTATTACTTTCTAATTTTAAAGTGGAAATCGTAATTGGTTTTCTTTAACCTTCCGATGACCACGTCAGAAAATGAAACGCGAACGACCAAGTGGGGTAACTTACTGACCCCATATAAATAAAAATATTTATTTACTAAATTTTCGCAATAAAGTCATTTGCATAGCTAAATAAAGGGTTATTAATAAGTATAATAATATTATAAACTATAAAATAAAACATAATTATTAATTATTAATCAAAATATAAATTATAAAAATTCTTTAAATGAAACAAAGTATTAAAGAATTTAGTCATATTGATTGAAGCATGTCTGACATATTATATTATTATGGTTGATCTTGTTTCGGTGGAATGTATCTTACACACAAACTGATGTCATTTTCCACAAAGGCTTCACAACGGCCACGTTTTCCCACAGTATCATTTTCACACAATGTTCTACTTGTTTTCCATCATGAGAAAATGATTATTATTATTATTATTGTCATTTTCCATAATCATACAGACTACACTATTTAAATAGCTTAGTCAAAGATAGATTTTAGATAGTCAAAGAGCTGAGTTGACAGTAAAACCACGCTCCTATTTTTCTTAGGAACATAAGAAATCATCATAGCATATTGAGTAAACTGAGCTCCCGTTGAATGTTCTCTATGATTCTTGCTAGGACGAAATTCTTGTGGAATCTCTTTCCGATTTTGTTAGTGTTATTCCTTTTTTGAGCAATAAATGTCCAAGAGTAAGAAATGTAAAAAACTTATCGGTGGTAACACCATAACCTGTCCTGTATTTGCAGTTTGTAACATTGAAAAATGTTATAACATCGATGGCCAGGTGGGGTAAATTAGTGACCCCAGTCCGGAAATAATTTGTTATATATCGAATAATTAAATTTAAGAAATAAAGAATCTATAAATATATGAAAAAAGGTTAAAAAGTCAGCTAAAAAAATAATCAAGTTTCTAAACTCATTAATTAAGAAAAATTTTAGAAAAAAGCGCGACTGGGGTCTCATTATGACCCCACCTGGTCATCGGAAGGTTAAGACCTTCTTTCGTAAACGAAATTACATCTTTTCATTAGAAATATAAAAATCCAGCACACATAATCTGTTTAAGATTCCATTGTTAAAATGTAAATGCTTTCTTTATGAAGAAAAATTATAACATTCATTTAAGATATGCAATTTGAAAGGGATGCCATTTTGCAGTTTAATATTTTGGCTGGTGAAATTAATTTCCCCCGGGGGAAATATAATTAAATTTAGCGAATTATTTTTTGCAGTAAAAATTTTGTCTGTGTTAAGACTAGAAATTTTGTATTCATTGTAATTTTTTTACTAACTCGGTTCTTTTTAAAACGGCATTTAAATTGCTTTATTTGCTAATTCCAATTCGCTTACGTATACAGGGTGGGCGAAAGGCTTTCAAATTAAATTGTTATATTCAAGTCATGTTTTTAGTCTTAATGCAATGATTGATCGCACATTGACTTGGTAATTTCAGTCCCCAATTTAATTATTGTATAATAATAGCGACACAGTCAAAAACTGTAAAATGTACCACAAAAATTAAAATTATGTCCTTTATTACAAAAACTTTGAACTTTGTTAAATTGAAGACTAAACCTAAAGTTATGTTAGTTTCATTATTTTTAGTTTCCGGTTAATAAGTTACCCAGAATAGTTACTCAAACGCCCCCCACCTTTAACTAATTAGTCCGTGAAGCTAAAGTTTGAACTCTCTTCTCATTGCTGGCGGCGACAAGTTATTAACTTCGAATTTTCCTACAGGAAGTGCCATACTGTTAATTGGTATAGTTCAGAACAATTATTGCCAATTGTAGAGTGTTAAGACAAGAGCCGGCTTATACGCTGACAACCTCGAATTACAAGACTCAAAACTGAAGTCGCGAATTCATATAAATAAATAACAAAAAAACTATCATATTCTGTTAAAATGCAAGTTGAATAGAAAATACGAGTAGATAGCTAAAAATCAGTATACATGGTGGCCAATTTAGCTAGGTACTAGAGAAAAAGCGTTTTGTAACTAGTTTAGATGAAAAATTGATCGGTTTGGGAGGCTGCCCTAAAGAACAGACCGGCAGACTTTGATAGGTTAATCAGTGGAACGTCAGTCAGCACGGCTTCATGAAACAAATGTCGACCACAACGGCTCTGCTGCAAATATCTGATGATGTTTTGTTTTCGGCAGTAGACAGAAAAGAAACGGTTGAAAGGGCCTTATGCATTTTTCTAGTCGGCTTGAAAATGGTTTTTATGGTGTCTTTGTCTTATTAATTTGCTTATTCGATCGGTAATAGGTTTTTTTTTGAGGGATTGCACCTGTATCCCTATTGGGATGCAGTGCCCATTTCATCTCTTGTGTCGAATAGCCGTTGATTACTGTGTTAGTTCTTCTTGGACGTATTGGGGTTGGAAGATTTCGGTGGCTCGGTCTCAAAGTATGTTTAGAATACCTCTTTCTTGTTCTGAGTGATGATTAGACTCCTTGTGCAGGTATCGATCGATGTGCGTTTGTTTTTTGTAGACCTTGTGACCGACATCGTTTTGTCGCAGCCTAAGAACTCTTAGCCATTAGCCCAAAAATCACTTACACTAATGACGCCGGCCGTAAAGCCTGAATTATCTCGCAAAAATGGCGATTTTTAAGGTTAGTTTTCTGCCACAATATGAAAAATCTCTTGCTTTCGTAACGCAAGATAAAGAAGTAATACTATATTATACAAATGTAGGTTAAAATTACTCAAAGTTTATTGGTAAAATATAATAATTCATTAGTTGGGAGCTGTTTTTTGATAGTGAAGTGTCTAAATAATTATTTCAGACCAGTTGGAGCTTACATTATTTTTTATTCTTTTTAAGTTTTTTGAGAAAAAAATTTGAAGTCAAATATTGTATGTACTCTCTAAACGATTCAACAACTGTATAAGCAGAAAATGTAAGCTGAAGTTAACAACCGCCACTACATTGTGAATAATGCACACAACAACTTATTACATAAGTTGAATGGAAGCAATTGTTTTACAAGAACAATACCCAAAAGCAAAATTCTAAATATGTTTTGGATTTACACGAAAGAAGTGGCTTGGTGAGAGTTACAAATGATTTGTTAGTTTTTACCACCAATTAAAATACATGTTTTGTTGTACGTACTTACGTATAAGACAGGTAGAAGACGTCCTAGAAGTGATGTGTTGAAAGAAAAAAATTAACCTATGTTAAAAGGCAAATATGCTTAGGCTATATAGAGAAATAGTAACCTAAATTAGGACTTATCCTCCGAGCTCCTATTTAGGGAATACGGTTTTTCATATTTTTTCCTAATTTTTCTATATTTTTTCCTATAAATAACTTTTTATTTTTGGTTTATTTTTTGTGACTAGACTTTGTTATAAACACGTTTATTTACTCTTTTGAACTGCAAATGAAAGTTGTAGTGGATTGTGGATCAAAGAGAGATCAAAGAGAGGTTTTTTTCCGTTTGGACGTCATGTAGAATCCTAGTGATACTGCTAATTTTCCAAGGACGGTAGTGACTGTCACTGGCTAAACCACACCACTCTCTTTCCCTTTCCATTGCTGGTCGGGCTTCGTCCGTGCCGGAATGTCATAACGGGCTAGAGAGTCTACTCTCTAATATTTTTCAATTGTCCGCACCTAAACAGTCTATGGTCGGCGTCACCGCTACATATTTAGCACAAAGATTTCCTATGTATGGTCCGTTTGAAAAGGTACTCGGTTAGAATTTGTACTACATAGTAGCCATGTGTTAGGGTTGTTCTCTTCCTGTTCTCGATTTTGTGGAAGAATTTACTAGTTTCAGTTCCTTTCGGTGTGCTCACTCATCTGTGTTCTCAGGTGTCCAGGGTGTTTTTACGGAGCTGCCTTTCTGGCTTCTTGTAGCTTGATTGTTTTCGCTGCAAATAGTAGATGTTGGGTTGCTTTTGCACTTAGTTCGAGAGATTTGTCGAGAGATCCTGTTTGGATAGTTAGGACGTAATCCAGTTTTGCCCTGTTAATATTGTTTAAAAGAAAGTTTCTCGATGAAGTACGATATTTATAGTGGCGTAGTTTGTGTTTATGGTTCCTCCTTGATTAAGTTAAGGGTTAAGGGGGTCTAGTGAGAATAGAGGACCTGTTCTCTGATTTTTAATAAATGTTTGCGTGATAATCGAGTGTACCTGAAATTTAGATTGTGTTATTAGTTGGAGTTAAGGTTCGCGAGAGACTGGTCGTCGTAGAGCTAACCGACTTTTTTGTGTTGCTTAAATCGTTGGTTATTATTATTAACATTATTAACTACATCATTATTTTTAGAGTAACAACCTGCAACAAAAGTACTTTAGTTTCTAAAACTTAAGACAAGAAGCTCCCGTTGCAATGAAATTGTAGAAAAATTAATTTTCAGTTTTTTCTAATTGTCTTCGTTCATTTCCTTTTACGAGCAACCGTGCACCGCACCATCACGCATCTAATTTGGACCCTTATTGTTGTAGAATATTCTTACGCTTTTCATAAAAAATAAAATTGCCTCAAAAATTTAAAATACACATCTTTTCAAATTAGTTCAGCATTTCAATTAGGTACTCGAGTTAATGGCGTCGAATCAGGAGACTCGTAAAATTTAATAATTTAAGAAAATCTTTTAAAGATTGTAAAAGCACCGATTTCAGACCATTTTGTCTTCCAAAATATTTCTTTATAAAGCCTAATATACTTTTTATACAATAATATTCTATAGCAAGTATTTTTTCAACATTCTTTTATTCAAGAAAAATACAAAAGAAAAAACAATGAAAGACTTGGATCCTTTTAGAGCGATTTATTTCATTCTTATCTTGCAATAAAATATTTTTATTGTACGAAAAAGTCTACACTTAAAACTGTTAGTTATGAAAAGAACATTTCTAGTAAGTTCTTGAATTAAAATATTTAAACCGGCAGTGGCAGTATTTTTCAAGGAAAAAGGCGGAAAATTGTATAGTCAGACCCAAAGCACGTTTTTCTCCATTCTCTCTAGCATTAAATTAAATTATACAAAAATCAATTCTTACTTACCTTAAGGGAACAAAAATCAATTTTCTGAAAATAAATTAAGCCCAAGTGGGGCATACTAAGCAATTACAATCGTATAATGTAGAATACGTTTCGGATAAGAGGGGACGTCGTGACTTGTTTCTTCAATATATTTCTTTTGAAGGGCCACTTTATTATTCCCAATTTTATTTGGAGAAGTTTCGTTTTAATAAATTATCGCCAATTAAGAGTTTTGTATATTATTTTTGTATTCGATAAAACATTAAAAGCTTACGACGATTACAGAAAATGTGTAATAACGAAATTGCTTTCCAAGTTTCAAGACTAGTTACTAAAGCCTTGTTATAATATACTGAGCAATAAACTATGAGAGTTGTCAAGTTTTAAGGCACATTACTAATTTCTAATTTCGAGAAAAGAGAAAACAGTTGCAGAAATTATTGAACATTTTTGGTACAAAATGTGGCAGCGAAATTATATGCGAGTTTGTTTTTCAAAGTATGAGAATAGTGAAGTTTTTGGAAAAATATTATGTTCATTCGAAAGTTAATGCATAAATTTCTCAAGAAGATGGCAATCCCAAAAATAATTGGATTGTCAGTGGCGCAATTAAAAACTTTTATGGAATGACTAAACAGAGAGTAATGCGAGCCGAGTAAAGGGGGCATAAATACCAAATAGTCTAATAAGAGGGCCCTTGGACTGGCCAGTTGAGATATTTAGGGATTTATTTACTTAAATTTAATTTAACGTTCTTCGTTGAAATGTTGAGACTTCTTAAATATCTTTTTTCCACTTCCGTTTGGTACTTACGAACTTGATAAACGTCCAATTTAATTTTTGGAAATATCCTAAAGTGCTATAGTAAGTAAGGCGAATGTGAACGATTCTCTGCTTCTACGACGATTTTATAGTGTTCTGCAATGATTTCTTGTCTTCCTTCTCTAAACTAATTTGTTATCCCAATTTTCCTCCTTCTATCATCTCACTATTTCAGTTTCTCTACTACTCGCTCGGCCCATTTCGTTTCCAATACTACCTTTGATCTCGTCATACCTTGTAACGGTTTCGTTTTGTTTTATCACTTTGTTTTTCTTTTTTCTTAAAAGCTCGGCTATTTGGGGCTAAAGAATGCAATAGCGGAGGTACCGTCCGGTGGTAGAAGTCCATCAACAGCCAAAATTAGTTTATTTTTAGAAAAAAAAGGCATTAAATGGTTTTGGGTTCTGCTTTTATTAAAAAAGGGAATTGTAATTGTGTCATAATGTCTTTACTTATCTATATTCTATCTTGTTTACCTTTTACCTTTTCTTTTGTTAGTATCATTTTCTAATTATTTCTCTATTCTGAATTTATAAAATGAACGTGAGATGGCAGAATATTTGTTAAAAATTTAAATTTTAAGCGCTGATTATTTTGAGTGTTGCTATCACTTTAAAAGTAGGAATTAATAAAATTTTGTTGTCTTCTTTTCAATTGAATTATTCGTCGAAATTAGCGATATTTTATACGGTCAAATTTATATTTTTTTGATCTTTCGACGCCAATTTGAAGTAAATTTGTGATTAATATTAACAAAAACAAATTTAGATCGCTATTGCGGATTTTTAAGAAAAAAAAAGGCAGTAATTTTTATTAATTTGTTATTTATTCGTGTTTCGTATTTCCAACATCTTTTAAAATACAATATTTTTATCATAATTCTCCATAATTGTAATTTCTATTATTACTATACATGCATTTTTAGAATTCTGCCCAACTCTGCTAACTTAGTCAAACTCTGTATCTCTTAAGCCCCATTTACATAGAACTTAGTGTAGATTGATGGTGTAGTTTGCTGATCTAGAACTAGCCACGTGTGCAACGTGGCGTAAAAAGCATTTACATAGACTTTAGTGGTAGGTAATTATTTTTTTTCTTTTTTTTTCCTATTTTTTTTTCTTATACTTGAACGATGAGATTAAAATAGTACTACCGAAAACCAAAATGAAAAAATAAAATCAAAGCAACTATTGTGTCAGCTCTTTGTTTAAATTTCAAATAGGTGGGCCACGCGGGAGAGATGCGCTTCTATGATTGGCTGGTGCCGATTTAGTACTAAGGAAAGTGGTCTAGAAGTTTAAACATTGCAAGCTTTCTGACTATTGCTAGCTACGACCTTACCAAATATACCTCATTGTAAACGCGCACATTGAAAAAACCCTATTCAAGCTTCTAGACGATTCTTGTCCTTACTAAAACGATTAGACTACTGTCTATGTTAATGGCACTTTATAATAACAAAGTTACCGATACAACGTAGTGAGATATTTGCCACCCTGTATACGGTGCTTAGTTTTAATAGCTTCTGCGAAATTTCTAGCTAATATTTATAATTTAATATAGTAGTTGTGATTTAAAAGGCAAACGAAAATTAGTTGAATTATTATTTATTTACTAGTTGCTGCATTAATTTTCTCCTGAAATAATATTTTGGCTGTAATTCAAACAACATGTTTCATTTGCCGCGTACAATGCGAAATTTTAAGTGACCTAGTTTGAATTTCAAGTAATTTCGCTAATATATTTAGTGTAAAGTATTAACAAATAATAATTTTGATTAAACTCGAAGGTAGGAATTGTTATATTATTAAAATTTAATTCTTGAACTAAGGAGGGAAAAGTCACATCTGGTTTATAAATTTTCCATAACTTGCGGAAACAATAACAACTCCGTATAATTAATATTTACTTTCTTTAACCGATGATAACGTTTCGTTGAGCTTAAATAAAATAAAGTGTGCATTTTGTTGAAGAGTCAAAGAAACTAATTTGATAACTATTAATCATTTGTATTTGTAAATCTTTCTTTATATTTCTATTCAATAACGAAATTACGATTATCTTCTTCTGTTTTGTTCTGTTACAGAAACGAAAGCTATTTCTCTTGGTTTTTAGTTCAACCTGCAGCAATTAATCATCTTTTCTCGAGTTGTAAAAATTTGCGCTGCAGTAACTTTTTATAGTAAAATCTTACTTCTTCGAAACTGCAAATAGAAAATATACTTCTTCGCGAAAATAATTTTTCACTAATTTGTCTCCTTAAGAGTTTTCACAACGAGACTTCTTCTTTTAATTACTTTTTGTAATTCCGACAACGTGGATAATAATTATTTAAATTAGATAGCCCGATCCAATTCTCTAAAAGCATATAGATATCATTAACTCAATATCGATATGTTAAGCTGCTGCTTGTAATTCAAAACAGTATTTATTAAATTCGAATTGATGAAATTCCTTGTAATAAACAGTTCTGCAGCTCTAAATGCTCGAATTAAATTTATTGCTCGTTAAACAGAAAATTGTCAAAAGTAAAACACAAAAGTAGAACATTAATTTAATATCATCTTAGTTGATAGACCTGTAAAAATAGTAAAATCGAATTTGTTAAAATTCGAATGGAATGCTAAGTTTTCATTGAATGGTGTTGGATTAGACTGGTTTTAAAAATATAATAGGTACTAGGTGCCTATTACAATAATTATTATCGTTGGTGTTTCAAGCGAGTGCAAGAAACGCCGCGGAATTGTAAGCGAGAGCGCGAGACTGTATTAAATACGTAAATAGTAACCACTTTGTGCAATCAGGCGAGAACAGAACTTCCGCTCTAGAATCGAAAATTAAGTAGCTATTTAATAGAAATAAAAATATTTGATAAATACATGAAGATTTTGAGGTTTTTGTTTTTTATCACTAATCACTACTTATTAAACTTATACTTTTTCATCCCTTTTCTCCTAATATTTTATGCTAAATATTTTCAGAATCTTTTAAGACTTGAGAGCCATTAGACGTTGTCACTTTGATTCAATTTCAAAGTGCAGAAAGAGGTTTATTTACATATTCCTTTAGTAGGCACGGTAGTGCCTTCCCCCTTCTTTATACAGGGTGTAGAAGGGTCGTGTGTTATAAATTCTGGAGCGTGTTGGCGTGGTCAATGACCAAAAATAAAACAAATAGTTAAATAAACACCAAATTGTCGTAACTTTCTGTCGCAGTGCACCAGCTTTTTCATCTTGTGCGGACGCAGATGATATTTCCGACTACTGATACTCACATGACTAAAGCTCGGAATTATATGCAAATGCATGTTTTGTTTACAGGTATGCACCTAAATATTTTTTGAATATCTTTACGAATTACACATAAACAGATTCAATTATTTAATTTTATAGTGCATATAAATGCATATTTCAGACGTTAGTGCATATTTCATAAAAATCCCTTATAAGTGCATATAATAGCAAAAATTTGTCAAAGATAAATTTTATAAAGAGGTGGGTATATCGTAAAATTGATAAAAATTAGAATCTGAATAATATGTGAATGCCAATCATTGAAATTAAAAATTTATTTAAAGTATAACATTAACTAAAATTTGTAAACTTTGAAATTTAAACAGGATCGTACGGTAGTAGGTAGTCGGTTTGGTGTAATAATTTTATGATCGGTTTGTCCGGATACTTCCAAGCTCCCGATGCAAATTGTTTTGTCGGCAAATACGTTCTAACAAACTAGACAAAGGATCTAGAACTTTCTTATAATATTTAAGTAAACGGGACACTCTAATAAAGCTGTTAACCAGTCGTAAATAAAAGACACATATTATGTGTAAACCAAATTTTTAAGTAAGTAGTAATTGCATCTTTGAACTACAGTTAGTTTAAAAGCCTTGTGAAGAAGAAGTGTTCTTTATAAAATTTTACTTGGTTTTTATAAACAATAAATTATTGACAAATAAAAAATTTATTACTATCGAATAAATTTTTTTGTGCATACTTTTAATTTAAACTGCATATTTTTGATTTTTAAGTGCATATTCTTCAAAAATTTTGGAGCATATATGCAGCATATATTAGACATTTTTAGTGCATATAATTCCGAGCCCTACACATGACTTTGACCGAAGTATTTAAGCTTTCGCCGTTTGATAATTAATTATTCATAGGTACCTATTATATATTTAGTTCTTTTTAATTTTTCGTAGATGCTCTAAAGGGAATGGGGGAGCAAGAACTAGCATGTAAAATCCCAATGGACACCTTTCTCGTATACACACTGTATATACACTGTATATACACACTGTAGGTATTAAGCTGCTCCAAATTAAAGACCGCGCTAAGAAAATTTTTGCTCCAGAACGGCTTTTATGATTTGGGGAATACTACTCATATAGCTGCAGTGAACCTCTGGGCACGGCCTGATGTTCTATGTTGAAGTTATAGTGTGTTGTATGTTGTGTTCCTGAGCAGGGCTATATTTTGATTGTTTGTATTGCCCTTTTATAAGTTCTTATATGTATTTATTTGAATTGTGACATGACCTTTTCTAAGCCCAAAATTGGCATTTATGGAAATAAAAATTATTATTATTATTATTATTATACAGCGTACGAAGATAAACTACGATTTTAAAAATATCGGCTGGGGTCTTCTAGCACAGATAAATACATATTTAACAAAATGTAATTAATTACATTTGGTTTTACATAAAATAGTATTTGCATAGAATCCACAGACATTGCCTTACAGGTAAATGTAAGCAAACTTTAAAGGGCATCCCATCATGTTTACGAACCAAAATAATATTTCCGCATAATCTGCATAACCTAAAGTGATGCTCATTTCAATAACAATCTTGTAGCTCATTTGAAACTGTCTTGTATCAAAGAATGAATTTTTGTAGCTCAAACTAATTAATTAAAATTAATAAATCGCGCCCCGGAGTAAAATGTATTTTGAGAAAATTGAATATAAGAAAGTATCTCACTGATTCGTAGCGTAGTGAATAATTAAAACAACTGCCAAATGTCTAAAAATAATTTGGTATTTATAACTAAAACTTAGTTCAAGTTCAAAATTGATTTTTCTGAAGCAAGTTTATTTCTGAAAACCCAAACAAGATATTTATGTTACTAGTGTTACGGTTTAATAAAAAAAATTGTTTTCTTTTTCATCAAACCACTTATTACTCTCTTATTAGAATGTAAGGAATTTAGGTGAAAATTCGTATTGTAAGCAAAATATTTTATTCATAGATATAAAATATAACTTGTGTGATGTGCTAAGGGTATGTTGACAAAATAGATAGTAGTCGCATTATAATGGCGCGAGGGTTGAAACCACTACCGGAAAAAGTAATATATCATCCTAGAGAAAGTAAAGAGCCCCGTATTTTATAAAATAAATTACTAGTGATAAAACTACACTTTAAATCGTCTGAATTTTATATAAACTTTAATAGATTATTTGAAAGAAGATAGAAGGTATAGCCGTAAGCTACGAGTAAGTATAGGAAATATTAACTAGTGTGCTGTTGCTTTCTTTAGTGAAACCTAAATATTGCTTTGGAGTGGTAACGTAGGTCAGGTTTATTTTACGTAGATTTATTTGCGTCTCAAGAATTTCAGGAAACCATCATATTATCTATCTGGTGGTTTATAATATTATTTGTATTCCTCTGGCGCGTTTTAATTTCCTCTTAGTTTAACGCTTAATTGATCCTCACATAATATTTAAATATCCATCCGTCAAAGTAAAATTGTTTAGAGAAGGTTTAGAAATGTTTGTTTTGTGACTGCTTTTCAAATGACACAATAATACCAAAACAAAAGCGACATGTAGAGCTACTTTCGTAACAAGCGTTCCTGGAGCTATTTCGATATAATTTAATAATGATTTGATTATTTATTATTTGTGCTACAACTTGCTGTACGTGTCACATCTTTATTACACTACAATTCTAAGAGCTTTTCTATCTCGATGTTTGCGCTTTTAGGTCATTTTGTTCTATTTCTCTTTTGTACGACGGAATTTTTTTTCATTTTATACGTTTTCTGATAGACAAGAACTGAGTTCTTCTCCACAATTCCGTTTACTTTACCGTATAGTACTGGCCGATTTCTAATCGGGAGAAGCAGAATCAATTTCAGGATCGCCTTGCGTCGAAATTCAATAATAAAAAAAAACCTTAGGATGGCTACTTTTTCAAAGACACTGTATACTTTTTGAAATTACGTTTACAAGTTTTTTAAAGTAAGTAAATAAAATGTTTTGCAAAAGAAAATTGAAAAATCAAAGCATATTTGCTAGGTAATAACATTCCCAAATACATATAGCCTTTGGCTGACATGTAGAGGCATTCGCTACAAAATTTTGGTTTATGTATAAATTGAAATATTATTTTTTTATCTACTCTATGTAAATATAAAATGAGAAGATTTTTCCGTGTGCTAAAACAAAAAAAAGTTTACACGAATAAATTCCATTTTATAAAAGTTCAATGCAAGAAAAGTTATAAAATATTTATGTTATCTACACTTAAATGCAACTAAAGTGACAACATAAAAGAAGCGGAAAAATCTTCTTCTAGTTGAAATTTAACTTTATCTGTCTGCCAGAATTTTATATTACCTCAATTTTGAATGTTTTACATTTAATTAAATTTGAAAAATGTAATGGGGCGTAAAAGATAAAAGCGGTTTTTAGTGCAATTTAATTACACTATACTTTTAAATAATTGGTTTCTTTGGAGTAAAATCAATACGTTTATCACTCCTTTTAGAAATTACTGATCGAATAGTTTATTTTCCAGTAAGAATTTATTTCGAAGAAGTTAGGGTAGACCCCAGTGTTACACTGTTTTTTAGGTTGGTATTTAAATTAAGTTAAAGGGGTGGGGTGTCTTGTCGGTGTATTGAATTTTACAATAATGTACGTGTCCTTGTGTAATTAATTTGTATGAAATAAATATTTTCAGAAAAATATTGCATTTGATAGCACAATAACTGCACAGCAAAAAGTTTCATTGACAATAGCAAAAGTCAGAACTGTACACCTCAAACTATCAAATTGCCTAAAATATTGGTCTAGTGGGTCTAAATCCATCCGGTCAAGTCCAAATAAAGTGGCTATCGCTGTAAGGTCGAAAACCGGTAGCCTTAATCTTTCCTCCCTTCGGCGTTGCTCAGTCCGTTGAGGGGTAGGTTCGGCGTCGAAATAAAAGATACACACATACCACAAAATTAAAAGGCTTTTATTCTACACCCAAATAATAAATCAAAAACAATTCAAAATTTAAATTCCAAATACAATAGGCCAGTTAAATAAATACAACTCATTAACAAATTTATAATTAACCGTCTAATTAACAACTAAAGAATAATTCAATCACTAGGGAAGGGAATAGGTGAGGTTAGGGACCTGGACCAGGAAAAGGGTAAGGGGGCGGCTATAGGGTACTACGACGGTCCTTGCGGACCACCACGGCACGGTAGCCACACGGAAGGGGATGGGGTGCGGCTATATGACACTACGACGGTCCTTGCGGACCACTACAGAACAGTAACCACACGGAAGGGAATGGGGTGCGGCTATACGACACTACGACGGTCCCTGCGGACCACTACAGCACAGTAACCACACGGAAGTTGAGTGATTGGGCCTGTCACCGAAATGACCCCAAAAATCGCTGAGCAGACTGCACACACAACTTTGTCACGGATCAGAGATAGTCGACGAAGGAGACGGTTGGCGACACACCAAGACCAAATTACAAGCAAAACAAGCCCCTTCAATTTGGTGTCACTGCTATTTATTAATTTCTCCCCTTCCACGGCCACGACCAATCACAGCTCTCGTTGAAACGTACGTGGTGGGAATTATACTGGCGGTCGGCTTATCATCCGCTCATTACTTATAATTATCAATGGTAAAATACTAGCCTGTGGGAAAAAAGATAAAGTGGAAAAAAGGCGCGGTTAAATGAGCTTCATATTGATATAAGTCTCGCCGTGGTCGGGGAAAAATTGGGATCCCAAAAGAATAAACAAATGAAATTTATGACTATTAATTAATAAAATTACTTAGGGGGTGTCGATTGGAAATTAGGGGGGCAAACGCAATGGGAAGCGACATTTTTAAGTTAACTCTTAAACAAAATTAATTCAAAGTTTTTAAATTGTTAAATTTTGTATATAAAGATCGGACGTTAAAATGCTTGACCTCGCGCGTCTTCAACGAACGTACACTAGATAATGTTCAGGTGTCGGTCTAATTTAATAATGGTTAATTTTCTTTACAAATACAAGATGAAAAAAATTGCTGAAGGCCTAAAGGACAAAATTCCAGGTACAAACAAAAGAAGTAGGGACATTGGGAATGCAGTGCCAAAAGAACGGAAAATAAAAGGGAAACGATGCGGATTCGGGGCAGCTCAGAGCCTGGATCTTACGATTCATAGAACTCTGAGCCGTGGAAAAAACCACATCGTTACATAGCCTCCTTCGTCGCGGGGGGTAAGGGGGATGACTGGGGTTGCCTGACCTTTATCAGGGCTCACCTGTCCGAAGCCTTTCCTGACGTCGGGTGATCCGGGCCTCCTTCCTTCTGCGGTACGAAGGCTTGGTGTTCCGGTTGGATCGTCGCCTGAGCTGGTGTGGCCGGTGGCTGGACGTCTGAGGGAGGGTCCTGGGTGGTGTTTCCGAGGGCAAGTTGGGTTCCGTGACCGGTGGGGGTGGTATGATGAGGGACATCAAAGCAGGTATTGCGAGTGAGGGGGTTCTCGACAAGGGTGTCTGGACGGACTCACCAGCAACCGGGGACGATCGAGCAGACCCAAGCGTATTGGCAGCGGCCTCGGTAGGCGACCCACGAGCCGTCCTCTGGCGAGCGATGATCCCTCGGGCTTCCCCTGGTGGAATAGAAGGGTCCTCGAATTCAAACTGTAAAAGAGAAAGATTAGTTTCGTCATATAATTTCAGGTCCTTTACGTGGGCCCTATGGCGTGTCCGAGGGCGATCCGGGTCAGAGAGGATGACGATGACGGGGGAGACGACCCGATGGATAATTAAGGGACCCACAAATTTAGGGGCCAGCTTGGCGGTGAAATGTTTGGCGGCATCAGACAGGTGGTGTTGCCTCAGGTAAACCCAGTCACCGACCTTTGGGGAAAAAGGCCGGCGCCGTAAATTATAATGCCTGGCTTGTTCCGTCGAGGCGGCGGCCAGGTTCTCTCGCACAAGATCGTGTATCGCTGGGAGATCATGCAGGCCTCGGGTCCAATCCTGAACGTCGTGGGGGGTGCGGGGCGGGGTAGTTTCTAATTGTTGTCGCAAGGCGGCCGGAGACAGGGGTTCGCGGGAGTAATTTAGGTAGGCAGGAGTGTATTGGGTGGAGTCGTGTCGGTAGCCATTTATAGCGAACCGAATTTCAGGAATGACCAAATCCCATCGTCGCTGGTCTGCGGGGGTACTTTGGGCGATCATCGTTCCGATGACTCGATTTGCCCGCTCCACGTAATTACACTGAGGACTATACGGTGGGGTGAGGCGATGTTCGATGCCATAAGTGGCCAGCGCATCCTTAAAGGCTCTGGAAGTAAACTGTGGGCCGTTGTCAGACATGAGCACGCGGGGGGTTCCGTGTCGGAAGATAACGTTGTCCCGGAGAGCTGTCAGGATAGCCGGAGTTTTGGCTGTCCTCAGGGGAATAAGTTCCACCCACTTCGTGAAACGATCCTGGAAAACCAGGAGATACCGGTGGCCGTGTGTTGAACGTGGGTATGGTCCTATTAAATCGGTACTGACTGTGTCCCACGGGCCTTGGATACGGGACCAGTGCATTTGTCCCAGCGGGCGTTGAGTTTCGGCTTTATATCTCCGACAGGTGGGGCATTTGCTAACGAACTTTGTCACGGCGTGATACATTCCTGGCCAATAGTACTGCTGTTGAACCTTCAGGGTCGTTTTTGTGGCTCCAAGATGGCCAGCATAGGGAGGTTCGTGGCATTCCCGAATGGCCTCTAATCGACGGGGTTGGGGTAGGCAGAGCTTCCATTGTGGATGAGCTCCAGGGATATTTTTGTAGAGCTTCTGTTCTCTAATAAGGTAGGTAGGGTCTTTGTCGGGGGTTTCATGGGCTTGGCGGTATTTAGTGGAGTACCAGTTGCACCACTCTTCTACTGGAAACTGGGGCATTACCGGTGTGGCCACGGAGAGAGGGACTTCGGTTTTACGAGAGAGTAAATCAGCCACCTGATTTAGTTTGCCTTCGCGATACTCGACGGTGAAGTTATAGTCCTGTAGTTCGAGGATCCACCGGGCGATTCTCCCAGTTGGGTTTGGGGTTGACTGTAGCCACCGAAGGCTGCGGTGGTCGCTCAGCACTTTAAACGAGTACCCTTCCAGGTAGCCTCTCAGTTTCCTGATCGACCACACCACTGCGAGACACTCTAACTCGGTCACGGAATAGTTGCGCTCGGCTTTGCTGAGAGAGCGGCTTAAATAGGTGACAACCCGGGCACCATCGTCGTAGTCTTGGGTAAGGACGGCTCCAAGACCTTCGGAGCTAGCGTCTGTTTGGAGGATAAACTCTCGGGTAAAATCGGGACAGGCCAGTACCGGGGCACTGGTCAACGCGGTTTTCAGCTGTTCAAAAGCGGTTTGGTGTTGTTCAAGCCATTGGAATTTGGCACCTTTTCTCAGCAGTTGATGGAGAGGAGATGCGAGTGATGCGAAATCGGGAACAAACCGACGATACCAACTAGCCATTCCTAAGAAAGCTTTGACGCCTCTTGGGGACGTAGGGGGTAGCAGATCTCGCACGGCCGACACTTTTTCGGGATCTGTTCGTATTCCATGTTGGGTAACGACGTGACCTAAGTAAGTGAGTTCGCTTCTACCGAAAACACACTTCTCTCGTTGTAGTTGGAGGCCGGCGGCGCGTAGGCGTTCAAACACTACCTGTAGGTTGGATAGGTGTTCCTCAAAAGTTTTCCCAAGGACAATGATGTCATCCAGATAACAGAAGGCTTTTTCGTCAAGGTCGGGACTTATAATTGTGTCTAACAACCGTTGGAAGGTTGCGGGGGCTGAGTGAAGACCAAAGGGCATAACCCGGAATTGGAACAAACCCCGGCCAGGGACCGTGAATGCAGTGATGGGTTTACTTTCACGCGACAGAGGGACCTGCCAGTAACCGCTTTTTAAGTCAAGGGTAGATAGGTAAGCTGCTCCTCGGAGCTTATCCAGAATGTTATTGATGAAGGGAAGGGGATACGCGTCAGGGACAGTGGCTTGGTTCACTTGGCGGAAGTCAATACAGAAGCGGTATTTGCCATTGTTTTTCTTCACTAGGACCACCGGGCTGCTCCACGCCGAGTGTGAAGGCTCAATGACTCGCTCTAGTAGCATTTTGTCGACTTCTTCATCCATGATGGCTTGCATTCGGGGATTACGGGGGTAGTACCGCTGTTTCAGAGGGGTGACGTTGGGTTTTAATTGGATGACATGTTCCACTCGACTGGTTGGACCCACAATGCCGTTGAATTGGGGGAGTTCGTGATCCAGGAAGTGAGTGAGGGACCGTTTTTGTGATTCGTTGAGAGGTCGTAGGCCCACCGGGGAAGCAAGAGTTCCGATAGAGGTAGGCAACCTCGACGGGTGCAATGGAATCGGTATACCTTGGAGCGAGAGACTCCGGGGGTTTAAAGAGATTATTGCCTGATGGTCTCCCAACAAATCCGCTCCAATTACGGCCTCCTCGATCAGCTCCGGGAGCGTGTTCCAACGATGCCGTACGATAACCGGTCCGATGGCTGCCGTAAACGAGTAGGCATCTTTCAAGGGGGTTATACTTCCATCGGCCAATTGGACATTGCGTTGGGAGGAGTGATGTACGAGGCGGACCTGTCGACCCAGGTGTTCCACAAGTTCTTCCCGTATAAACGATTCGGCGGCGCCTGTATCAACTAGGGCTTGGATCCTCAGCGAACCCACGGTCAGTTGGACCTGGATCCGGTAGTCGGCATTATCAGCGGGTCTGGAGGGGATGGGGTGCACCGGGGTCAGCCCGCTTACTGGCTCCGGTGAGTGGAGTTTTCCGTGCACGGACAGGAGCGATCAACCGGGTTTTGTCGGCCGCACATAAGACACTCCAACCACGGGGTCGCGGCCTGTTTCGGGGAAGAGGACACGGAGGCTGGAGCTAGCGTATTGTGATAGCCGTGGGCTGTATGGGACTCCAGGGGTGGTTTCCGCGGGTCTGTCGTACGGGGTGGGATCTTATGGGAGGCATCGTGACTCCGGAGCTTTTCGAATTCCCTAGCTCGCTCCAACAGCTGGTCTACGCTGGAAATCTCGGAGCGACGGATATAGTACTTAAACTCCGTCCGTAGGCCACTGTACAGCACTCCAACCTCGTCGTCGAGTGGGAAGTCGATGCGCCTCATCAGGGTTCTGAGGGAATTGATGTAGTCTCCCGACGTTTCCCCGGGCCGCTGTTGTCGGGAGTAGATCTCTCTACGCAGCTCGTTGATGTCAATTAAGGGGGCATATTGTCGACGTAGAGCTATTCTGAAGGAGTCCCAAGTGGAAATGGTACCTCGCTGGTTTCTCCACCACAGCGAGGCATCGTCCTTTAGGAGTTCGGGCGCGGCCAGCAGCAAATCCTCCAAAGCGAGTCCGTAGGTACTGCTCTTCTCCTCGAGATCCTCCAGAAACGAGTTACAATCCCCTTTGCCTCCATATCTTAGTCCCCATCGACGGACTAAGTCGCACACCTGGGCGGTGCGAGAAGGGGTAAACTGTGTTGAGGGGTCGCTCAGGGAACCACCAGTCGACGACAAAAGGAGTTGTTGGCCTCCACTGGGGTGGCTCGGCACCGAGAGGGTAGTTGACGTTCCAGCTCGGTTGGGAGAAGGTCCTCGGCTACGTCCGAGGGGCTGAACGAGCATTCGGATTAATACGGCTATCGGTAACCCATCTTGGACCGTCGTGTGTAACCTGTTACGTAGAACGGGGGTCGTACCACTACAAGGGAGTCCGAGGCGAATCAGAAGGTCTTCCAAGTCTGATTTGTTACATTGGTCCATAAGGGTCTCCAAAACTTGATAAGTTTGGAATCCGGATAAGGGAACGGTACTAACTTGGATGTTGCTCGAAGACTGTGACGTAGAAGCCTGTGGATTCATCGGTGGTTGCAATGTAGTAGCTTGGCTGTTGGAAGCCGGTTGTACCATAGGAATGGATGCGTTTGCAAGAGAAGTGGGAGGTCGCAGGGTTAGACATGGCTGCGAGAGAGAAGCCGGTATTTGGGAGGGAGGATGCGCAACCGGCAGCGGTTCAGGGAGAACAGGGGTTGATGGAGCACTGGAACTTGTCATCTGGGAATTGTAGGACATCTTCCGCGATAAAAAACAACAGGGAAAAAAGTGGTATGTGTGTATATGCTCAACTCGAGACGCAGATGGTTGGGCAAGAATTATCCAAAAGTTTGGGGCTGATACGGGAGTATGGTAGCTACTGAAAAATTTGCCCCACGTTGGGCGCCATTTGTAAGGTCGAAAACCGGTAGCCTTAATCTTTCCTCCCTTCGGCGTTGCTCAGTCCGTTGAGGGGTAGGTTCGGCGTCGAAATAAAAGATACACACATACCACAAAATTAAAAGGCTTTTATTCTACACCCAAATAATAAATCAAAAACAATTCAAAATTTAAATTCCAAATACAATAGGCCAGTTAAATAAATACAACTCATTAACAAATTTATAATTAACCGTCTAATTAACAACTAAAGAATAATTCAATCACTAGGGAAGGGAATAGGTGAGGTTAGGGACCTGGACCAGGAAAAGGGTAAGGGGGCGGCTATAGGGTACTACGACGGTCCTTGCGGACCACCACGGCACGGTAGCCACACGGAAGGGGATGGGGTGCGGCTATATGACACTACGACGGTCCTTGCGGACCACTACAGAACAGTAACCACACGGAAGGGAATGGGGTGCGGCTATACGACACTACGACGGTCCCTGCGGACCACTACAGCACAGTAACCACACGGAAGTTGAGTGATTGGGCCTGTCACCGAAATGACCCCAAAAATCGCTGAGCAGACTGCACACACAACTTTGTCACGGATCAGAGATAGTCGACGAAGGAGACGGTTGGCGACACACCAAGACCAAATTACAAGCAAAACAAGCCCCTTCAATTTGGTGTCACTGCTATTTATTAATTTCTCCCCTTCCACGGCCACGACCAATCACAGCTCTCGTTGAAACGTACGTGGTGGGAATTATACTGGCGGTCGGCTTATCATCCGCTCATTACTTATAATTATCAATGGTAAAATACTAGCCTGTGGGAAAAAAGATAAAGTGGAAAAAAGGCGCGGTTAAATGAGCTTCATATTGATATAAGTCTCGCCGTGGTCGGGGAAAAATTGGGATCCCAAAAGAATAAACAAATGAAATTTATGACTATTAATTAATAAAATTACTTAGGGGGTGTCGATTGGAAATTAGGGGGGCAAACGCAATGGGAAGCGACATTTTTAAGTTAACTCTTAAACAAAATTAATTCAAAGTTTTTAAATTGTTAAATTTTGTATATAAAGATCGGACGTTAAAATGCTTGACCTCGCGCGTCTTCAACGAACGTACACTAGATAATGTTCAGGTGTCGGTCTAATTTAATAATGGTTAATTTTCTTTACAAATACAAGATGAAAAAAATTGCTGAAGGCCTAAAGGACAAAATTCCAGGTACAAACAAAAGAAGTAGGGACATTGGGAATGCAGTGCCAAAAGAACGGAAAATAAAAGGGAAACGATGCGGATTCGGGGCAGCTCAGAGCCTGGATCTTACGATTCATAGAACTCTGAGCCGTGGAAAAAACCACATCGTTACATCGCTATGCAAATTAAGAATTAGCCCGAAAAATTTTGGTATCTTTGTCCATGTTCCATATTAAAGTAAAGCTACGGATTGTTAGGGCAGTTTGGTGCGGACTGTCCTAACAATCTGTGGATTAAGATGGGTAGCGAAACATATGTCTGTTGTACTTAACATAGAGCGAGTCGATAACGTACGTATTATCGTGATAATGTCAATGTTTTTCAATTATTCTTATTTTAAATTTTTTGATGTTATTTTCATTGACTCTAACGATCAAAGGTATTTTACTTATATTTTGTAGCAAATACACTAATACTATGTGTTAGCCACTATGGTGAAGCCGAGAAGGTTATTAACGCTAAATTAATGATCGTTTTGAATGAGTCGGTGCGTCATTCGCTTAAGATTAATGCGGTAAATCTAAGTGTATTCTACTTGGTAGCCGAGTTTCTATATAGCCAAGACTTGTCTGACATCATCAGTATTCAGATGGGTGGACAGATACTTGAGAAAACTAATCAGTGGTTAAATGCTTGGGTCTAGGTGTCGATAGCGATCCGAGATTTGACAAACAAGTCTCGGGGTTGTTTCAATAGGCGTATGGCGCTCTTAAACCGTTAAATGGATGAAAATCTGTACTAAACCCCCGTTTGAGTAGGATGCTTTGCAACTTCCTTGTTTTATCTTGTTTGGCCCAAATGAATGTAAGGATGATTCAGCTAGTGCAAAATGCCTGATTTTGTTTTATTTACGAAATAGGGCGTAGAGTACAAGTAGCCCATGCACTGAAATTTTGTAGATGGATGAACATGGTTAGACGCAGGTATTACCGTATATGCTGGCTGTTTTTTACAAAGTAATACGAGTTGGTATACCTTCATACTTGTTGAGCTTGAGGTTGTGGGGTGATATCAACAGTATTTATATTAGACGCCCTAATTTGCTCCACTTCTTCACCGGACTGCCGTATTTGAACGTTCGTTTTAGTATAACATCGTTAATCGTTAAACCATTGATTGAGGAAGTTAATTATTTGAGGCCACTGCTGAGGTCTCACGTATAGGAGATAACGACTTGATCTGCATTTTGTTCTCGCTCGCTTCACGTCATTTCATGTCATTTCGCATCATTTCATGTCATGCCATACGTCCATTTTAATTTTATCATATTATTATTATTATTTGATCTGTCTACTCGTTAAACG
Source organism: Malthinus flaveolus (assembly GCA_950108345.1). Classification (NCBI taxonomy): domain Eukaryota; kingdom Metazoa; phylum Arthropoda; class Insecta; order Coleoptera; family Cantharidae; genus Malthinus; species Malthinus flaveolus. The sequence goes on from OX467285.1 coordinate 58,202,215, forward strand.
TTATGCCTAAGTCGCTATAGAGCGAAGGGTCCAGTATAGGGTTATCGTGTATCAGCTGAAAAGTAATCCTAGCTTGCACACATTTTAGACTTTAGACTACTATTGATTCTTAGATTCGATGGGTGCGTGACTCGGTGAATTGGCCACCCGTTTTTAACCCAACAATTGCGGATGCGGAAGTACTCTCTTATCTATAAAAAATAAATTGCGGGGTTTAGAAATTTAGATTTCGAAACGACTACGCTACTACTGGAAATTGCAAAAATTACTTCTATTCTATTTATTTGCTTTGTCAACCAAACGTCTATTCAAATAAAATAGAAATAATGTATTTTTTATTGTGTTGTAAAATTACCATAACTGAAAACGTTTTTGTCACTTTCACGATCGTTTCTGTGTGATGGTAAGGAAAGTAAACGAAGCTCGACTAAGGAAAATAGGATGCTCGTATAAAATTTGGGGGTTACAGTATGTTGTTATAAGTAAAATGCAAAAGAATGAAAATTTAACCTCGTTTCTTCTTTTATTTTTGATAAAGTTTTAAAAACCAATTGTCCCGGTTATTACTTACTTCCTTTTTCTCGCAATTTAAATATTGACATAAAACGTAAATTACGTTCCCAAACAAATAATTAAAACTGGAATTACTTTAGACAGAATATTAAGATAATTGTTTGAAATATCAACTTTAATTAGCGCGCAGTTGGAAAATGCATAAAATTATAAACATCAAAAATTTTCAAGTACCTACGTCATTCTATTGTATTAACAATTATTGTTGTTGTTTTAGGCTCACGAGTAAATATCAAAGCAGTTGAAATAATGGTCATGCAAAAATAATTCGTACACATCGCACTCTAAAATAAACACTAGAAGTACAAGAAGTAAACACAACGAGTTTCAACCCTGAATACATTATACCAAGTAAAGAATTTTCAAGCACCTACGACAAGATTGACATCTTGAAAACAAAGGACGTGTAGATTTTTCCGAGTTTAATAAAAAAGAAAATAGTGCTCGTGCATTTGCAATTAAAAAGACGCGGAACTAAAATATTGAAACTCGTTTGTCGTATTCAAACATAGTGGAGTGGACAAGAGAAGAACCTATGGACTTGGATGGTGATTCTGAGGAAATAATGCGATCAGAGGAGGAAATGACACGTGATAGGCCATCAGGTGCATCCTCTGCAAACCACAATCATTACTCAAGTAAGTGTTTATATTGTTTTTTAGTCGCTACATTTATTTGATAAAGATGAACTTTTAGTTAGACCGTGTTTTTAATCTACCGTGATGTCGTTCTACATTACGAGTAATTTCGTTTCAGATTACCCTCGATATCTCTTTTATATAATTTAAATTTTCTCTTTAAAAAGACAAGCTTATTTTGCTCAATACATTTGTTAATTAATAAAATAGCTACTGGTAAGTAAGTAGCTGGTACAGTACAGGAAAACAGAACTAAGGACCGCTGGTTCGATTCCAAGACTTGTCGTGTCACTTTGGTGTTGTTGGCTTTATAGGACGTACGTGTTCCTTGGGATTACGTGGGTTCCTATTATTGGTAATAGCCGTAAAACATTTAGCATCTTATAAGTTATTAATGCCACGATGACCATTAGAAATTTGACTCATACATTTAACTTCAAGGATTGCTACATTTTTAAGTTTAATTTCAACCGCTCTTCTTGGGCCTGACCTAGTTTAGTAATTTTTGATTTCTTTATTTGAGTGTGCCTATCAAAGGCTTTAAATATATAAATATACATTTCCTACGCAGAAATAAACCACGGCAATAAACTTAAAAGTGATAATTCATTTACTAATAGGCCAATAGCAAATTTAGTGTTTTAAACATTTATTTTTGTTGCAAGAGCCAAAATACAAAATGAAACATAAAATATAAATTTGCGTAGGTAAGTAGTTTCAAGGATGTGGTTGTAGTTGTAGGTTGCTTTCATAATAATTGTATGTTTATCAAACTTTGTTCATTATTACGGAAGTTATTACTAAACTCATGAAACCGAATACATCGTGGAAAAACTTAGGCTATTTATGAATGAAAATTTACTACACACTTAACATTATACGTTCTAAAAAGTAGACATTGGTACTTTTTTCTAAATTAAAGGACAGCATCTAAAGTGCAGTATTTAAAAAATGTTTGAATGATGACGGAACTACAATTTTTTTTACTTTAACGTATGTGCTATGCGCACTTTGGCGTCGTCCTTTTTTTGCGGAGGTAGGAGAAAAATCTTCACGCACGAAGACCACCACCAGCAGTCCGCACTGGTGGCTGTGTGGGATTTTTACCCAGTAAAAAACTCCTCCTCGAGGGACCATCGAACAGTACCTGGGACCGCTTGCGCATAACATCAGGTACAGCCGGTAAAAAAGTTAAAATAAATTTTTTTTAGGTGTTGAATAAAAAGTAGTTGTTTAAGGACTCGCAGACCGACGCGGTTGACCGTAGCACCGTAGACCGTAGCAGCCTTATAATCAGAGTATCACAGATCTAAATATTTGTTCTTGAAAATATCACAGTTCTAGTCTCTTTATTTTAAATACAGTAACAACATGTTAAAACTTGGTTGCAAAATATCACAGATGACGCAATCACATAGAATCCTCAGTTCCACCATTTTGCCATCACAGTAAATTATATAGCCCAATAACAGCTTCAGTCTGCTATAACTCAGTTTTATCAATTTGTTAATTGTCCGCAGATACCCATCACAGCAGGTTATGTATATATCACAGTTTTTGTTAACTTGATTAAGGTTACAATCACAGGGTCAGTCCACTTTTAAAAATTTAACTACCATTATCACAGTTCAATCACTTAGTACACTACATATCGCCTTATTACTTTATATCGCCGTCTTCATTTAGCTAATCGACAAATCAGCTCAGTTTGTAGCGAGTTGCTCTGCTCGCTCATCCTTTTCTTTTGAGGTTCATCCGCCTCTCTCTGCTCCGCTCCGTGTGACAGCCTCTAAGTGTGTGCTCGCTGCGTTTGTCTGTCTGCTGTAGCTATCTTGGTTGCTGGCCACAACCTTTCACCACTTCTGTGCCCCTCAGTTCCACATATCCGGCAGCGTGGCGCATTTGAACATCTTCTAGCCGTGTGCCCCATTTGGCCACACTTAAAGCAGGCTTCCGGCTAGTTTTTTGGGGCCTTGCAATTTACGGCAAGATGCCCTTGCTTGAAGCAGTTAAAGCATTTTTGGATGTTGCGAGCTTCCTATACTCTACATCCCATCCATCCTATGCTTATCCTGTTTCTTTTTAACACGTAGAGCGCGGCTTCCACAGTCAATTCCGCGAATGCTGTCTCCCCTTCTTTGGTGTTTGGTATAGGAATCTTAATATCTACCTCCGTGTATGGGCTGTTCTCCAAGGCTTTCCGCAGCCCTGCTTGAATGTCTTGGGAGTCCTGGTGTGCCATCAGATCTTTGATGAAGATCGTTTTCTTTTTCTCTATCATGGCTGCCTTTACCTGCCCACCAAGATTTTGTTGTAAGCTGGTTTTAAAGGATTCCCTCGACTCTTTAGTTCCCTCCGTGGTAACACTGATGCCTCCGCGTGGGTTTTCCCTAATTCTTCTTATTGTAATACCAGTGCCCCGAATGTCTACTTTGCTTTGGAGTTTTTTTAGTAGGTCTGCATATGTGCAGTTTTGGTTATTGTCTGTTATATGTAGTGCTTCTCTATTTTCATTCCTTTTTGGGTTTGTTGTCCCTTCTACGCTTTGTGTCGGTGACTTGTCCTGTTGGTATATTTATGTAAACCGTGATATCAGAGATTCTGAAAGCAATGTCAAAGAGCTTCCGTTGCATGGTGATTTCCATACTATTAATTTTTGGTATTCATACTGCTTTTTTTCCATTGTCTTCCAAACTCGCTTTTAATTGATTCATGGTTTAGAATATGTCTTCTGCTTCAGTTCCCCGTGGCTGTATTTTGTATATCATTTTGATGTTTTCTTCTGTTTCACCGTTTCTTCTAAGTTTAATTGTCTCGATAATGTAGTCGATTTCATTTCCCTCCAGTAACCGCAGCTCAGGGTATCTTTCGAAGTATTTCTTGACAATACCTTTGTTACTGTCTGCCTCGGCTTCGCTGATGAAAACTGCTAGCTCCGTAGATTTGTTAGCTGTCAGCGGGTCTCCTTCTACAACTTGCGTGTTTAAGTACGCAAATTAAAGGGCAGCATCTAAAGTGCAGTATTTAAGAAATGTTTGAATGATGAGGGAACTAGAATTTTTTTTACTTTAACGTATGTGCTATGCGCACTTTGGCGTCGTCCTGTCGAGCAGAAACTTTTAAAATCGTATTCTTTTCTTCAAAATTAGAAGTTTCCTAAATATTTAAAAAATTTAAATGAAATCCAACTTTGTTCAAGGAAACTAATACCAAGTTTGTAATATTTAACAACGAATTAAGAAAATTCCTGCAGTTAAAATTTTGAACAACTAACGAAACAAAAAATACAACCAAAGTTTTTTTTTCATTTTCAACTTTACGCCGGTTGTGAAAATCAATATTTCTTGCAGTTAATTATAAAGTGTGCTTTGCCTTTGAATAAATATACTCCCAGGAAAGTTTCTAAAGGTTTTCACTAAAAAAAGTTGATTAAGGTGTATTCTTACGAGCACAAATGAGATGTAAAATTGCGATAGAAATGTACTTATTAGTTTAATAAATAATAAATTCGCTTGATACAATTTTCCTACTTTTTGTTTAACCAACAGACCAGGAGATTTATAACGATGATTAAAATTGGGAAAAAATGCAGTCGAGATTATTACGAATCTTCATTTGCTATGGCAAAATGGCAAAATTGTAGGTGCGATTCACCTTTTTTATTCCTTGACAAAAATCTAAAAACGTTTTTGAAATTATAAAAAATTTCCCATTTTGCACTTTATTTGGCTTTTCTGCTTATTTTGTGATTTTATTATTTTAAAAAGCGGCTGAGAATTTTTGTTAATGTTAGTTTTTCTTTATACGGATATAAATGAATTCGTGTCACAGCATCACAAATTGTTAGGGTGCGTAGGGTTGTAGGGGCTTAAATTGACCAACTTTTAATAAGAAACTCTTACCCGGAATTCTTATCAAAACGTTCCAAACAACGCCTGGTATTTTAAAAGAGCGCACCAGTGCTCCGGAGTTCGGAGGTCCAATGTTTGCATCGAAGTTGGTGGTCACCACTTTCAGCTCAGTCTACGCGTTTCAGAATAAGTAACGGTTTCTTATTAGGAGTTGATATACAGGGTGCTAATTAAGTATGCACACAAACTTTAAAGAATTAATATTTGATTAATTTTAAGACAAAAATTTCATGTAAGCACGAGTCCGCAACGGTTTTGTCTTATAAATACGGGGTGTTAAAATTTGATATAAGACAAATATACTATTTTGAAAAAAAATTTAAAAATTCTATAGGGGAAAGTGGCAATAAATCGACGTTTTATGAAACGGACATGCAAAATACAAATAAAAGTATATAACATTATAATATTTTATATTTTGAAACGGTACAAATGATGTCTCCAAGTCAAAATTTTTATCTAATTCGGTAGATAGTTTTTTAAATACTTGCAAAACGCATTATTTTGCCCTTGATTTTTAAAGGGAATTACGGGGTTACAAAGCTTCAGATACTCCCATAACATTACAAAAAATGATTGTATTGAGTTATTCTTATCATCCCTGAAAGTTTCTGACGTCGATGATATAAATATTTGGCTTATCGGGCACTGTCCGTAACATAACACCAGAGTTTTTCTCTGTTAGTTAGTTTTACTCATTGATATGTTTTTTGTATGAACTAAATTAAAATAGCCATTTGCACTAATTTTGTCAGTTTGGTTGCTGACAGCTGTTTCGATACACTGTATCATCTTCGGAGCGGGTTTTTAACTTAAAAAAAAATTATTGATATGTCTTTAGTATGTCACGAAAAAGTTAGCCGAATTTATGTCTTGTTCAGAAAATACAACAATTTGAAATAAATGTCTGTTTCCTTGCCAGTGTCAGGAAGTATTTAATTTCTAGCAATTGTTAAGGCTCGTGTCCACTAGCAAGTAAAAGTTTCACAAGTTAGGTCTGAGAACAGGTGCATACTGTATAAACCACGTGTACACGGCACATAGAGTAAAACTGCTGCAAGTATACAATCGCACGATTTGCTAGTGTACACGTGCGACTTGGCAAGACCGACTCGGGCAAATACTTTCGGAGCTGTTCCAATGGTTAGACAACAAGTTTTCAAATTATTTATAAGAAGGACGGAAGACTTTACTGTCACAACGAAAGTTGACCAAACAATTTTTTAGAAGTGCTGTGGCATTCTTTTAAGCATTACTGGACTGGTCAACTGCGTCCATATATCTTAAAATTGTAAACCCTTATTACTACCCTCAGGTAGTAAAATACGAAGCAACTTTGGAATGATTGACAGTTCTCGACAAAAATTTTCGCAAGTAAATAAATCTTTTCGGTGTGAGAGGTACAAATTTGGTCGACCCCTAATTTGCAAGTGTTCATGGGCGTTTTGCCAAAACCGAATAAAGCAAAACTTTCGGAACAGTCCCGAAAGTTTTTAGCAAGCGTACAAATTACTGATATACAAGATGAAAGAAAAACGTCTTTGAGCGAGCAAAAGATACTTATTTGATAAATGAAACTTTTGAATTGTATCCCAAGCAAAAAACGAATAAAAAAATAAGCCACATTGGTGAAATTAGCGCAACTGTTTGAAAGGACTGAGATTCAACGGAGATTACATAATTTTAAGGAAATAGATAAACCAGGAATGAAAGAAAATTCAAAAAAGTAAAAGTGGCCAAAAGACAGACGAGTTACGTATTCTTGGGAATATTTTGATGTACTTATGATTCACTTTCATTTGGTCCTCTTTTGTACTCAAGTACCTAAATACTAAGATTTACGACAAGCTTTGAAGTCGGTATTTCGACAAACAAAGTGGTCGATAACAAAAAAAAACTTTTGCTTTCATCAAAGACTTGATCTGCAAATCAATTTCGTTTACTCCACAATTAAAAACAATGTGTAAGTATATTAGTAACATCAAAATATGTATACTAATTATTACGGACTAAATTAAAATTTTCACCGTGCGTTTCTTTTTTTACACGATGTGTAGAAACAAATAATATACGTAGTGGAAATGCACGGTTATGATTTAAAAAATATAAATTTTTTTAACTTACTGCTCAAAAGTAAATAATATACACTATATAGTCTTGATAAAGACTGATTTGTTTGAAAGAAAAGTAGCACATAAAAACCAAAAATCACTTAGAAGCTGTAGTTGATACGTATGATACGAATTATCCAACACAACTAAAACTCATTCCAATTTGACTTCAACTTTATTTTCAAATTTAAATTTGGTAATTCTTAGTAAATTGACATACACCTATACAAAATTTGTGTGCAAATGGATTGTAGGGGATTAAATAAATGTCTTCCCAAAATTTAAAAGATAATTTCCAAAGCTCTTTGTAAATCGATGAGTTTTATGGTAGGTATACTACCTGCTCCTTTCTATAGCCGGAGATATTTCAATAAAGACGTGTACACTTGAAACCACAAAAGCTACTTGCTATAGTAATTTGTGTAGAGTAAATTCGATAAAAACGTAAATTGTGTGTACACGGCTACGCAAGCAGTGTCTGAAAAATCTATCACAAGTTGCTTGCTAGTGGACACGAGCCTTTAGCGAGAAATATGCCAACTAGATTTTAAAATTCGTGGGGGTAGAAGTTTAAGCCAATACCTACAAAGCCAGCGAATACCGTTCGCATGTATTTTATAGATCTTAAAAGTATTTTTTTAAAGAAATTATTGCATAACCTCAAGTTTTTTTAACCGAGTGTAGTACTTGTCATTAAAAAATCATTTTTCACAAACATATAAATGCCTTGATGATTGTTTCAAGCTTCAACTCATGTACCCTTGTATGTCAGAAATTAAAGACTTCCTGACACATCATGCCCATAATGTTTTAAATTTTATTTTTATAGGACCTATCTGCCATCAGATTTTAACACGCCCTGTGTCTAGAAAAAGAGCTGTTGCGGACATGCGTATACGATCTTTTTGTTTTAAAATTAATCAAGTTTGTGTTTTTGTGTGCATAGTTAATTAACACCTGTATTTTTAATCCTGCACCCACTCTACAAATGCGCAACACGGATTCATTAATATCTTTACATTATGCTTTCAAATTGGTTAAATTACAGGCATGCAAAAGCATGAACTTAAGTTTTTTTACATAAATCGAGATTTGGAGGAAATAAAAATCTTTTTAATTGTTGGTAAAGCAAAATAAAGATTTACTTTGTCACAGCGGGATCAAATAGGGCAGACTTTAATTTTTATGGTTTTTATATTATCTAGTTATTTGTGGAGTTCTAGTGATGACATTAATACGTACCTAATACCCCTGATATTTAATTAAGAAAATTGAACTCTACTTTTACAACCTTCAAAACTTTTTATTTTCACAAGTAAGTTTCTATCTATCTACTGCTAGCTTAAAAATAAGAAATTTTCTATTATTTAGTTACTAAAACTGTCTTCAAGCTTTTAGTTTTATCTCTTACCTTATTAATACTTTAGGCTGACTTTAATTATATTACTTAAAGAACTTAGGTAATTATCTTCTAGTTTTGATAAATATTTATAGGATATAACTCACTTTTACTTTTACCCTCTATTTTTCGGCATTCATTAATTTATTTTTCTTTTAAGTCAAAAACAATTGATAAATGAGTATACTTTTTATTTCTATTTTAGCGCTTTCGTAATGTAATCAAAAAACTTAGCGCTTACTTCTTTTGTTGCAACTTCAAAGTCGACCTAAATCTTAAAAAAACAGCTCGGTTGCGATTGAAAAACTTTTGTAAAGATTTAGAGTAATTGTTAAAAATAAATTTATAAGTCGGGGATTTTTGAGTCAAAAATCGGTTTCAATGCGCCCTGAGAAGTTAGTAAGGCTTGGGCATAAAAATTCTGTCAGTCTGTAACCACTACGATATATCTCAAGCAGGTATTATTTTATTAACTATGACGCCAGTGCAGGCCTCCTACATAAAAATTAAAGATATACCTGTATAGGTGTATAGTGTATACGTAGGTAAAAGCTTAATATTTTATTCTGTACAAAAAAGAAAATACATATTATCTTAAATTCCTCTTATAAAGAGCTTTCAAATCAACTATCACATGACATATTGTTCTGGTTTAAAAAGAAGTCGATGGCGTAATATATCTCAAATTTACACGAAAATTATAAGGCTTCGCTAATGCTCTATATAAAACGATCAAAATCTTTTATTTAAGTTTTTTTAAATGTTCTCAAATCTTACTAAATTATTACGTTATATTAGTATTTTCGAGCCAAACTCTTAATTATAAAACTTTTTTCATTTGCTTTTATCATTTTTGTGTGCTTATTACGGTGGTGACAATAAATCAAGCTTTTTTTTGGTTTTTCTTCAAAAGTTTAGCTTTTCAAAAACAATTAAAAGGGTTGGTAATATCTTTATTTATACTGAAACTCGCTAGTTATTTCTTTTTATATCCTTTATATATAAATATTTGAACAGTGGTATAAAATACGTGTTTATAACAATTTATGCTTGTATAAAACATTTAGACCTTTTTATATGCATTCGTACAAACTTTGTTTAGTATTAATAAAAGTTATTTTATTACCTTTCGAACTGAATGTAAATTTTTTGGGAAATTTCCCAATAAGTTATAAATTTTGTAAATGTGTGGTTAAGAAAAATAGTTTTAGTTTCGAAAAGTTCTTTTTTATTGTATTTTTGTTTATTTATTATCATTTTGCTTATTGTTTTCTTTTATTTATATTTTCATATCTATAAAAATCAGGGATGTAGGTATATCTTTTATTTTATTTCACCAAAAATTCAATATAAGAGGAAATTTTGTTTATTTTTCGAAAATGGTAGCAAATAATCATGTGCAACGTACTCACAAGAAATGTATGGATTTTAAGTAGGTATGTCTTCATACCTATATGAAACAATGCTCAAAGTATTTTAATTAAAACATAGAATGAAGCGTCTTAACCCTCATGGTACCATACAAATTTACAACTTATACCTACCGCACGGGGTACCCGGGTACCCTGCATGTTTTATATGGAGAATAAGTAGTAATACAGCTAATTAGTTTATATTTAGGCGATATTAATTACTATTGCAACTTGCAAATGTATTATTTTGTAAATTATAATTTAAAAAAAATTAAAATAACAATTTTTGTTTTCAAATTGGAGCGGTTTTGTGAAGACATGGCGTCGTCGGCGTTTACAACGGAGTTTATGTTATATTACTCTGCAATATTTTTACAAATAAACCCTGTGTCGGCACGTGCTTTATTTCGACAGTGCCCAGAAGACAATTGTTAGTTTCCCACGCCTTTTTACCTAATCCAAAATTTATTTATAACCAGCAAATGACTATTTGCGTCTCAAAAGTAAAGCTGTTTTGTGAAGATAACATGCGCTTTCTGTGGGCATAGCGTCGTGGACATTTACAACAGGGTTTATTTTTATTTTGTACTGCAACATCTTTCCAAATAATCCGTGTCCAGAAACTTAGAAATAATTTTTGTTAAAAATCACCCTATTAGCTGCCTTCAAAATCAAATCAACGTAGGGAAATTTTAAAAGATTTAGGAAAAACTCTTTGTATGCCATCCATACTAGATCGAAGTATATAGGATCTATACTAACTAAACTAGGGATTAGGGATTAAGGATTATGAACTAGGGAACTAAAGGATTAATTATTCAATTTTATTTTGATAAAAATTGCATTGTTATCATTTCTTGGCGTCAAAGTAAGCATTACAAAACCACAGCCACAAATAAACGTTCAAGAACGGGATAAAACTGAACGACTGAGGGTAATTGGTTGTTGCATAATTTGGAAGAATGGTGAAAAGATGCCAAACAGGAAAACGAGGAAGAGATGAGAGAGTTGTAAAAATTTTGTCTGTGATGGGCATATCTCACCGACTTCCATTAGATCTAACGATTGTGCAAGTTCAAAAGTTCATCACTAACTTTTTTTGCGATTTCTAATTATAATAATTATTGTTTATAATAATAATAATAATTTATAATATAAAAATGTGTAATATAAATGGATAATTCGAATACTTCTACTTTTAATTGATTGATTCCCCATGAAATACAAGCAAATAACAGCGAGGTACCCGGGTACCCCATGCGGTAGGTTTAAGGTGTAAGTTATTAAATTACAAAAATATCCCATCTCACTTAATTTTTTTGTGCCCCTCTAATATTTTCGTATAAAGAATTAAATTTTACAGGATGTCAAAGAGTCTCAATAATATTCCTTTAAAATAAAAAAAGTTATAGGCTTTTAAACTCAAAAAAGTACCCGGGTACCCCGTACGGTAGCTTTAGGGTTAAGATTCAGAAACTAATTTTGGCCATTTCAGTTACGTTATGAAAGTTACACAAGGTTATCTTGGAGTCTTCCACTAAAGGTATAAAAGTATATATTATGAATTACATGACCGGCTCTCTTGGTAACTCGCAGTACTGAGAATACTGGGATAAGTTCCTTTCTTATAACTAGAAAATTAAAACTTTTCACTGGTTCCATTACAGAAAAGTGCGGTTCATTTTTGTAAGTCCCGGTTACGTGGCTTGATGCCCCCAAGAAGGTTGTAGTGGTATTTCATCAACGAAATCCGAGAAATTAAGCCAAGACTTCTGTGACCATACTTGTAACTCCACGGTGTCGTTATATGGTCAAATCCCCACTACACTGCCGTGTTAAGCCCAAGTGTCGTAACTGACAAAAATAAAGTTCAGAGATATAAGCATTTTTACGTTTTATCGCAGGCCTTGGAACAGTTTTGGTTTACCAAAAAAGCAAATACTTGAAAAATTATTAAATAATTGTTCAATTTTAGATATAAGAACATGAAAATTGTATAATAATTCTAAAACCGACTTTTGATAGATACGACAGTTTGTCATCATGACATTTTTATCATCCCAAAGTGAAAACGGCAATTTGAACCTAACGATTTGATAATCTGATTATATTTATTATAGATAAATGAATGACAGGTGTGTGTTATATGGTTATAAAAAGTCTGTAGATTTGTTTATATTTGTTAATATATAGTATAACGGATATTCTCATTTCGACCCTACACAGGCAACGAACAGATTATTATCAACGGCTTTAATACAAAATTTTAATTATCTGCGTTTATGAGTGTTGCTGTTAATGCTGAGTTTAAGAAAATTAATAAGGGACATAAGGGTACATCAGATTGAAGTATTAAACACACTGTATGTATAATTTATATAGATTCGTTTTAGATAGTAATGACCCTGTCCCTCTCAAACTAGTCGTCATGAAAAAATTGTTAAACGATTATCCACACTTTCACTAGTTCATTGAAATTACTTTAGTTAAGTTTTACGTGTGAGTGGTTTGTTTATGCGTGCTCACGCGTGATGCATTTTCACGGTCACTCATGTCAACACTACGAGGGTTGAATGAATCTAGTAATTTTAAACATTTTCAGCTAAATTTAGTTCAGTAATATTTTTAAAAGGTTTACTCTTATTCGTTCAAAATCATTTTTGAAATCAATTTCGGGCATTTTTACGGATTTCTTGTTACATTAAAATAAAATTTCATATTTCATCCAATTTGAGGTTAGGTTACTCGCGTGAACTGTGATTTATACATTTTAATAAGTAGAATGGTATTCTGTTGCCTACGGGTATACGAGTTCCTAATTATTGTTCCTTTTAGTTACTCTCCTATAATAATTTTTTGGATAATTAACCATATTTTATTGCTGCAGGTAGTAAAAGGGTTTACGAGAGATTTCAAGATTCTAACCTTATAAAATTTCGCTCAAATGCTCAAACGCTCAACGCTCAAACGCTATATCGAACATCGAAAGATTAGTTTAGCACCTAAATGCGCTCGTTTTGTTCCATTCAGATATACGAAACAACAATTTCATAATGCATACACCAATTCTTTACCGACACTTTTTTTGAAGTTAAAGAGTATTAGAACTTTATTAAATTTTCATTTCGTCTCCACGGTACGTTACGTATAATAAAATTATAATTATCTCCCAAGCCAAGCTTAATTAAGATCAAAACGCTTGGTACTAAATATACTGCTCTTTTCAATTACGAAATTATGTCGGAGTTTACTTTATAGTCCGTAAATATATTCATCAACTATTAGAGTGTGTGAATGCTAAATCTTTCATTTGCTCTATCCAATAAAATATTTAAAGGCGTTTGTTTACACCAAACTTGATGGATTTTTGAATGTGAAAAAAATGTTATTTAGATTACGATAAAGCTTTTATTAGAATTTTCCTTGTCATCTACTACCTTCAATAAATCGGCATGTTCTCTTTCAAGGAGGAGGATATTGAATAATATCGAACAATGAAAATAAAATTGTATTTATAAGGTTTAGCATAATAATGAGAATAGTACGTGTGTTTTTTTACTTCTCCATTTATTTTTGGATACAATCTAATTTTGATGTTTCGTACTTACACAGAAAGTTTGTATGTTTTTTGAACATTTGTAATTAAAAAACACATTACGAAAACGTATCTGCAAAATTTTTAATTAAAACGCATTCTTAAAAATACGGTAGTCAACCGTTGTTTAAATCCACATACATATTTACAAACTTTTTTCCACTAAGTTTTTTGAATGTGATTATAATATATTTTCAATTTTCACCGGGCATTTTTACTATCTAAACAGAAGAATTCAACAATCAAGCTCAACACTTCCGCCCACACAACACAAATTGGACACTAATGCACGAATATACCAAATATTCTAAAATTAAGATTTAAGTCCTGTTGTTTTTGTACAAAAATCAAAATACAACACTGTTGGGTCTTTTATATCCACGCATAAAGGAGTTATGCACATACAAGAAGTGAGCTTTTCTAAAAATTGATCTATCAAGCTTTTGTGAACGTGAAACTTTATAACATTGAAAAAATATTCAAATTTCACAAAGTACATTTTTTAATAAAATTCCTCGAGCTTATTTTTTAATATCAAAGAAACCGAACAACAAAAATACCATCTTTATTATTATTAGAAGGCCATTAAGGAAAGTTGTAAAAGTTAGAAAATCATCAAGAGGTATTAATTTGCGCCTTTCACTCTAGATCTAGAAGTTTTCTTTAGAAATAGTAGCAGGTGCCATTTTCTCAAACTCCTTATGGATACTAACTTCGCGCTTTTAATAAGTACCAGATGTTTTTGTGTCAGTTGTTTTAATATCGGTTATTAGGTGATGCTTTATTTACGTGAAAAAAATTCAAGAATGTCGGCGTATTCGTATAACAACCGAAATTGGATGACTGCGCGATGAGATGAAAAATTTCGAATTTAATTTAATTTTATGATTTTAAATTGGCAATTTTTTGTAACTATGAGAGGTAGTTTACGTGTTTTTCCCCCTCGTGCGTTTATAAAGCTGCTCAAAGATTTTTTCATTTATCGTCGCGAGTCGCGAGTTCATAAGAACCGCGTTGAGACGTCGTTTACTAAACTTTCTTCTATGTATAATTAAGTTTCTAATTTTTTATATTATGCCCTATAACGCAGTACAATGAGAATGAAAACGTATTGTATAAAAATAACATTGTTGTGAAACAAAGTACTGAAAAATCGACTATCGTAACATTTTTTATTCGTATTAGAACGGATAGGCCGAACAAGAACAACAGACAAGACCTGAAGGCTTGTGTCTGCTACAGTTAAGAAGTCTGAAAATAATTGAAAACCCCCTTTATAATTGATACCTGGATACCCACAGGGAAAACAAATTTGTCAAACTTATGAAAGAAATTGATAAGTCTGTAAAAGTAGAAATCGTTTACCTACCCTTTTGCTTCGAGTTTCTTTATAACTTAAATTTTCGTAAGCAACTTCAAATTTTCCCATCGTTAAATCTACCCTACCAATAACGATCAAATTTTATGACGATTTTTACCAATATTTTCTTAATATACTCTCAAAATTTCAAGTCAATCGGTTCATCAGTTTTTAAGAAATATTTTTTGGACCTTTTTTATTTCGAGTTTCTTTAGAACTTAAGATTTCATAGGCAACTTCAAATTTTTCCATCGTTAAATCTACCCTACAAAAATCGATCAAATTTTCTAACGATCTTTACCACTATCTTTTTGATATACCCTCCAAATTTCTAGTTAATCAGTTGATTAGTTTTGTAGAAATATCTTTTCGAACTCCTTTGCTTCGAGTTCGTTTAGAACTGAATTTTTCATAGTTTTAAATTTTTACATCGTCAAACTAGTCTACCAGTCGTCATCAAATTTAATGACGTTAATTACCATCTCTTTTTTGATGCACCCTAAAAATTTCAAGTCAATCGGTTTATTACTTTTGAAGAAATATCTTCTCGAACTCCAACGGTCTACAGTTTACATCTACGTAGTATTCCCTATTAGACTGTGGCCCATCGTGAAGATTCGTATAGAATTAAGTTGGATCGTAATGTACTTTTAAATGTTGTATCCCATCTCGGAAAGAAGAAAAAAACACAGTCAAATTCTTTAACATTAAAATAAAACTCGCTAGGTAATACAATTTCGAGATTGCATTTCGCAAGTGCCATATCAAAAACAAATAAAATAGAAAATTATCGTTAAATTAAGCAATAATTTAAACGACTTAAAATTTATGAGGACAAACTATTATTTATGTTCAACACAAAATGGCTAAATTATTTTAATATTGTGGGTGTTTAACAGTTTAATATATCACGCCTTTATGATATACAACAAAAATGAAATATAAAATTATTAAATGTCATTCTTCTTCAGCTCGTGATTATTCCAAACTTTTTAATACGCTTCGTGACAAAGTAAAATTTTTCGGAAGGATTAATTATAAAATTACGAAATTACTTACTACATAAAATGTATAATTAATTAATTATAAAAAAAAAATTTAATATCTTTGTGCGAAGGAGCAAATTAAACTTTCGTTTTATACCGTCTTTGACAAGAAATTAATTTTTATAATCAATAATTTGGAACTTTGACGTAAAGTTTATTAACGAATGTGACCTCAGATTGCTAAAATTTGTTACATTAGGTACTTCACCCCTTCGCTCTATTACATGTTGAAAACTTTTATCCTTTCCATATAAGCGCTGGAGAAGGTAGTAAGTTGGCATTCCGGTGGCCGGATTTCAACCCACGATTGAGTACAAGACGAGTGTCCTATCTACAAGCTACGTGTTTTTTGCTTTAAGTCAGTTTTTATTTTTCTTGCTAAACTAAGTAGTGAGTTACTGTTGTCCGACAGCCCTTAAATTCTCCGTGCAGAGTGGAAAACCTCAACCTATCCTAAGTGTAGTGTTAAGTACTAAAATTGTTCACAAATTGGTAATAGTCCTTTTAAACTTCCATTTGAACCCTTTGACTATTTAAATAACTTAACATTTTTTGTCGGTTTGCATTTCTAGCTTGACGTAGTCACGAGGTAGAGTTCATAGGTTGCTTCTTCTGTTACGTTGTCTATTTCAACATTAGAAATGCCCTGCAAAATGTCACGTAACTGCAAAGATCCGAAGTTTCAACAGTACGTTTATACTTTACACTCTTGAAAGCTACGCTTTCCCACGAGGCATTGATATTAGTGACCTAGTAATAAAATTATCTTCCGTAAACAGTATAGGAATGCGCGTATAATTTAAGACACATTTTGTAAATAGTAGCGGTCGTAGTACATAAAGTTAAAAATTTTTAACATTAAAGAACATTACAAATGAGGAAATGAGTTATAAATCCGACCTCAGAATAACTTTGTAACTCGAGAAGGATGAACTTTTGCCCTTTTATTGGTTTTTTGTTTCTAACTCAAAAACTATACAATTTGTGAGAAAAGTGCTTCTATAAAAAAGTAAACTACATCAAATTTCTTACTGATAATATCTGATAGGTTTTTACCTCAGACAAACGGTTTAGGCGCTAGAGCGCTTTAAAGTTTGGCAAAAATTCTAAAATCAGCCAAAAAACTTTTTGTCAACTGGATCGAATTTTCTTTGAGTTTAAAGACGTCTCCCACCACAGAGGCAGCATATTGGACCGTCTGCCATAATATATTTAAAATCTGAACAAAAAATGCAAATAGGAGTGGAGTGGAGTAGGAGGACGGTCGGTTCTATTACTCATTTGCGATGCCCTTTTAGCCTGCATCGTTATAAAGTTTGTATACTCTTAGTAAAAGTGCACGCTGCCTCCCAGACTATAATAGTCCTGGATAGGGCTGCTACACTAATTAACTAGCGTGTACGTGTTGTTAATTCAGAGCTATGAAGCAGAGGATAAATCACAGCGTTTTATAGTAGGTAAACTGGGCGTGCCACAAAAATATACTTATGTCAGTAGATTTAAACTTCGTATCGAGTTTTCATAATATAAGCGCGGTTTAACGTTGTAACTTTATATGAAGGTCGTAGTTTGGAGTGGGGAGGGGGGGTAACGGGGTTTGAACCCTTCCCAACATTTTTCGACCCTCCCTTGTATTTCAGCCTTACTCCAGTAACCAGGGTCTGCTGGCATGAACCGTCTTTTCTTGGAAACTTGTAGAATAATAGAATAAGTGACATTTCCTATTTTCCCGCAATCATGGTCAGAGACATTCGTCTCAAAATCTTAGATACTATAGGTACTATAGGTATCCAAAAGAACCCTACATGAAGAGACTGCGGGGTAATTAATGAGTCTACCCATTGCATTAAAGGATAAGCCCAGTTTTGCAACATTGAGAGAGTCTCCACTGAAGTCTGCTTCTCTTACTGTCTCAAAAAAGACAATTCTAAGTACAAGGAGCTACGATGTTGCGAGGGGTTACGAGTTAATTTGAGATATTTGAAATTACATCGGAACCAAGCTCAAAACTGGCTTTTCTTAAACGCTTAAAATCCGAGTTGTACTAACTACCGACTGAAACTTAACTGCTCCCGGTGAAACATAGTTTGTAGAAGAAGCAAAATATTTCCATTTTTATAGTTTTATTTATTGCTTCCAACCTATGTAACAATTTTCGGCTTAGTTCCATCCAGTTGTTTTGATATATTAGTACAATATATTGTTTCAATGGCATTGATCCAATTATCCTTCTCTAGTACTCTAGTGTATACACTTGAGGATTATGCCATACATATTTGCACTAAGACGTATTACACTTGCATATAATCAGCTTATTTCAATTCTTTAACGTGCCACGTGAGTTAGATTTGCAACATCCTAAGCTCAGTTAAATTCGCATCTAATATCAAAACTAAAGCTCTTATAAACATTTATCCTTAGTAACAAATTAAAGAATAGTAATGAAAATCGATGCTTAATTTCAAAAATTCTCAAGTTATATAACGAAAGAATTCCATTAATTTATATTCCCGTTTCAAAACGAAACTTTTGCATTAGTTACTACATTTGAGTTTGCAGTAGTAGATCAACTTTAGAGATGTTTCAGTTTCCGCATCTTTGGTTATTCTTAACTAATACACCTGCTGCTTATACATTTAGCTCACAAGAAATACTCTAGACGAAGTAAAATTTCTTTTTCTTGTTTTTCTAGTTGTGCAAAATTACACATTTAAACAATTTACTTTGAACTGAAGTGAAGCTAATTTTCTGGTAATTGAAAAAGGTTACCTTTAAAAATAAATTACTATGCATAACTGTACAAGATGCAAATAAAAGATAATTTAAAAGTAACTAAAAAACTAAGTGAATCCTTTTAAGCTTCAGTGTACTAATTTTTATAAAATGTCGAACTGAAATTAGTAAAATGTAAAAAACGTCGTAGACAGAACGAATAAAATCGAAAACGTTTATTGAGGCGCATTCAAATGAGAAATGATATTTTTGCACTAGAAATTTAATGGAGAAGTTTGTGTATTTTATATGAAATAATAAATTTATAAACGAATCGACAATATACAAAATTTTATCGATAAAATAAGCTTTTAAACGAAATTGACACAGTGTGGCTCAAAATAAGGGGGCTATTTTGGTCGCATTTCGGAAAATCTTGACTCGCAGTTTTTATATTCGGCTATAAGTTAGTACACATTGGCCTTAATTAAAAAAATAGGTTTTTAAATTTTTAAATTTAAAATGGCGGCAAATATAAATAACGATCAGATTTTCTAATTTTTTTATTATAACTTTGGCAATAAGAATTGTAAAAATCTAAAAACAGGTATAGGCAAAATATTAAGCTTATTTATAATTTTTTTTTGCAATTTCAAGTTGGTTTATTAATTTATTCCCTAAATTTCTATTATTTGTTACTATTTTGGTTTAAAAAACACTTTGGGTTAAACCGGAAATTAGCCAAGCAAAAAGAGTTTTTTAAAATACCCTGTATATTTTATGATTTTTTATAATATCGTTTGATTAGCTGTCCGATGATACTATACAATTTAAATTTTTTACTTCCGGTTTAACCAGAAACGGAGTTAGATTTTCTATTTTAAATACAACGCCCTGTATATTTTGGATGGTTTGGAAGATTGTAAAATTAGCTATCTAGTGATACCAAACATTTTTAATATTTTGAGAAAATGAGATTAACTTCCTATTTCAAATAGAAACGCCCCGTGTAACTTTAGTTTTTTTGAAATCAGGGAGTGCATCACTGAGCATACTATCATTCGGTACTGTTTTTGATATATATTCTGGATCTGGATTATTAAAGAGGGGGAGCAAGCTCCCTGCACTTAGGCCACTTAATCGGGCCCATTGTACTACCTCCAAGCGGCCTCCCCGTGCCCATCAGATCTCGAGCCATTCCACATGTAGGATGAACTCCAGAATTCTGGCCGGAGGGGTGGTGCTTATTCTGGCCATGTCGAGCCAGAATTCCCCCAACACGGATCTTCTTATCGACGTTAGAGCTGGACAGTGACAAAGCACATGTTCAGCGGTTTCGTCTTCTAGTTCGCATCCCCGACATATGGGATTGTCTACCAAGCCCAGAGTGTGAAGATGTTTGTGTAGTCGACAGTGTCCCGTGAGTGTCCCTGCAATTATTCGTAGATTAGTTCGGGACAGCTGTAGACAGTATTTTGTTAGGTGCCAGTAAAGCTCTTTTGCTTTGGCGGTACCCTTCTTTGACTGTCCATCTTTCAGTCTGTAGTTGATGGGTATTATTTTTAAGGAGAGTTTTAACAGTTGATACGGCTAGTTTGATGATTGACTCAGGGCCACAGGGAAGGCTGTTTGAACCTTTCTTGGCCAGCTCGTCTGCTTTATCGTTACGTTATATATATTTTAATATTTTTGTAGGATTTCCACATAACCTGAAAACCGAACTGGATTTATTTGTAAGTTAACTTAAAGAACTTAAACATTTATTTTTGTTATCGATCTCTAACGATGCTTCGTGCTCCACATTTTTGAATTACCTTGGGCCTTGGGGTAATTGTAATTCCGCAACAATTCAAATTAATTTCGCAAAAACATAAATAAAGAAATACAAATTATGCAATTGTTCGAAATAAATAAACAAGAAGTTTCAATTAAAACGAAATTATATTTTTCTACAGAATAATCTTTTCTAATTACTTTTAGATCCTTTTTAAAAGTTTCTGTTTAAATTTATTATTTATTTTTCGAAAGTTCTTTTTAATTTTTCTTTCCTCGAATAAATCTCAGTTTTAAACTCGTTTTGAAGGAGGAAAGCATCTGAATATTTTTAAGCTTATTAAATAAATAAATTGCATTTCCACCACTATATCCTTCTTCCAGTTACTTCAATTTTGTTTTAAGAAACTAATAAAATCGGTAAAAGTCTATCGAGCATTTAACTTATACATATTTGAGAAGAGAAAGAGGAAAAGTTTTCGAGTTTTTAGGTAAAAACTGGTTTCAATTTCTCACCTATACCGACGAGAGATTGGTTTCATAAAAGAAAACCTTTACTGTGGGCTTATTTTTAGCGTACGGGTTTCTTTGATGATGAAGATCGCGATCAGTAATCAGTAAACCGTAAATTTAAAATAACGAACGGTACACGAGAGAATTTTTAATATAAACAAAGAATTTTACTAAATTTACACAATCAAAATGGTTGTTTTTAGAAATTACATTTCCAATACTAAACAATTTCAGTCGAATAACAAAATATTTGCTTTTCATATTAATATTCATGAATCAATTTTATTAAGGAGGTGACTTGAAACATGAGTTATTTTGCCTTTTGGCGTGTATAAAAGTAAAAAAATTCATTTTCCTCTTTAGGCGAAGTAATTAATAATGAAAAGTACGTATATGAGAATGAAATCTCTTCCGTTTATTTGACGTTTACTATTTTTAAACTTGTCAAAGAAAAACCTTACTTGCATGCCAGTTAGAAAAAAAGGAAACAACTTACCGGAGATATTTCAACTAGTGCAGCTCCAACAGTTGAATCTGAAACAAGCCAAAATTTATAAGCAAAAGCAGATTTATATTTATATGAACTAGAAGATTTTGCATGTACGAGTATAAATAATTAAAACTATTATTTTTGTTATTTTAGAATTTTTAAATAACCCGTAGCAAACAAGACACTCGACTTCAGTTTAGGATATGAAGGTTAGATATTTTTTAATTACTAGAAAATGTTAAGAGCTACTCCTTTTTTACCACCAGTTATTCTTATTATAGGCAATAAGACAATCATGTCAAATGTTGTTTACATAACTAATGTTGAGCTAAATTATGACATAATTTTATTTCTACATTGAAAGTCTAAGTTGACTAACGAACTCGAGAAACAGGTGGTTTCTGATGCTTTTCAAATAAATATACAGGGTGTTAATATAATAATACGAATCTATAAACTTCACTAGCGTGTTCTACTGGTAAAAACAATTAGGGTATGTTTTCCACGTTTCGTTAAGAAGTTACAGGGCATCAGTAACCATTAAAAAAGTTTGGAGAATTAGCTTCAACGCGTACGAAAAAGTCCTGTTATGGCCACATCGCCCGTTTTTCTTATCCTTTGTATTAAAAATAAACGAATTGTAGAAATTTCATATTTAACATTCATTTTAAAATCAAGGTATGATGATGAAACATCTGGGCAGTTT
Source organism: Malthinus flaveolus (assembly GCA_950108345.1). Taxonomy (NCBI): domain Eukaryota; kingdom Metazoa; phylum Arthropoda; class Insecta; order Coleoptera; family Cantharidae; genus Malthinus; species Malthinus flaveolus. The sequence continues at coordinate 58,224,454 of OX467285.1, forward strand.
ATAAAGAGCTGACACACATTTAAAATTATTTTAAGAAAATAGGAAGTTCGTAAATTTTAAATTGATACTTGAAGAAAATGGAAACGAAAAAAGAAATTTTAATATTTCACATTAATGGTCAATAAAATTTTTTTACAAGAAATATTAATAAAAAAGTACTGCCTTCTAAAGTTTTCCTTTGTTATACGAACGTGAATTCTTTTGAAGGCGCACCTCGATTAGTTTTTATTGTTTCTCAACTTCGTAATTTTTCATCTTTACTTCTCTAAAAATTTGCAAGCTACAACGACCGTATCGTATCGTGAAGATAAAATGAACTATAGCGAAGGTGTTAACATTTTATGTAATCTTGTTACTTGTTACTAGCTTAGAACAAAACGATGCATGTATTTTGCATTCAGACTTTTCATATTCCCTAAACACAAATAGGATTGCCTTCCACTTTCCACTACATTGGTAATGAACTGTTTAGATTAGATTAACTCGCGGATACACAAATCGTTAAAACGATTGCCATTTTTCGTTCAGTAGTTTTACTAAAATTTTAATAATGTGCGATATTAGATAATCGGAGCTTACTATTAACAAGCACTGCGCCTTTTGATCTTTAAATAGGCAACTCTGCATCATCCAGGTATTACATCCGAGACGATTTAGTAAATAGGCAAGTCATTTACTCATTAGGAAGTGATTGAATTAAACGACCGAATACAAAAAAGTGATTAATTGAACCCTAACGCAGTAGAAACATTTTTCTTCTGTGTGTAACAGAAAAGTTTAAATAAATAATGGAGTTACCATTCATTAAAACCCCCAGAACAATTGATGGATTGGATGCGGTTATGAATTAGTTTTTTTTTGTGTAAAAGTAGCGATGTTGTGTGGTGTCGGTGTGCGAGACAGTTTTAATTTCGGTCTGCTCCATGTGTTATTTCTGTAAATATAGGCCAGCAATAGTAATATGTGTAACAACGGCAAAACGGTGGTATGGTGGGAATGTTTTCTCGCCACTCGATTTTTTGTTAAACGATGTCTTTCTTTTTACTAGTGGAAAGTTACTAAAAGTGCATAATTTTTGTAATAAAATGGAATTCAACTTCTTTGCTAAATCCTAACCAACTAACCATCCGAATTGGGGACTCTCTTTTTTCTACAAAAGAAAAGGTAGTAGGTTATGTCATGCTTATTAATCATCGATCGGTGATTATTAATATCTGGAAATGTAATTTCAAACTAATACGCCAAGTTAAGAAATTCAGAGTATGCTGAATTGCTGATTCTGTTGTAAGCACCAGAGAAACTATTGGCATCGTCTTACTCGATTTCAGGCGTTTTTTTCAAAAAATACATTTTTTTCGGTTTGAACAATAAAAATTAAATTAAAATAATTATGCGTGCCATATTGTCGGGTATTGAGCAAGTTAACACATGATAATTATTTTCTATGTCAATCTTGTATTTGCATTTCAAGACCCTGTGCCAATTTTTAATAAACCGTACGGTACATATTTAGTTTATTTATTACGAACAATCGGGAGCTACTCCAACCCTATATCGGAGCTTAGTTCAGTGTATTTACGAATCGACCTAAAAGTTTTAGGCACTGTCATTTAAAAATTTTTTATTCGATAGAGGGTTGGTCGGAAACCTTAACTTTGATTTTGCGTATCCGCAAAACTACCCCTTTCGCCGCCATATTTTGGAAAATGCGTTGCTGCCCATATCTCGCGTTCTATATCCATTGCAACTCGATGATTTTGGGTTAGTTAGATTCATTACATGGATAGAATGCGAAATATGGGGCACAACGTATTTTCCAAGATGGCGCCGAAAGAGGTAATTTTGCGGATACGCAAAATCAGAGTTAAGGTCTCCGACCAACCCCTTATCGAATAAACATAAAAAATGGCAGTACCTAGAACTTTTAGGTCATACGTATAGAATTTTCGTAAATGCACTGGACTAGCTGTTTAAAGTGACTTTTTCTAGTTTTTTACAAATAATTCGCCTTCTATAGATCATACGTTGATGAAGGTTATTATGAAAGTTATAGAAAACATTATTAGTTACAAGATTTGTTATATGCATTTTTTTCATAAGTTTAACCATTTTTGAGATATAGTGTGGAGAAGAGGTTACAGTGAATTCGTTCACGAGATGACGCTGTACAAACTGCGGGGTGACGCGTAAGTTTCATGAAAAGAGTCGGCCATTAAGAATATCTACTCATAGATAATCCGGCACTGGATGAGGTAGAATAAAGATGTAATTAAATTGTGTAGAAATTAAAAAAAAGTGTTCGAAATTGTAATATTAGGAGGGGGTATGGAACTTCAGAAGCTTCTTATTCACAACTTGGAGGAACGATAAAGATTTTCTAAGTTCAATAATTATTTTTACTGGAGTATACGTACAGATTTGCACAACCTCTATACCGATTAAGATACAAGCCATACTACGTGAACGCCATTTGAAATTGATTCGTGAACGTTATTATCTAAAAACTAGGAATTTTCTTATCAAATGGTGCTTTTTGTGTCCGTCTAGTTTATTCTGCAAACAACTTTAAAAACTAACTTGATGTTTCGGGGCATACAATGTGCAGAATTTCTAGTGAACTGGAAACTATTAGGTACCTATGTTTGAAAAGTTTTGCTTTTTGTGGAAAACGAGTTACACAATTAACTCGTAACAACGTAACGACTACTGTGTAGCTTATTTTACACAACTTTGACTCTCGTTGAACTCACACCTTTACAGTTATAAGGCTTATTTTTTTTCTTTGTAAATTAACTAATAGACTCAATTTGCTATAATAACCGAGATTCCCACGCCTTTCCACGAATTTCAGACATCCTACCCTAAATATTTTTGAATTTATGCTGTTGACTTTATTTATGTTACATTCTTTTGGCGAAATTCAGTTCCCCAAGCCATTTCAATCTGTGCCTTCGCTTAACATACGTTTAACAATTTTGATAACATACATTTTACTATATTCTTGCGTTGTACCGCAGTAGATATTACGCTGTCATCCTAAATCTAGCTAGATTTTTAGTACTATGCGACATCATAGCAGTTATGTAGATATAAATGTAAAATAAGTTTCATTTGAAATTATAATAATGTCTATGTAAAATATAAACTCGTAGAATATTGGCTTCGTTTAAGTATTTCTCCGGTGACAATAAATTATGGAAACGCTAGTTGTAGCTTCTATTTGCTTCATTTTTTTGCTTCCAAATTCAATAATCACTAAACGGGTACTATATTATGGGTAAGACGGTTCAGTCGAGAATAATTTAATTCGTAAAGGTAGTGAAGTAGAACAGGATTTATAGTTGATTGGTAATTGTTGAACAAAATAAATAATAAAACGGCACCGTAAATTTCTTAAAACAAGAAAAAAGAAACCATTTGAATACATACATTGTTGGACGTGGCATAAGTAATTTAATAACGCCCCAACTCAATTACAATTTTTGCTTTTCTCTAGTTTAGTAAAAAGTTCTAAATTTAATTCCTGAACTAGTAACACTTCCAACAAACTTTATGTAATGTACTGAAAAATCGAGCGCAATTTTCAATTTAGAATTTACATAGCACAGCGTGCGAAAGTAACTACATTGTACAAACTTCATTTTTCACATCCACCCCCCGCGAATGAAACTTAAAAAAACAACAGAGCGCGGAAGAGGTAAATGTAGTCATATTCTTTACACTCATATCAACGACACTTCAATGCTTCTCACAAACAAAATAAAATTTACGCGTGCAAAAACTTTAAATGGCGTAAACGTTTCTTCGAGCAACAAATTAGCTTTCAGCCGTATACAAACGTGCTTTTCAAGTTTAAATCGCATGTTCCCAATAGTTTGAACTTCAAGTATAGCAATGCAGCAATTTGTTCGCGGATAGACGCTATACCAGGTGATGAAGGGTGGATTACACTGTATTAGCGTGTGTAGCTTATAAGATTGTGGGCGCTAAGAAGAAATGGGTCTATTCGAAAATTTGTAAATGAAAATACTGATAGGAAGCGCAGCAGGTAATAAATGTAATAAGTCACGGTATATGTATTACATATAGAACTAACATAATCCACCCCGAGCAAATCAATCAAAGACGTCGTAATTGCTAAGGGAATTCATAAAATAGAATTGATTACCTACCGCTATTAATCCATATTAAATAATTTGAAATTGAGGCGTTGCTAATTAATTTTTTTTACGGGTAACTTGCCTAAAATTAATTCAACTACGAATACTAGTTCACTAGTGACTAATTCGACGAAAGATTTGAAACAGTCTCAACTTGGATTTTACCTAATATCTTTAGTCTATATGCGCGTATTCCTTTTATCTCTCGCTTTCAGCTCACTGCTCATAATCTCACAACTACCCCACTAAAATCACTTTCTTCTTAGGTTATTGCGTCTTTCGTATTTCTACTTTCTAGCTTTGTCTAATTTCATATCGTGTCTAAACATTTCCAACTTTACGATTTTAATAAACTGGATTTACTTTCAGCTGTTTTCATACTATTCTGTAAAATTTACAACCAATAAGAAGCCTTTAATGTTCGTCCGTTACTTAGAAGCGGTTAAAACGAAAAGTTTTCGAGAAAATCACAACAAACAAAAAGTTTTGTTGTACATTTTCTCCTATTCTGCTCTTTCGGAGCGAAGAGAAAAATTTTAAAATTAATTATTGTATTTAAGCGCCGTAGGGCGCTCGTAATCACATCGTGGTTCGGTCTTTTTACGAATAAATTTTAAATGACAATCAGTTTTAGTTTTGTCGAAATTTAGAGATGTAGCTCGGCGTCGAAAATTAGAAAGTGGGATTATATGAGGAATGTTTCGTAAGTTAATGTACTAAATTTATATTTAACACTTAGTAACAGTCGACAGAATAGTAAACTATTCAAAAGCTTTGATGTTGGATTAACTAGGAAACGCTTCTACCACAATATACGCACCTTATCTCTTCATATTTACTGACGTGATATTGTAGTTGCTATTGTATTCGCACAGCACTTACTACCGAACTTGTTGAATTATATGGATGTCTTAGAAACGACACTTTAGTCCTAATGTTCACATTGTAGTTACGTAAGTTTATTGTTTATTAGTTATTACTTATTACCATTACTCACAGATGTAACAAGAGTAGTAAATCTTTTTATAATTAAAACCAAATTTAAATCGCAAAAAGATAAATGTTTTGCCAAAAAGGGCTATAAATAAAGTTATTGAATCTTCCGCAACCAAATGAAATCCTTAAAAACCAAACTAAGAGAAGGTCGTCATAAAACCCTAATCCAATCGAATCTCATGCGATATCTAAGCGGATTTATACAACGTTTAAGAACGCCGCATAGGATTTATTTATAAGAATTTAGCGTAAAAACATTTAAAAGCATACGTCGAGATCTGTAGAATTTATAAAATACTTTTTTTCACAAAATAATACAGTCGGATTACAATTACAATAAAAAATGTTTTCTTCGGATTAAATTCCTCAATAGTATAAAGATTATAATAAGAGCTTTTGCAGTATACTTTATATAAGGTCAATTTCCAAGGTTGCCACGCGTGCTCGTTGTTCTTAACAAATGTCAGCTGTTTTGAAGAACAAATAAGCTTTAAAACGCCATTGCATTGTATTGTTTGGATATAAAAAGTAAATTACAACCCTAAAACTAATAAATTAATAAAATAGTCGTTTCACACACGGTTTGCTCAAATATGGGCTAATAGGCAAAAGTTAGTTTGAATTTTCCGAAACGGGTTAGCGCGAGCAGTGTGCAGTGCAGTGAGCAGTAGTAGCATCAGGCAGTAGGAGCAGTAGGAGCGTCTAGGCAATTGCCAATAGAGCGCGCGTTCCGAAAGTAGTAGATTGTAAAATTTCGGTGCTGCACAATGTTTCGAATGAAATTATCAATATACACGACTTCTAAGTGCTTCTTTCGAATCATCGGGTTTATTTTGCTCTATAAATTTTAAAAAGTTGCGAACAAAACAATAAGAATAATGCAACTGAAATTTGTTAAAAACACGAAATAAATTGGTTAAAGTGGATTGCAGAAGGTTTCTTGGAAACCCGCGAATAGATGAACTCTTTCGAAACAATCGTCCATCATCTAGCTTCACCACATTAGGACCTAAAAAACTAAAAACGAACTTTGCAATACTTTTCTAAGTGAATTAAGTTATAATGTTATTAATAACGAAACATTTAGAACATTTTCGTAATCTGATTAAATTACCAAAAAAATTACTCCATCAAGTTTACGATACGTTTTTGGTATAAATATTCGAAATTAGCTCATAAACTGAGATTTGGGATGTCGTGTTTGTTCGAGTGGACTACGCAATATTATGTCAGTCGCTCGCACCTTAAATAAAATTTTCGTATTTTTCAAAGCTTAAAACCTTTTTTCTTTCTTTTAATTTAAACTAATCGCAGGGATCGAAATTGTACGAAGTAATGTAAACGCGGTTGGAGGGGAGAGTGGTGTTATAAAATGTACTAAAAGGAATGACAACACAACGGTGTAAAGATAATACAACTGAAGGACCAGCGGTATAAATGTATAATCTGCTTATCAAGATTTAAATCTTTTTGTTGTATTTCGCTTTTAAATAAATAGAAGCACTTTGAATGTTCAAAATCAAGTTGGTATTTATCTTACCCAAAAGTATTGTTATTTCGAGTTGAACTAAACTCTTGCTTTGAGTTTTCAGCGTATTTCGATTGGCACTAATATAAAGAGTTTTGATAATCCTTTAACCATAAGTAGGAAAGATAGCGCAGTTGAAGTGTGGTCCAAGTGTGCTTAGCAAGTACTCTGAAAGGTATTTTTAACACAATTTTAATATAAGTAAACGCGTTTTTTTTAAATTTACGTTGTCACAAACTTCATCATGATTCATGATGCATGTACTTCATAAAGTTTAAAAAGAGAGATCGACTTCAAATAAACTATTTCTTACCAAGAGCTTGTCAATTTGAAGTTGAAAAACGCAATAAATAAAAGTTAATTGCTATGCTGTTGCCAAAAAATGTTGCACTTCTGCGGTTGTGTGCTTGTAGAGCTGCTAACAAAATAAAAAATTGAGAATTGTTATTGGCACATTAAAATGGGTCGTTTGCACGACAATAAGCCAACAAAAAACTAACGACACTTCTAAAACATCTAATCAAATGATGCCTTTCAAGATAAAAAAATGTACGATAAGAAAAATTAGAGATTTATGTATCATAACCATAACTGAACTTAAAAGTATACTTAAGAACATATCAATGAGAGAAACTGATAGTAATAGCAGTCTTCTGTGCTTTTACGAGTAACGAGCATGAAGGGTCAATCCATAACCGTTACACTGACACCTTTCTGATAAGAAAAGTTTAGCGAATCAACCGGGTGTTTCCTAATAACAACGAATTGAAAAAGCAATAAATTATCCTTGCAATTTTATATTATCCAGCGTTATCCATGTCTCAGGAAGCAAAAACTAAATACTGGACGATTACTAGAGGGAAAATATCTTCCAGATAACAATAATAACAATTTTGCTTTTACATCATACGCACATTACTATATTAAGGTAGGTTTACACCTTCTATACTTGATACCTAATTTAGCCCACAAAGTTTGATTCTGTTTTTCCTAGTTCTGATATTTTGCTACGTGAATGAAGTTCCAATGTCTAATATAATGATAATTCCAAGTTTTTGGGTAATTATTCAGTAAAAGCATCTTTTTACGTTTTAAAAAGATCCTCGATTTTGTACAAATGGTCTCCGTAGATCGTGGAAAGTTATTTAAAAACTCAAAAAAGCTTTCTTATAAGAACTCTTCCTGTTCTTTCTTTGGATATTCTATCATTGGCTGTAGGGCTGTTGGCTGTTTAAATAAATAAATATTGGTGGGTGGTGGGATACTCTTTCCGGAGTATCTGCACGTAGAAAACACTATACCTACTGGTATTTATTAATACAAAAATTTTACATCGAACTCAGTATCTCTAATTCTTTTTTTAAATACTGCCTCTTCCGTTCCGACCTCTCCCTTCTTCCCGAATTCCTGTATTTCTTTTCTTTGCCCTTTCTCCCCTTTATAACTTTTGTCTCTTCTAACTCCCCTTTGAAATCTCTCGGGTCTTTGGGACCAATCTCCTACCCAGAACGGGATCTCGTTCCCCCATCCAGGTCAATGGGGATCAACCTCCAAGGTACCCCTGGGGTCGGGAAATTCCCGTCCTCGGCAGGAAGGGGTATATCAGCAACTACCACGGGGATCTCTGGTGTTTCAACCTCTTCTCCCCTCTTTTTAATCTTTTTCGGGTCTTTTCTAAACGGACTATTTTCCGGACTTAACCTCACCCCTGTACAATCTTCGAAGAGATAGTTAGGAGACCCTATTGGAGTTAGTAACTTATACTCCTTTTTTATTTTTTTTACAGGCCTCTGTCACCCACGCAATCTCCTCATCTAACTTGAGGTCGTATTCCTTTCTTTTTCGAGCCTTTCCCACTCCAATGTCTAATATAATGATAATTCCTAGTTTTTGGCTAATTTTTCAGTAAAAGCATCTTTTTACTTTTTAAAAAGATCCTCGATTTTGTACAAATGGTCTCCGTAGATAGTGGAAAGTTATTTAAAAACTTAAAAAAGCTTTCTTATAAGAACTCTTCCTGTTCTTTCTTTAGATATTCTATCATTGGCTGTAGGGCTGTTAGTTGGCTGCAATGTTTAAAAAGATAAATATTGGTGGGTGAGTTTGGAGTGGCCCGATCGAGTTTTTGATAACTTAATTTTCTCCATTCATCGTTCCGGATAGACGTTGAGCACTCCAAGAAAGTGTCTTTGATTTTCCTTAATTTGTTGTTTCGAACTCTCTTCCAGTCTTGGCAGCTTTTAGAGAAGCGTGCTATGAAAGATCCTTTCTCGCAGTGACACTATTTTTTACGCATCCCGACCATCCCGAGCATAGGTACCATTTTAAAATTTTTACTGGCAATATTATATACCAAAGTTACAATAAAAACTTCTTAATGTATAAATAAATAGGCTGAACAAGTCGAAGGGCGGTCAAATCCAAATCTGCACACTTACAATAGAATTCATCATTCGCCAATTCACCATCCTGGAAGCCATTTTAACAAAACAAACTGAGCAAAGTGTAAAACAAATTGCAGTGTTAGTCAAAAAAATCTGCAAGACAAAAAATATAACAATAAATACAACTACTAAATGTGTTTATTGATAATAATTGTTACTACGTCGTCGTGAAGCTGCAGACCGCAGACAATCATCTGAAGCGTCGTCCAGACTAGAGCTGCAACGCGAATGCAACGTTCGCCCAGCGTTCGCTAACCGTCCACACTGGTTGCATTCGCTGTAATCTGGACAACGCTTTAAGCGTTGTCTAGACTACAGCGAATGCAACGTGAAATGCAACGCGAATGCAATGGGAAAGCGTTGCATTCGCGTTGCATTCGCGTTGCATTCGCGTTGCATTACACGTTGCATTCTCTGTAGTCTGGACGACGCTGAAGCAGTTTTGTCGTCTGCATAAAGTAGACATAGACAGTCGTTTCGTAGACATTCTTCGAAATTTGGCGCAACATTTTTGAATTGGAGACTTATTTTTGCGCTTTTCTCCCAAATCCATTGAGTTAAATCAGATTTAAATTTACACAACCGCACAATGAGCTGCTGTACAATGGCAAAACAAATCTTTATTCTGTTAACACCCGCGAAGTGTAGAAAACGTTTTACTTCAGTACTTAGTTACAAGTTACAATAGTGGTAATTTTAAGGTTTTAAGTATGTGTTGGAGTGGTGGAACAGAAATTTGAACTAGAATTGCATTTAGTACAAAGCATTTGGAACATTATATTAATAGCACATGTGGTTAAACAAAACTTTAATTAATTATTCTAAACTTCTAATTAGCAAACTTTACTACGTATAAGGTTAGTTTCGATAACTATAAAAGGGCGAAGCAAAGATTTGGTTCCTAGAAAATTCTTGTAATAGGTTGTTGTTTAAAAAAAAGAATTGATACGACAAACCGATTAATTAAATTTAACGTTTGAGTTTACTATTTGCCTTTTATTTATTTAAATGCGAAATAAATATACAACCCAATTTAAGGTTGAAATGTGTCTTGCTTGTATAAAGAGCCTATAGAAAAAAATTTATTAGGAAGTTTCTAAAACGCGCATTAAGAACTGTCTCGTTTTCTAGTCTTTTGAATATTCTTTAATGTGCATATAACTATCACAATGAATAAAATTGCCCTATACTAGTTGATTTGAACCGTTTAACTCAATTACAATTTTCATTTTTGGTCCTCATCTGTATTTACTCGTATTTTTTAAGATCTGTATTTCGCTTTCTTTCTACTTACATCTTTTATTTTTGCCGATATGCCCGATATAAATTTCTTAGCTGTTTGACTTGTTGATTATCTCAGGTTAAACCCACTATTTATTCTACTTACGTTCCTTATTGTTTATGTTGGTAGTAAAAAACCAAATAGAAGTTCTATTTTACAATTTTATAAAGAGAACTTTATTTATCGTCCACGTCTTTTTTGAAGAAAAGAACCTTAATTTAAACTAAAGGTATTCGTTAAACTACACTTTTGACACTCCTATTTGGTAATTCTATTTGTTAAAGTCCAAATCAAATTTTAAAGGCTTATATTAAATATTCTATTTCATTAGGTAGTTGGCCTAAAATTTTGAAACTGATTACACCTAAAATAACAGTTGCGAGTAAGACCTGTTGCCTCAATTTAAAATAAATTATTAATAACAATAAAGGTATGTACAGTGTACACGTGTACAGGGTATATTTATACAGAACAGTTATAATCTGTCTAATATCATAGGGTGACCCGGTTATTTAGGGCATTAAAAAAAAGTAATCAGAATTTCTAGCAACTGAAAATTTTAATAACACATTTGTTTGAATTTTCCGTTATTTGGTTTTTAAAAATTTACCGACACTTTCTCACCTAATGCTAATGTGCCATAACATACAATTTGCGTCATGTGAAGTGGGTTTTTTATTAGTAGAGAGTAGAGATTTGTGATAGAGAGCTGAGCAAATAGGCAAATTAGTGCAGTTTTTGCACTAGGTACTTAATATTTGACAAACAAACTATAGAATGCCGTTAAAAAATTTCTTTTCAGAAACTTCCGAAGCTTTAAAATTAGTCTTTAAAGTCTGTGTAGTCTGTTAGTCTGTGTAGAAACGCTTTAGATCGTTTTAATAGCAACATATTTAAAAAGAGTCATTTGATTTTGTCTTTAGGAGAAACCGCCTGGCATGGTTTATCATTTTAATTCATAACGCTATTGATGCAATGATATTTTAAACTATTTGAATATATAATGTAAATGGTGTGCAAAATTTAATGGTTCTTAAGGGGATGGTGCATCCTCGTTCGCTTTTTTAGAGAGGAACTCAATGGTGAAAACAGAAATTCGCGATCTTCCTTTGTTTTGTAATAAGCAAGAGTTTTCAATTTTTCGCTAAATGTATATCTTCGATAGTTTCCGGTTTTAAGACACAAAGTTGTATTTCTTTTAATAGAGGTTAAATCGATGTTAAATTGAGTTTCTCTTAAAAAAAGAGAACGAGGATGCGCCATCCATTTCTCCATATTCCTAATAGTTATTGATTTCTCCATAAGAACCATCGAATTCTGCCCATCCTGTGCTTTGTATCTATACACAGCAAACGGTCATTGATTGAACTCAAAAATTAAAAAAATTGAGGCTTGATCCATAGTAAAGATACACTCTCGATACGCCCTCGATCTCCCCATGCCACACTATCGCCCCGATCTCGATATTATGCTCTAAGTTCTATAATACTATTCAATTCATATTTCTTGTTTCCTAAGTCACTTCAGTCGTCTTTTTGTCGACAAAAGGCAGGGTGTCTTAATATCTCGACAGAAGAATTAGCTGCACTTGCGATTATTTTCGACAATAATGCAAAAACAATAAAAATTATAATTAATTATAGTTAGTGCGCAATACAGCGCTTACACACGTCATGACATACGAGTTTAGTGTTCGTTTTAGTCTACCAGAAGACGCACAAGAACAATAAAACACACCCGAACCATATCAAGGTTCAAACATTAAAAGTCGTCCATAGAGTAACAATTTTTTCAAGCACTAGGTTTTTGACATGTTTTTTGAAGTCTTTCAAATTTAAACGTTTTACGTGGTCCGAGAGCTTGTTGTATAGCTGTGGGACATAGTAGTTTAGTCCTTCCCAGATCAGGTGTAATTATCATGTACGTTGGACTAATCAATGATATTTTTTTCTCACATAAAGAACACACTCCCAGATATAGATACTCGGGACAGTCAACACTATAACTCGAAAAAGTCCGACGGCAATCCTCACGAATCCATAGAAAGCTATGAGACCTGTCATAAAACGAATATATTTTTGTCAAGTTTTGTGCCAGTTTGATGATGTGAGGTTTCCCCGTGAGTTTAAGGTCCAGCACTATACCAAGAACTCTCGCTTTACCCATATGTATTTTGCTGCTTTGCTGTTTTGTGTTTCATCACTGTTTAGGCATAAGTTTTTGCGTCTAAGCCATCAGTTATCTGCAGTATTCTCCAATTCCCGCATACTGCTCTGTAGCAGCACTTCGTTGAAAGATGAAGATGCAATGGAAGTGTCATCCGCATACAGGACCGTCTTGGCACCTCTGATATTCAAATGAAGTTCATTACATACATCTTGTTTTCATGACTTTCCTGAAATACGAATACTACAGAAGTTTAAACTAGCCAAATAGCTACTCATAGAGTATCTATCAGTTGATAGATGTATAAGGGTTCTCTCAAATTAGATCATTTTTTAGACAGAGTGAAATATTTTATTTTATAACAATGGTAAATTAATGAGAAAAAGTGACAACTAACTTTAATTATTAATATGACAAGTTTGCAACTTTTACAAATTAATTTCAACTGCTTGTTATGTAAAAGTTATGACAACTAATAAAACGAATATAATGACAGTTTTTACAAGTAAATTACAGTACCTATCTAAAACTATTTAATTGCTCATTTGAAATGTTTTTACGTAAAAATCGCGGAACTTCCAAAACAGCTATGTTGTATGTTGAACTACATAAACAAAGTTTCAGACCCAGGTTGGATCCTTGAGGCACTCCGCCTCTCTCTCTCGCGAGTAAGTGAAAATATCTATATTCGTATGCGTTTTATTATCTGTCGGATTTTATTAGGGGTTAGTTAGCAGTTTTTAATAAGCTACGAGATGCAGAAAAGCAGAAAAATTCAGAAAGTTCCTTAAAGATGATATTTTTTTCTAGGGGAGGGGGGCGCGAATTTTCTGATACGTATACACTATAATTAAACAGTGCTACACTTTATCTGCATTATTTTTTTAGTACTAATGAGTTAGCTTTCATGCTATGAGATTTATGAGAATTGTCAGCGAAGAGCAAACGCCCAAAATAATAGCTACACGCTTACGCATGTGACAAACTCGACCGAGAACTCAAATATGAATATCGTAAGGCGTAAAATCGTATACAATGGCTTGTAGTAAGAAATCGTGTTATAAGTGCGACTGTTAACCCTTATAACGACATTAAACGTAAAAGGACCTAGCGGGCTTCAACGAAAACATCCTTGAGAAATGATCAGTTCTTTTTATATATTCAGAGACTCGGAAATCTTACAACCTCTTCCCGCTATAAAAATGAAAAAAATTGTATTGTGAAAGAAGCGTTTCACAATGCACATGTTACGTTGTTTTGACGCTTTCCTGTAAAAATGCGAAAGTGTCCAGTGTCCACTCAATTTCGTTTAATAGTTTCCCGAGTTTGAATAAGTTGGAAGATTATAACTAAATCGAAGTGAGAAGTACAATAGGTTCATGCTGGTAAACTACAAAGATGTTTTTCCACCATGTCATCGAGGGTTAACAATGGCGGCTCATGTCAACTATCGTGAACCACATTTTGATGCTTCGATTGAGTTTTAGCGCTACACATTCAATTTTTTTAGACACCTAAATGTGTAATTTTAATAGTTGACGCTCGTAAAAGCAGTCCGTTTATGAGACTTTTCTTCACACAAAATGATGAATAGTAACAAGCGTATAATCAGTGCCAACGACTACATAATTAAATTGGTAAGGGTAAGACGTGCTTTAGTGTAAAAGCTTTTAGTAGTGCGCAAAATATTTAGTACATCGTAGCGTTTTAATTTAGAAGTTAATCTCTAATTAAGATGATATTTATGTAAGCCGAGACGTGATGTTGAAGAAAAACGCGCAAAAACAAAAAGAGTCCACTAAAACAATATGAGAAAAGTTATCAAATTTATTGCTCAGCTCAAACTAGTATTTAGGGAGTTGTGTGTTTGTTATACCTGTGTGTTTATGTTTGAGTTGAGATTCTTTAACAAAACAGTTTTTTAATAACGCGAAAGTTTATTACAATTTTACTCCTGAACAAACAGCAGACGTTTTAATTTAGTTTTATACTATTAACTATTACAATTAAACAAAAACATTACAAAAAGTTAAACGTATGTTTCGGCGTACGCTGTTACTCTTTGAAGTATAAAATGGAAATTTGTTAGATTTGTGTAGAAATTTAGAGCCTTGTCAATAATGCCAGATTGCCATCATCTACAATTTCATAGCTTTAGTCAAGACGGCAGATGACAGTTCTACTTGTTTCGTTCGATAGTCTAATTGATTACCATAAAAAGGATCGTTGTTTTCCGCATTTGATGTGATTCATAAACAACGACTTTGCCTTCGACAAAAATTTCAAAATATTCCCAGGTCGTAAATTTTTAAAATATGGGGGACTTTTCACTTTGGGAATCGGCGTCGCCAATGACAACAAAGAACAGTTGAGGCTATTTCAACTTTTTTTCTTCTATTGTTAGGCATAAAACTGTCGAATTAAAACCTGCCTCCTATCTATTGTAGTAAGAGAGTTACTGGCGAGAGTTCAGAAATTTGGATCGATCGTACGCAGAGTTCACGAATAGGTACAGTAAAGTTCAAATTATAACGAAATTTCCAATTGTTTTAGGCGTTCAATAGTTAGAAAAGATAATAATAAATAATACGAATTTTGTTTTATTTGCGATTTCGTCATAATTCAGCCTCTTCGAATAAAAGAGTTACACCCATCTAGAGAGTGGAGAGTGGAACACCCTGAAAGTCTATGAGCGAAATTTGGTCTTTTTATGACCAGCTAAGCTGTACGCGTGTATATTATAGCTATCTCACGAATAACAAAAGACAATTGACATGCACACCCACACAGTCCTATTTCACCACTACGTAAAGCCGTCTCGATACAGTTGGATAGTATGAGGTCTGATCCTCACAATTAATTATCCCATTTTGTTAGTTACCCAAATTTAACTAAAATAAACGTGTGGCACAATAAAATTAAATTCGCACTGAACGTTTTTTCAGTGTTGTGCAATCACATGTAACTGTAAAAACATCACGTCGAATCAGTTTTAAATAATATTATTTTTTATTATGAAAGAAACTGGCTTACAAGGGATTGTAAAAACATTTTTTATAGGAAAATTGAAAAAGAATTTGTATAAAATTTTGTATTAAATTTCAAGAATGCCATAAAATTTTATTACTTTTAACACGCGTTTATGCGAGCTGCTCGAGTTGAATTTTTGGTTTTAATAAATTTTCTATAAGGCAAGTTATAATTCGTTATTTATTTAGAAATAATACACTTTTTTGTGAAAATCAAATCCTGGTCGCCTTAACACCAGCTATGGCTTTATTGAAAGCTCGGGTGCCCACTCTTGAGCTTCGGTCCTCGTTGTAAGGGCTTTTCAACATTTACTTTGTTTTTAAATTTTTAATAAAATACACACATTTTGAGTGAAAGGTCTGTATTTTTTTATTGATATAAATAATTTACAAAGTCTACCATTTATGAATGAAAAATAATATCGGACAAATGTCCATCACCAAGACCACATATAGCGAACGTCGATTCTTTTATCAAAATTTTCTATTACATTTTCGCATAATTGCGGCCCTATATCACCCATTACTCGTCAGATGTTGGCTTTCAAGGCTTCAATGGATTGTGGATTATCTGCGTAGACTTGCTCTTTCACATATCCCCACAAGAAATAGTCTAACGGCGTTAGATCACATGATCTATGCGGCCATTGGACTGCAGAATTACGCGAAGTTATTCGATCAGGAAATTTCGTTTGCCATAAATTACCTAATTGTCAACAATCTCTCTTGGATTTTCTGAAGCCCAAATGCGGCAATTTTACTTTTAACCATTTAAATGAAAATGAGCTTCGTAATGAAAAGATGATTTTTTTAGAAAAACCATCACCTTGTTCAATGATGATATTAGCGAATTGTCGACGAACAGCATGGTCGGCTAGCATTAATTAATAATATTACATTTATTTACTCAATCTGAAAAATTTACAAACAACATAATAACATAACATAAATCACAACTGAGTAAATCCCAGGGACGGAGTTCAAGAAGACATTAGAAAATGCCTCTCGGTCTACCACTCCGCCCCAGCAATAAATCTTACAAGATCTCCAACTACACCAACTGCACAATACAAAAGAAACAATTAAATCAGAATCAGATTGCTACCCATACATCCTTCAAGCTAATCAAGGGGCCTCTCTAATAGCAGTTTACGTAACGCTGATTTAAAGGCCAACGGCGTCATCGACTTAAAGCCAACGGGAACATTATTATATAACGCAGCCAAGTTGAAACAAAAAGATCGCTCAAGGGGCGCAAGGCGCAAGGGTGGAGTGATCAATCCCCTGCTCCTGACATTAATGTTATGTACGTCGCTTCCAAATCTTATTTTCCGATGTAAGTACGAAGGCTTTTTATACAATATTACTGCATGGTAGAGGCACACCGACGCAAGAACGAATCTTTCACTCATACACAGCCAGCCATGCTCTTTCATCTTGTACGAGATACGACTATACTTTCGTATTTCATATATAAATCGCAAGCAGCAGTTCTGCAGACGCTGCACTTTGTTCTTAGAGGCAACATCCAAGCAGATCGAGTATACCGGGGCACAATGGGATAACACGAGAGAGTTACACAACATCGACTTAATGTGTATAGGCAGATATGCCCTATGAGGATAAAGCATCTTCAACCCCATAACTCCTCTCTGAACACACTGAGAGACATGACTCCGATACCTGAAAGAGGAATCCATGATAAGACGAAGGTTCTTTGCTTGGTCAACGACAGGAATACCAGTACCGCTAATATTTATTCCTAAATTAGTCGCAGTCAGACACTTCACTTTATTTCGCGGACCAAACACCATAATCTTTGATTTTGAAGGATTTAACAACAAAGCATACTAATTCGCTACAGAGCTAATGGATTCCAAATCACTGTTAATTAAAAGTCTAGCACTTGCAAGTTCATCATAATCGAAAGATACATATATATATATGAATGTCATCGGCATACATATGATACTGGCAATGCCTTATATACGTATGAAACCGCCCTGTATATAAAGAAAACAAAATAGGGCCAAGTATTGATCCCTGCGGGACCCCTCTTGTTACCCTTTTAGCAGTAGAGACCTTATTGTCCAGCTCCACTGACTGATATCTGTCATTCAAATAATCCTTCAAAATACTCACGGCACCATGACCAAAACCAACAAATCCGAGAAGATGACACAGAACCTCATGGTTTATGGTATCAAAAGCCCTGCTGAAGTCTAGCAGCACCAACACAGTGATCAACCCCGCGTCTGAGGCCCCCTAAATATCATCAGTCACTTTCAACAAAGCAGTCGAACAACAATTATGCACTAACTGAACCCTATAAGGTTTTACAGCTGAACCTTTAGGCAAAATTCGCCATGTGGTGGTCTTGGATAGGTCCAATTGCTTAGAATGCCGTAGAATTGATAAATTTGGATATTTCTCTACACTTTTACTTACAGCATCAATATTTTTAGCCGGACGAACACGTATTGTTGTTAGTACGTCATGTACCGAACCACATGACTGAAATTTAAGCACCAAATTTTTAATAGCGGTCTCTGAAAGACGATTGAAACGACTGAAAATATCCAAACTTTTGCGATATGAACTTTTCACAGATCAACTATTTTCGTAGTAGATTTTAATTACTTTTAAGCGATTTTCAATTGAAATTAAAGGCATGGTAGTTTTTCGCTGATTTTTTGATTGAAAATATACCCATATTGCTGCTCATATCAGGGTTTAGTGAGTGAGAATTGATAGCTTTAACAACCGATACAAAAACGTGCATAGCTTAATCAAAAATCTTGCTTAAACGTTTATAATGAAAAATTTTACTCGTTTAAGTTTAATTTTCGACGAACTAGCTCAAGCATCGATAAAAAGTGCATATAGTGCATGATGGCATGATATTGGAAGTAAATTAGATTTTGTGAGATTTCGTTTTATACTTTTTTTGGTATGAAAACATGCAATATGCGATAACATAAAATAAGAAAATTTAAAAAGAAAGTGACGGTTTTTTGAGTTATTCCACGTTATATTTTATTGACAGTTAACGAGTTTGTAAATCGGGAAAGCTTTAAATTGTAAATGGATGCGCATAACGGAGCTTTTAATGCAAGCCGTAAATAAATGTATTTCTGACATTTGGTGACAACATAAACTGTACTATAGTCGAAATTAATAGTTATTTAAATTTTAAACTGATGTTATTTTGCGTTACTATCGAACGTCTTCGCACCAAAGATTTCTAAGGAGATCCTTTATTTTTACAAAAAACTTTTACATTATAAAATTTTGAAATAGCTCATAAGTTTTGGTTTTAAACGCAAAACATTTTTTGAATTGTTTATCGTAAACAATAGATGTCATTCGTTTAATATTCATCGATCGAACTCGGGCTTGTGCCGCGTGGTTGTAGCTTTTAGCAAAAAGCAAATAGCGTCGAAGCCACAAGACTTTTCCCGACTATGTAGAAATTTTTAGTTACGTTTCAATATTGCTTTTATTTGTTTTAAAAATTACTTTTCAATTTAATCATTTTCTTCAAATAGTACGCTGGGTCAAATTTGTTCGAAGTTTGTTTTAAGTCAAAAAGTTCGGATAAACATGAGTCTGCAACGACCCCGTTTTCTAGTTACGGGGTGTTAAAATATAATTCAAGACAAAGATAGATGTTCGGTTCCTTATAAATTCAAACAAAAAATTCATTAGAATTCATATTTGCTAATGTCAACAACAGAGACTTTTTTTTAATTTAAGAACTACAAACAGCTCTCGTGCAGAAGTTAGTTTTCAATTATTATCACTTAATTGTACAATTCCGTACAAAGTCTCCCAAATCATTACGAGAAAAAAATGTCTTTTTCTTTTACACTCTTCATTCGTCATTTGGCATGCTCAAACCAAACATTGCTCCAGCCGATTTTCCCCTAAATTGGACAATACAAAATTTTTACTCATAGCAAGATGCCAACGCCAAATGTTATATTATAAAAAATGCATCATCGAACTCCTAAAATTCGGTGGCGTTCTTTAGACTTAGAGATTCTCCACATATGAGCATTTACTATGATTTTATTGGAATGGATATTTAAGAGTTAAAAAGGGTTCTCGAATTGACTACTGAAAATCTCAATTTTTTGCCCATTTATACTTTTTATGTTTCTCTTAATTTAAGAGAATTTAATTACACTCTGTACACATTTCACATCCATCCATTTGATTAAAAATACAATGAATTAAAATAATTAACTTTAATTTATTTTGTAGAATTAAAGCTTTTATAAACGACAACTTTGAATACACATATGGCGGACTCAGGTGTTCATATACGATAAGCGCCCCACTTATCGCAAGTTTCAACGCGTTTTAGTTTGATTCTTTGCAGTTGCAGTTTAATTTGGTGTAAGGCAATGACGCGAGAGGAGTTTTGTGAAAATCGTCGTATTTAGAGGGTTTAAAACATCCTATAAACTTTCAATGTGTGTTTTAGAAAATATCGCAAAGACTGGATGAGTCCAGATTATTTATTTTCTTAAAAGGTAATTTTAGAATTTCTTATTAGTACATACCTACCTGGTTATTTTTGCTTCGTTAATTTGCTTCCGAATAGTAGTAGACAATAATTTATTTCTATTTTCTTGAATTTTAGAAAATGAAGGAGATAAATGTCGCAAAATTTGATATTTTGGCCATTATTCAGTTTTGAAATTTGAACACGACATTTTTATGTAAAAGCGTCGCTTATAAATGCTTCTTGACACATATGTTTGCAATTTTAATTAATTAATTCATTTTCATAAGACCCAGTGGCGTAGCTATAGGGGTTGCAGGGATTGCAGCGCAACCCGGCGCCGAGGTATCGTAAGCGCCAAGTGCCTAACGGCTGAGTAAAAATAAATAATAAGAGTAATAATAAAATACAAAAATACATATTATTACAGGTATTTAGACTCTTGATTTACAATTTCCAACGCATAGATAAAGCTCCTAAAATTAAATAAATCTTATCTGTTTTGAATTCTAGTCTTCAGCAGAATTTAATCTACGGTTTCTAGTTTTCTTAGCTCTTCAGGTAAGCGCGATCCCCACGCTGCACGACAAATTTCAATCACCCTGTAAAATACGTATACCCCTTGGACTTTTATTAAAGCGAAATCAGTAATATACTGTGGCGACTGGTGAGAAGGGGTGCAGGAGCGTCGCCCCCAAGCCTCAAGCAATATCAAAAGACAAAAGAATATTGTTTTGTTTTGGTGAAACACCTTCCTTGGGGACATTACTAACAGCTACTAAAATTTTTGAGCTTTACTTTAAGCCTTTTGACCTTGAACAATCCAAAAAAATTGTCTGCGGCGCTATGTATATTTTTCTGAGATAATAAAAATTATATACTTGGACCTTCTCATCAAAAGCCTCACCAGCCGCAACTGATAATATACGTTACATCATAGGTTACATTCAAAAGGCGCTGTGCAAATTTTGCAACCCGGCGTCTTGACTTCTAGCTACGCCACTGATAAGACCTATCTTCTATTAGATTTTAACACCCTGTAACTAGAAAACAGAGCCGTTACGACCCATGTTTCATGTTTATATGAACTTTTTGTTTTAAAATCAATAAAAAATATTAATTTCTTTGTAGGTATTTTTGAAACAAACTACCTACTATTTGTGTGCAACAGTAAAAATATTTTTTTGAATCATGTCTGCCCATCAATAATACGTTGGGTACATCAAAACACGCTGCACTATTTGATTGGGATGTGCCACTTTCTGTAATCTTAGTTCATGCCAAAAGGTAACTTTTCAGATGGAGCTACTTAAAAATCCGTATATAACGGCTATTAAAGATGGCCTTCATTAGTAGAATAATTTTTTTGTATCTCAACTAATAATGGTCCAATTTTGATTTTATTTTTTTTGTTTGAAAGCTCTTGGGAAGGGGGAACTTTTTTGTCTCAATACATTTATCTCTACACCTTAAGAGTTCTGCACAATTTTCAAAAATCTGAGAATTTTACTTTTCTCACAAATTTCATTGATAAGTCCCTTATTAAGTGAGCTCAATATCTCTTTTTACCCCACAACAAAGGGCTTTTATGATGGCGTTCCGTATATGTCAAGAAAGACTTTTTTTCGTAAACAACAGTGACAGTGATCTGGAGGTCCACCTAGATCTAAAATTTTGATTTATCATTAGACCTTCATCTCATATACACCGTACCAAAAAATCAGAACCACCACATTTGATACAAGATAAATGATCGGATCTTTGTCAACAACTGTATCCCTAAAAATGGCGAAATATTTACATTTGCAAAGTTTATACAAGTCTATTTCGTACAAAATTAGGTTTACAGAGACAACTTTGGTCTCAAATTGTGAAAAGTTTAGTCTAATTTTAAAAAGTATGGACCTACGTTGCACAAAAATTAATCTTTTGCGGTCCAAACTGACGGAAACTGAAAAGAAGTAAAATATTTTGCGGTTTCTTCGATTTTTAACAGAGATCCGGAGGTCTACAGAGATCTAAAACTTGGATTTATTATTAGGTCTCCGTTATAGGCAACATACCAAAAAATCAGAACTACCCCATTACATGTAAGATAGGGTGTTGAAATTTACCGAGCTTAATATTTTCAAAATTATTTAAAATCACTGTCTTTTATGAAAACAACTATTTCTTGACATATTCGGAACCTCATACACATAAACCCTTGGTTGAGGGGTAAAAAGAGACATTTAGCACAATTAATAAGGTACTTATCAATGAAATTCGTGAGAAAAGTGAAATTTTCAGATTTTTAAAATTGTGCAGAACTCTTCAGATGTAGAGATAATTGAGATTGAGATAATAGGGATTGGGACAAAAAAGTTTCCTCTTCCCAAGAGCTTTCTAATAAAAATAAATAAATCAAAATCGGACCATTATTAGGCGAGATATAAAAAATTTATTCGGCAAATGAGGGCCATCTTAAATGGCCGTTATGTTTACCATGCTCCCTTTTGTCATCAACTATGACCACAGGAAGTGGCACATCCCAATCAAAAAGTGAAGCGTTTGGGCCTTTTTAGCTGTGTACCCATCGTATACTAGAAGTGTTTGTTGTGATGTTTATTTTCAAAATGCGAGAATGAGAATTGATCTTTCTGAATTCAAAAAAGTAAAATGATTGTTTAGATCGATATTTATAAGAACTAACAGTTGTAGAGGTTTTCTTGATTTTTTAGACATACAGCCTTCTACGATTCTCTACCAAAAACCAAACTGCTAAATTGCTAAAAGTAATGCGTCTTTGTTTAATCAAAATTTCAAAAACTCGAATTTATTATATATAAAAAGAAAAGAAAGTACTGTTATCTAAATTTTTATAAAAGTTCACAATTATGTGTTCTTATGGAATTATCAAAGTACAATGAGCAGCTGTGGGTGGTGTAGGAAATTATAAAAATTACAACAGTAAACTGCCATCTTTCTAATACTCTCAACTGTTTGCTAAGTGTTCAAATTATTTTATAAACACATAAATAACAATATTTGAAACCCTGACCCTCAAATTGATAATAATTTTTGATTTTTGCATAAGAAATAGTTTGATCTGGTTGTTTGTTATACTATAGGTACTAATTGTGTTTCTTTTTGTTATAGGTAAGTGGAGTTTTATTACTAAGATAAGGACTTCTACAAGGTAAGAAGTTTTTGAAATCGCAATTTTGGAATGCACAAATTGTAGTTATTATTCCAGTACAGGTCCGTTTTTATAACTTTTCATCTACTTTATTATTGACTTTAAGAGAGAGGGTTTAAAGAAAACCTTCTAAATATTCTTCGACGCATAGTGGTTGAAAAATGCGCTTGGTATATTTTTTTGAACCATCCGGTATAACGAAAAATGTTTTTGGCGTGTGCCTCTTTTTTCTCCTTATCATCATAACCGGCATGCAAATAGTTTAATAGGAGAATGCCCCAATTTGTTGATACCCTCCTCCCGCAAGTTCAGCTCATTCCTTTTTATTGAAAAAGTATTATGATAAATGAGGACCCACGGAGTAATGTAAAATTTATATTTAATTAAAAGCATTATAAGATATAAAAGAACATTGTGTGTTTAATGGAAAACAGTTTTTATATTCAATCGCGGGCGCAATTTCTATGAAGAACTGTTATTACCTGTTGTATTCAAAAATAAAAAAACCTCTACAATTCAGAATTAAATTATTGCAGGTGCTTTGCTGTTTAAATTGCTTTTTTCTTCAATTTAGGTCGACGGTTTTCACTGTCAATATTTTCTTGTAGCGCGACTCGAACGTTCCAAATTCGCATTAAATGAACAAACCGATTTATTATTTATTACAAACGAAGATTTTTAGATTTTTCATAAAACATCGTTGTTTAGATTGTGATATAAACCACATAAAATTAACCAGAAAATAATTTCAAAGAGCAAAGTTCGTTTTCACGAACACCCGTACAATTCTATTCTGTTGGCTCGCGAGGATTGTTTTAGAAACATTTCTGTCAGCCACAAACAATTTAGCCGATCTTTTAGATCTAAAATTTGAAGCTGAAAACCTTACGTTTTCATCGTTTCGCTTGAAGTCGAAAGTGGAATTTACTTTTAACTTGTCTCGAGTTACAGATCTATTTTCGTTTTATTTAGACGCCTTTTTAACTTAATTTAACTTAATTAGAAAATTACAAATTTACAATTATTTAACTAACAAAAAAAATGCTCTTTGAATTTTATTATGAGTTGGCTCTAAAGCTCGCTACAATTCTTTCAACTTTAACGTATAATTTTTAAAGTTTTAGTAATTTAACACTAACAGCAATTGCAGACTAATTATAATTGTGAAATTTTGAAGTCGTTAGCAATGAAAATAATATTTAATGAGCTATGACTTTTATACTTTGCTGCCTCCGCAGCAAAGTTATTTTAAAATAAACGACTATTCGTTATACGAGGAGTTTGAAAAAATATCGTGAATAGGCGAGAGCATCTTAACTTTCCACTTTAGCGATTGTCAGACTTTCAAATGTTTAGATATAATTACATAATATAATATGTTAGTGGATAAAGATTTCTTCACGAGTTGCGATTGTACTAGGTTTTTAATTTAATTTTTTTTTTCGAACGACTGATCAGTCTTAAGGGTAGAATTTTGAAATTTTCCTCTACCGTTCTTTTAGAAGCAACTGGCGAGTTGAAAACTGCAAATAAGCGGTTTATTTTTCCCTATGTACCACTTTGACAGCAGTCACACGGTATATGAATATTTCAAATACCTAGGCCATCCATCACATCTTAAATAATTTCTTTTGTATTATTAATCGGAAGCTTGAGGGGGAGTACATCTACCTTTGCAGAAAATTTATTGAAATTAAAACAAATCTTAAACGTCTTTTGAATAAAAAACTAGTAATTTTATTAGGGTCAAGTTATATTGATCTGCAACTTATGTATTAGAATATGAATAGTGAATACAGGCTTTCGTATATTAACCTAAAGAAGTATCTAAGAAACACTTTAAAAGCAAAAATATAAAATTAAATTTTCAATTCAACGTGTTGTTGTATGTAGAATGTTTTTTTCATGGAAGGAAATAATCATTTGAGCTTTTTCGCAACTACTTATTTAGAGTATAAAATAATAAAATTGAGCCCATTTGAAAGGATAATGCAATACGTGGGCTCGAAAAGAACAAAACGCCATTACGGACCCACTTTACTATTACAAAATTCACCCTAACAAACAATTTAGAAAACCTTCATTTGAAGACTTCACAATCCCAGCTCAATCCTTCTACCCTACCGAACACAAACACGCAACTTAATAACTACGCTCACAAATACTCGAAGCAAGTGGCAATTGCTCGAGTTTTTCGGAAAATTTTATATTTCCGTAAGTAATGAGGTCATTGTAAAAAAAGTTCAATAAATAAATGTTACGATCTATTGTACCAATAACCGTTATGATTTGTGTTTTAAAAGTATTTGGATTAGGTTCTAGTTCTATATTGAAACAACTCATAACGTCGAGACGTTGCACTTTTATTCGAAGAATAAATGCAACACAGTTTTTAGTTTTCCCCTATAAATTTGCAAATCCTATACAAGTGTGTTAAAATCGAGTTCGTTTTATTCCTATAAAAATAAAATTTGAATAAAACTGTACTGAGTTTGAGACATTGCAAGGGGAGCAGATTCTTGACGAAGTATATATCTGAATATTAAACACATGCCACTTTCTTCTGACTTATAACTATTTCATTTGCAATAAGAATAAACAAAACATTTGTTGAACATCCCTGTATACTAAAACGTAATAATATGTCACTTTATTGCATCAGTTGTATAGTCAAAAGTCAAAACCAGGGCGAGGTGTCCTATGACTCCTATATATCGCTAAAATGACTTAAAAATGACGTATTAAAAAAATGTTCTGTCGCATTCCCACAAAGTAAAAACACACTTATAAAAAAGAATAGAGTGATTCAAGTGACGTAGTTTTTGGCGTGAGTCATAGGACACCTCTCCTGGTTTTGACTATACCAAAATCTTTTGTATTAGTACGTTGGGTACACAGTTAAGAAAGCCAGAAAGAAAGTGGGATGTGTCACTTTTTGTGGTCGTAGTTGACGACAAAAGGTAACTTTCCACTTCAAAATCTGTGTAGAATACCATCATAACGGCCATTAAAGATGGCCTTCATTAGTCGAATAATCTTTTTGTATCTCAGCTAACAATAGTTCCATTTCGATTTTATTTTTTTTTGTTTGAAAGCTCTTGTACAGAGGAAACTTTTTTGTCCCAATACATTTATCTCTACACCTTAAGAGTTCTGCACAATTTTCAAAAATCTGAAAATTTCACTTTTCTCACAAATTTCATTGATAAGTCGCTTATTAATTGTGCTCAATATCTCTTTTTACTCCACAACCAAGAGTTTATGTCTATGGGGTTTCGAATATGTCAACAAAGACTTGTTTTCATAATCACGAGCCAACGCGATGGTGCTCTACACGGATTTTCAAGTGGCTCCCTATCTGGAAAGTTACCTTTTGGCATCAACTAAGACCACAGAAAGAAACACATCCCAATAAAAATGTGCAGTGTTTTTTGATGTACCCAACGTACAATATCACTAAATTTCACAAAAAGTCAACGGGGAAAATTACGTCAGTTTCTAAACGTTCTTGTTTATAAATAACCTAAACTTGTAAGAGCATGTAAACTCAAGTGTAACGCGTTACGTAAGAAGAAAATTTAATTTGAGAAAAGTAATAATGTAATAATAAAGTAGAATAAGAATTGACGTATTTTACTAAACTAATACCTTAGATTCAAGTCCTTTGCTTTCTACTAAATTACATTTTTTTATACATCATAAAATTTATTTACGTAACGGTAAAAGTAAATTATTGCCGTGTGCTTGCTTTAGCCTATAACAATTTCAAGTAAATTAAGGGTTAGGATAATCATCGTGTAGCTATACGTATTCCCGTAGCAATAGAAGGCAAAATCTCTTAAGGCAAACTCTGTCGAGTTTTCACGTTTTTGAATTCATATTAAACTAACAACCTAACAATGAATGAGCTTTCTTTTGTTAAATTTACAACACCGTAATTTGGGCATGAAAAATTAAAAAACGAAAACAAAAGCCACGCAATTTAGGATGTTATAAACACGAACATAAAAAAGAAACCGAAAAATATAAGTAAAGTATAATGCTGCAAGGGGTTTTGCCTCTGGGGAAGGTAGGGCGAAAAATTAACTCCACGCCACCTTTAATTTCGTAGAGATGAGTCTTATGGGCATATATTTATACTAAAATACGCACTTTTTTCACAAAATGTAAGTCCGGTTTAAAAAGCAGCGTTAACGTGCAAATCATACGCAGTACCTACATAATACACTCGTACCCTGATCAAAAAAGTTGTCGGTTCTTCAAAGCCACCTCTACAGCTCTACGGAGTGTTAAAATTCACAATATTTCAATTTCTCTTTCTTTGATCATTGTTAAACAAAATATTTGAATGCTCACCTTCGTGTTTTCAGCAAATTTAAGCGAAACAACAAATAAACTCTTTGTTTATTATCGGCCGAGAAATTAAATTAATTTTCAAGAAAATTCTGAATGTCGGCACTATATATTAATGTTTGAAAAAGATTTAAAGATTTTGTTTACATCATCTGTTCTAATTAATGGAAAAAGTCGACGTCTTTTTAGAACCGCGTGAACACGAATATGAAAAGTGAACAATAACGACTTTTCAGAAACTTTTTGAGCCGCTTTAAAAGTTTTGCGGCTATAGGCTTCCACTAAAAGATATAACTGGTTATGAAAACAAAATTTTACAATTTACGTTTATTAAATTTTAACCAATAATTAAATAAGTATCACCGGTACTTTAAAAAAAGTTTTTCAAATAAATAATTTACGTTTTAACGTATCTTTGCCAAACAATAATTGAAACAAACGCACATGTATAATCCGTATACGAACATAAACAACGTTAATTGTAATCAACTGTTATTTGGTATACTATCTGTAATCTGTAACTCGGCGTTTCGATTAAATGGAGAAGCCACCCTTTTAATCAATAACCCAACGAACTAAAAAAATAAAAATTGCCCATAAGGCTTTGTTTTGCTATCGTAAATGCACAGATTAATGCAACGCTTGGCAGCAAAGAAAGTTTTGACGGTTGTAAAACGCCGAAAGCATACCCCGTAGCAGCCCTTTCATCTTACATTGTACGAGAATCCATGTTCGCGCGTGTACACGCTTTCGTCGAATCTCAAGGAGGCCATTTTAAACAAGTACTTTGAGGCTGTAATTACGTTTAAGGTAATATCAAGACACCTTTCTTGACTTTGTGATGCTATTGATGCTAAGCAAAAGTTTACTAGTTTTGGTATTAGTTAGAAACTTCTTGTTACGGATTTTTCAAAAATGAGAAGCTTGCTCTGTAATTCGAAGAAATGGGGAAAAGATCTAATAAACACCCCCTAACTACTAGATGGGCATTGCGAGAACTATTTAAAGAAATGGGCAAAACTGTTAGTGTTAGAGCATTAGGTAAGCTTTGTTGTACAATGTCGAGTTTTTGAAGTTAATGTTGTTTTTCAATGTTTGCCGAGGTATAAAGTGAAAATTAGCACCGTTGTCGAATTTAAGCAAAAATAACAATTTTAATTATTTTTCACTGCTCAAAGTAAGAACAGAAAGTATGGTATGGGGAGTTTACAATACGAGTACAATCCCAAGAGCTTAGGTGGGGTTAAATTTGTTTTACATTGAAAGTTGGGCCTACGACCTTAAAACTCGTGCGGGAATTGCGATTTTTAAAACAAACATTGGAGTGTGCTGAAATTGTCTACAAAATTATATACAGGGTGCCAATGAAACTTCCCACCTCCAATATCTTCGCCTTTAGTGTAAAATATTGAAATTGCGCGAGACCTGTCAATTTTATTATCTAGGGGGATACTTTAATAAAATCAAGTAATTGGCTTCTTTCTAGATCAACCTCCAAAGTGGGGTAGGCTTAACCCCTTAAATCTTAAATGGAAAGCAGGGTTGAGTGGCACCTTTTCTGAAAACCTCTTCAATTGTCTATATGCTAATTTGTTATTTTTGGATTAGTAATTTTGAGAGTCTTAAAGAGCGAATTTCAGCACTTACAGTAAGTTGAAGTATTTAGAAAAGTTTCAAAACAGAATTTAATATTAACATTTTCAACAATTAATTAATACCTATACCAATAATTTATTACCTTTTGAACGCATAATATTATGAAAGCTACTGCATACTCCAAAAATAACAAATTAGCGTATATCGTTGTAAAAGGGATTGAAGGAGCTTTCAGAAGATTTGCCACTGAACCCCTCTTCCCACTTAAAACTTAAGGGGTTAAGTCTACCCCACTTTGAAGAGATCAATAAAAGTGTCCACTTCGGTATTAAAATCGACGGATTTCGCGGAATTTTAATATTCCATAATAATACGAAAATATTGGAGGCGGAAAGTTGTCAAACTGACACCCTGTATATTAAACGACCTAAATTTTACCCTCAGTTTCAGTTCTAATTATTTTATTTAATCAATGATCTATGAGTCTACCATTAATATTAGTTCTAGTTGAATAGGGAGCCGGTCGTCGGTCCAATCCAACACGAGGAAACGTTTTTAAGATTATGTAGATGATCGCTGCAACCCGAACTGGTGGGTTCACTTGTCTTGCAAAGCACAGATGATCTGCCATGCTGACCAGTCCGAGTGTGACCTGGACTCCGTGTCAAACCTAAATTACTCAGCACTGAATACCTAGCAAATAGTAAAACTGTTAATTTAGTTTGCGACATGATTTGCGGCAGTAACAGTATCTTTTGACTTTTTCCGGGGGGGGGGGGGGCTGCATGTATTTGTTTAAATCACTTGAACTATTATAATAGTTAACAGCTTAATAGTATAAAGGACAAAAACAATATGTGTAATTCAAAGTCACAGAAGCGTTAAGCAAATAATTCCATTCGAATATATCCAATATATCATAATAACGGTATGATTAAGATGCAAATTTTGACAATTGACAAATTTTGATAATACTGTTGAGCGAGGAAAAGTAGGGTAAAGAAAGGAAGCGAATAACCTTGAACTTCCCGCACTAGAGGAAAATTGAAAAACTCAAAACTTTATACTCGTATTACAAATCCGTCATAAATTACACAAAAATATAATTTTCTACACAATATATAAAAGTCGCATTTAATCTTTTTGATATTAAAAAAAACGTTTTTTTGAAAAGTGACTGCAGTCTTTATACCTAACATCTTTTAAATTGCTGTGGCTTTGTCAGCGTTTCAGCCTAAAGCTTTACGATTTCAGTAAAGCACAATGATTGTCATGTTCTCAACCTCGAAAGTATTGAAGTTGTTTTAGAGAAATTCTAATAAAAAAATTTGAAATTAAAAAAATGTCAAGTGCGTTGAGTATCGAGTATTTTCCACAAAATTAATTCTTTAGGCTTCGCTGCTACAAATAAACATATCATTAAGTAGGTAGATAACAAATAATATTATACGAGTTAACAAGAAAACTTGTTCAAGTTTTCCCGTCTATTAATGTTACGGTCCATAAAGTACTAAATGTTGTGTATTTTTTAAAAGTTAGTGGGCCGCAGATTAATAATAATTAAAATAAATTACGTTCTGTCTCTAGTTTTTCGGATACACGGTGCGACTCACTTTTTCTATTTATGCATGAGTAACTAGCCCCCACTGGGGTTTACTAGGACTGTATTTAGGGGCCCTGCGATTATGGAGTCATAAAGAGACCTGAAAACCTATAGGGGTATCTACAATCTGCAGTCAGCTATTATTACCGCAGGTATGCGCCCATGTCATATTATTTCCTAGCATATGCCTAAGCCTGTGTTTGTGTCGTGGTTTGTTCTTTTGTTTAAATTTATAATTGATTTTGCGTCAGTTTCAAATACACACACGCATATTTACAGTAAAACGATAAATTAATATTATAAAATCCACGAATTAATTGCTACCAGTAAACCACAGTTACGATATCGTCCTCGAATCGATACCGATTAATTACTGTGGTGTAGGAAAAGAATAATTATTGTTGAAGCTTTTTTTAACAATACCTTTTTCCAACGAAAACACTTTTGGTATTAGCGTCTAAAATTTCCTAATTATAATTTTACGAATAACTTCATTATCGACGTTCATTATTAATATTTTAACAAATACAAAAGACGTTTTAGCTAAAGAGTATGCTCAAAAGATAAAGAAAGGAGGTCGATAAGGTATTATTAAGATTCAAATCTAAAGTTACTTACTGAACCCAACATAATTTTGACCCTCTCAAATAGATTTTGTGAAATCGACGCTTAAAAGACGCTGACGATCTGATAAAATACAAAATATGCTAAATGATAATGCTTCTAGTTGTGCTTTTTAGTTAAATTTATCCTTCTGTGATGAATACTTGGGACTTTTTGACAAACAAACTAGAAAATTGACGATTATTTATCAAATTAGGTTGTTGCCGTTTATATCGCATGGATATACAAGAATTTGTTCACTTCAGTGGAAGTAAGTAGTATTTGAAACAAATCAATAGTCCAGGAATTTCATACATCCTAGTTTGCATCAAATGGGGTAGTTATGATTTTTTTCTATATTGTCTACTACGGGACCCTAATAATAAATATAAATTTTCGACCTCCGCAGATATCCGGAGCTTTGTCAAAATTCCCAGACACCTCGAAATTTTTTAACTCTTTTTCAGTTTTTCTTAGTTTTGACCTGTAAGGACTAATTTTTCGGCAAAGCTCCTTTTACGCTTTCTAAAAGTAGACTAAATTTGCTATATTTTGAGACCAAAACGGTCTCTGTAGGCCTACTGGTGTCCGAGATACTGGTACTGGATGAATGCTGGCCAAAACACAATTAGAATACAATTATTTTTTGCAGTTCACTTTCAGTAATGCAGATTGTCGTAAGTTGAACGCCGTTGGGAGGTATAATGATGATGACCATGATTCGGTATAGTCCAGTAATTTGGACACATAAAAAAGGTGCATGGGGTAGTTACGATTGGTTAAAATACAAGTTTTCGACGAAGCTCCGGATCTTTGTCAAAAATCCAAAAATATACACGGCTTAGATTCGTTTCGTTTTAGTTTATGAAAAATTATTTGCGCTCACCCCTTGCCCCTTTTTTATGTCACAAAACTACTAGACTACTATTAAATAAACGAATTTAAAGAGAAAACTAAAATGCGACCAAACTTTTCTATACGTTAAAAGTCTTTTTGTTATGTATCTAATTGGATTTCGACGAATTCGTTAATAGCGATTGGAAAATCGTTCAGTGTAAATGTTGAAACTGCAGATTAGATGCCCTGCAATTTGCTCATAATTGCGTGCAATATAATTTTGAATTTTTCATTGGGATGGTAATTTCAAAATTTTATGCAAGTGAGGAAAATCCACGAAATGGCACAGGTCGTCTTAATTAAAAAACCAATAAAAGTAAAATTTTCATTCAAAATTAAGTGTTTCGATTAGAAAAATTACCGAATAATTATATTTATACAGAAATATTAATTGTGCCGACAATTTGATACTTGTATATTAAGGTTGACAATGTTGGCATGTTCTTTATACTATTATGTCAAGTAATGTAAGCACTGCATGACATGTAAACTTTAGTATAAGCATTAGGAATCTCTCGAGGTTCTCTGTTTGTTAATACTGGAGGGTTGTGTCAACATTCGTTTTCACTGCGGAGGTCGTTTTGAAAACTCATTTGTTCTATGTTGTCATTGGACAGTTATGGGTTATATTTGTCAACATTGTATTCTATAACTTGTACAATGAAACATTCTCTAATGACCTAATTAGATGTGTTTGCTAACGCAAACATCATATTTGAACTTAAACATCAAACGGCTTAGCATTTTTTAGCTTTCTGTATAATTACTAATTACATTGTTTTACACGATTGATGTAGCTGGAGAGGCGTATTTCAAAATTTTATTTTTCGGACGTGTTTTAGATGTTAAAGTTATGTTTGGAATAAGTAATGGAACTCGAAAAATTTATAGCAGTGTACGATATTTATTCCTGAGTGATTGGTAACTGGATTTAGGATATTTTTATTTCACATACGTGGGTCGTTCGATTTATTAAATTGGTCCTTCGGGCCTCGTTTCTCGGGCCTCCGGACCTCGTCGTAATTAGTAAAAAAGACATTGTTACTGATTTTGAGCTTTACCACATACCTTACTTCTACAGAGTGATCTAAAGAACTGACAACAAAGGGAAAATTTTCTTTATTACCTATGCATTACGGAAAAAAATAAGTCATGCTTTGTCTAAAAATTTATGAAGTTTGCTGTAGTGTTATAAATTAATTATAATGCTGTCTTTACCTCGAAAAATTGGTACGCTACCGAGTTCCAAAATTCAGTTTTTTGATAAACATATAACGCATTATTAACTTATAAGGCCCACTTATGCATTTTACACTTACACTTTCTTTTTTCTTTTTGTCTTTTTTCAATTTTCTCGGAAATGGCTGACCAAATTAAAAAATTGTAAAAGGTACCTTTCCTTCTCATAAAGCCCAATTTTATAAAAATTTGTTGAATTCGAAAGGAACTCAGTGGAGCTCACACTTACGTCCCAGGTATACAGATAAAAAGCGTTAATTTTGGTGTGAATATACGAGTACATCCTACACCACATAAAATTTTCCCAAAGCGTTAGAGCAATTTAAAGAAATAATTTTTTTTAAATTTAAACACCTTACTATATCAAAAATCTTGCGGAGATACATTTTTAGTTCTGAAATATCCGAAACAGGAACCCTTTGAATTATCATTCCACCATTAGAAACTCCCAGATCTCAGATCTATAGGATAACTTACCTAAAACTAGTTAGCACATTGGAGAAACACCTTGTATATACGGTGATACGATATTAAACTAATATTATGGCATACAGCTTATTTGCATATACTCGGCGCTTTGTTTATGAAGCCTTCTCTATCATTGAAATTGACCGTTAAAACAAAAATAATGTAAAAAATACTGATTGGCGTGTTTGGTTTATATTTGCAATGTTTATTTTTGATTAAAATCAGTACAAATAATTGTAATACCGCATTGTTTGTGAGGTGGTTTTGTGTATTAATCAAAAACCAATTGCATTAATACTAAAAAAATTAACTTTAATTGAAATTACAAAAACATCGATTAGGAGAAAATTATTTATAATTGACTCTGGGAAAAAGAGTGTAATTGGTTTAATTGTGTTTGTTAAACGGCATGTTTAATTTATGAAAATTATCATATGCCACTTTCAGATAGGAGTTGAATAGCCAGCGTTAGTTGTATGTTGTATGGTGCGATTTGAGGGTTGGTTTATCAAGGGAGGCAAGATTAAACTAACTAAGGTTTGATGAACATCAAGAGCCGTGTATACATTAAACCTTCTAAGAACCTTCCTTTCCAATTTAACCGTCAAAGAAGTAAAAAAATCTCTGTAAATTAAGTTTCATAAAATTCTCGTTGAAGTGTAGAAATAAAAATAATAAATTTTCTTTTATTAATGGAAGCTAACGTCGTCGTTTTGAAAAGGAAATTAAATAAGGATTTTAATAATTTTATTTTTAAGGTTCCCGAAAGATCGTTTTTCATAAACTATCTGTTTAAAAATAGTTTCCCGTTTAGACGTCTGTCTGTATAAAACTATGTACCTACCTACATACCTCTGCGCTTTCAGCAAAAATATTTTAAATTTGAATTGTGGCACTATTCATTCGGTATACAAATTTACATGATGGCGTCATCCTTCAGCAAAGCGTCAGAACAGATGTGAATAGAAATAAAATTTGTTTGTTTTTCAGTATCCTCGAATTTCTTTGAAATTTAAAATTCTTCATAATAGACTATCATTTAGAAGTTTTACCTTACCTCTGCAATAGGTATACAAATGTAACATATTTCTAGCTGAGCTGACAGGAACTTGCTGTATCCAACTTTCATTCTGACTATTATTTATGCTCCCACAACTATCTAACGTTGCTATCGTACGTTAAATTAAGTGCTCTTTAACTTTCTACTACGATATCTTTATTATGACTGTCCTGTTTGGCGACAAAATCGACTGTTATGTACGTATATTTTCGAAACTTGACACCAACTTGTCGCACACGCCTAACAACCTTACAAATTAAATCATCTACAAAACCGAATATGTTATCATATAACCCAAAGTACCCAAATATCATGTCACATTCAGAAAAATATTAATCAAATATATTAATATAAATGTTCCTTCCAGAGAAACGATAATTTAGAAAAAAATCCTTTCTAAAGCCAACCCCTTAAACTTCAAAAATGTGTTTTGCAAATTAATAGCCGGCAACTAAAAACGATTTAACCAAATTTATACAAATGGTTCCAACAAACATTTTAACTTAAATTTGCTAACTTACGATATAGAAACTTGACACAATATTGAAAGCTAACCACCAATGCTTCATTGTCAAACAAATAAAATTCGTTCCACAGACGAGTGACAATTTCTGCCATTGATCTATAAATAGTATAGGTAAACGAATAAAAGTTATTTCGTTGTAACATCACGTCAAAGATTAATGTAAGAGTAATTTTTTTTCGTGAGCCTTACGTAAGTGGTAGAAGTTGATCCTCTACATGCAAAGGACCTTATACAGGCTGTATCAAATTTCGTGTTAGGTACAGGGATCTCGCTTATTAGCGTAGATAGAGAGATGGTTAAATAGACAAAAACGATCCTCGAGTTATACCTACACTAAATCAAAAAACAAAATTTACCCCCTCCATAACGTTTTTGAAATATGGCGGAAAATAACGAAATTTGCATTTTTAATTTTTGGCTCTAAAATCGTTATTTGTAAAAATTTTTAAAAACTGAAAAGACTTTCTCAAAGGAACTTTTTCTGTTCTTTCAGACCATGTCAACGAATTTTTGTTATCATTATTACTTTACTGTATATTGAAATCAACATTTTTGAAATCAATATTTTTTTCTCTATCCGATGACATAAAATTTTTAAATGACTCCCATATGAAAAATAAAAGTTGCTATCAATATACAGTAAAGTAATAATGATAACAAAAATTCGTTGACATGGTCTGAAAGAACAGAAAAAGTTCCTTTGAGAAAGTCTTTTCAGTTTTTAAAAATTTTTACAAATAACGATTTTAGAGCCAAAAATTAAAAATGCAAATTTCGTTATTTTCCGCCATATTTCAAAAACGTTATGGAGAGGGTAAATTTTGTTTTTTGATTTAGTGTAGGCATAACTCGAGGATCGTTTTTGTCCATTTAACCATCTCTCTATCTACGCTAATAAGCGAGATCCCTGTACTTAACACGAAATTTGATACAGCCTGTATATTTTTAACGGTTTGGTCAATACCTTCCACATTTTTCAAACAGGTAGACATTTTTATTTAACGCATTTTTGGCCTCCTGTTTGATTTTGCTATCTGCAGTAGTTTAAGCGGAAAACTTTAATTTTCATTAAAAAATCAAAAAACTAATTCTCGTTACAAATTTCATCCAAATCGCTAAAAGCAATTACTACAAATTTTTTTAAATTTCTTAAGATCTTTGGCGTCCGAAACGAAGCACTTTTGGGTAGAGGGAAATTGGGTTTAATTGCACTATTTTGGTCTCAGGAATATGTGGCAGAGAGCTGTACGCTGTGCATACCTTTCGGGGACACCCTTATAACATCCACGAAATTTAGTAGTGTATATGGTACATGAAGATGATTTACTTGTATTTTTCTCCATGTACCTGATCCAATAAGATCGAATAGCTTAATTATCGGGGATTCATCTCAATACAATATCCGAATAAAAAATATATAGAAATTAAACTTTGGTACGCGTTTTGATATTGTAAACGTAAACCGCTGGTTTCTCATGCCACATCGAGTACTCGAACCATTAAACTATCTCGTCTCCAGTCGCCACAAAATTCAAAATTTACAACCCAAAGTAAATACAAATTATTATTGGTCACACATCGGAGACCATCAAAACCGCAGTTATAAATTATTATGAGGTTATTCGAATACTTTTAAAATCGCAGTGCAACTACACGACTCCATTTATTATATCATTTCTAGGCGTTTATTGCAAGAATGGGATCTCAAAGTTCCCTTAAAATTAAAAATGATCGATCGTGCCTTGCATTAAAGCTTTATTTGGGACAGCGGTGAAAGGGTTCGCGTTAATCTTGCATAATGATTCTTAAGTCGCTTCATCAAAATATCCCCAACTTTTTCAACCCTTTGGCAATGTTTAGTAAACAAGAAGAAAAAAGCGCGCTACTAAAAAATTCGTCAGCGGTATTTCCATTTATGATTTGTTGTTGTAAAAACCACGGAAAATATGCGCTAAAAACCGTGTCTCTGACAAAGTTTTTCTTAGTTGAAAAAATATTCTACAAGAGCTCAGAAATTACGTTTTTACAAACGTAACCGAAATCGCAATGTTTGAAATGTGGCCATACGAAAATAAATTTGGATGCTCTCAAATAACAACAAGAGCAAATTGACGTTATTTTTGCAAAAATGTAAAGTAAACAATCACGTTAAATATTTACACGAGCGGAAATCTAGCGTAGGAGCAGTTCACGAAGTGTGTTTTACCAAAGGAACACGTGGAACGTCGATTAATTCGTTAATTATCTCGGTTCACGTGATGTGCAGCATGCTTTTGAAAATTGTATAAGTAAACAATTGAAATGTGGTAGGTCTGACAAAGGTTTCCCTTACCGTTCGGTCTATTCAAACACGCGAATTTAAGATTCATGAGGTTCAGAGTGGTGTAATTTTTGGGGTTGGGTTTAGGATGGTTACGAACTGATGAAGTAATAAAAGGTACTACATCAGCTCTATATCAATATGTCGTGCTCTCTAGTGAAATTGTCCAGTTTTGTGTTGTATTAGTCTTCAATATCTGGACAAAAATTTTATCCATTTCGTTAACGGAAACCTGTTTAATGCTCTTTTATGCAACTTTTAATCATAAAAACGTCATTTAATGCATCAATAAAATTGCAGGACGAGAAGTCAAAAAATAAATAAAAATGCAACATTACGATAATTGTGGATGCATCGTATTTTTCTTAATACAGAGGAGAAAAGCATTTCGAGCACGATCTGCCGGAGCTCCTTATTACTTGATACTATTATATAACTCTAAAAAATTCTACGCTTCATATTATTCTTAAAGGTTAGTCGTGCATACTTCATTATTTATTATTACGAGAGTTTTTTATTACGCTCTCACGAATACTAAAAACTTTCCTCGCGAAAATTTGCCACCAAAGCGTTCAATAACATCTTATAAGTAAATGCAGGTTTTATAACGTGCAAGGGAAGAATATACGAACGAAAATCTTAGCAAACTAGAACACTAAGATAGCAGTAGTTTTTCCATAATAAATTCGCCGATTTGAAAAGTTTTGTAATTTAAATATAAAAGTTTAAGAATTTAGCAGCACTCTCAACACTCAAGTACCTACTTTGTTGAATTTAATTACCAATGAACTTACTGGCGTCTTTTAAGAGCCAAAAAGTTTTGGGTAATATTAAAATGTGGGTACTTAATTAGTTTAAAATATGTTATAACTAACATACAAGTAATTAATCTCAACTCCTCTAAAAGTATCAAATTACAAAGTCAATGAGAACAACTTAACAAAGTCTTTGAATAACGAAGCTCACCAGTTAAGAAAAGAAAAAAAACGCCTCGACATGTAACTTTATAAAGTTTGTACAAAGTCGAATCAACTTGTAGAGTGAAGGTTTACTTTTTGTTAAGCCGTATTTTTGCGACAAAACCATTTTAAATACAGAACACGAACAAACACATATCGGCACTAAACAACTAGCACGAACCAATCAAATCTCTTGTACAGCAGCTGTTTGATATCTGCTCACGTACGCTCGAGATTTCCATTTTTGGAAAGCGCAAGCTTAAATGTAGTTAGCTACAGTCGTTTATAATATGTAATCTCACAACTCGCTAACTTTACGATTAAAAAATGATGAAAATGACGAGTATGTAAAATTATTGTTAATGGTAGGTTACTGAAAAAAGGTAATTGAGGAAGAATTAACCTCAAATATTTTTGAAAACATAAAAAATAAATCAAATGGGACCCTTAAAAGCCCAACTTTTTCATGCAGAAGTTGAAATGACTTTTTAACACAGTTTTAACATAATAACCATTTCTTATCCATTCCGTACGCTTTTGATTACGGCAACTACTTCGGTTTCTTGACAGATTGTACGTGGTTTTCAGCGTTTAATTCTGTACGTAACGTATTGGCTAGTTATTTTGTAGTATTATTCAAAATTTTCGTGACAAATCCAGCGACTCTTTAAAGAGAGTCTTGCTGAAATGAAATTCTTCTTAAACAAACTGCTAATATATTTTTGTCGTTCTCTCGTAGTGTTCTTTAGAATTTTTGGAGATTTTCAGATTTATTGTTACGATTACAGACATTTATCCTCAACGTTTACAAGCCTAATAGAATCTGTTCTGTTTTCTTAATAAGTATATTAACTGAGACAACTCAAAGATTGCGTTAATGCAACTTTGGTTTTTAACAGTTTACTTAATAACCCTTAGGTGACTGACGGTGGTACTCAGGTACTTTTTACGCATAAAATATGAAATATTTAAACCGTATCGATTTGGGCTTCTAAGACATTTTTGAGTAGATGGTTTTGCGTTGGGGGGGAGGGGGTTAATTCACGTAGTTTGAGAGATCAAGCCAAGAGGTTTTACATGGGTAGGCAGTTTACGGTGTGCTCATTCTTCTTGAAAGCTTTTTACTTCTCCCAGGTTTATAATATTAGGGCTATTCTCATTACGAACCTTTACAGGGGGGCTTACGCTGTTATACGCATTACAACAGAACATTAAAGTCTTGGAGTATCCTTAACAATTGGTAAAGTGCCTGTCTGTGTGCCACTTCATAGCATAGTGAACACTAATCACACTAAATTGGTAGAGAAACAGTAATTATTTTCTTTAAGGTATTTTCCATGACATCTGCAAACTGGGGGGGGGGTCGTCGATCCCCTCTCCGCTATAGCTTTGATAATTGCTGCAATAGTACATTTTACACAATATGCTTTTCACTACAAAGTTAAATTTCTTTGGATTTTAGTTGGATGTTTAGTTTGCTTGTTTTTTCTTTTTTAAAATTATTAAAAGTATTTTAATATTTCATCAGTTTAATCGATTTTTCATTAACATAAATGTTAACTATTCTCGATGAACCTAAGAAATATTTAAGTATGCCTCAAATTTGAGCCTACGGCAATGTAAAACACGGTGGTACCCGGGTACCAAAGCTCGCCATGTATGTAGAACTTTTTATGTCGCCACATAAGGGTTTCCTATAAATACATGGTGGTATAATATATATGTCCTTTGTGAATTTAAACGGGATTAGTCCATTAGTTTAGGCTAGGGGCTAGTTTTAACAACCTACGCATAAAGACCACATAAAGACTACGCATAAAGACTACCATACAGACATAAAGTTTTTCCGAGATCGATAAAACGTCAATATTTGTCAAAAATTTGAGGTTGAATTTTTATAAACTTTTTTCATCCTTAGAATCGTCAAAAAATGAAAAAAATTTGCATGGGTACGAAGTTGCCGATTTATTTTATTGGGCCATAATTAACCAGTGAAAATTGTAACATCATTTTTTAATTTATATAATGATGTGGCTTGGTACGAGGTTCTTATTGTCGAATCAGTAAAAAACGGAAATAATTCCTCGTACAGTTATATTTAAATAATTACACTACATGTTTCGGATTATTTCTTTTTTCCCATTTGCCATTGTAGTCACACCTGAAAACGGATTACAAGAAATAATCCGAAACATGTAGTGTAATTATTTAAATATTTATAACTATACGAGGAATTACTTCCGTTTTTACTAATCCAATTATTTTTTAAATTTTGCGCATTTGATTAATAAAAATGTGACACAGATTTGGTTCTTATAACCAAATTATAGCTTTCAGTAAAAATTTCCAATAATCTGAGGTGGTTGGTTACGCATTACATAGTGAAGCTATTTAGGTATGCGCTACGAAACGCGTGTGTTGGAACGTGCTCATATTCGCAAATTATATTTAACATAAAAAAAATTAAATAACTTTTATAAAGATCCGCATTTTTCTATTACAAGCACAATACCTTTTTCCAAATTAGTTTTTAGTTTATTTAACCCAATGATTATTAATTTTTCATTTTATAATTTAAAGTAGGTTTGGGTACTTAAATTTAAAGTTGTGCAAGTTTCGAGTTTCCAAAGACGAAATAAAAAAGAAAAAGAAGGACAAAATCGAACTTTTCCCCATGGCTCTGCGATTGATTTAATTGAAGCGCTTCATTGCGTACATCACACTGCGATATCGTGGCCACAACAATAAATTGGGTTCGAGAAAAACGAGATAATCACGCAAATTGTTATGATTCTGTAACATAATAAAATATTTCAAAAAATCTAGGTAAATTGGCGTAGATACCAGTGACGTGCATACAATGCGTTCAGGAGTAAAGGAACAAATTGAATAAAAGTGTCATAATTGTTTTTCTGCAACTCGGAGATTTTGGATTTTGAATTTTTAGGCCTTTATGGAAACACGCTATCATTTCTTGTTTACTAGGAAGTGTCTCGAATAACTTTGTTGTTTTTAATACAGCTCTTTGTAGGTATATTTTATTAATTTATAGGTACACTGGGGTTTGAATTGTACGAATCCAATCTCCGAAACCAATCATCTTGAGTATCTCCATTCGTCTTTTTCTGTTAAATGCATTTTGGTACTAAAAACATCAATTCGTTTAGATAAATTAAATTCCTTTTTCGTCACTAAGGTACCTACTAATTAAATCATTATTTTTAATTGCATTTGTATTAATATTTTGAGGAACTACTCATCATTAGTGTATCTATACGTGGATATTTACGGGGTGGAGTGTTGTAGTGGTTAAAACCACAAAGTTTGTGCTACTTGTGGGAAACCGGGAAGAATATCGGCTTGAGTAATAGGCCAAAACATATCAATTTAAAAATGTGATTTGAAAGATCCGAGATCCGAGCGTATTTACTAAAAAATAATTCGCTTGCGCTTTTATCGAATTTGTGCATTTCATCGTGACCGTGTTTTGAAAAAAATCAGTTAAATTTAAAAGCATTTATGCTTTTTTAACAGTTTGTGTGGGAAGCTCGATGTCCATATTCAATTTTCTTGTTAACCTAGTTTTCGTAAGGGAATTCGAAGCTTCGTAAGCTAATCTAAGACTTGAAAATAGCTTTGATGCATTTTAGACGACGTACACTAGTCTTGCACTATTTATGTGACTAGTGCACTAGACAAACGTAACATTTCAGTTTAGTATTTCAATAGTCATTGTGAATTTTCACGATTAGCACCCCTTTACTCTCAAATGGGGTAATTTTTAATTAAAATTGTTCTTAAATCCTTCATACACGAAATTCTTCCAGAAATTGGGTTTTTCAAAAAACAGCGATAATGAGAACAAATACGCCTATTTTCTGATAAAATAGGCTCCAACAAAATTCCTGACCTAGCTACAAAAATTATTGTCAAAATTAAAAATAAAACTGGTACCCACGGCAATGTCAAAACTCAGCCTTGGTTTACGCCAGTTGTGGCCGTCCATCTTACATGGAATTAGTAAAGGTAAGCTCTCGGGTGTATGTGGAAAAATAAAAAACAACTATGACTCCGTTGCCGACGTTTCGGTATATATATTTACACCATCCTCAGGGCTGAAAGGACACAAAAACCTGTTACAGGCCTCATCAAGAGCTCCACTCGGCATGTCACCAAGTCAAAAAATTTTATTACAAATAAACGACAATCACCAAAGGTTGTCCAAGTCCAACCTATTAACAGTGACACTTACCAAAGGATCTAAATAAAGTTAAATTTACTATTGCAACACAGGTCATCCACAGGTTAAGGCGCTCAAAATTACGAAATTAAAAGTGGTTATTTTGTCCAAAAGTTGTAAATCGACAATCAGTATCGCCAACCGCTCGCCACGAAGAATCGCTTCCAAACTAAACTCTTTGAGAACAATCTAGAAAACGAGTCCCTCCCGACAAGCAACCGACGTCACAAGTACGTTCTAGAACGAATTACAAATAGCGCGCCTAACCAAGATGCGCCCTGACGGGCAAAACAATAAAATCCAAACAATAACAATGACAACCTAACCTTAAAGCATCGAAGGATGGCAACTTATAACCAGCCCCGGCTGCTGGTAACACATAAACAACTTAAATTGCAATAAAAGACAGGCAACGGGTAGAGAAAGAGCTAACGCAACCGTTCAAGTGGTCCTGGATTTCGCTAAGTATGTATGTAACAGGGCTTTGTATCCATTATTAATAAACACATAATCAGATTGAATATTTAGGTTGTTAGGGGTTGTCGATATATATGCGGCTTCAAGAAAGGTCCTCTTCCAATAATTGGTGTCTAAATTGAGCACCTGGGCGCTATCAGCTACGACGGAATGTCCTTGTTCAATGACGTGAGTAGACAAACCCGTCTTTTTTGTACCAACTCTTATGTCATAAAGATGTTGTTTAATACGAGAAGTCCTACACCCCAAAAGGTTCCTTTGGGGTAGGTCCAACGTCATTTACAGGATAAGTTGCTCATGCAATAGACATTATGTAGGTCAAACCAAACAACTCTTGACTTCTCGTATTAAATAACATCTTTATGACATAAGAGTTAGTACAAAAAAGACGGGTTTGTCTACTCACGTCATTGAACAAGGACAGCTGATAGCTGATAGCGCCCATCAGGTGCTCAATTTAGACACCAATTATTGGAAGCGGACCATTCTTGAAGCCGCATATATATCGACAACCCCTAACAACCTAAATATTCAATTTGATTATGTGTTTATTAATAATGGATACAAAGCCCTGTTACATACATACTTAGCGAAATTCAGGACCACTTGAACGGTTGCGTTAGCTCTTTCTCTACCTGTTGCCTGTCTTTCCTTGCAATTTAAGTTGTTTATGTGTTACCAGCAGCCGGGGCTGGTTATAAGTTGCCATCCTTCGATGCTTTAAGGTTAGGTTTTCATTGTTATTGTTTGGATGTTATTGTTTTGCCCGTCAGGGCGCATCTTGGTTAGGCGCGCTATTTGTAATTCGTTCTAGAACGTACTTGTGACGTCGGTTGCTTGTCGGGAGGGACTAGATTTCTAGATTGTTCTAGTTTTGGTTTGGAAGCGATTCTTCGTGGCGAGCGGTTGGCGATACTGATTGTCGATTTACAACTTTTGGACAAAATAACCACTTTTAATTTTGTAATTTTGAGCGCCTTAACCTGTGGATGACCTGTGTTGCAATAGTAAATTTAACTTTATTTAGATCCTTTGGTAAGTGTCACTGTTAATAGGTTGGACTTGGACAACCTTTGGTGATTGTCGTTTATTTGTAATAAAATTTTTTGACTTGGTGA
Organism: Malthinus flaveolus; assembly: GCA_950108345.1. Classification (NCBI taxonomy): domain Eukaryota; kingdom Metazoa; phylum Arthropoda; class Insecta; order Coleoptera; family Cantharidae; genus Malthinus; species Malthinus flaveolus. The sequence goes on from OX467285.1 coordinate 58,269,206, forward strand.
CATGCCGAGTGAAGCTCTTGATGAGGCCTGTCACAGATTTTTGTGTCCTTTCAGCCCTGAGGATGGTGTAAATATATATATACCGAAACGTCGGCAACGGAGTCATAGTTGTTTTTTATTTTTCCACATACACCCGAGAGCTTACCTTTACTACATTAAGTGTTTGGAAGAGAAATTAGTACATATTACATGGAATTTCTTAAACATTAGTAAATTAAAAATGTACTCTCTGTAAAAGGTGTTTTTCAAGTTTATGTCAGATCTGGCAGTCCAAAATGAAAATGAAAATGAAACTCCAACGAGTATTGTAAAATCAAACAAATATTAGCGCGTTAATTAAAAATATTTTTTTATAACTTTTATTTAACCAAATTTGCCTTTTCCTTTTTATTTTGAGTGTTGTTTTGCCCTTACAAAGAAAATTAATTAAAAATGTAATGTTGAAAAGTTGAAACCACCTAACAAGATCGAATTAAGGTCAAAAGCTTTAGGTTTATAATTTTTCTTAGTTTTAAATTTTGTGTTATTTCAACTAAGTACCTACACTTACTGTTTCATATTATTTTGATAGCATATCGAAACTTTATTAATTAGTCAAATTAAAAGTTTTTCTTTTATTAGTTAATTGAATTGAGATACAATTTTGAATTTATTTCATCTTAATTCGTATTCTTTTATTTTTCAATTACTTTGATTTTTATTAAAACTAATATTATCAAAAGCTGTTTCCTGAAACCTTTTTGTTGAACATGTAAGTGTAGCTCGAGTGCTTTAATCGCAGCTTGAGTGTTTAGTAAACTACCCGATGTGAGTACTTTCTTCGGTACATTAATTTTGCTTTTTGTCAACTGCTATTCACATTAATAAAAGCATTTTAAAACGTTTTATTATAGAAGTAAACAGCAATTCAATTGTAAATATAATAATTGAAAAAAAGTTTGAAAAACTGTCATTTATAGCATTAAATTTAATTTCGTCACTTTGTACAAATTTCTCATTTAAGTCAGTTGGGGCTGTCAAAGAGGCACGAATGCGGCACGTATTATGTAAGTAATTAAAAATTCACTTTGTGTATTTCTAAAAATGCGGCTCTAATTAGAATTTTTGAATTCCATTACACTTTAATATTCTTTTCATACTTCATAAGCTTGAAACGATTACATCCCTAGTGCTTATTTTGTCAAGACGTAGGTTTTAAAAATTTACTTTAAATGTAATTATTTGAAAAAGTAAAATTTTTAATGTAAAGAAAAATATCAACACCAAATTTACGTAATGACTGTAAACCTAAACCATTGTAAACGGCGAATTTAGGATGTTTATCTCATATCCAGTTGTTTACTTCTATATTCTACAGATTCTCGACACATTTGTTATTTTTATTACCCTACTTTAGTAGAACTTTCTCTAGTTGGTAAGGGATTTTTTCTTAAGCATATGTTCACATAGTTAGAGACTCTTTATACGACGCATGTATTTGCGACAATATTGTAGTTTTTATTTAAAATTTTCCAATCTTCTGAAGTGCATCACCCTAATTCACCCTATTTCACGTAGTAATTGTTTTGCATACTACGATAAAAATACAACTGAGTAAACTGTCCTTTTAGTATCACTTGGAGTTAGAAAGGAGCATCATGAAAGGAGCGTCACATTCGCTTTTAGGATCATATTATGAACATAATTAAGACCGTGTAAAGTTCAGTGGAAACAAAATTCAGACAAACGGCAGATATTGTCCGGCAGGCGCTGTTAAAAATTTTAATTTTATCTCAGTTTAGAGTATAAGCGGTAACTCAATAGAACGAGAGTCTGCAGTAGACAGCGCGTGAGGTGATTGTGAAATAACATTGTAAATGAGTAATAAAATCGACCGTTTGCCACTTCTTAGAGACAGCATTAACTTAGGGAAGCCTCGAGAAGAGTTGGCTTTGAGTCTTTTTTCAGTTTCTCGCTTATAACTTGAAAACTACGCACTTTTTGAGAAAATTGCTGATATATAAAAATAAACTATATAAAATTTTCTATAAATTATATCTCTTTTATTTTTTTCTTCAATGAGCGGTTTAGGCGCTAGAGCACGTTAAAGTTTGACTAAAATGTCAAAATTTCCCCAAAAATAGTGTTTTTTAGTTTATTGCTCATAATTCGAAAAATATGCAGTTTATGAGAAAAGTGTTTCTATACATTAAAAATTGACATTAAATTTCCTACAAATTATGTTTGTTACATTATAGGCGAACAATTTAGGTTTGGTCATTGACTAATGGTTAATAAGTCAATGGTTTGGTTTAGAAATTTTTGTGTATCGTATGGTTTAGTTTGACCCCAAAAACCCACTTTTCTCGAGCGGCCTTAACCCATTAACGGCCAAGGCAAGAAAAACAATAATTTTTTTTTTGAAATATGTTCAAAACACTTCAACTAAGACAAATTTTGTATTAATTAAAAAAAAATTATTACAGGGAAGGAGAAACGCTAGGGTGCGTATACGCACCTTTGGCGGAATCCAGTATAAAAGTTTTAAATTTACAAAAGTACGATAATTGTATAATTTAACAAAATAAACTATTTTTCTATATGAAAATTGTTAAAACTTTACACAAATAAGTGGTTTTTGCAAAATCAGCGTTTCGTTTTTGCAAAATCAGCGTTTTTTTGCACAAGCTTCTTCTCGTTTGATCTTACGGCATATGGTAAAGCGGCTTTAGAAGGCCTTTCATGCTTTAAAGGAGGACACTAAACATTGTCCTCGGCTTCAGGAGCCCCTGCTTCTCCACTAAACTTTAACAAACTTAGCACTAATTGCGAACGAATGTCTAGTCGTGAAATATGGGATTTATTTGCTATTTTGTAAATCTTCCAGCTATTTATTACAACACTATCGATCAAGTGATGGTCCCGGGGGGGGGGGTGTCCACCCAAATATTGCACCAGCTACCACTTTAAAAAATGCGAAATAATTTTCAGTTTAAGTACTTTTCTGCATCTTGTCCCCATTCCCTAAAAGAAAGCTTAAGAATAATATTAAAATCAAAATCAAACTGTGTGTAAAATAATTAAGTATTTAAATTGGGTCCTATCAGACCCGGATTCGGCCTAGGGCCTTAGGTAAAAGAATCCCCGTAATTATTTCGTAATATAGTTTCTTTATTTAAAAAAGTATAGTAATAGAATTCTTAATTTTCATCCCTTGTTTAAGTGAAACGTCTTCTTAGGACACTTATCAATGGCTATTAAAATTCCGGAACTTCATTTTTAAGCCGTTTGATCTTGAATAATCAAAAATTTTCATTTTATTTCAAACTCAAGTAATGCAAAATTGACCAACTCTGCTTGCCCCCCCCCCATTTTTTTTGCTACGATCTGACGTTTTTTATATTTATCGTATTTCTCTAAAAATGTATATACCCATCACGAAAATATTGTACCCACCCATTTTAAAAACCCTGGCACCGTCACTGTAAGATGGTCCACTCCTCCTTATACAGTGTTGCTAGCTCTCTCAAAAGAATGTCATCGTCCGAATCGTCATCCGTACATTATCATTTTCTATATCTAATTGTCTACATATGTTCCTGCAATATCCGCTTCCAGTTTCCAGCGTTCCTTCTCTAATAACGTTATCATCGATGTCTTCTTCATCGGTAACTTGATCCGTTTTTGATGGCACATAAATAGCATCGATGGAATTAATATTGCTTCAATGAGGATCTTCTTCTGATATAGATATCAATTCGTTGATGGTTAGTGGTCTTTTCAGCTCCTATCCCGAAAATTGGCTGATTTTGGGATATCTAAAATAAAACGATAAACAAGAAAACTAGCTTCAATAAAAACATTGTACAATGTAGTACTCCACTAACATTTACTGAGTTCTGAATTCACGCTTATTTTCACAAACAAGAAAAAAATATTTTATACCGTTATTGGCCAAAGGGGCGTATACGCACGTATACGTATACGTATACGTATATACGTATACGTTAGTCAAAAAAATAGTTTATTGGGAGTAGTCGTAATTCGTTAAATTATGCCATATTGGATAATTTTTTAAGTGCATAATAATAGTATATTGTTTTATTAGGAGTAAAAGTATAACTTTTTGTGGCGAGTCTGAATGTTTGATGGCCGAACGTCAGTGAGACCGACAATTTCAGACGAGCCACAAAAAGTGCTTTTGCTCCGAATGAAACATGCTATTTTTTCCGCAAACGGCATCCAGACTATAGAACTAATTAATATTTAAATAAAAATTCAAAACGATTGCAAAGAAGTTGATAAATTCAGAGAATAATAATTATAAAACTGCGCACTACATTTCCGTGGTTACTGGTTTTGTGATTGCCAAGTCAAAAACAAATTTGACAGTTCAATAATATTTTATAATGTCAGAAATATTGTAAGTGATTTAAAGCAACAATTGGACTGTGCATTTTTGGTAAGTACGGCCGTCAGCGTACAAAAAAGTACTTTTTTGTCCGCTCACGGCCGTACAAAAAAGTGGCGTCTGTGAAATCATACTTCAACATCATGCTTTGACGTTAATAATGTCAACTTTTTTTGACGTTTGCGGAAAAACGATATTTTTAGGAAATAAAAATTATTGTTACATTGTTTGAACTATTTGCAACAAATTATCGTCAAAAAAAGATTACATTAGGGCCCTTGATTGGCTAAAAAAATTAAATCTAAAGGTTTCGTTTACGCACCTTTGGCGGTTAATGGGTTAAACAAATCTAAAGCCGGTCGTCCATTTATACGACATGTCGTATCATTTTTAAACCTGTGTTTATTAATTGAGATTCGTACACTTGACAGACAAGTTATTTCTTGTTTTCTTGGTTTAAAAATGATACGACGACATGTCGTATAAATGGACGACCGGCCTAAGAGATATAATTTGTAAGAAATTTAATGTACTTTATTTTTATCACAAACCACTTGCTTATAAAGTGCGTAGTTTTCGAGTTATAAACGAAAAACAGTTTTAAAGCGCTGTAGGGCTTAAACCGTTTGTCTGAGGGGACAAACCTAAGCGATATAATTTGTAAGAAATTTGATGTACTTAGTAGTTTGAGTTATAAGCAATAAACTAAAAAAAACAGTTTTTTGCTGATTTTGGAATTTTAGTCAAAATCGCTTATTTATTACAAATTTTACGATATTTTGGAAATTTAAGTGCGCGTCCGACTATAACGCGCGCAATATAGCCCGGCAGACGAGTGATTTTATATTGGCTACGGAAAGTACTTTGAAGAAAAAATGATAGATCTTTGGAATAATATGAAGTGGTATGTTTGCTAGCTCTTGGAAGATTCGGAAATACGCCGAATAGGTTCAACGTTGTTGACTTAACTCAACAACAACTATAAATTTAATATGTTGCTAATGTCTTTCGACTCTTTTATAAATTTTTATCCGCTCGACAGTGTTAATAAACCAACCCAAATAATCGCTTTAATTAAAATAGATTGTTGTTCCTAATAGTTTGTTTATTAAAAAGTTTCTTTAGAGATAAAAGCTAAGTCGGTGGAATCCATCAGAAATACTTTTATTTTCACCCTCATTAAAGTTAAGATAAGAGATCACTTTATAATAAAGTCCTCAATCACGGCAACAAAAAACAAAATGAAAACCATCGCCAAGTAACCAAATAAACACCATTTATCACTTAAAAGTCCAGCTCACAAGTTTACTACTGATGTTCAACAACACTTACTCTATACAATCAATCAAATCGACCTTAGAAGATGTTAGTATTGAGGGAGTTATTAAGATATTTGCTAACACATAAGTTTTCTTATTGACAATCAGTTAAAAGTTGGAAAAATAGCGAGGAAACAAGTTTGACATTTAAGATATTGTGAAACGCTAAAGTTTTTCATAACAGTTTGTTGCATCCCAATGGAAATAGGAAAATGTTTACATTTTAAATGAGCCGAACTTTTTGATATAATATGCATTATGCAATTTGTTTATTTGCGAACCTGTTAAGATAATGAGGGATTATATGAATCGTTTCCCCAAGGCTGGCGGAAAAACTTTGATACGCCACTTTCCAAAGTAAAATTTAAAACAAATGTGTCAGTACAACAAATAATTATAGATATTTTAATAAAATATCAGCAGAAAGAAAATGAGACAAAATAACCTCTTCGCGGTTAGTACTGCTTTAACCAAATATGAAACTCGAGTTGTTAGGTCTGGGTCATCGTACCGAAAAGTGCATCTGCTGCCACCGAATATGCCATTAGTAAAACAACTGAGAACTGCTTAGAATAAATATAGTTTTTTAAAGTAAATCTCACTTAAGCGTATTTGTAAGTCGAGTATTATACTGGCATTTAAGAAAGTTAGTTAAAAGTTTGATAGATCGTTGTGCAAATTATATTTTTGTAGAAGTTAAGTACACGTTCATTAATTACAGGAGCACTTTATTAAATGAATTGGAACTCGAAGTTTGCGCAAAATATTTTCACTTCAAAACGGCTTCTTGAAATTCTCTCGGAGAAGTTTAAGGGTTGTATATTCCACATGTTGCGTCGATCGATCAAATTTACAAGTTTATGTGTCGTTGTATGGTGGATCAAGTAAAACCGTCATATGGCATACGCGTTTTTTAATTTAACTTTCCTAATAGTAATAGAGTTTTGAATGGGGTAGGTTTATTTACCAACTGTAAAAGAGTTTTGGGGTTAGTATATTAATTTAAATTGAATACAAACAGAGTGTGCGATATCGTTTATGTTTTCCCGTTCAAACTAGGGAAAGCTATACTTTTTCTTTTAAACTGATATGAATAAATGGATTAAAAATTGACGGTTTCGGCTTTTCAAAACATTTTGGAACATTTTTATCTTCAAATTTTGTTGATTTGTCATAGTTTTTCTTTTAATATCTACACTTGACCAGACTATAGAACAGAACTTCAAACCGAATCTTGTTGCGAACGTAATTAAGATGTAGTTTACGTTCGCAACGAGGTTTGGTTCGAACGAGAAAAACGCAGAGCAACAAACGGAATTTCATAAAGAACCATACCCAGTGAAAGTCAAAATACTGTCAAGTCTTCGCAGGACACGTCTGAAGACGGCAATAGGTCTTTTGATGTACCACTGCCCCCTCGACCTTACATAATATTATAGGTGGCCGCAGGACGACACTATAAAATGTAGAGACCAAGAGACCCCAGGAGGAAAAATTATTTTCTCAAAACATTTTAAGCAAATGCCGACTTTTGCGGAACTGAGACACAGTTTTGGCTTGGTTCTGATTATCCGAAGCAATAAGTGTACATGTCTTACATATTATTGTACTACCTTGTTACATGTCAAATATATTTAATTTTTTCTTCATAGGTGTTCCAACGCCTTCTATATTTTTAACTTTTAACAATTAAGTAGATTTTGTGCCAATACATTTTCCCTCGCTCATGTCAGAGTTAGTTGTAAACATCTGATTATGTCTTTGCATTTTATTACATTATAGCTATATACCTAATTATGTATTGGAAAATTTTTAAAAGTCAAAATCGTAAAAACCAAATAAATCTTGTCAAAGTGCATAGTAGATATTATTTATTTGTTATATTTCCATGTTTTCTTGGCTGCCAACTTTTTGCACGTGCTGAGATGAAAAGAAAACAAATAATGTAAACGGCTTTTATTATCTATTGGTGTTGCTATTTGCGCTATAGCTACAACAGAAATTAATAAAAAGAAACAATATTGATTTTCCTGTGCTAGTTGTGGAAGGTTGGGTTATCGTTCCTTCAAAAAATTTTCGCAATAGCGTTTATTCTTTACAGTGCATACATTTTTTAAAATTTTTATTTACATTATGTATGTAAAAAAAGTGATTATTCGCTGTCAAAATCTCTATAACAAACTTTTTTTTTTAAATTTGAAAATAAGTAATATTCACTTGGTTCTGAATCTGGACTGTATAACAGGAAAAGTACGTCGATTTCCCTCTTCTTCTTGACTTAATTTCTTCTCTTAATCGATGTAAAATACCAGCATGTTATGCGCCTGTTATGGTGGTAAAAATAAAATAAAAGAATTCCTTCAGAATGCCAAAAGATCGTTGCCATCACTTTTCCAGCAGAACGCACAACTTTAACCTTCGCAGTCCCGAAACCGAGTCACGACTGAGCCAAAGTCGATATTTTTTTGAATAACTTTTATGATGACTTTTTTTATACAAGGTGATTCTAAAATGTGTACCCAACGGTTTAGTGGATATAGAGCAAGTCAATTAATGACGAAAAGCTTTTTCTCTAAAATGTCTCCTAAGGGAGATAGAGCCCTTAGAAGGTGGTTCCCTGAAGAGAGTTTTTATTTAATATCTCCCAAACGGTTGGAGATATTAATGTTAAAATTTGGCATAACTACCAACTTTTCATACTTAACAGGATTTTGAGATGTCAACTCAGAGTAGGTTAAATCTGGAGGGGAGGTGGTAATAGTCGCCCTAACTTATTTGTTCGTAGGTTTCTTTTGTTTTTGATATGAAATTATTAAATTTCATAGTTATTTACGGAGAAAAGGTACCCTTGTCAGACATCGATAGGATCCACCGTTTTCGAGTAAAATTGGTTCAAAAATTTTTGGTAAGTTGATTTTTATGCATAAAACATACTGTTATTTTTGAAATGGAATAAAAGAACAAAAATTTGACCTAAGACGGCTGTTTATGCATAAAAATCAACTTTTAAACATTTTTTAAAGCGATAAAGCGAATAACAATTAAATTTAATAATTTCGTGTCAAAAACAAAAGAAACCTACGCACAAATAAGTTAGGGAGGCTATTTGCACCTTCTCTTCAGATTTCACCTATTCCGAGTTGGCATATCAAATCTTAATAAGGCGGTCCTGTTAAGCATGAAAAGTTGGTATTCTTACATTAATATCTCCAACGCTTTGGGAGATATTAAATAAAAACTCTCTTCAGAGAACCACCTTCTAAGGGCTGTATCTCCCTTAGGAGATATTTTAGAGAAAAACTTTATTAAGCTTTTCGTCATTAATTGACTTGCTCTATATCCACTAAACTGTTGGGTACACATTTTAGAATCACCTTGTATAATTTCCTTCTGTGTATTCTCCTAAAATACTAAACTACATAATATTACTGCTGGAAATTCTCTAAAAATGTTTAATTTTAGAGAAACGTTAATAAAGAACACCCTGTATAAAAATCTGCATAAATGAAACTATGAATATTAGATTTGAAACAAGCAACAACTTTTACGAAGAGTAACATTTTTTGATAAAATTACTAATAAGCGAGATTAGATTGAAACCAAAATGTCCTTATTTCATCCAAAAACACAAAATAAAAAATGGGTCATCGATGACCCGGTTTTGGTAAACAATGATTGTAATTTATTTTGGGACTGCGAAGGTTAAATTCCTTTGGTGCTAGACCACCCTTTAAATGTGACTTTATAGATTCCTTCTTTGATTCGGTATCATAAAAATGAACCAAAGGTTTATCTCTTGTGACAATTCCATTGACAAAAGCTATTTGTTTTTGATGCGGTGGGAGCATCCTATAGGCACCCATGTCGCGTTGACCTTTGACATACTTAGATGAACATTTATAATCTTCAAAGTTGTCGATTTCGATATTCTTAACATTTTTGCAACTTTCTTTGCGTTAAGGAGACCATTTCTGTTCTTCTTTTCAACTTTTATGACCATTTCATGTGGTATAACGTCACTTGGTCTGCTAGAGCGCTCATCATCTTCAAGCGACTCTATGTCACTCGGGTAAATTTATGAACTGTATTATACTGTATATCAATAGGTAGGTACTTTATTATTATTATTATTATTATTATTATTAATCTTTACTGCTTATTACCATTTCTGGTGTACAGTTTTAAAACATCATATGAATTCTATCAGAAAAAAACAACAAAAAATACACACACAGCAAGTACAAATATATATATACACTACAAATTTTTAAATATTTAGGGTTAATTAGTTAGATAGATCTAATACGTTGTAAATGAACCCCAACTAATTTGATTTATATATATTTCGCTGTCTCGACGCATTTAAACAATGCCGGATGGCTTGTTGAAAGTATGTTGGCCTCCGTAGTGTATTGGGTATAGGCGTGCTACCGGAAATAGCAAAGTCTTGGGTTCGATTCCCGGGGCACTCGGTGGAAAACAAATTTTCTCATTTAAAGTTTTTTCACTTATGTGTGTATGTTGGGGTTCATTTACAACGTATTAGATCTATCTAACTAATTAACCCTAAATATTTAAAAATTTGTAATTTATTCACGTATGATTGTTGTATCCATACTAATTTGATTTATATATATTTCGCTGTCTCGACGCATTTAAACAATGCCGGATGGCTTGTTGAAAGTATGTTGGCCTCCGTAGTGTATTGGGTATAGGCGTGCTACCGGAAATAGCAAAGTCTTGGGTTCGATTCCCGGGGCACTCGGTGGAAAACAAATTTTCTCATTTAAAGTTTTTTCACTTATGTGTGTTTGTTGGGGTTCATTTACAACGTATTAGATCTATCTAACTAATTAACCCTAAATATTTAAAAATTTGTAATTTATTCACGTATGATTGTTGTATCCTTACTAATTTGATTTATATATATTTCGCTGTCTCGACGCATTTAAACAATGCCGGATGGCTTGTTGAAAGTATGTTGGCCTCCGTAGTGTATTGGGTATAGGCGTGCTACCGGAAATAGCAAAGTCTTGGGTTCGATTCCCGGGGCACTCGGTGGAAAACAAATTTTCTCATTTAAAGTTTTTTCACTTATGTGTGTTTGTTGGGGTTCATTTACAACGTATTAGATCTATATATACACTATTCACTCTCCTCCCTGACAAACTTCTTCCATTCCCCTCTGCTTTTCGCTATCTCCTTCGCCTCCCTCCATGTCTTTCTCCTTTTTTCCAATATTCCCGCTATTGTTGCATCCCATGTTTTCCTTGGTCTTCCTCTTTTCCTATTTTTTTCTATTCGAGCTTCCCATATCTGTTTCACTGGCGTATCTTCCTTCATTCTTTGTAGGTGTCCCCACCAGCTTAGCTGCCTTTCTTCTATGTATTTTAATGTCGATTCCATTCCTAATTCTTTTCTTATTTCTGTATTTCTTATTCTGTCTCTCTTTGTTACTCCTTTGACTCTCCTCAAATATTTCATTTCTACTGCTTGTATTTTGCTTTTCTGTCTTTCGTTCAGCACCCAAGACTCGCTACCATAGGTCAACACAGGGCGGTAGACTGCCTTGTATATCTTCATCTTTGTCTCTCTCGATATTTCTTTTCTATACTATACTGTATATCAATAGGTAGGTACTTAAATACCGCTAAACTGTGGAGGAAAATATTTTTCAATAATTTAGTGAATATGCTTTACAAATTGTAGAAACTGCCGTATTGTGAGAATGGTAAATTTGAAAAATAAATTACCTAGGTACTTATAACGATTATTGCTTAAGCAATATTGTTGTATGTCACGCAACGGTTAACAATGTCCCTTGTTTACGTTAAAAAGAAATTAATTAAGATAACGATTTCGTAGATTTGCAAAATAGATTTTTATTTGAATTAATGAGGAAATTTCTATAATCTTAAACCTGTTTATTAGAGAAGGCATCCAAAGAAGCCTGCGAGCTTATTTTCTTGTATTTTTTAGAGCGTATTTAAACGTAATAAATATCAAACTAATTGAACCGACATTTAAACGGAACTAAAGCACGCCACAGCCTAAAGATTTGTGTTTTCCACGGACGAAGATTCCTCCCCAAGAGATATGCTTTCCATTCGTTAAACATCAGATTCCTAACCTACAGAACCTAAAAATATATTAGTTTCATTACATTATGTTACACTTTCTCCGTTAAGAGAATTGAAATGTGATGTGTGATGTTCTTTTGAAATTTTTTTCAAACCTCCTTACCTACCAAAGGAATGCCTATGCAAATTCGAAATGGTGTATTTGCGACAAGTTTTCTTCCTTGTACAATCGAATCGATACTAGGCAATTAATTTTAAATAGATCAATTTGTAGCTAAAAGCTTCGGTAAACCTTATAGTAATTAAAAGCTAAACGTTATTTAAAAATGTAAATGTACAATTATGCGAGTTAATAAAATCAATAATGTCGCTCAAATGTGATTGAGGGTTAGCTTGAGGGAAAATCTATTGAAAAACTAAATAAAAATTGGTGTTGTCAGTCACGCTGTTACGCAACCCTTTATTTCGGTGTAAAAACTCGTAAAGCAATTATCTGTGGTAAAAAATCTAATTACATTTTAAGATCGATACTACAGTGAATCTTTCGGTTTAAACTAAAAAAATAAATCGTCTACGCTCTCATTAAAATAATTTAGTTTTGAAAATAAATTTATTACATTTTGGGGATTTTAGTAGGTTTTGCAAAAAGTTGCTAATCTCTTACTTCTTACGCTTCGTTAATAATTTAGCTTCAAACTTTTCTTTTAATCCTCCCCAAAAAATTTTTCCAAGTCGTTCCGTTCCTACTTATTAATTGTAGGGATTTCATAAAATAACGTTAAGGACGGAGATTTTCGTCTCCTGATAAACTTTCGAGTAACTATTCGTCTAATAATTTGTTTGGCTGTATTAGCGCAGTTCACGGGGTATTAAACTGTGATTTCGGATTTCACTTTGAGATTGAAAGCTGCAACTTTTTTCAAATGATTCCTCTCCTTTTGGTATACCAGTGGTCCGATGGTCGTTAAATTGGCGTCCTGTACCGGGTGGCTCAAAAATCCAAGTATCGCGAAATGCTTTTACTTACCTTTTTTTAGTTTTTGCCAATTTTGACCCCGAAGAACTACGATAATTGTTCGTCAAATACAGTTTTATACTATTTAACAGTAGACTGTATTTCTACAATTTGAGACCAGAATCCGAGATACAAGCGTACAAAAGTCAAGTGTGAGTGGTTCCTGGGCTAATGCGCCGTGGTCGAGAGGTTCTTTGAAAGATTTTTGACGTTCTGTTGGTTGTTGTGGCAAACATCTCCTTCTGAACCTCCGGCACGGTCGCTTCGACCTTTACCACACAGGAAAAAACACCTCTGGCGATGTTTGCCATAGGAGCTAACGAAACGTCAGAAATCTCTCAAAGAACCTCTTGCCAATGGTCTAATAGCCCAGAAACCACTCACACTAATACACGACAAAGACCTGATTATTTTTTTTTGCGCTAAATGGGATAGATAGTTATGATTTTTTTGGTATGTTCTACTATATGATGAAGGCCTAATAATAAATTTAAGTGTGTGTCTTCGGAAGACCTCCGAATTTTCAAACTTTTGGACACTTGTATGTCGGACACCATTAGGTCTACAGAGACCATTCTAATCCCAAATTGTAAAAAGTTTGGTCTAATTTTAAAAACTATAAAACTGTCTTTGCCGAAAAATTAGTCCTTCTGGGTGAAAATTGACAAAACTAAAAAAAGTTAAACTTTCTTGGATTTTGAGGTACAGGACTAAATTTTGACGACCATCAGATCTTGGCATCCTAGAAGGTAAGACACCATTTGAACACGGTTCTACCTTTAATCTCGAAGAAACATAAATCATTTCAATCATTTTGCTGTGCACTACACGAAAACTATTGACTATTTCTGTGTATCGTGGAGTTTCTAATAAGAGCTGATCCCCTTTTTGGTTTAGGCTAGAAATACTCTTCCGTAGGTACTACAGTTTTTTATTTTCGGTTTCCAAGAAACCTGTAAGTTTATCTACCTTCAGATTTATCTCAGGTTTCAATTAAAATTTGATAATAATTGAAGTTTAACCGTTAATGTTATTTTTCTGCAACCCGCTATACTCGATATATTTATTCTATACAGGGTGTCAATTTGAAAACTTCCTAACTCCGATATCTTCACCTCCATGTAAAATATGGAAATTCCGCCGTACTCTACTAACTACTAATTGCAAAGGCAATTAAAGGGACTTTCAGAAAAGGTACTACTCGCCCCCCGTTCTATTTAGGATTTAAGGGACTTATTACATTTTTGCGGGTTGATCTAGGGATAACGCAAACACTCTGTAATAAAATTGACGAGTCTCACGGACTCACGGCATTTATAATTTTATAATAAGTCGAAGATATTTGGGGTGAAAAGTTTTCAAACTGAAACCTTGTATACTCGTATAGGCAACGATATTATAGGCATAATAGGTCTGATGAAAAATAACTAATATTTGAGGATAGTCTAATTACTTCAGCTATATAGGTATCAGAGCTATTCTCTATTAGTAATACAGCGATGTCATGAGATATTACAAAGAAGTAATCCCTCTTGCAAAAATAAGCAGAAAACAAGAATAACATTTTTGAATAATGTACTTTTTAATGGCGTTATATACCCTCAAAAGTAAGAGGCAAAAGAGAATTTTAAATGAACTTCAAGAATGGTTTAAGACTTAATGTAAAAAATTAATACTCGACAAAATTTAATAAGTAACATCGTAGTTACGGGGTCGGAAAGGCTTACGGGAGCAGAATTATATTAATAGGCAGCCTTAGTACCCTAGTTTCCTCTAAATCTTATATTATCCCTCTTGAGTTTTTATCATAAAGTGCACAGTTTACGCGAGAAATAGAAAAAGCAAAGAAGTGTCATGTACTCGTATGTTTTAACGCTTTGTGAGCAGTTTTGTATTTGCAGTGTAATATTAATTTTAGTTTTTATGAAAATCGAAATTTTGAATGTAAGCCAGTAGATACTATAAAGGTACCCTGCAACAAGTACAAACTTTTTATATTAAAATGTTCTCGAATAATTGAAAGCTCTGGTTTGTCTTTCACTTTTATGATGGGGCCGTTAAGAAGTGCAAAAGGTCATTCTAGTTTTTCTGCTTATTTTGGCGAAACTCAAAGTTTTCCGTGACATCGCTGCTACATCCTGTATAATAACCGTCCTTCAGTGAACAATTGCAACACGTAAAACTATAAGGGCTAGAGAGCTAACATTTTAAACGATCGTACAGCTCATGTGTCTAGGTTTTTAAATAATTATTAACTTTTAATAAAAACTTATGTCTCTCTCGCTAATCCGTTTTAAAAAGAACTTTTTAACTAATTAAAATAAGGATTAAAAAACTTCAAAAAGATACTCATTTCCTAATTGCACGCCTCTGAAATTAAAAGATGAACTAAAAGTAAACAAAGAGATATAGCTATATACTTTTTAGTTCTTATAAATGTCGTATTTAATTTTAAATTTGTATTAAAAGTGAATTAAAAGGAAGTTAATGACAAATAAATTTGGATAAATATGATTTAATGACTCGTTACTTTTATTTTATTTAATTGAGGGAATTTTCTGTAATATGTATACTTGTGTAGTTGCTTTGTTTCAAGGTCACGGCTTAAGGCGTTTGGAAAAGCTGATAATAAGTTTAAAAAATGTTATCTAGGAGAAAAAGTTTCCCAAAATATTTGACTTTTTGGGCCGAATTCTTTCGGAAGACAGTAGAAAAGGACTAAAGAGAGTTCAGTTTCCTATTTTATTTGTGTGCATCACACATTAAACTGTTAGTCCCATTATATGTTGTTGTCTTATAATTATTATAAGGTGCTCAAGCACTACCCTATTCAGAAAGTTGTAAGAGCAATCCCCTCAAAGGCAAAGACACAAAAACTACAACGTGTCGACCTAGCCAAAGTGCCGGATTAAGCGTCTTAGGGTTAAAGTAAAATTGGAGTTGAACACTATTTCGGTTGATCTAGAAACTAGTTAACTTATTTAAAATTGTTTCTATTTAGAAAAATAAAAGTTTTGAACTTTACGGTATAATGTATTTGACAATATGCCCTAATGATAGTTATGGCTGAAAATTGCCACAAGCGGTATAAACTTTAGTTCTGTTTCTGATATCGAATAAAACACTCAATTACGTGCTACGATGCACAGTATATCTTGGTTTCACGTTTCCGTTTGGCCGGCTTCCTTAAATTCCCTAGATACAGTCCACATTTATTTTTTATTTATTCTTTCACAGCATGCGAAATAACAAAAATATTATAAGAAATCACGAGACTGCCTTTATTTCGTTAATTTCATTAAAATAAAAAATGCTAAAGATATTATAACTTTCCTTTATAACTTATCAGTCTCGATAAAATAAGATAATATTGGGATTATACTTCCGTGTCGAAAACATCGTAGACTCTTAGTACCTGATTATTGATCTGGTAAATAACAGACCCTAGGTTAAAATTAAGGTGAAGAAGGTTCACGGAAAAAGGTCAAAATCGAGTTTGTCAAAATCTTTCCTTTGTAATTTGAGTTTTAATAGTCGAATTTAGCCAACTCCAGAGGTGTGTCTGTTTAACTACACTTTACAAGAAGACACGAAAATTTATTAACCGGTAACTCGCGACGTTGATATTTTTTACGCTATAGGCGAACGGCGGTATCTGACGCTCCTGTTATTGTATAGTAGTAAAACGCACAGAATAATACGCAAATATCAGTTTTTTATTAACTAATATTAAAATGCAAAGCTTAAAGTATAAGATAAGCCAAAAAAAATTAATTTTTATGAAGTAACATTTATTTTATTACCGTTTCTTCCGAGTTAGATGCCATTTTCTAAAGAAAATTATATTTTAACAGTGTACCTACTTGAATTTAAAAAAATCAATTAAATTATATTTTCCAATAATAAACAAAGAAATTTCACAACATAATTACTTTGATTTTTAACATTTTATAAAAATATACAAATGCACACGTAATAAAATTACTAACGTTGTAGGCGACGGTCGGCCTGACAAGCCGCGTGAACCTTGGTAAACGGTCTCTAATTTAATGATACTAAAGACTGGTGACGGCGACATCCGGTCAATTCGTCGATAACACAATATTTTCAAGCTAGACAAGTCAGCAACTTCTTAGACGTGTAAATAAAATTGCTATGAAACTTTAAATTTTGCATGGCAGCCCCACATACCGATGTCTCGGGTGCGGGGAAGCAGAACACTAAAACTCGATCACGGGAAAAATTTATTGTTCTAAAACGAAACTCGATACGAATTCTGAATAATAACAGTATGAAAGGAATCGGTTGGAATCTTACTCACTTGGAAATTAGACGAAAATCGCCACATAAGACAATGTAAGCAATTACTTTTATCACTTTGTGGTCAAGAGAGATAAACTTGCGATCCAACAGGAAAAATTATATCGGAGTCAAAATAAATGTACCTGTACACGAAATTCGTTTAGACTGCAATTTTAAGTCACTCATCACTCAAGTTTTAGTGTCTTGGCCTATTTGACCGTCGTAGCACACATGGTTTAGAAGGATGCCAACTTTCAGAAAAACTTCTTGTAAAGAGAACTTAAATTCTCACCAATTTTCGAGCGATAACTCGAAACTGTCAGGCGAAGTTTATGATTTTATGGTTTCCCACAACCTAAGTAATTGTAGCGTGTAAGTTTTTAAAATTCTTGGAATTTACCACAACAAAAAATGCACACTATTCTATACTAAGGCGAAGATATTGGAGGTGGGAAGTTTTCAAATTAACACCCCGTAGAGATCATAAGTTTCAAATTTCATTTTATTCCATTTTGAAATTGATTAGAAAGTTAAATATTAACAACAAGTTAAGTGTCTAGACTCTTGTGCCAATTTTCCTACGAGCAAAACGTATAAACTCAATTACAACTTTTCACCTGATGACTATTTCTAAAAAGTAATTTAAACTTACTTGCAGTAAATATTAAAATAGGTAATATAAGTCGTTATTTGAAATCAAACTTTGAATTTTACTTTTTGAACAACATTTCATTTTTAACTCAAGTTACCGGGTTATCAAAAAGTATGTCATAAATTGGAATGATTTAGACTAAAATAGTAATGTAGGTAATTGATTGAAAAGGACGTGGAATTAGAAAATGGCTGTTTACACTATTCCATTTGTGTTTGCGACAAAAGGTGTCTGATGACAGCGGTACAATGTAAATGTCTCTAAATACAAAGCGAAGGGTAGATGAAATGAGTATAAGAATTATCGACCCGAATAGTTAGCGAAATGTGCCAAAACACGTATTCGTTAAAATGCTGATTGGCTGAATTTAGGAAAGGTCGTCGGAAAGAAGTATACAAATAATGTGGGGAGTTTCTTTTTTTTTAGAACTTTATTAAAATAGGGCGCGGTACTCGAATAAAATTGGAGAAGTTAAAATATGCGTTTTTCGCCAAATGATGCTAACGGGTCGATAAGGCATGTTTGCTTTTAATACGATATTTCTGAACATACCAAGCGAGGCGGTGAGATAAACTATTACCATTAGTATAAATAAACCTCGGTGAGCCTAATTTTTTTCGAAAACGGTTAACCGTAGGCGGTTGTTGGGTATGCCCTCTTTACCGAAGAATGCTAGTATTCGGCATTATCATTCGATTCGCCATCGATGCTTTCGTAATACAATTTTAGGCTGCCGAAGTGCGTACACGAATTGGTTGTTGATAGCGCCCCAATGATATATTTTTTCTTACTTTCAAAAAGCTTCTCGAAATATTGGCAAGCCTCGAGAATTTAAGGCATTAGTTTTTCAAATGTTTTTCTTTACACATACCTCAAACATTTCAAAATGGCAAATTCGTTGGCGCATACAGCAGCGAACGTCTTTGTTTAAAAAAACGAATAATATCTAGGGACCGAAACGAAAAAATTAAAATTGTATTAATCAAAAACAAAATAAAACCGTGAACGCAATTTAAAAAAAGTGTTGTAAAGATGTCGAGTTTCGAGTAAAAATTTAAAAGACGAGACACGCTACAATAATAACTCTAATGCTCAATGGGACTATAACCATCATAACGCTGCAGATAATTTAGAATTGATCGAAATTATTATTAATCTAATAATAGCAATAATAAGCGTCGCATTGTTCCATTTCAGTAATCAATCCTCCTAATGATTCAGGTTTATATCATAACTGTGGTAAGTGCTATGTAAATTTTCGCGTTCCCTTACAAATAATCGTCTCTTAGGGAATTAGACGATTTATGGTGTAAAAAATATTTCCATTTTTGTTTCCCTTATCTAATTTAAGAATACAATGTTCAAACTAATTGATTTAGAAAGCTAAAAATTTGTTTAGCAACCGCATTTTTGACCTCCTAAGGGATCTTCTCGATGAATAGTACCTACCATCCTACCAAAGTATGGATCAAGTATTTGCTAAAATAATAAAAATGAGTTTAAACTTATTTTGGATTTATTTTAATAAAAATATAATTTTTCCCATGTTAATTGATTTCTATCTCTAGAACGATAAAAGCCTGTAACGGTGGCGTCTTAGTTTGAAAAGGTTACGTGAGCCTTGGCACTAAAGTTCATTTCAATCACTCGTTTGACTCTCGCACAAAAAATTAAACTACTTATGCCATTTGCAGTTTTAGTTTCTATTACGCGAAACTGATAAGCTGTTTATTTATGTGTTACAACTATTATTGTCTCGTTAATTTAATTTGTATTTAGTTCTATCTGAATCTGTAAAATGTAATTAAATATGTTGTTACCACTTCATACGAATTAGAATAGTAAGTTAATTCTAGTTTTAATGAAATCCGCTTGTGCATTTTAGTTTAGCGGCGCTAATTAGTCTGAATTTGTTTTTATTTTCAAGCTTTTCACAAAACTCGTCACCGATGTACCTATTAGGTTTTATATAAAAAAGTGCCCTTACAGAGTATTGTCAATACTTTAGTTATAAACAACTGGTCCATTTCATTTTGGAAATAATTCACT
Organism: Malthinus flaveolus; assembly: GCA_950108345.1. Classification (NCBI taxonomy): domain Eukaryota; kingdom Metazoa; phylum Arthropoda; class Insecta; order Coleoptera; family Cantharidae; genus Malthinus; species Malthinus flaveolus. The sequence goes on from OX467285.1 coordinate 58,289,013, forward strand.
GCAGCAGTTATACACTGCTGCTGATGCTGTTCTACTTATGAAATAAATTCTTTTATAAGAGCGCTCCGGATACCCACTCGCAGGAAATTATTTCTCATTTCTTTATTAATTGAGAAAAAAATATGGGGTTTTCACTAAAATATTCCTAAAAGCATTAGTTGGAGGTAAATCCCCGATAGGTTAGTCCGCCCCCTCGCTATTTACACTTGACTTATTATACGTATATTTTTTTTGCGGAGGTAGGAGAAAAACCTTCACGCACGAAGACACCACCAGCAGTCCACACTGGTGGCTGTGTGGGATTTTTACTCACTAAAAAACTCCTCCTCGAGGGACCATCGCACTGTACCTGGGACCGCTTGCGCATAACATTAGGTACAGCCGGTAAAAGGATAGTAAAAATTTTAGTAGATCTTTAATTCAATTAAAAGTGGTTTAAGGACTGGGTACCGACGCGGTTGTTATTTGCGAAAGGCCCCTGGTCTTGAGACTCAGTGGACCCTCGCCATTGTCACTTCTAGTAAACACAGCTTCTAAACTTACGCTCAGCATAATTATCACAGTCAAGTATCACTAGCAGCATGTTAAACCCGGTCTGCACTAGGTCAGTCACATTGCCCATATCGCAGTTTGGATCACGATCACTAGACCAGGAATAAAAAATATCACAGCAGATCTCGTCACATTTCCTGCTCTTTGTTTGCTATACACTCGTTCAAAAATACTTCGGCCGGTGGACTTGACCAGCCCGTTAATACCCCACTATAAGCAAAATAAATTTTAACGAAAAAAAGTTAAGGCGCCTGCCGTGTTCTCTCGTCGGCTTCTTTAATTTGTAATGTTGTTCTTATAAAACGCGCGACTGAATCCTCTCCCCTGTCTCCGTTTCCACCCTTGTCCGCGCTATAAGGAATCTCGTACATTTAAACAGGGTGTGTTCGGGGTTGTCCACACTCGAGTAGTATGCGCATGTTTCCGATGGCGCTTTGGCAATCGCATTTAAAGCATCCATGCCCACTCAGGGCTTGGAACACGTAGAAGTCCATCTCAATATATAAACCTCAAAAATGACACGTTCTTCTGAAAACAAGATCTTCTGTATCAATAACTAAATCCGCATTATCTTGTAAGGCGGTTCAAGTCCAGAAAAACCATCTAGAAGTGGTAATACGACCCTGACTTTTTATACAATGAAAGGTGAAATATTTTTAAATAAACAAACATTCAAAAAGGTGAAAATTTAATATCATATATGTATAACATAACACGTTTCCATTTAATCTATTCAATATATTTGTCTTGGCACAGGTGCTATCGGGTGCTTTCAAAATGGAATAGCTCGTACGCTATGTGGGTTAAAGTGCATCTTTGATTATCATTTTAAAAAACAAACAGTTTGTTGTATGAAAATATCGCGCTGTATAAATTGGTTTTATTAATTATAGACGTGCGTGCCGTTTCGAAAAAATGTAAGTTGCTAAAGAGTGCGAGCTCTCTACGACTGCTCTCAACACTAAATGAAAATTAAACCCTAATGTAAAGTTGATATTTATCATTACAATTACAAATTGATTAAACGACCAACTAGCAAGATTTAACAAACGTAAATCACGAGTGGACTGATACACAGTAATAGTAATTAGTGATTTAATTGTTGTATTATTATTCAGTTGTTAAATTCTTAAATGCTTTAACGATTAAGCGAAAACACAACATACAAAACAGTGTCAAATTATTATTTTTTTGGTTTTTATCCTCGAATAAGTGCATGCTGGCACATCAACTAAAAAAGGCATTCAGTAGTTGAACTCGTTTTGGCGATTAGCTGATTAGTGATTAAACGCCTTACTCGAAAAGATTAACTTACGTGAATCTGAAGAATTTTCTTTAACTTTACGTTAATAAGTGTAAATTATTTAAAATAAATAAATAGTGGTAATGTAAATAAATTAGTTACTAGTGCAAATGATTTAAATATAACACTGTAGCAAAAAGAGGTACTTAAAAAAATAAATAACACTGTTGTAGCTTACATTAATTTACGTTACATTACCATTTAGATTGTAATATTAAACGATTCGGATAAAATAATACAATTACATTGTTTAGTTAAAGAAAACTCTTTACTTTTAAACCCTAAATTTGAATAAATTAATGTAAAGAAAACAATTTGTTTTATTTGGGGTTAATTGAAAAAAGCGTGAGAATATGGGCAAGTTATTTATACGAGTAGGAGGTTAAACTGTAACAATGTATTTTTAGTTTTTTTTGCCGAGTGGCTTATATTTAGACATGTTCAGAGAACATAATTACTTGTAGTTCTACTGCATTAAAAAATTGACTTATCAAGACGTAAAATAGACTAATCATTTGCTCACGTGCTGAGAATATTGGGTTGCAATAGTTTTAAAAAATCTAGAAAATGTAGCCCAACAGTTACTGTATGTGGTATGTCAGTCAGAGTGTATAACTACACAACACACCACTGGCTTGAGTCACATGCAAGCGTACTATGTACCAGTTGTTATCGCCAATATAAGACTAGCTTCGAAAGGAATATTAAACTGTCTCTGTAGTCGTAGGGAATAAAAGCAAATGACGCTAAAACGTCAGTACCTTCAATTCGAGAAAAAATCTTGAAAATCGCTCCAGTGGGACTGCTGGGGAATCGCTGAAAGAAAACACCTTGTGTTTTAAATTGTACGGATTTGCCTTATTTAAGGCTGCAAACTACACACGCACTCTAGTAACACCTGCTATAGATTTTCCAAATAAGTTTTTTTTTACTTTAAAAAGTTCTTATTGATATGTATCATATTACTTATCCTCCTAAGTTAATGTAATACTTACAGCCACTACAATTTATTTCTCAGGGGCGTTGTTGTAAAATTGTTGTGAAGTTTTAATATTTCCAATTGTTGAAAGTAGAACGTACAGGAAGACGCGGTAGAAAGCACCACTTGTCATTAATCGTTACATGCGATGTCGATTTTTAGAAAATAAATTTGTTAAATTAAAAAAAAACGATAAATACATTATATAACTGCACACGTGGTAGCCTAATCGTACGGTGCTAGACTACTAAGGATCTCGAGTTTGCAATGAAACTTGTACCCATCTCACCTTCTATACAAACGACACTCTTATTTTTGCAAATTACAATCATTATTTTCCTTTTTTTTTTACGTTTTAGAAACCTTATTCTACCGCTCACGTCAATTTACTTGCTCCGTGCTGCACTCTTTAGCCACCCCCACACCCCACACTATCTACAGGATCTTCCTGTTTAAACAAAAACGGTTTAAGATACAACCACAATTTTAATGTTACTTTTAAGCAAAAGCGCTTAAATTATTTTTTGCATTACACACCCTGTAAATGATCACCTTAGGATTCCTTACCAGGGTGAAATGGTTTAACTTAGTTTTTGAAGACTTTTGTCAATAAATCAGGCATAATTCCATGAATGTAGAGATGTAGAGTTCGATATTCGATTTTAATAGGTCGTCAATAGCGTCTGTTGAACCTCCCGCGGATTATTTTCACACCAAAAACTACAGTTTCGCTTTTGACGAAGCCAGTTAGCCAAAAATGAGATTTGCCACAAATATTATTTTTGCGCCAAAAATAGTAACAATTTTGAGCTACTGTAGCGAGAGAGCAACTCACGATGGCCACGTCGGTCTAGTTTAAAGGCTCGTGTCCACTAGCAAGCAACTTGTGATAGATTTTTCAGACACTGCTTGCGTAGCCGTGTACACACAATTTACGTTTTTATCGAATTTACTCTACACAAATTACTATAGCAAGTAGCTTTTGTGGTTTCAAGTGTACACGTCTTTATTGAAATATCTCCGGCTATAGAAAGAAGCAGGTAGTATACCTACCATAAAACTCATCGATTTACAAAGAGCTTTGGAAATTATCTTTTAAATTTTGGGAAGACATTTATTTAATCCCCTACAATCCATTTGCACACAAATTTTGTATAGGTATTTACTAAGATTTACTAAGTATAATTAATTTTTTTTACTTTTTACTTTTACTTTTACTTTTACTAAGTATAAATAAAAAAAATAAAGAATAATTTACTAAGAATTACCAAATTCAAATTTGAAAATAAAGTTGAAGTCAAATTGGAATGAGTTTTAGTTGTGTATTTCGTATCATATACGAATCAACTACAGCTTCTAAGTGATTTTTGGTTTTTATGTGCTACTTTTCTTTAAAACAAATCAGTCTTTATCAAGACCATACAGTGTATATTTACTTTTGAGCAGTAAGTTAAAAATCTTTTTATTTTTTAAATCATAACCGTGCATTTCCACTACGTATATTATTTGTTTCTACACATCGTGTAAAAAAAGAAACGCACGGTGAAAATTTTAATTTAGTCCGTAATAATTAGTATACATATTTTGATGTTACTAATATACACATTGTTTTTAATTGTGGAGTAAACGAAATTGATTTGCAGATCAAGTCTTTGATGAAAGCAAAAGTTTTTTTTTGTTATCGACCACTTTGTTTGTCGAAATACCGACTTCAAAGCTTGTCGTAAATCATTATGTATTTAGGTACCTACTTTTGACTACAAAAGAGGACCAAATGAAAGTGAATCATAAGTACATCAAAATATTCCCAAGAATACGTAACTCGTCTGTCTTTTGGCCACTTTTACTTTTTTGAATTTTCTTTCATTCCTGGTTTATCTATTTCCTTAAAATTATGTAATCTCCGTTGAATCTCAGTCCTTTCGAACAGTTGCGCTAATTTCACCAATGTGGCTTATTTTTTTATTCGTTTTTTGCTTGGGATACAATTCAAAAGTGTAATTTAGCAAATAGGTATCTTTTGCTCGCTCAAAGACGTTTTTCTTTCATCTTGTATATCAGTAATTTGTACGCTTGCTAAAAACTTTCGGAACTGTTCCGAAAGTTTTGCTTCATTCGGTTTTGGCAAAACGCCCGTGAACACTTGCAAATTAGGGGTCGACCAAATTTATACCTCTCACACCGAAAAGATTTATTTACTTGCGAAAATTTTTGTCGAGAACTGTCAATCATTCCAAAGTTGCTTCGTATTTTACTACCTGAGGGTACTAATAAGGGTTTACAATTTTAAGATATATGGACGCAGTTGACCAGTCCAGTAATGCTTAAAAGAATGCCACAGCACTTCTAAAAAATTGTTTGGTCAACTTTCGTTGTGACAGTAAAGTCTTCCGTCCTTCTTATAAATAATTTGAAAACTTGTTGTCTAACCATTGGAACAGCTCCGAAAGTATTTGCCCGAGTCGGCCTTGCCAAGTCGCACGTGTACACTAGCAAATCGTGCGATTGTATACTTGCAGCAGTTTTACTCTATGTGCCGTGTACACGTGGTTTACACAGTATGCACCTGTTCTCAGACCTAACTTGCGAAACTTTTACTTGCTAGTGGACACGAGCCTTAAGGGTCGACAAGTTTTTCAAGTCTTTTTTCAAAATACGCCAAGTATCGTTGCTGAAAGGTACAATTCTTAAGAAAGATGAGAAATCTATAAATTTGGATCTTCTCACCAATTACAGCATCAATGTTCTTCTTTGCTTAACTTCTTGCATTTGAATGTTTTGTTAGTAGTTTAGTTTCGTCATTGAGTAAATAAAAGCTGCGTTAGTAGTTAGTACCTAGTTAGTAACTCTTCTCGAATTTAGTAACGATCCCACGAAAAGAAAGCACAGTTAGGTCGATAATGTGAACCTTAATTTTCATGAAGTGCACGCTGATTATTGTGGGATCAGTACCAAACGTCGTAGAAGCGTGGATTTTACTATGATGGAATTGTTAGGGTATAGTAAAAACAAATGACAGCCATTGACATTTCTACTTTGTGAAATATAGTTATTTATAAAATAATAGTTATTTAAAAAAATCATATCGTCCCTATTGGAAGACCTTTTATATAGGATCTATAGAAGATCTGGATATTAACAATTTTTATTGCCACCTTAGAGCCATTAGACCTTGCCTATTACAGAACCGTGCTGACTCCCTCGAATTTTAATCTAAATGCAAATGATAACTATAATTAATAGGAGACATCTACTGCTGATGTGTATAAAAAATTAATATAATTAAGAAAACTACAATAAATGAAGAAATGTAGGAATTAAGTAAAGTACACATACTTAATTAGTGAACTAAATAAATATTCCAAGAAGAATTAAATACAAACACGAGAGTAAATTTTATTTAGTTCTTAAAAGTTAAGTTGAGCGTTAATGTAATTGGAAATTTTATTACTATTATTGAGATCATCATCATTAAAATCTACAACTACAATAAATGTTGTAATAATGAAATAATAGATACGGTATCTTTTTATTTTAAAAATTTATTTCAGTAAACTTTGAAAATTTTTGATAAGTACCTAAAAGTATTAAATTATTATTCAATACTCGAGTTTTACGGATTTTTGGGCTCATTTTCATCAACCCTAGATTGAGATTAATAAAGGTTTCGAAAGGTTAACCACACATAATTAAATTAGCGTGTACACCTCAGATAAAGCAAGTTAATACAAGGCTTCAACGAAAGGTTTTTCTTTGATTTTACCCTGCGTCTGCATATGATATACAGGGTGTCCCAGTTTTAATTTTGAGGATTTAAGTGAGTGATAGAATATGCAACTTGAAGAAATACAATTTTCCTATAAACACGTAGTTAAAAATCTTTTCTAAGCGACCTCTTTGAGGAGGACCGTTAAATAGTAAGCTTCAACGAACTGTTGCTCTCTTAGGGCAGATTTTTCGCTACGAATTTATAGAAACTTTTTATCTTATTTTTATTAGTAGTGCACGTTCTTAAAGTTTGAAGTACTCTAGGTACAAACGTAATAGTAATTAAACAATCGTAGAAGTGCACTCACGATTCCAAATAAGTTTTTCTCGAAAACTTTTATCACTTTTATCGACTTTAATAAAAGTGCCTTGTCCATATAGAAACCTCCCCCTTGATACCCTCTAAAGAGATACCCTTAAACAAGATTCTTAAAATTCGTTTTGACTATTAAAGTATGCATAAAAAATACCTAATCTGCCAAATTTTTATGCATTCTCTAGATTTAACAAACTGAAAAACCAACTTTCCTTCGCTCATCCTCAAATGACTGTAGCTCTCTTAGGGACAATTTAGCGCTACTTGTTTAACTTTTGGTAAAATTTTGTCTTAAAATTACATATTATATCACTCGTTAAAATCCTAAACAATACATTTGCAAAGTGTGTAGCAAAGTTGGCAAAAAATTTAATTAAAAACACTTTTGTACTTTCAGTTAATGTTTTATTTGACTCTTGCAGGATCTTAGTAACACTATCCAGATCTACTCTTTGTAAAGTCCCACCAAAAGTTGTTGGCATTGTTTTCTAAGCCGACTCAAAGTTAACAACTCTATATCTTTAATTAAACTCAAATTCCGACGTTTTACAAACCGTTAAAACAATTTTAGATTTATCAGGAAAAACAATTAACGTATACGCAGATGCACGACAAATAAATTCAAGATCAAAGTCTTCAGCAGATACGTAATAACGTGAATGTAAGAGAAGTTTAACACGTTAGAAGTGCATGAGTGCTTGTATATTATCGTTTAGATCCCGCATAGTTTTTCGTGAAACTTTTGCTATCGACTGAATAATTTTAAATTTCATACGATTTTTCTTTTGTTATTTACACGTCAACTCGTGAAAGTCTCGAAAACAAAAAAACAATAAACAAAAATAATTATAACGACAGATTCGTTTCGAACGATTTCATATTTTTATACCTACATCTCGCACAGTAATGTTTGCTTTCGAGAGCACGCAAGTATCTTCAACTTTGTCCTTTAGTTTTCCGAGAGTGGCTCTTTGTAAAGGAAATTGAAGTTTTATATTTTAGTATTAACTGGAGCTAGGTTCTTTTCGTTTCGATGTTTTGTTTCGTTGTCCGTATAAAAGTAGTGTATAGTATTTCGAGCTTGCATTAAGTGGCGATTATAGGAAAAAAAGGACAAAGAAGGTTTTTACTCAAAAGAGTGGAGTTTTCAATTTTTGCGACAATTGAAAATTAAGTTTCTTTGCACTATTTAAACCTATTCGAATAAATTACTTTTTGCTTGATAAATGTGGGCATTTATAACTTTGATTGTAGGGAGCTTTCAGGGTGTTTTTTAATGACTAAAACAGAGAAAGAATTGTGGACTACTAGGATGAGAGATAACATTCCGCGAAATCGAGATAATAAACGATACGGAGTTTAGCTCAGACCTAGAATTGTTAGGATCCATCATGAGTCTTAAATAAATCCACATCTTGACAATTTTTTTTAATTATTACCATTTTAGGTTTCTCGCTAGTTGTAGTTCGCAAGAAATATTTAAAAATGGATTCGTGTGAGTGTGAAACGGTGGTATGCATTTGTAAAAATAATGAGCTCACAAATATATCTCTCTGAAGCATCCTCAAATTAGTTAAACAAATTCATTTCTACAAGAATGATCTTAAATCTCAAGACATCCTTTCACACCACTCTAAATTCTTAAAATTTGACCTGTTTTTATATTTTACGCAATGTAATGCAATTAAAAAAATTTCTTGCGTTATTTAACTTCTAAAAAGGAGAGAATTATTTGAACTTTCCAACATGGCGGATAAGCCCTTCAGCACGTTATAGTGGATGGTTATTTGAACTATTCGATATTCCAAGTTAATTTTACTGGATATAAGGTGTTCTATGAGCATTTTATTGCCCAATAATTAAAAAACACATAAATTCCTAGGGGAAATTGTAACCCCGAACTTCGCCGATGAGCTATTATTCTGCCAGCGACTTACTCAAAGTCCAAGACGGGCAGGGTTCCAAATAAAATAAAACGAATCACGAGGAAAGAACAAAAGAAATTGTTTATTCAAAAACAAAAGAAATAAAATATATCATTCTTCTAAAATCCGGGAAAAAACACTATCTTTTCTTCTTCCGGGGGAAAATACGCGGAAGTAGCGGAAGCTTAGGCCCTACTGTGGCTCAGAAAGAACCACAGGAAAACGACAAGCACTAAGGGATGAAGAGATAACTAACGCGGAAGCTTAGATTCGACAGTGGCCAGAACCACTACGGAAAACTACCACAGGAAGTTAATACCGATCTAATGCGGAAGCTTGGCGGTACCAGTGGGGATTTCGACGGAAATTGAAAGTTATCTAAATAGAGATGCAAGGGAAAATTCTAAGAGAAACCAAAATTTGGGGAAAATAATATTGGTACTAGATGCGCTCTTAAATGTGGACCACGCGGATATAAATTTTAAAATCAAAGGACAATGATTAAGAGCGGGACAAAAGAATAATTAGACTAATGACTGAAAAAATTAACGAGGGGCTAAGATGCATAGAAAATGAATTTAAAAAGAACCAAAATTTATTTACGAGGGTTGTAAAAATATACGGAAAGCTTGGGTTAATTGTATAGCAGCTAAGCTACTATGTAGAGATAACAGGGACTCACCATAGATTACAGGGGATAATGACTAAAAGCCCAAAACACAAATTAAAAATTTTTAATCAACTAAAGATGATAGATAAATAGATGGCGTATAAACTGTGCTAATTTTGCCACTTCGGATCCAGAATCTCAGGATTCATAACTACTTCGAACAATAACAAAATCCACATCGTTACAAAATGAAGAAAAGTTTTAAAACTTGTCAGAATTCAGAGTTAAGTTCTCAACTCAACTTCTTCATTTCTCTACAAATTAGCGGCTAAGAATTTTTTTAGCATTTTTTCTTCACTTCAATCACCCCCTACAACGTACCGAAGAGCTTATCCGCCATTTTAAAATCACCCTGTATTTCTTTTGTTATTTTTTAAAGTAAAAACGAAGTTAGTAGTTTCTAAATAATCAATTAGGAATAGAACAATAAAATTAACGACATTCTTTGAACAACCACCTCTAGCAGTTTGACATACAACGTCTGTCATCCTCCCCTTACTTGAGATTTGTATTCGCAGCGAAAAACTTGTAAACGTTAAAATGTTTCTCTCGAGAAAAATAGTACTTTAAACTTTTTTCTTTCTTTAGTACATATTTAATCATTGTTTTAGTGTAAAGTTAACTTGAACGTTAAAGCCGACGTCGGCCTGAAGCTATACGAATACGTTAATAAGCTGTAATTAGACGTCTAATTACTAATTAAAACGTAGCCTTGCGTACTTCGTTAATTACTACTTTATATGTTATTACGTGTCTTTATCGTATTATCAATATCGAAGTAAACGCTAATAAAGACAATAGCAATTGGAAATTCTACCAAATAAGCATTTAAATTGATATTCGCTATTGAAATTTCAATATCTGAAAAGCTCATTGTTTTAGACTTGTGTCGTATCGCTTAATTTTTAGTTACAATTAAAGCATTCTAGCGGTTTATAAATATCTCAAATCAATTAAAAATGATGTAAAGTTTTACTTTAACAAAAGGATCGTATAAACTTATTGAAAAAAATGTCACAATCATGCTGCGTTATTTGTGAGATAGTAAAGGCAGAAAAAAGCAAAGCGGAAAATGAGATTTGTTGATTGACGAACGCAAACTCTATGTCATTTTCCAATTTTGTTTTGCTTTTTCAATCACGTTATTTTTAATAATATCAAAATTGTTTTACCAACAAGCTACTAAATAAATAAAAAATCATTTAATAATAATATCATTGATACGGGAAAACGTGTTATAAAGTCCCAAGGCGTATGGAGTAGCAAAAAGTTGGTTTGTCAATTAACTCATTTTTTTAGTTGCTGTGTATTAATAGATCATAAAACTAAAAAGTGCGTCAAATCCAATAAGCCCAAATAGTTTAGAGTGGCGAGTTTTTAAAACGACAACTTGAACATTTACAGTTGATCTTTAATGGGATTCGTTTCTAACTATTTTATTAAACTGAAAATATAAAGTAATTCGTTTTAAATTATATTACTGCGGCTCTAAGCACAACAACAAAAAGGCTAGTTGTCTATTGGCCGACGAATTACGTCTTAGTTATTAATATTTTGTTTAATATTCACAAAGGCTTCATTATAAACTGCTTTGGGGATTTTTAGTTACACAGGGCGTACTGAACGTTCTGTCAAAACTTTAGAAACTGTATAATATGGAAATGAAATTGAAAGAAAAGTTCATAACTACCTACTACACGCGTAGCAATTTTATTTCTAATATAAAGAATGAGATAGTTTAAATTTTATTTAAAAGCATTTATGAAAGCGTCTTGGATTTAGATTTTAGATTAAGATTCACTCTCGACTCCTGGGTTTCTGGAGGAGGGCGGGTGTACAGGGTGGGAAAAATTCGATGGCTCTTATAGAGAAATCAAATAGTTTCAACAGCGTTTTTCATCCTCTTTTCAATGACTAAGTGTATTATACCTATATATTTTTATTTCTTATTGTATTATCATTTTTTATTTTTTTTTCGTTTTTTATTAAACAATTTTTAATAAAATTGGATGAAATTAAAATGATAGACCCCACATATTCTATATCATTGAAAAGAGGATGAAAAATCCTATTCAAATATGTCACATCTAACTATGGTTTCGATTTCAAAAATCAAAACTTTGTTTTAAAAACCGGAAACTAACAAAGTCATTAAAATAGAACTTTTGCCTATATCTCCAAAACAAAAGAAGATCGCGAATTCCGGTTTTTGCCATTGGTTTCCTCTCAAGAAAGGAGAACCAGGATGCGCCATCTATTTTTTCATATCTCTTCTACTTATCAATTTCTCCATAAGAACTATCCAATTTTGCTCGCCCTTACAGAAGTGTGTCACCTGGGAGATTACTTTTGATTTCCTGCAAGATTTTTTTTGCCTAAAGAAAGTGTCTTCAAAAACAACATTTGGTAAGTTTTTAAATTTTGGTGTTTACTTTTACTGGGGTAGGCATTCTAACTTTAACCTCATTGGCCAGGAAATTGTAGTCGGCTGCAACTGTCTAAGCTATATCTGGCTCTATAATACACAGGTACAAGTAATAAACGTGCCTCTGTTACTTTCCCACGGCTGTATTGAACTATCTGTTAGAAATGGTATAGCTCTAGATACGCTTTATTGCCCATACCTCGGCATACAAGAAGTGATAGTTGAGTCCAAGTTTGTAATTTACCATACCATCAATCTGCCGACTGGTGTAAAACCAGAATGTTCTTAATTTTCAAGTTCTGCCCTGTTTCTTCAAATTAAACGGTAGTGGGCGGTACAATACTTAACTATACCGCTGTAGCAATACTTTACCTGGAATTTTGATCTAAGGGCCTGCACTGCGTGCAAAAGTTTGAAATTCTCGAAAGAATTGGGGTTAATTTTTCTCCAATTAATTTCAAAGTAGGACCAAACGAAAGCTAAAAGACCAATCTATGCAGCTGCTGTAAATTTTTTGAATTTATTTTACTATTTCCGACATTAATTGCTAAACTTTCCCAAAATTTGCTCCCTTTTAAATCCATTTAAAACAAAAACAAAATAAAAATTCCCCCTAAAAATACAACAGTTGCAGAGATTTAACTTTAGTTTTATTACTGTTTTAGTTTCATCGTTATAAATAGTGCCGTTTTGAAGCACTTACGAGACTCCCAACCTTCTAAATGCTTTTGATTTGTGCTTTTTAAAGTGTGTGAACGGACTCGCCTCTCATAAATGCCATTAGTACTTTGGGTAAACAAAATGTGTGACTGTACGGTTGTTGAACGGTGAGAATTGGCTTAGAGTACCTAAATAACATTCTTTGGCAACCCCTATAAGAAGAAATCCAAGAAGTTATAATCGAGGAAGTGTGCAAGCCAGAAGACTCGAAAATTCGAAAACTGGTCATCTTCTACCTATTTAACACCTAAAATTGTAACCACTCTTTGAAAAGCTGGTCTATCAGTTTAATACCATAAAGTGCGATTTATAAACTCCAACGTTTGCGTTGATAGTTGTCGTTTTCATTCGCCGTGTTTCAGCAGCTTGTCCATATATATAAACTTACTTTACTGATTTACGACTTTAAAAGGCCCTCTTGGATCAAAAAGTGAAGTCTACTGGTTCGAAGAGGTTGCGGGTGGTTTTTTGGTAAATTTTTAAATCGTGCGGATAGAGGAGGTTTGGCAAGGAAATTGGATAGTTTCGAGGGGCGGCTAAAGTTACGGACGGTAGAGTGGCGGGCCCGCAACCTGCAGGTCGACCAATTCTAATAGCTTTTGCGAAGACGCAATTTTGAGGATTCGTAATTTGGCTACGGGGCTAAATCGGGGTAGCGCACAACGGAAAATTATAGAAAAACCTCGCAGTTTCATAAAAATGTGTTAATTAACGAAATTAATTCTGTATTTGACGCCGATAAAAAAAAGAACCGATTTTCGAGCAAAAAGTATAAGGTACTTGCGCGTGCTGATAAACGGCGACAAACTCGGCTTTTGAGGTTATTATTTTTTGAGGTTACGTTGTTATAAATCAGTGGCAATTCATAAGTCGCTCATTGTTGAATTATTTAAAACTTCAAAATAAATTCGAGTGTCAAAAATTGGCGGTTTGGACGTTTTTTCTTAATAAAATGGATAATATAAATTACAATTTAAATTTACGCACACTGCCGAATTATTTAAAACTTCTAAATAAATTCGATTGTCAAAAATGATTAACGTTAAAATTGGATGTTTGTTTTAAACGAAATATACAAAATGAGTATTAGTAAGTATTTATAATTGGAGTACTAGCTTATTCGTTACATTATGTTTACATTGAAGCACTTACATATGCGTTTATTTATCTGGATTATTACTATTAACATACATGAAGTAATTTAATTGTCCAAAATCGGAGTTTCTTATAACCAGAAAAAGCTTTAATTCGGAACGAATTGGCAAATTTGATGCACGATGAAAGCACCAACCTACTATTTATATATTATTTACCTGGATAGCCAGAAAAAGCTGTAATTCCGATCGAAGAAAAACAAAACGAGTCTAAACCAATAAAATGAACAGAACCAATGATTGTTGCTTCCCTAATGGTTTAAGAGTAAAATTGAAAGAGACAAAAATTATGCAGAATTCAAAATTAGGAATGAATTAAGGTAGTACGTTTTAACTTTATTTTAGTAACAGAGTAAAGCGTCGTTCAGATTAGTCAAGTAACTGGACTCCCTTCAAGTAGTTGGAATTGATATATTTTAAATTTTTTCTTCAGTCCTGAATAAATTACGTGAATAGAAGTACTCATTTGACTTTTGAGTAGCGCATGAACGTCTTTAAGAAAAAATGTCCACACTGTCATTTTTTGACATTCGAATTTATTTTGAAGTTTTAAGTACTAATTCTACAGTAGTGGGCGGAGTTATAAATTATTGTTTTTTTAAAACATCGTAACCTCAAAATAATAAATTATTTTAATTTAATTTAATTTGTGCGTGACAATTGGCAAATTTGATGCACGAAGAAAGCACCAACGCGATATTCTTTATTTTGTACCAAAGTGAAGTAGGTACCTACAACCAAAGAATATCCAGTAAGAGAAATCCCAAGCAATGTAAATATATGAGCCATTTTAAAGCGTAGTACTACCCTGAGATCCAGGTGTCGCTACACATTGTACCACTCTTTTTTGGTATGCCTATGTAAGAGCAACAAAGAGAGGGATAAAAATAGATAAAACGTTTGTCCATTTTAAGCTTTCTTATTAGGTACCTGAAACATGATTTTTACAATCTGTATTATATACGATTTGCGGCAAAGTGCGGTAAACTTTGCTATTGTTTATTTATGGTTTTATTGTCAAGAAAGTTTTTGTACCTGTCTAAATTGACTGGTCGTCATACAAAAATATATTATTTTCAATTATTGTTACAAGAGATTAAAATGCCGTTCGAGTACAGAAACCTTTAACTCAAGTTTGGACATACTGAAAATGAATGTTTCATCTTCTCACTCTCGATGTTACTACGTGTAAAAGAAGGCTCATCAGTCCCCCCATAAGCTTAGGATTTCTATTACTAGATATTCTTTGCTACAACTTACATATTCGTGTATTTACCTGGATGGCCAGAAAAAGCTGTAATTCGGATCAAAGAGAAACAAAACAAGTCTAAACCAATAAAATAAACTATTAAGGGCCGCAGGCCCGTGCGACTGCACGTAGGGCCAAGGGGAGGCCCGCAAGGGCCGACCTAAAACTATTCACCGCGCTTTCATATAACGCGAGCTTTCATATGACAACGTTTGTCTGTGAAAAGCACTAATCTACAATTTATATATTATTTACCTGGATAGCCAGAAAAAGCTGTAATTCGGATCGAAGAGAAACAAAACGAGTCTAAACCAATAAAATAAACAGAACCAATGATTGTTGCTTCTCTAATGGTTTAAGAGTAAAAATGAAAGAGACAAAAATTATGCAGAATTCAAAATTAGGAATGAATAAAGGTAGTACATTTTAACTTTATTTTAGTAACAGAGTAAAGCGTCGTTCAGATTAGTCAAGTAACTTGACTCCCTTCAAGTAGTTGGAATTGATATATTTAAAATTTTTTCTTCAGTCCTGAATAAATTACGTGAATAGAAGTACTCATTTGACTTTAGAGTAGAGCATGAACGTCCTTAAGAAAAAGTGCCCCCACTGTCATTTTTTGACATTCGAATTTATTTTGAAGTTTTAAGTACTAATTCTACAGTAGTGGGCGGAGTTATAAATTATTGTTTTTTGCAAAACAATAATTTTTTTTGTTTATTGGCAAATTTGATGCACGATGAAAGCACCAACGCGATATTCTTTATTTTGTACCAAAGTGAAGTAGGTACCTACAACTTACATATTCGTGTATTTACCTGGATGGCCAGAAAAAGCTGTAATTTGGATCGAAGAGAAACAAAACAAGTCAAACCAATAAAATAAACTATTAAGGGCCGCAGGCCCGTGCGAATGCCCGTAGGGCCAAGGGGAGGCCCGAAAGGGCCGACCTAGAAGTATTCAGCGCGTTTTCATATAACTCAAGCTTTTATATGAAAACGTTTATCTGTGAACTAATAAATCACCCTGTGTAAAGCTATTTTATAGATACACGACGTTAAAAGGCTGACTACATCGAATATTGATTTCCAGGTGATAATTGGCAAGCTTGACGTACAGAACAAATATAGAATAAGGTATTCTGCGCCTGGAGGGCCGAAGGCCCGACGAACGAGGCCCGTAGGGCCGAGAATCGAGGTTCGAAGAACCGACGCGAGGCCCGCAGGGCCGAGCCCCAGGTTAAGGGCCGTAGGCCCGCGCGAGAGCCCGTAGGGCCGAGCGGAGGCCCGCAGGGCCGACCTAGAGCTATTGGCCCGAAGGGCCAAATTAGCTCTAGTAATTTATAAACTTTCGACTGTGCTTGCGCAACGCGTTACGCTATAAATTTATTTTCTTGTAGACCGCAAATTGATGAAAATTAAGCTGCTTTTAAAAAGTTAAACTTTCTGAAACCGACTTGGCAGGTCATAATTAGCAATTACTTTATCGAGTATAGGCTGTCGCTGCTGTGAAAAGGTTGAGATTACATAAAATATCTTTGTAATTTAGAGAAAAAGCATTACGACAGTTATTAAATTACTAAATCTTAATTATTGTCATTATTGTTTTTTTGCAGGAGAGTATAGCTCGAAAGAAAAATTCGATTAGCAACTAAGCCCACTTTTATCCATTCTACTAATTAAAAATAATAAAAACAAGAAGTTGCTCAACATAAATATATAATTATTGATATTAGTTTTCTTAATCAAAATATACAATAAGGGTTGAACTTAATACGACATTTATCGAGCATTCAATACTCAATGGCAATTTCATTCGCTATAATTTTCCTTAGAACTTAATGAAATGTTTATGACGTCTGACTGTTGGTGTATTCGGAAAGCCGCACTCGTAAATTTTATGTTAGACCTCACGACCTGTATATAACGATTGTAAATAAACGCACTAAATTTGTATCGGTTAGGTAGGTATATTGTGGCTTTAATTACAGCCTTTAATCAATAATATATACAAAAGGTATGTTGGGAAGATTACGACACTTAAAATTATACAGTTAAACTTAATTCCATCACTTTATGAGGGTCGTAAAAATTTTTATGAAAAAGTTCTCAACCGTTGACGAAGTTATCCCGAAAATATTACTAAAAGTATTTTCCGGCAGTTAATTACTTTTACGAAAAATGATTACTTTTGTTACGTTCTAAAAAAATTGTTTGGAAAATCGGGGAACGGCTATTGTTAGTTTTATGCTTTTTCAACGTTATATCAAATATTTTTGTATCTTTCTAACCATTAATCTTACATGCCATCTAAGTATTTAGCATATTTAGAATATGAAACTGAACACAAGACATGACAGAGCCTTGTTCGTATTTGTTACTTTCTTACGTTAAATTGCATTCTTACGTACGAACGGGCGCTTCGACCCCAGCAAACGACGAATTAACAGTGGCAACATACTCTTATTCTATTAAAAGAATGTATGTGGCAATATTTTGAAATTTTGGAACGATTTTTTGCTGGTACGTCTCAATCTGTTCTTTTAATAGAGAAAAGGTAGTTATAATCCTAATAAAAAATTAAACAGGAAGATCCTAAACCCTTAAAAATTCCCTTCCTTGTTCGACTAAAACTTGTTTAAACTTAGAATAATTTAATCCCTTTAGGTTTGCTCGAGTTTAAGTTAAGTTAGTATCGAGAATCCCAATCTGTATGATAAAGTGTTTAAAAGCTACCAAACTATAATATTTATCGAGTTGCACTTGAATTCACTAGGTACGTATTGGCAACATCTTAATTTATTTACACCCAAAACGTCCAAATCGAAGCCCGCAGGCAATGGGTCGGAATTTAAAGCAAATACATTATTCATTGTAGTGACTTTTTACCTGTGATAGATATCCAGATTGTGTAAATAGGTCGGACACCCCACAAATCAGACATGTCAGATAATCTACCAAATGAGACTGTAGAGCCGAAAACAAACAAACACGTAGACGTTAGTATATTTCACCCACTACTCTATTCGACGAAGTTTCGGTGCGAGCTGAAAAATTATTTATTTTCTTGGCATTTTATCAAAATGGAACTAAAACCTCTTAAATGTTAACGAATTAGGACTTTCTCTGCAAGCGCAAACTTATCTAATTAAAACCATTATTTTACTCGAGCTTACGCTCGTAAGGGTAGTTCAATTGGCACTAATGTTACATTTGTCCTACGCCGAGCTCGTTGGCAAAAAAATTAAAATTTATGTTACCCTAATCAATGTCTCGTTTTAAACATTTTATTATGTATGTAACTCATGAAAATTTTCACGAAAATCGAACTTTTTTTTAAATAGCTCTACATTAAAGAGAACTTTAACTGCTCTTTTAATTTACACCAAACCGATTATGTAGGAACTTTAGTAAGTACATACTTATATTGTAAAACTACCATATAATATGCTAATTTTTATTTCTTTGTTTTAGGTAAGTCTTCCCAGAAATTTTTCATCACTGCGTCGCGTCACTGATTCTTATGTTATGTAAGTGATGCACAGTTTATGCAAAGTATTAGTTTTATCTATGTGGCGAACTAATTTATAATTACAAACTAATTATAAATTATAGGTAATTATTATTATATTATTAATGACGCATTGTTATTTGACGGTAATTAACATAGCTGTGGTACTTTCAGTACGACTATTTGACTACACAAGCGAAGTTCAGTTTACTTATGAGAAAGATAAATACGAATCTGAGCTTTTGCATTTCCTTAGTCATAAATACGGTGAAGCAGACCACCCGTATGAGAACGCTCACCATCAATGGGGCCTAAAAGCAATTGATTCCCAACCACCGCGTCGTGAATAGAGTATACCCAAGTCAAATCAATATCTTTGTTATTATTTTACATTTTTGTAAATTTTAGTGGCTTTTAAAACCACGTGTAAGAATGTCACCTGTAAAAGATTATTTGCGTCTGGAATATCTTCTCGGATCTTTTTTAAAATACTTTTGAACCTCGGAGAACGACAGGGAGATGTAGGTACTTGCAATGTAGTACACAATTGATTTTTTAAAGAAATTCAATTTTAATGTGTAACGTGTTGTTCTGAAGTAACTATAAGTTACCTGTACCGGCGATTAGTTCCGACTACGTGGGCATTGTAACTTTCTTTACAAGAGACAAATCTAACTCAAGTAAGTTGTTTTTTTCGAAAAAAAATTTAAAAATAGGACCTTCGTGTAATTCTTAATAAAGGTAGAATAAAATATTAGACATTTCTTTCTTGAATTTCATTCGACTAAAATAGAATATTATATTAGAATCAAAAGAAATCATTACTATAGAATCAGAGAAGAATTTTTAGGTTTCTCTGTTTTCTTATTCTGTACCTTTAAAATAAATTTCTTAAAACGTTTAATACCTCTCTAAATCGTCTGTTCTGCTTTTTGGTAGTCGTGAGACTGGTAGTGCTTCCTCAAATTTGTGTACATTTTGGAGGGTCTAACCTACCCTTATCGGACGAGGCTCGGAATCTTGGTGGTGTGTTAGCTACGGACGGAGCTGAGATTCAAGTCCCACACCACTTAGGACTACTGTATAAACGAGCTAAATCTCGGAGTCAGAGTTAACTCCATGATCAACCTAAATCAACAACTAATTCTGAGTTAAATTGAAATATATTTGACTCTAGAAAATTGATGGGTTAACCCTGGACCAAGTGCCTACGAGCTAACCTAATCTAATCCGTGCTAATATCTAACCTTATATTCAGATCGTGGAGTTAACTCTGACTCTGAGATTATCTTGTATATACAACTGGGCCTTATATACTTAAGAATTCATATTCTATTCTTCAGGTCTGTTCTGCGCGATTCTTTAGTTTTCTCCAGATTTAATTACTGTGATGTTTTGTATCATTCCTTGACTCAGTTGACGTTGGCAGGGTCCAGAGTGTCCATAACTTGTCTATTTGACTTATCTTTGGTCTAACGAAATACGATCGAATTTCTCACACTCTGGACGTGGTGGGGTGGCTTGACATGAACCGACGTCGAAAGTTACACTCAGCTTGCTTTTTCTATAGGGTCTTAGCTCTCAAAGCTCCTAACTATCTGAGCCGTAAGATTACTTTTAGAACTGATGTCCATCATCTTATCCTTAGAAGTAGAAGACTATTAACCATTCCGATGCACCGAAGTCTCAACTATTAGCAAGCGTCTCATCAGATTGTGTTTTCCTTGTATAGTCGCTGGTGGGGTGATGTGCCGTACAGGTCGGTCTGCGTTAGTAATTTGAGATTTTGTCACTGTAAATGAGTAGGTAGTGCTGATTTAATATGTTTTTAATTATCTATTGTTTTTGTTTGTTTCTCTCTATAATTATTGTCGTAGCATCTACTTGATAATTATTTTAGTTTTGTTGGGGGGCTAATGAAAGATCAGACAGTTTTACTGCCCTGAATCGGCTCCTATTGGTTCAGGTAATTAAATCTGTTATATTTTTTTCTTGTAATGGTTTACTTGGGTATAGGTACCAATAAATAAGTTATTATTATGAATTAGTTATTATAAAATTGTTTTTGTTTGTAGTAGGTAGGTGCTTCCCAATTATTTTACTTTTCATAAAAACAGCTTTATGCAAGAATCAGTTAATGAAACACAAAAAGTTGGGTTCGTGTGGCAAAAAACATTTAAAATTAACCACTGAAAAAAATTTAATTCGAGTACATCTTGCTTGTTCTTGTTAGAATAAAAACAAAAAACGAGGGAAAATAATAGAAATAAAACCAAGTATAACCTTGCCAACGAACCTATTTGTCTTGATGAACTTAAGAGAGGGCGCGGCGTACATCAGTCAAGAAAAACGGTAGATAACACCGACTTTAGCATTACATAATTTACTCTAAAGTTTTACTTCTGCTAAATTTTGTTACATGTACGAAGCTCGTGTATGGGTATATGTTAACATTTTCAGTAATTTTAGACAATTTAGTGAGAAAATTGAATTAAGTACGAACTCTTTTCAATGTAGGAAACGTAGGTGCAACATAAACTGTGGCAGTTATGATCCACAGATACTTAAACGGTTAAATGTTGTCTTAGGATAGTTTGCATAAGTTCATCGTTATGAATTCCAAATATTCCAATAAGCGCACTACATATTCTTCGCCTATCTTCCCTTCAGAGTAAATTTTAAAAAATTACTCATCTTCATCTGCAAATTTGACACGACTCGTGTCAATCACTAGTTATTGAACGTACAGTATAAAATGAAATAAACTCTGTGTTAAAATACCTTCTTTATCTATTTAAAACACTTTTATGTAATATCATACTTATAGGTACAAAGCTACACTTGTAAAATACATCACGGAAATTTATGAATAAAAAACCTGAAGCGTTCCTTTTTAACACCACCACGTATTAGGGTTTCATTAAAATTATTAAAATATTGAATATTCAGTAGGCTAAAATAAAACAAAATAACGAAATTTGTACCTCTTTAAAACACTTCCAACCTCTTAAATGTACTAGACTTTCATGTTATTAATTTAATTACTCAAGCTTCTATGTACATACATTCGTGTAGTTAATGTATAACCGTATAAAATGTACCTGATAAATTTAATACTGAACTTAATTATTTTGATACTGGTATGAAATTTAATAATGAATAATAATAGGTGTCAAACAAAATAATAGTCCGGTAGACAGCGAGCACTTACTAAACGATAAGTAGGTATTACATTTTTAACGATGCAGACTGAAAGAACATTGCAAACGAGTAATAAAACCGACCACCTGCCACTCCAAAGTGGCAGTGTAGAAGGGTGAGTTTTGCTTTTTTTTTGTCTTTTATATCACTTATAACTCGAAAGCGACGCACGTTATGAGAAAAGTGCTTCTACATATATGAATATCAACTACATCAAATTTCTTACAAATTGTATTTATTATTTTTTTTCGTCAGACGAACGGTTTACGCGCTAGACCGCGTTAAAGTATGACAAAAATTCCAAAATCTGCCTTAAAACTGTTTTTTTTGTTTATCGCTTATAACTCAAAAACTACGCACGTAATGAGAAAAGTGCTTCTATATGTATATCCAACTTTATCAAATTTCCTATAAATATATTTCTTAGTTTTTTTCTCAGACAAACGGTTTACGCGCTAGAGCGCGTTAAAGTATGACAAAAATTCCAAAATCTGCCTAAAAACTGTTTTTTTGGTTTATCGCTTATAACTCAAAAACTACGCACGTTATGAGAAAAGTGCTTCTATATGAATATCAAGTACACTAAATTTTTTACAAATTATATTTTTTAGTTTTTTCCTCAGACAAGCGGTTTACGCACTGGCGCGCCTTAAAGTATGACAAAATTCTAAAATCTGCCTAAAAACTGTTATTTTTTGTTTATCGCTTATAACTCGAAAACTACGCACGTCATAAGAAAAGTACTTTTATATGAACATTAAGTACACTAAATTTCTTACAAATTATGTTTTTTAGTTTTTTCCTCAGATAAACGGTTTACGTGCTAGCGCGCGTTAAAGTATGACAAAAATTCCAAAATCTGCCTAAAAACTGTTTTTTTTTATCGCTTATAACTCGAAAACTACGCACGTCATAAGAAAAGTACTTTTATATGAATATTAAGTACACTAAATTTCTTACAAATTATGTTTTTTAGTTTTTTTCTCAGATAAACGGTTTACGTGCTAGCGCGCGTTAAAGTATGACAAAAATTCCAAAATCTGCCTAAAAACTGTTTTTTTTGTTTATCGCTTATAACTCGAAAACTACGCACGTCATAAGAAAAGTACTTTTATATGAATATTAAGTACACTAAATTTCTTACAAATTATGTTTCTTAGTTTTTTCTTCAGATAAACGGTTTACGTGCTAGCGCGCGTTAAAGTATGATAAAAATTCCAAAATCTGCCTAAAAACTGTGTTTTTTGTTTATCGCTTATAACTCGAAAACTACGCACGTCATAAGAAAAGTACTTTTATATGAATATTAAGTACACTAAATTTCTTACAAATTATGTTTCTTAGTTTTTTCTTCAGATAAACGGTTTACGTGCTAGCGCGCGTTAAAGTATGATAAAAATTCCAAAATCTGCCTAAAAACTGTGTTTTTTGTTTATCGCTTATAACTCGAAAACTACGCACGTCATAAGAAAAGTACTTTTATATGAATATTAAGTACACTAAATTTCTTACAAATTATGTTTCTTAGTTTTTTCTTCAGATAAACGGTTTACGTGCTAGCGCGCGTTAAAGTATGATAAAAATTCCAAAATCTGCCTAAAAACTGTGTTTTTTGTTTATCGCTTATAACTTGAAAACTACGCATTTTTAGAGAAGTATTTCAATAAAAAAATAAAGTACCTACATTTAATTTCTAACAAATTATTGCTCGTGGGCTCTAGCGTCTAAAACGTTCGTCTGAAGAAAAAAACCTAAGAAATATTATTTGTAAGAACTTTAATGTACTTAGTTGATATTCTTATAGAAGCACTTTTCTCATAACGTGCGTAGTTTTCGAGTTATAAGCAATAAACAAGGAAAATAGTTTTTAGGTGAGATTTTGAAATTTTTGCGAAACTTTAACACGTTCTAGCGCGTAAACCACTTGTCTGGCAACGGTTTAACTTGAAAACAAGTTACACGAATCTCGAGTTTAGAAGTGGAGATTTTAATTATTAAATGCGAATAATAAATTTGTTTTGACACCCAACTTATTAAGTTTACTCTTTAACTAACGCAGCTTAGTTTGCAACGCGTGCGGCGTGTGCTTGTACGTTATTCTAGTTAAATTTGATGCCTTCGGTTATGTAAAAGCAGTATATTATAATCTAATAGATAAATGGAAAATGAAATCAATATTGTGTAACATGCGGAAGAACATGTATACCTATACTATTTGATATTAAACTTCCTCTGTGTAAGTATAATATACCTATGTCTTTATTATCGCCATCTTAAAAGACACCTTTCCCAAGTGTGAGTGAAGGATCAGATAAAACCAAGATGTGTCAAGTTATTAAAAGGGCTGTTTTACCTTTGGATTTGTTTATGTTCTCTAATATTATCACGCAAGAGTTCTGTGTTTTAGTACTATTCAAATGCCAGCCGTGTTAGCAAATTAACTAAGAGGTGTTTATAAACAATTAAGCGGCAAGCATAATAGTAGACACGTAATATTATAATGTTTATTAAAAACAGTGTACCTAATCTTCCCATTAGCAGTTACGGGTTTAATATAGTTGAAGTTTTATATCTGGACTTATGCGTCTCAATAGTCACATCCATGCTAAGCTACTAGGTATCATAAACAATTATTACTACTACGTGTTTCCAGTTATAAAACTTTGACTGTACTAATAAAGATACATCTAAAAAGTCAGAATTACTGAAAACATTAAATCATAGTCTTGTGGTTTCAGTGATAATGTTTAAGTAGGCACTTTATGTCAAATGCGGTCAGAGATTAGCTGATATAGCCTACTGAAAATTTTCCACACGAGTAATTTACGTCGTTGAAGATGCATCCAATGATGTATTCTGAGATGTCACTTTTAGTAACCTTGGTAAGAGTTAGAAATATCACTATTAAGCAAAAATAGTTTTCATTCGTTTTCAGGAAAGTTTTCATCGAGTTAAGACATTATATTGTTCTGCATCTCAAGAAATTATGACCCAATTTCGATTTGATTTTCACGGGAAGATTAGGTTTTTGATGCCTTTTAAAATGATGTATCACACATTAGGAGTTGCCGTTAGAGATTTCCAAGCAGGGGTTGCTGGGGGTGAAAAGGTGCAACAACAAAAATTAATCAACGGTGGTTTTGAAATTCCCCCTCCACATCTAAATCGACGTGCTTTTTCTTAAAAGCGTGTATCCATTAGATTTCGTGTTATTTCAGGTGGGAAGTTTTCAAAGATTTAAGTTCAACGGCTGCAGCTTAACTGATTAGTTTAAACGTTTAGTTACAACAATTTGGCATTTGGCAATATTTCTTAAAAAATAAAAAGCAGATTATTTTATAAATCAGTAAGAAAGCCACCCGATGGTTAAGTACAGTGTTATATCTCTAAACTTGGGTAGTACATAACAACAACTATAAAGTTTGCTTTTTAATTATCCGCCAACTTTTAATCCGGCGAGTTACGAAATCTTTCCTCG
This sequence comes from Malthinus flaveolus, assembly GCA_950108345.1. Lineage (NCBI taxonomy): Eukaryota > Metazoa > Arthropoda > Insecta > Coleoptera > Cantharidae > Malthinus > Malthinus flaveolus. The sequence goes on from OX467285.1 coordinate 58,314,263, forward strand.
GTAACCAGAAAACTATTTTCGACTTCCATCAACTTAAAAGTTTCAATTTCAAATTCTTGTAGTGTGTAAGTCTAACTACTAGAAGATAGGAGAGTAATTTGTAATTTTATACACAAACATGTCAAACGTCGTCAAATGGCGAATGTGTGGTTACCTATTTTTCACTGCCATTTCCCCCTCATTTTTCGTCTACTTGTCGTATATATTATTGATGCGAATAAAATATTCTAAACCGTTTCTTAAATTTTTTTATTTGTACCTATGTCAGTACTCGACATGTATTGTGCATACTAAAGCGAATCACTTGAAGATATTGTTTGTGAAAACCTCGATAGATGTTAACAACCAACGGCGACCACCACAAAGACAGACGTCTTGAATTTAGTTTCTATTTCGTATTATAGTGGAAAACGGTTTTTTTCTCTTTAACTTGGTTTATTTTATCTCATTTCTAACTTTTGCTCTACATTTATACGACTTTCTTGTACTTATACTTGTTTTGAATAAATTTAAATTTTGCTATATTTCTCGTTTACAACAGCAGAGACAATTTTTGATTTCTTATGGAAGTGACAATAATTTTACGATTTTTTAAAAGCTTTTTAGTGATATTAAAAGTTTTTAACTTTAAAAAGGTAATAAAAATTTTAAGTTCCCCTATAGGATCTACTTTAAGCAACGAACGTAAAAACGTGCTTCACATAACAAAATGGCTAAAATTGATAAAATATACAATTGTGGTGTAGAATCGATGTTCTTGTGCGTGCTGCTAATATTTTCAAACTAATTATTGGATATAACTTTAAAATTGTTCGCATTTACATCGAACTCGCGATTTTTCGCCGGATCTCTGATATTAAAACTCGATGGTTATATAGACGGCTCTGGATAATAATAGACCGTTCTAAAATCATTTATTTGTTTATTGCGATTTTTGGGAAAAATATACTGGATCGGTGTTTCTATTTAAAATGGAAAAGCTGATCTCATTTCCGGCTCAACCGGAAGTCAAAATGGAAAATGTTTGGTATTACTAGTACATAGATAGATAATTTTACAATCACTCCAAGCCGCTTCAACTATACAGGGTATTGTGTGTTAAAATAGAAAACTAACCCCATTTCTGGCCACACCACCAAAGATTTTTAAATCTTATTTTCTTTAATAATAAAATATACAGGGTGTTTTTAAAAACTGCTTTTACTTTTTTAGCTAATTTCAGGTTTATCAAAAATTTTTTTTAAACGAAAATGCCTGAAAATCATACACAAATTCACAGGGTCTCACAAAATCTCCTTCGATTTGTACTTTTTTCTAAAATCGCCTTTTTGTGCGTAGACTACGTCGTAGTCCAACTACTTAAAAATCATCCCCTCAGAATTCGTGCAGAAGCGTAAATAAATAAAATATGTGCTACGACGCGCCTGTTTTGCATACTTTACATCCATTTTTACACCATCAAGTTCTCACACAGCAACAGAAAGAGCTTCCATAATAATCATCCTGTAATTTTATTAAATTTTGTGACATACAAAAGATTAGGGGCAAATTTTAAATCTAGATATAAAATGTTTTACTTTAAATGTTTACAACTGCGCTCGTGTTAGCAAAGTTAATAATTCCGTTTACTATTTAGCGAGTCGGTAGTGCATTCATGAAAAGTTCATATAACTTTTTAAGTCTTTTTAGTTCACATAGGGAATATTATATAAATCCGACTGCTATTAATTATTATCATTGTGCATTTGTGCAAACACAAGTTTTTCTAAATTGGCGCAATGTACCTACAGAGTGCTCAGAATTATCAGCGCACCTGTGCATAACTTCATTATTCGTGAAGTTACAGTCGGCTAAATTAATTAACATTAACACCTACCGGTATAAAGAAATTGCAATACATTCGCTCTACATAGTAATAAAATAATTGGAGAGAGGTTTTTAGCCACATTTTATAAATTGAATAAGCTATACCTAACGGTAACAAATATAAAAACGGCGATTTCTAAAGGACTTTCCGAGACACCTTTCACACTTCATGTACCAAGACAAGCGGAGATTTGCTAACTTATCTTCTTTTGAAGAACTAACGAGATTTTTTTAATCAACCGAATCTTTGTAAAGCAATTTTATTTTGGGAGCAGTCGTAACAAGATTAAAGCTACGATAAGTATATGTTCCAATGTTGGAAAGCGCTCACTCGAGCTTTCGATACAGTTGCCACCGAGAAATATTAAAAACTCAAAATTGCAGTTTAAAGTTGACTCAATCGATTCAGTGCTAATTGTTTTATTATAATTATTCGTTTGGCTAATTTGTGGAAGAAAATGTCGACGATGGGAACCATTAAAATTAAACTTATCTCTTTGTTCAGATACGAAAAATTTTATCGTAGAAAAAGCTCAAGTCATTGGAGTGGGCTTTGAAACAAAATTTTTATTCCGTTAGATTTTATCAAATTTTAATGGAAACGTAATAATGTTGGAAGCAGCGCAAGTGACGCATTTACAAAAGCCACAATGTTTCAAATAAGTTAACAATGCAAATATTATACTCGTACATATAACAACTGCTCTTGTATCTTTTCTGTAAAAAAAATTAAAACGTGTATTATTTACAAAATTTTTTCCGAACTCCTGCTTGTAATTAAATTACAAATTGACTTTTCTGGACGGCGTTTTAATATTCAATACAGAAGCCTCTTTTATCGACTATTTATATTTTTTTTACTAACGAAATTAATTCCACACACTTGTTGCTCATCTCCATCTGATTAATAAATAGAATTAAGTGTAATACATCTAAACAGATTTTGTTAATCCACTTTCTCTAATCGCGTCTTTATGGTTCTATAGTTCATATTAAACCCTTGTTTATAAACGTTTTTGTAATCTACGCCAACACTAGCGCTATTTTGGACATTTTAAGGCCGTTAAATAACTGACAAACAGAATTATGGGTCAATTGGGACCTTAGTTCTTATAGGACTTCTTATGTTCGTTATTCATACTGCTCTTGTGTGCGCTGTTTTTTGACATTCGTTCGCTTCGTCCTTGACCAAAAATACTTGAACGATAACGTTCTTATTTGCTTCCACACAGGCTACCGATTAAGCGTTGTCACATCAGATATCGGATCTCATATAGTACGCTAGACCGTAACAGGATATCGGCAACTTGAATCGAATACTTGAGTCGAATAGTAATTGCATACCAAAATTCTGAGACAAATATGGTTCATAAGGGTGCATTCGAGTAACTAAGATTCTGGGAGTCACACTAGATAAACTTTTCGCCACATTTTCTGTTTTTGAGTGACACACTGTATCATTCCTGCGGTTACAATGGTAAATTAGTAGCAACTCTCCTAAACAATATGTATGTAAATGAATGTACTTTAGAAGTTGTTTTAAATATAGGGTAGATGGCCAGGTGCGGGAACATTTTAATCTAAAAAGGATAAGTCGGGGCTTTTAAAGGATGCCATAAAACATTACAAGTTGAACTTACATAATAATTTTAAGTAACGTGAATGTTTTAACCCTTTTGTTGTTAAAAAAAAAAAACTTTCCACAACCCCATTTGTGCTATTCGTCAAATTTATTCAAATGACAATCCCTAAGCAATCCGAAATTACGTATGAGGGCCCTCTTTTACAATTCTATATTTCGATTTCCTTTTAAAAAACATTATCCTCAAGTTTAAATTTGTTAAGGCATTGTTGGGAAATATTTTTCTCGTGTAGTGTAGTGTAGTGTAGTGAAATGTGCTTAGTATTCTCGTATAAATTGACACTAACATAGTGCGTAAACCAATAAAACAGTTACATAAAACATTTTGCTGCCTTAGAATACAAAATCTCGTACTGCAGTATTTTGGTTAACGTGTTACTGAGAAATTTTAAATATTCGCTTCTCCACTGGCGCAAACAGCTCCTTGGGAGCTGGGAAATTTTTTATTGACGCACTCGAATGATTTCGATTGGCAATATTATGTTCTTGTATTGAGAATTTCTCGAAAGAAGTTTAACTTATTTTCAAATTTTAAATTTCGATATAAACGCAAAACAAATAACAAAAAATGTTAAATAATTGAAACCGGGTATACATAAATTAGTCCTTTTGTCTAATAATTGGCGTTAAATACCGTCGAATGAAAAAAAGTTACATCATATAAAAGTGGTAAATTTTCCATTAAAATGATGTTACAAAAATATTTTATGCAACTACGAGTACATTGTACAGGAAGCATCATTAACTGCAAATTGGAGTTTAAAATTATCGACTTTTAAAATCGTACGCTGTCCGCAATTTTACGAAATCTCATTTATTTGCTAATTTTCAAATGAAGGAAAGGATTCAGTTTCGGAAAATCATAACATTTCTACTTTTATCGAACAAAGCAGAGAAGCTAAAAAAAATTTAAGTTGGGAATATAGTTCTTTTACTAACTGTTTTCAAGATTTTTATTAACTTTCACATTTTTAACGTTATCAGATTGATATCAGTGACTTTTTTCAAGAAGTCTCATCACAACCATCTTCCTGTCGATTTTCAATGAATTGAATCTCAAAATCTAAAAAATTTACAAGAGTGATCCTGATTTGGTCTCTATCCAAAATTTTGCCGACCTTTTTTTACGAGAATTGAGAATTGTGTTATAAATACTCATTAATGCTTGAAAGCCATATTTTTATAGTTATAAAAAATATTCCCATTAGAAAATAAAATCTCAATATCCGGTTGAAACGCGATTAGTTTAAATGGGTAAATGAAGTTGCTGGAAGGTCCATTTCCTGTTGAGATACACAGCCGAGATTTTTTAAAATAATAATTATTATTTGCAATCGACGAAAGATAATGAGCGTCTGCCTTTCTGAAAACGATTCAGTAGTTATTTTTGTAACCTAAAAGCTACTTAGGCTTCTCATCACTTCGTACCTGTGCGTAATATTTACTTTTTGTAAAATACGTATTCGAAGGAAACGTATTTTAATAATAAGGTTTTCTTATGATTAAAATATGTAGCTTACATACGTTTATTTTATGTTTCCAAAATTACGACTGGTTGTTTTACAGGTATTTTGAACGTATATTATACGTTACTTAAAATCTATTTATTTCAAGTATCAGACGTTAACTATACGTATATTTTTTTAAATTTAATATACGTTGTTGTAAGAACCTATAAGAACTGTAAGTTTTAACTACCTTTGGTCCCTTCCATTTCCGTATATTACTCGTTATTTTATTACGTTTATTTTGCGTCAAAGAACTTACGTACAGTAAACGTATATTTTACGTATAATAAACGCAGCTGTGTTTATTGGGTAACAAACTAACTCTCTGAATAGTATTTTTCGTTTTGTTACTATTCTCCAAACCTTCTCGAACGCCAGACCTGGGTACGTCTAAGAACAGTATTATTTGTTCGACACATTAACGCATAAATAAATATATATAATTGTAGGATTGTACGGCTGACGCCGCCTTCCTTCTTTCAACCAGTTCCTCCACTCCTCTCTATTCCTCCACTCTCCCTCCGTCAGTCCTCTCCTCTCCATGGCCTCATGCTCTTCATCCGCCCATGATTTTCTGGGTCTGCCTCTTTTTTTCTTCCCCATTGGGCTCCACTCGCTGATTTTGTGGATCCATCTGTTGCTATTCGCCCTTCTAACATGTCCATACCAGATTAGTCGCTTTTCCTCTATATATACGAGCACGTCCTTCTGCACTTCCATTCTTCTCAAGATCTCTTCATTTCTTACGCGGTCCAATCTTGTTAACCCGCAGCATCTCCTCCAGTACTGCATTTTGGTAGCTGTTATGGTGTTTTTGTTTTTCTTATTTATTATCCAGTTTTCCGTTCCGTATGTCATTATGTTTTGTATCATAGTACTGTATATCCTTCTTTTTGTGTTTTTCGTTATGTGTCTGTCCCAGAGAATGGAGTTGAGTTGTTTTATACTTGTTCGGGTTTGACCCAGTCTATTTTTTATTTCTTCTTCCGTTGTTGGGTTTTTTGATATTGTAAAACCTAGGTATTTAAACTTATCACTTCCTTCTATTTCCATGCCTTCGTCAATTTCGAGATTGGTCACCGCTTCTTTCGCTGTTGTAAGGTATTCTGTTTTTTAAAATTTATTTCCAGTCCGTTTTCCGTATATTCTTCTTTCAGTTTTCTGATCATATAGCTTAGGTCTTCTTCATCTTGTGCGATTACTACCTGGTCATTGGCAAAGCTCAGGGTATACAGGTTATCGTTCCTTACGGGTATTCCCATGCCCTCACACTTTTTTTTCCATTTTTTTAGTGTATTTTCTAAAAATATTTTAAATAATGTTGGTGATGTCGGGCATCCTTGTAGCAGTCCTTTTGATGTTAGGAATTTGAACCCTATTCTTTGTATGTCTTAATGGCTACCTTATTGTGTTCGTACAGCCTCTTTACACTGTTTATTAGTTCTTCCTGTACCCCTATTGCTTTCATTGCTTCCCATAGTTTTTTTCTCGGTACCGAGTCGTATGCCTTCTTCAAATCGATAAATGCCAGATGCACGTCTCTGTTTTTCGCTTTTTTCTTTTCTATTAATTGTTGTATATTGTAAATATGGTCTATGCATGATCTTCCTGCCGTGAATCCGGCCTGGTCTTCTCCAATTTTATTTTCAATCTGTTCTTCGATTTTATTTTTTATAAATTTTGCATATATTCTTCCTGTTGACGCTATAACACTAATTCCACGATAATTTTGGCATTCTTTGCGGTTACCCTTCTTAAATATTGACGTAATATATGCTTCTGTCCATTCACTTGGTAGTTTTTCTCCGTTGATAGTTCTATTGAATAGACGATGCAACATACGGTGAAGTTTATGTGACCCATATTTAATTAATTCAGGGGCGATTCCTCCGGGTCCTGCTGCTTTGTTGTTTTTTGTAGTTCTGACCGCGTGTATAACTTCTTCCAGACTTATCTCTATTTCTTCTTGATTCGTTGTTGGGTTTCCTTCTTCAGTTTCTGAAAATTGTGGTCTTCTTTCTGTTAAAAGTTCTTTATAATAGTTTTCCCACTTATCCTCTTTTATATAGTGAATGTACGCTTTTTCGTTTCTATTTCTCTTTAGCAATTTAATAATTTTCCATGACTCCGAATTCCGCGTTTCTCCTATGTATTGCTCTATACTCATGCATGCTTTTTCCCATTTTTTATTCTTCTCTCTGCTTACTAATGCTTTAACCGCCCTATATTCTTTTCTCTGTATTCGTGTAGGTCTTCGATCTTTTTGGTGTTTAGCCATTTCTTGTATATTTCTTTCTTTCTTTTTATTGCTTGTTTGGTACTGTCACTTATTTCCTCTCTATATTTGGATATTTTTTCTTTTTCGCCCAGAGCCTCTAGAGCTGCTTCTTTGATACTTCTCTTTATGTGTTCGTAAGCGTTTTCCACCTCTTCAAATTGAAATTCATTTAGCTTTTGATCAAGCCTTCGTTGATATAGATCTCGTATCGATTCTTCCTGTAGTAGATGGATTTTAAACACTTTATCTTCGATTGTATTTTCCTCTTTTCGTATGTCTCTATGACTGTTTCTTTTATCACCACGCCATGGGAATTCTATTTTTGATAATTAAATACGAAATACTATTCTTGTCCCATAACAGTGAGCAGATTTGTAATATTATCTTAAAAATGGAAAGTATTTCAAAACGAAAGCAGCAATAGTTTTTTGTACTTTTCATCCGCTCGTAACTTTATCCTCGCTATTTTTATAGTAGCTTTGTTTTTTAAATTTCCATTCCACTTACATTTAACGTAACATAAGTTACGCCTCAATTCACATTTTTACATAAAAGCTCTGTTTCGTTTGGATTGACCACATTCTCGTTTCTTCATGTGGTATTTCGGTCACTTATCTTTTTTTTATTTTTGTTGTTGAAATGGGATCTCGTGCTCAGCTCTTTGGTACTTTCTTATACCGTCTACTTTAGTACTAAAACGGATTATTAAGAATCTCAATTTTGTCTTATAAACGTTTAATCGAGTGTTTGATTTTCGGTACACACGTCTATTAATTTGCTAATATTCTTATCTAATCGAATGCCCTCAATAGAATTTAGTTTTCCGAGTGCATAGTTTAGCAGAAAATATAATATTTTTTAGGCAACTACAAAGATATTTCCCTTAACCTTAACATTCTTAAGTTAAAGACTAAGATCATAGTAAATTGCCATCCAGAGATATTTTATGCACCTGTTGATTTTAAGAGCAATTACTTTATGCCAGAATCATCCGATCATCGCACTCGCACTCTTGATACTGTGTAAAAATTGTTCACTTCAAGCACTCGCGGTAATAATTAAAAATTATTAACTTAACCTCTCCCTCTCGCCTCAATTTTTTAGGCTATCAACAAAGGCTGCATACAAAAAATAAGCTTAGTTTGATCATTTTAAGACCGGTTTATAAAAAAGAAATTTAAAAATGTGCCGTGTCGACCTATGTATAGTAATAGTAGGTAATGCATATTTATTGAAATCTTATACACTTTTCGTATATAAGATCCGTGCCGCGTATCTATTTTCATACTTCTTCGATACTTCTAGACAAGCAGGAGAGCTGTTCATTTTCATGTCCATTTAAGTACTTACGGCTATCTCTGGTTGAGAAAATTTCAATAACCGCAAGTTTTTAGTTTCACTCCATTCGAAAGAGTTGAATAGCTAATCCGATAAGCTTAGGGCTGAAGTTTTCAGGATTACCCATGTACTGCTACTTTTTACCCTCAAACCCTTTGGGGTGAGAAACAACTCCTAATTAGGTAGACGACCGAAATTTTGTACTAAGAGAATTTTTAAAGTATCAAGTTATTATCCCCAACTGATGCCTTCAGGGGTAAAAATGTAACAGTTAATATCGTATATACCGGGCGATCAATAAAGAACTAGATCGAGAAAGGTTAGCAAAATAGGAAAATATATAAATTGAGGACAGTTACGTTTTTTAAAGACGAGAGTACAAGTAGAAACTGAAATAAAAATTCGCCATTGATTGTACGAGTCAATTATCTGCTTAGGTGCTTACACTACACAATACACAGGTCTTTAAGGGTAACGAACTTCTTCGTGGCTGCATCCAGGTTTATTATTATTCGAACGTCAAACGTAACTGTAAGCTGAGATATTTTTCAGTTTCATTTGCCTCCGACAGAAAAAGAAAATGAAAAAAAATTTTTTTAGCTCGGCATAATTAAAACTAAAATGTCAAAATAATTTTTATAAATTGATATAATTTTTATGTGGCGCTCGAGGAATAAATTTAAATTATTTTATTAGCGGCGTTTGAGAGGGAAAATAAAAAACATTCCTAAAGCTTTTTAGATGAAGACGGGGTGTAATTTAAAAATAATATGAATCTAACATTTTCCCCCTGTACTGTTTGGAAACTGGATATATTGTGTGTGTGTGTTTACCTTTTTCATGTTTTTATCGGACAACTTTCGAAGGTTCGGAATAATGGTCGAAAAAACGAATAAAAAAATTATTCGCGAAAGAAGCGAAAAAATAAGTTATTTCATCATTAATTTTACGTTATAATAAATACTCGAGTATAAGAAATGTGGAACATAAATTGATTAATGCTTAACCATAAAAACTACTCAACAAACTTGTTTACCAACTACTTATTTATTTATTGTCACAATTTTGAAACCTATTATCTATTAAATATAAATCCAATTATAATTCGTAAATAGAAGTAAATTGCGAATTAAAATTTTATGTCTTTTTGTGAATTAGGTCAAGTGTGTACCTATTGTTAGTAGAAAAGTTCAAAATGACTTGTTTGTTTGACTCAATTTCAAATGGATATCGACTGTTCCATTTAAGCGCAATTGCCTTTGAAGACACTTTATCGAGTCTTCTTAAAAGTACAACTATTATTACAGCAGTTTGCTTCTTAACAGGTTGTTTATTCGACGCTTTACTGCACATTTAATAAAAGTTTTACGAAAGAAACTACAAAGCACGTTTTTATTACAGCTCCAACTTTTATAAATTAGCGTTTATAATTTTTTTAAATTATGTCGAGAATTCATAATTCTACTCTTTAATTTATTGCTGGGATGGAAACAAAACTTATAAGGTATTAAACTTAAGCTTCGAGCTCTTCGCTCGATGCTGTTTGAATTGCTACTCACGCTTTTAATTTTTAAGATGTTTAAAATGAAAAAGTTTTACAAAACAAATCTACCAAAATACGAAATGCAATATAAAATTCATGTAGTTTAATCGAACCGTCGATATACCAACAATAACAATAAAGAAAAAATCTAAACTGTATGAGAAAATTTATACAATATAGTTTCTGATAGCAGCTTAAAACTCTCTTAAAGACGAAATATTGGTCAATTCGTTTAATATTGTAAAAGCTTTGGAAAAGCTTCGAGTTTTCTTTATGGTTCAAAAAGCTTAAAGTAGTAGATTGGAATATTGGCATAACTTTGTATCGGGGACCTAACAAAAAATTCTTTTTAAGGGCGTTGCATTACAATTAAATTAAAATAAGCAGTCTCGATTTGATTACTTTAATTGTGTTATTTTTGTTATCCGACGAGTAAATAAAATTATGAGATGCTCTTCCGTAAAATACATCAACGCGCGCGCCAGCCAACTCGATTTATGTTAATGGTGGCTTGTGAAATAATTAAAATTTCAAACTAAAGCGCAAAACGGAAATTAGCAATATAAAATTTTGATTTGAATTTGTAAACTTTGTAATACCTGCTTAAAAAGAGATATATAAATTACAAATTGATTTTCGTTGAAAAATTAAAAAAAGTGAGCTAAAATTGGAAAATATATGACTTTCATGCCATGTAATTTAGATTGCTGATCGTATCCGTCGGGATAACGTATTAATCTGACACTAGTAGCATACCAATTTAGAAATATTCCAAAATTTTCAAGCTGGATGAGCAATTCTTCGACTTGTCTATATGTACGGAATAAAGTGAGAGTCTCTAAGCTACATTGTTTTTCCGTTTTTTAGCAATTCTCAAATTAGGGTACCGAGATTTGTGTCTGAGAACTCATTTTGTACAGGCGTAAAGAGGACTTTGAAGTTACCTGTGATGTAAAATTTCATTTTCGTTCTTAATAAAAAATACAATATGAAACTTAATAACTGGGATAGTTAAATTACTAAAATCCCATTAACGTGTGAATTTTTAATGGGCGGTTGAAGCAAACCCTAAAACGACTATTTAATTTTAACGAGAGAATTAAGTGAACGAAAAATGGTCTACTTGAATCGAAATATTTTTAACAATATGCAAACTATGCTATTAAATGCTTGTTTTGAAACTTTATAAATAAGGTCAAAAGGATGTAATGAGTGGAATGTTGGGATTAATAAGAACTTCAAATTTGTAAAGTAAATCGAAAGAATTTCCTTTTGAAGTTTATTATAATATCGAGCACTAGACGCACGCGACTACAAGCTCGAAAACTTAAAATAAAAAAACTTTCAAATTGAAAAAGTCTTTTACATAATAAATAATTAATAAAACCGTTAAGTTCAAATCTATAATTCGATATACAACATAGTCTGATTAAAAATTTTAATTTGATGATGGTTAAAACGAGACGTCGTATTGAAATTTCGATATTATGGTGCGATGGAGAAGAAAATTTTGTATTATTATTATTACTATTATTATCACATTAATGGAGTGAACATAGACTGCATAATGAACATACAGGTAGATTCTACCTGTATGTTCATTATGCAGCCCATTTCACAGCTTGAACACCCGATTGGACAGAAGCGATTGTCTTTCTTTTAGTTTAAAATAATGTCTACCTAAGCGTTTATGGATAATCACTACATGGTTCAATATTCCAATTGGTGCCAACACCCCGAAATTAGATATAAGATAGGGTCGCTTCTGAATAAAAATCCAATATAGATGGTTCCTCATTATTTCTAGAACGATTGGGTTCCCAAATACGCTGGATGAAGTTGGAACTGATTCTGAAACGACGGTCGTGAGTTTTCCGTTTCCGATAGGCCAAGTGCTGTAAAAAGTTCAACACCCATAAGAATGGGTTCTTGTGGAGAGAAATTGTTGAGATTATATTAAAAAGACTTCGCGAAGGATGGAGTTGTGGGAGGGGGTATAATATACGGGGTGTAAACTTGAATTGTGATCATAGGATTTAACATGGGAAAACAAAGTTCTGTAAATATTGGCTCCCCTAATTATTTTACAGCAAAGTACTAAATAACAATTTATTAAAGAATAAGAAGCTTCTTCTGATACAGTTATAAGATTTTTAATTAATTTAGCCGTTTTCGAGATAATAAAGGAAAATTATTCAGATAATTTCCATTTCTAGCGTTAGCCTTGATAATCCATTTCAAATACAGCTACGCCAACCAAACAAGTCTGACGGAAATATGCCAACTAAAATTATAAAATAGGAGGTGGAGAATTTTAAACCAATCGGTACTATCCCGGCGTGTACGTCAGACTAAAATGTATTGGGCACTAGTAAGTAATAACTTTCTTGTTTTCATTTACATTTTAGCAGATAATAGCTTAAAAATCGAGAGTGATATAACTATGAAACATCCCATTCGTAATTCATAAAAATTGCAAGGCAGAAATTGCGAACTTGCGGACAAAATAGTTATCAAACAACCTATAGGTGCCCAATAATTTTTACGCTGGCCGTACATTCCTTGACAAATTGAAAATCTGACGTGCGTCAAAATCAAGGCTAACGCAAGAAACAGTTTTCCTTCATTTTCTCGAAAACTGCTGAATCAATTAAAAATCTTATACCTGTATTAGAAGAAGCTTCCTATTAAAAAAAAAATTTCTTTAGTGTTTTGCTGTAAAATAGTTAGGGGAGCCAATATTTACAAAAGTTTGTTTTCCCATGTTATTATCCTATGCTCACGATTCAAGTTTACACCCTGTATACATGTAACAGAGTGTCAGATTAATAGATTGGGAGCTTAAAAAAGTTAGCTGTTGGTTTTTGTTCGAACATGTTAACAATTACAACGATGCTCCTTACATGTTTTTTGTTAAATATTGTTCACGTTATTCCCTTCTGGCCCTCCGGTCAGCTCGAAGCGTCTTAGTTCTTCCACCTGGTTCGGGTTCCACCCTTGAACTTTGGATTTTCCTTAATCACATTTATTTACAAAAATGTTTCCAACGGCGGACGATGACAGTAACCCCTTCAAGGGCTGGTTTTATTCGGATTTTATACCAATTCGGGCGGTATTTTGATGGCAAGGCTTATAGCGATGCTCGAGTCGAGTCCTGACGCGAGGACCAGTTTGAAAACAAACACACGTTAACAAATGGGTCCGGTCATAGTCAAGCATCGCCGCAAGACTCGAGTCTCGACTCAAGCCTCGCCACACCAAAGAATCAAATTAGTTTGATTTCAAGCATTTCTACAGGACTTGGTGCCTGGAATGGGAGTCTGTGATTGGTTGGGTAGAGCACATACGATTCAACATCTTGCTTCAGCGTCCATAATATACACCAAATTGTTTTCTCAATAATTGATTCACAGGATAAACATTATATTTGCGACCATAACTATTATTAATTATCCACCATTTCACTGCAGCACTAGCATATAAATCACTATCACTGTCTGACTACATTTTTATAAAGGATAATGACAACCCAAAACAATTTAAAACCTCTTACCTCCACCTATCAACTCATAACTGACCTACCATAAAACTTGATACCTGCACTATGTGCAGTCTGATGCCTGACGAGGCTTATGGCGATGCTTGAGTAGAGTCTTCACGAGACTTCACTATATTTTTGCTCTATTGCCGAGTTGTAGTCGTCCACATCGGAATTTTCCACTACGCCAAACAGAATTATATTATTTTCTCGTGTGACGCGTTCCCTTAATTCATCGATGTAGATGGCAGCTACGTTTAGAGTTTGAGACTTTCGAGTTGAGAGCATGAACCGTTCCTTTGAGTTAAATTTAAGTTAATTTTAGTCATCGCCTCCCCATGACGATTCAGCTGGGAAGCATGCCCAGTAAGTTTTTTGATGACTTCTATAGCAGGAGTATTAGAATCAGTTGCAACAGCATTTACGCTTTTTTCCACAACTTGCAGTTTTCCGTGCAAAGAGGAAATCTCAGCCATCACTGGATTCTGGGAACTAGATACTTTTGATATAACGGCAGTGCCATCGTTATTTCTATTAGAATTTTATTGAACCATGCGGTTATACGAATTTCAGAAGCTAATCTAGATTGAACATAATCCTACTCTGCTATCAACGACTGTTGACCATTGGAGCAAGTCGCTCCAAGTTTCCCCTGTTGGGCAAGCAGGTGAAACAGGAGTTGTATCCAAAGAGTTGCATCTCAAAACTCTGATTTGGTACAGAAGATGTTGCATTTCCAAGGCTCACATTTCTCCTTCATAAAGTTAAAGCTTGAAGAAGTTAGCTTAACAGAACCTCCGTGAAAGTGTCGTTTACACATCGATCTAATAGTCTTTAGCTGTGAAGCAGTGCCGTTTTTCACATACCTGTGATCTAATTCTCTAGTATTCAAAATACTGTAACAATGAATGGTAATGTAAGAGAATTTTGTTTGTACGACTGGGATAGGCGTGTTGCCTATTCAGAATATTTTGGAGTTAGTTGTTGCAATTGTTTTATATTCGTTCAAAATCTACACCGATTTATTAATATTTTATTTTGTTATCAAAACCGCTATTATTTGTAATAATTAATGATTTGCCGATTTCCAGGATTTTTTACCACATCCATCTATACACCCTCATCAGAACTACTATTACACCAGTTTCAGAAAAAAATAACTGTTTTTAAATCAACACTTTCATCCAAGCTTCCACAAAAACTGCTGTTAAAAATAATATCGTGCAGTCGTCGCGAGCTATCGAGTATTAGATCGAATATTAGATTAAGAATCAATTGAACCCGTCTTTGTTTACGTTTTACGAGATCTTCGGTGAAATCGCAAAAAGTATAGTTCGAGACACGAACATTTTAGTCTCCAGCGGTTTCCAGGGAATTCATCTCCTGCTATCTTCTCTAGCACTGCTCAAATAACATTTAAAAGTAACTGAGAAAAACGTTTTAAAGTCAGATAAATTCTATAAATACGACAAAATTCACTTGTCTACTTTCAAAAATCAACGACTAACTTGAAAGACTTGCTGCTGTCATTACTTCATACCTCATCTCACGCGCTACTCACTCATCGAAATCGACAATTCAGCTCGACAACTGACAACTCTCTGAACCGTTAATTCGCTAATCGTTTAGACATCGAGTGGGACATGATTTATGAATTCGTCGTGCTTTTAAAATATAATATTATTTTTAGTTAACTAAACTAACGATTTAAGATGTTGAGTTTTTTAAGGGGACGATTTTGAATAAAAAAAGGGACGTAGTACTATACCACTTGTGTTAAAAGCTTCAACCGAGTAGCAACAAAAAGCTTTAATCCTCACATGAAGTTAAACTTGGTAAGCCTACATGACGTCCGGGTAAAATTTCCGCGCTCGCGTAAACATTTTTCACGGAAATAATAATTTTGCTCGCTTAATAATAATTGCTGGTGTGTTTATGACAATTTTTATCTTTTCATCTAAAAAAGGCGAGTAAATTTAATGCGCATCGTAAAGTGCCTACTTAATGTTTCTTAAATACCTACTTTGGTAAGAATGTGAACCAATGCGGTCGGAGCATAAATTTACTTGAGAAGCACTTCGTTTCGCTTACCTGTAACTTAACTTAATTGAGATATTTTAGCCTAGATCTTACGTTTGTTTTGTATTTATGTGTACACGTACTTATTTAGGCAAGGAGAAAGGTTTATTAAGCCGTAATTACAAATGGCTAAATAAATGTAGGATTTGTGTGAGTGGCAAAGGATTAGAGAGTCCATTTTCCTACCTCCTAATTTGCATAGTTTAGTGATTTAGGAGCCAATATTGATCTTATAATTGTCTACGGTTCGTTACCGTCTTATCTATTGTTTTAGTAGTTGTGGTTTTAGAGCTATTAATCTTATTTCCTAAGAAGGATCCGAAAGAACAAAGCCGATATTAAATTACAGTAGTCGTAGAATGACAAATTTCCTTAACACATTTTTGATGATATAGCGCAATTTAAGTTTCAACGAGAAATGAGAAAATAATTAAACAATTACGTGGGTTTCATAAAACAACTAACTTTCGTTCACAATAGTTAATTGCTTAGAAACGGACGTTTTCATGAAATACCTTTTCAAAAAGAAAGCTTTTAGAGAGCCGAGCAACTGATTACAAATTTTCTATTAGTGAATCAAAGAGACGATAAAGGGCACGAAACAAAAGACGAGTTACCGAAAGTCTTTCTCGACATGGAACATAGTAAAATGTTGTGGTAGAGTTACAAACGGCCGAGAAACAGATGTCCACGTCCATCTTTTGTGTTTATTTAATTCGACTAGCTAATTTAAAATAATTGAAATTTTGCGAATGTGCGTACGGCTTACATGTTTCTACCCACAAAACTTTACTCGATTTAATTTATATAAAGTTGTAATTTAAATTCCTCTCCGTCTCTTCTATGATAGCTTTAGTTGTATATTTTATAATTTCCATTTACCCAATTTATTTCGAGTCTTTAGAAAAGACAAAATTGTAACGAGAAAAATTGGTTATTAGGCATATCCTGCATAGAGGTTTTCTGAAACTCTACCTTTTTTGCACATGTACAGCTTCTAAAATTATCAAAACAGCCAAGGTGACTCGCATAATTAATATTTTACTCAAAGTATAAATGGAGATAGTTAAAATTATATTAATTAGTAGAGCCGACAGTAATTCGAAGTTGCTTAAAATTGAATTAAAACATTAATTTGAAAACTATTTCAGATATAATTAAAGTTGGGAAATACTACAACGTTGAAGTAGTGACAAGAACGTTATTTCCGATTTCGAGCTTTAATTTCCAGATTCATATTTATTCGTCGTAACTCTTCAACAACTTTCAGGAGTTGGCTAATTTTCGCTGCTTTACAGATTTATATTTTGCTTCATTTGAATACCAACGCAATTACGGCCGATTGAAAAGGAAGATTCGAATTAGCCGAAAAAAAAAGTTTTCCGAATTGGAGTTCGTTTGAAGTAATGACGGTTTAATTTCATTTCTAACACCATAAAATATTTAATTCGATGCGTTAATGCGTGCGTATTTTGAAAAGCTTACTCTGTCATTTGATGGTCTCTTGATTAACCGCACAACGATTATTTCTTATCAAGGTTCCAGTTTATAAATTACTGAAACTTCGGGAATATTTTCAGTCGACTTTATCGCCTTCCAGGCGTCCTCGTTGCTCCCGACCATTGAAATTCTTATTAAACTATACGTTCCCAGTTCGCCACTGTTAGCTTAAGCTAGTTCCATCTAGTTCCAAAAGATCGAGTAGGTACCTTTTTAAAGTTTCTGTCTACTGTCTGTAACGCCACGAAGAGTCGTAACTAATTGCGCAAAGTTAATAATTAAACAAACGTTTCTCATGCAAGCACTTGAGACAGGTTCGGATAATACGGGTAAATGCGAAACACGGAAACACCACTTAGGTTAGCGAGGATTAAATCTGAGACGCTATTTCTTCACTAACGGAATTCAAGTCGTCACATTTCATCGCCAACTATAATACTAGGGATATGAATAGTTCGAATAGTATTTTTTGAACACCCCCAAATCGCGACATCGTGTATATTCGTATATTGTAGATGATCACGTCTTGAAACTTAAAAACGCCGCGATTTATTAAATCATAACGATCATTGATTACTCAAAAGCTTCACGTTGAATTGTAATTGCTTAGTCGTACAATGTGTAGTTTGTGAGGTTAATCTAACTTTTACGATACAATCTTGAACTGTGACAGGTTATTTCTTGACTTTTTGAAAGGTTGTAGGTATATAAGATTTTATATAAAATGCACTTTTATTCAGCTCACTTTATGTAACCTAAACGGAAAGGGTGCAGGAAATTACAACCATTGATAACAAGTCGATTTTATTAACACGAAATTGGTTCTTATCGTCAACAAAAAATGAGTGTAACCAAAATGGAATCTTTTATATATCTAGCCATTACTTGTAGAAATATATTTTTTCGTTTATTGCTAAGTGGAAGACCTTAATTGAAGCCTCTCGCTTGTAACAAAGGATTAAATTCTCACAACTTAAAAACAACAGTTTATTAGTGTATGAAAAATAGAATTGGGGCAATTTGAAAATGAAAAAAAAAGTTAATAGTGGACACTTGTGCCATTTTAAAAGCTAATCACAACCTCGCGGACCTCACGTTGCTAATGCAGCTTTGATTACTTTCCCTACACGTCAAATGCTTTTAACGGTTGGCAAATTCGAAAAACGTTAGCAGAATAATTGAAAGTGGACTATTTTTTCAGGCACTTGTAATGTACTTAGTCGTTCGTCTTTATTAAAATGCTATAATACAGAATGCACAACGTGGGACCCTAACATCACAGAACGTTAATAAATTCTACTACGAGTTCTTGAAATTTTTTATTTGCAATTGGTTCTTCTAATATCACATAACACGACACCACCATCTTGTGTCATTAGTGCAAAATGAATCGAAATTTATTTGCTTGCATTTTTTGATATTCGTTTGTTTTGTTCCTTTTGTTGGCCAGTAATTTTTGACCTCCTGTATTTACAATCAGTTAAGAGGCTGACGTAGATATAGTGGCACATTACAGGGAGTAGTTTTTTATTATTTTCCTATTCTAAACATTGATGTTTGGGACCAATTATGTATTATGGTTAGTATAACGTAAGATCCGCACTACTTAATTGAGAGATTCTTTCAGACAATTTTACTCGCGATGATTTGTCATTGCTAAGATTTAATCACTAATTTTTATTTTATTATTTGGATCTCGGGACTTGAAATCCAAGATTATATGTAAGAAGCCTACATTCTAGCTTTTACGCCACGGCTATAAAAATTAACAATCTGTAAAACATCCAAAAGACAATTAATATTATTCTGTTCCTTATTCGTTTCTATTTAAGACGTTCTCGTAATTTACGATATTTTTTCTTTACTTCAACTTATACTTATACACATTCTTCGTTATACCTTTGATTGAGGGAGTTCCGCTCAATCAACAATTATACTAAGGTTTACGTTTCGCCTTGAGAAGCCATTCTTTCTCTCACCAGATTGGGCTACTACGTAGATTGCTTTGTTTAACTTTTCGAAAATTTCGTCTAGATCATTCATTTCGAATTTTAAGTTAATTTAATTGGACCGTAATAAGATGTTTTTAAGCTGCCCGATTTTCTGGGATTCTAACTTAAGGGTTGTTACACAATGTTTGTGATTTACCTCTGCATATCTCCTTGTCTTTACGTCCATTCCAACACAAATCTACATGGAAGCAATTTCATAAATCGAGAACTTGATCATTAACCCAGAAACCTTCGGATGCCCAAGGGGGGTCATTAGATGACCCCAGAGATGATTTTTTGTAATTTTATCGTCAAATTTGCTCGTATTGCGCTAATTTTTTTTTACTTACTTTTTTTACGTATCCTATACAATCTATAAGAAAAAAAATTTTTTTTTAGTATAATTACAAAAATAATCGGGTATTTCGGCGTGGGGTCTTCAAAAAACTCCCGTTGGACGGTACTACAATAATAATATATTACAATTTTTGTAAGCCCTGAACATTGTAATAAGAAAATATATGACACGATCGACCGTTTACTGTAATCATCTCTGATGTCAGTTGCCTTGTTTTGCGATGTCATTTAGATGGTTATTTCGATATTTAGGCCTCCAACTCGAGCGTTGAAGTCGCCACCAAATATTATTGAGCTTTGTGCATATCTCTCTGGTTAATCCATCGAGCATTCATTATTGTTGGGGTCAGGCTTAAAATAATAACAACAAACAGCTTATTAAATATTAACAAATTAACAAAATGAGCCAGCAGTGGTCCGTACTAATTATTTACTTAAATCTTAATATTCCCACTTGCGCTACCTTTATTCTTCTGCTTACCTGCATCACTGTGATCGATATGAAAATTGTACAAACTCCGTGTAGTGTCGGGCATGATCCTGGTTACCCATGCCTCAGTAATGCAGATGATTTGGCACTGTTCAAAATGTATTCTGTTGTCGCTGAAAGTGTTAACAAAGTTATCAAATCTCTAACAACTCCAGAATAGCATCCCCATAACCTCGTCCTCTCTAAAGTTGTTTTATTGTCCGTTATCCTAGCATTTGTTGTTACCATTTCAACGTCCGGTGAGTTGCTTAGTTTTTTGATTTCTATGCTTTCTATCTGTAGTTTACGATAACCAATTTTAGTGAAGTTTCCTTTTTCGTTTCCACACCTTGCAGTTTTTCTTATTTCAGCTTGGATTCGCGATTCGTTCTTTATCATGTCGTTATCAATCTATACGTTTATTCCTATTCATCTATATGTTATTTGCATTACTTTTTGTTTTTCTCCAATTTATCGAATTCTACCAGTATAAAGACTGAACAGAACTGTTGTTCTCTTTATTTATTTTTAACGTCATTGTAACTCAGATTAGAATATCCAACTTATCCAGAAAAATCCTCGACCTCTTCACTTATATTTTGTTGTAAAGCAGTATCCAATCCCGTTATTATTATATTATTCCTGTTTCTTCCTTATTATACCCTGGTTATCATCACCGTATAGGTTTCATTTTTTCTTTACTTTTACGTGTAGTGAGTATCTTGTTGTATAAGTTTTGTATAATATGTAATATTGTAATAGCTTTTTTATATACCTGTAGGTACAAGGGTAAAGTGTTAATTGCTCTCTCTTTCTTATCCCCAGGGCAAGCGAGAAGTAAAGTTTATTATTATGTTATTCTGGCACTGTTTAAGTTTGTAAGCCCCAATTGTATAAATCCTAGTTACCGACTGGTTAGTGACGTCAAGGCGGTTAAATGCAGCAACTGAGTTTGTTGTTTGGTTAGTCGTGGGAGTAACAACTGGTTAAATCGCCTCTTAAAATTGAAAATTGTAACACTCGGGGTAAGAAGAATAAATATTTTTTTCAAGTGTTAAATTTTTGCACGCAAATGTGGTCGTTTTACCTGCTTTTGATATGTACTTTTATTTTATAGTTGACAAGGTAGAAGTTTGTGACTCTTAAAAGAAAGGTAGAGAAGTGATAATTATGTAGTAGATAATTAGTTAACCAATAATTAAATTTTCATCTGTTAAACTAAAAAATTGGTTTGTTGTCCCAGACTTTTGAGACCAGGCTTAATGCATACTAGAGGACTTTGCTCTACTGTAAGTATAATACAGAACTTATTTAAATGCAGTGAAGATGTGACGGGTCTCATTTTACGAAGCTTAAGATATTGGTGAGAAATCAAAGTGAAACCGTAGAATGCGTAATCTTTTTCGGACTATCGCAATGATACTATTAATGCATACAGTTTGGCGCATCAGGGGATCGCAAGCTTGAATAATGAACACTAACAAATTAATCCTTATAAAAGTATTTAATAACTGAGCATTCTTTTTTCTTTTAACAACATTTTTCCACGATTTGTCGTCTCGTAAATCTTGGATGAAATGGCCTTCTATGTATTAAAATCCACCAAGGCATCAAGACAGTAGATTACGTGACTGAAAAACGTAGTCATATTTGAGTAGATTACCCACAAATCTAATTCAAGTGCTGAGTTTGGAAGAGATGCTGGAATAAACGGATATTGGGGTTTCCAATAATTAAAAGTTTCTCTAGAAAATTTATTTGAAACTTTTTTTGGCGTAAAATATATATTTTACGAACCGAGTAATAGGATTATAAAAAATATAGTTTTCTCACAGCCATATATCGTGATATTTTTATACTCTTTTTTGATACCCCAAAGGAAAACTTTGATTAGATAGCTTCAACAATAGTCTATGATTGTCCGCACAAGAACTTTTCAATTCTGTTTCGAATTTTTCATTTACGTTTATGTATAATATACAAAACGAAGTTTACTAGTAATAGTCATAAAATGCCTTCACCTCATATAGGTACCTACCCAAGTAGTACATTTTTGAGTGCATAGTATTAATTTTAGTATCGTATCGACCTTTACCTGGGTCGCCCAAACAGTTCATATTTCAAATTTTTTTATAATAATTTCACTAGTTCAATTAAAAAGATTTGCTTTGAATAAGAATAATAATTTTAAAAAGCTTTTCATTTTTGAAATTTATAGGTATCAACTTTTATTAAATTCTTTTATTCGAATTAGATTGCATTTTAAAAACCATTTATCATTTTCGTGTAAACGATAAAAGCTTCTTTTTCTGTTGAAAAGCTAAAACTAATTTGAAAATCTCATTGAGAATTTTATCGATTTAAGTTTTGTGTTTGATGTTTTTGTAGAGTGATGACAGTCGAGAAAAGAAAAAGTATAAAAAATTGCATTTGCTTATTACAAACTCAGATCGTACACTAGGTACCTACTATAGTATATTTCCAAAATTTTGAAATGAAAGGAAAATTAAATGCGATTGTGTGATTACGCTCACTTATTTATTAAATTTTGGGAAATTTATTATACATGTAAATACGCTTTTATTATTCAATTTAAATCAACACAGCTAAGTACAATTTTTTATTAGTGGGAGCTTGCAAAAGCCATTTCAAACACGACTCGCGTGCACAATCGATCGACATCTTTATTACAATAAATCTAGTCAAAATTAATCTAGTCAAACTATCTCTTTATGGAAATCCACAAATTTCCCTTTGTTTAAATGCTCACTAAAATTTACCACCGCTGTTTTAACTCGATGTATTTTAAATAATTAGACGTCCAACAAGTTTTGTTGTATCGCTTGTTAGCTTTTAACACAATTTAAAGTTTGTAACTTGAACTACATTAGTGCATTTGCGCATAAGAAAAAATTAGTGATAAAGCTGTAAACTGAATTTGATAACTATAGACGGTTCCACCGAGATATGTCGCTACGTCATAATACAATACAATACAAGGAAGGGACTTTATATTTGTTTTTTTAAATAAAAACGGTGATTAGGGTTTGTAAAAACTTGTATAATCATTTTTATCAGAAATGCAGTAGTCTATTGCTGTCACTTAAGCATTCGTTGTTGTACCTTGATAGTAGCTATAAGGCATACTTTAGAATAAGCAAAAATATTTAACAGAAGATATAATTAGAAGTCGTTTTAGACTGATGCTAATAGAAATATCGGTAAATAGGTCTAATAAGCCCGAGAAACTTCACTACATTACCAGGTATTAGCTATCGCACTATTGCCTGTGTACTATCATAACCCGTGGATTAATCAAGCATTAACCCAAAATGGGATTCGCAGATCGCCTTATTTACAGATAATGTAAGGCCGAAGGCCGATAAAACAGTGTAGCATGTGCTTTGTCACTGTCAAGCATTAGAATCTAAGAAAGGAGCCGTGTTAGGGAACTACTGACCTGATATTATGGAGAGTATAAGTGGCATTTCGTGTTCCGCAATCCTTGTCACGTCCTTTAGTTATAAACTAACTACAAAATAATCAGCTTTTAGCCTCGGACAACGATTAAGTTCAATATCGATTAATTATGCATAAAAGGTATGCTTAATTAGATCACTTTTTATATATTTTTTCACCTGCAAGGTTTCTCTAAAGGAAAATATTATTTTTATAATAATTGAATAATTCTTTTTCGTATAACTACGAGAATAATACGAAATGATAAGAAAAAATAAGAAAAAAAAGTGAATAGCACCTCGGTTCAGCGTACTAGCAATTATTTATGAATATTATTGCTTGCTGAGTGGTAATTTTCTAATTCAGTTTTTTATTTCCCTCAGCGGGCTTTTTCTTTTTCCTAACCTGAGAGATTATGGAAGGCTTCTCTTTTACGAAAGCATTCACCTACGTCTATTTGCGTGTGCAGTGGGCAGCAGAAATGAAGCTTGCTTGCGTATATAGAAATATTAATAAATTTTATTAAAGTTTAACTGAACTAAACTAAATTGCATTTCTTTACTTACCTATACTTTTTCCTTCTTTTTACGAACATTAAATTACATTGCAATTTGCCATCCCATAAATAATTGGACTTAGGTTTGCTGTAGGTTGCGATGAATTATCCCATTGCACGAAATGGTTTTTTAGTACGTTTCGAAAAATCGGAGAGGCGGTTTTTGGCTAGTTAATTAAAAAAAGTTTTTATAAAACCGTTTCTTAATTTAGCAGGTACTGATTTCATGATTTAGACAACAAATTAACAGTTAAAGCGCCAACAAGTTAGTTCACGTAATTATTTTCACTTTTCAGTAAACTTTTAAATTTTCCATTCGAAAGAAACTAAAGTAAGTCATCTCGCTCAATTCCGTCTTCGTAAATTATGCGAGTATAGTTTTGAACCTTGGACATAGCTCACTGAGCAACACAACTTTATTTATTATTTGTATACGCCTAAAATTGCGGGTTTTGTAGCCCTAAGCTTTTAGTTAGCAGAACTTATATATAGGTTGTTAAAATGAGCCTTCTCGCCAGATTATCAGGTAATAGGCACCTACAAACAATTAAGTTTTAATTATTTTTCAGTTGTCAAAATACTCGTCGGTGAATAAACACAAAAACTAAACTTCTACGGTTAGGTAATGAATTATGCAGTTTCTTTTCAATCGTACCTATATCTTTTTTCAATTACCTTTCAGATGCTTTTAAGTTTGTTACTAACAAAGTTGGTATCTTTTATGCGCTTTGAGAAAAGTTTTATTTCATTTCTTGTAGTGGCTTTTGAATATTAATGAATTGTAATGGAAATACTTTAGAAATTTTGTTTCTAAAAATTATAATAAAAATTTAATTCTTTAGAAATCGATAATACGACAATGCAGTGCTTTCCAGTTTTAATTCTAAATATCATGGAGAATTTGTATTTGTAAAGATATACTACTACAGGATGGACCATTAAAAAACAGTAGATTTGATTGATTTTTTTGTCCTATTGTATGCCTAAATATTTTTCAAAAGTAGGTCTAATTAATCTTGTATCACCGTACCGAAATTGGTTTAAAAGTTTAGGAGTGTTTGTCCACACAGTAAACACCTACTCTGTGTTTGTGTTCGAAGTATTTAAATTTCAAATTTTCTTATTATTTGCTCTCCAAATTTAATTATTTTATGTAAAGTTTTGACAGCTTTTGACAAGAACAATTTCGTTTATAATTAAATAAATTAAAATTTAAATTAATAGAATCAATAAAAAGAGATTAAAATTTTAGTCTTTTAATTTGTTGTAGGCTGGTTCATTTGCACAAATCATGCCTAAACTGGAAATCTACGTTTGCCCGAACTTATTCAATGCAATTGCCTAAAATGTTTTGGTTTCCATACAGGGTGCTCATTTGAAAACTTGACACCTGGAATAACTGCAAATCTAATTGTTACGCGCTTTTAAGTAAAAATACGTCGATTTAGATACGGAGGGAGAACTTTAAAACCACCGTTGATTAATGATTATGTTGCACCCTTTCACCTCCAGCAACTCCTACTTGAAAATCTCTACAGGCAACCTCTAATGTGTGATACGCCATTTTAAAGGGCATCAGAAACCTAATCTTTCCGTGAAAATATAATTGAAATCGGATCGTAATTTCTCGAGATACCGAAGAATAATGTCTTTGAAAAATATTACACTGTGTGTGTCGTGTGTGGGAAGTTTTCCAATAAACTCACTGTATAATATATTAGATAAGCAATAGATAATTCCATAAATTTTAATTTAATTTAAATTAATGGATTTAATCGAAAAAAATGTACCTATAAAACTTTTAGTTTGTGAATAATTCAGTTGCTCCGAACTGCTAGTTTTATTAGTTACACACGTTAAAATTTTAACTCTGCTTTAAAACGTATTTACACCATTATTAATTAGTATGCATTAATTATAAAACCAACAAACTTGTTGTTTACATTAATTTGTTTGTTAGTAAAATTGAAGCGCAATTTTTTTCCAAAGCGTTTATGAAAACTGAGGAACGATGAGCCTACGTTATAAACGCTATGGAGATACCTACGCAAATTTGATTGATTAATCCTTAACATGATTATGAATTTTAATTCTCTTTCTGGTAACCATAAACTCTAAAGGCGATTAAAGTGTCTCTAAAATTTTAAGGGTGATTCTAAGGGGTAAGACTCGAAATTATTTAAAAAGAGAGTTTGTTCTGTCCCCGGTCGACATAAAAGTCGAGTTTTTAAGTCAGTTTTCTTCTACCTGTCGTATACTGATACCTAAAACCAATAAATTTGATTATACGCGGTACAGAATCTTATTTAAGAAAACGAGCGTAGCGCCTAATAGGGATATTTATCACAAATGATTTCATAACTTTCCAATAGCATTAAGCAAATTACTATAACTTTAGTTGTTAATTAGTTCAAAGCTAATACCTGTATCATCTTCTAAACACAATTTATAGCTTAAAGAAACTAAATTTGTATATAGGAAGGGACCATAAAATAAATTTGCCTCTGTTCATGAAGTACCTTAAAGTTGTCCTTATAAACTAATAGTTTACGAAGTGATTAAAAATGTTCGTTTGTGGGAAAACAAGGTCAAAGGTAAAGCTATTAAGTTCATAAAGATATACGTGTCAAGTGTAGCGTTCGAAACAAACCGCTCTAGTGTGTCACGGCTTTGAGGCACTCACCATCAGTGCAATCGGTGGTTGGCAAAAGTAAATTGTTTTTTTAAAAGTATGATCATATTAAATTTATTGCAAAACACATTTTTAATTAAGGGATGCCAAATTGAATGTAAGTTAATTTGTGCTGTGCTGAAATTTGGTTTTGTTGTTGTAAATTTTTAATCGTATTATGGCGTGGCGTGGGCAATAATTGATTAGTACGTATTGATTCATTTGTGATACGGGAATTAATTATAGTTAAATTTTAAACCAATAATCACATAATGTAAATTGAAACTCTATAACGTTCTTTTAACAGCTGATGAGCTGAGGCTTATCAAAGTCAAAGCCACTAATGAAATAATTATGTATATTTATGCTGTTTCTCGATATTCCCAATGGACTTATTGCCTCCACTTATTATAATTCCTTTGAAAACAGTCATAAATTAAATTTACAAAGCCCCTTATACCATTTGTTCACATTTGTTCTGGGTATAAAATCCTTAATATTTTTTTAAATTTTACCTGAAAGAATTATGGAAAGTAGAAATTCTGAACAAATGTATAAGGGATGACATTTTAAGTTTAATTTAGGTAGAGTCAAGAAGTCAATTCGGTTTATCTAGAAACGCAAGTTTCGGGTATAATTAAAGGAGTTTTTTTTAATATACTTGGAAATGTAGCGCTAAGCGTTTGACGCTAGCCCAAGTTCTCACTTGAAGGTTAAAGAGATGGCCATCCATGCTATTTTGAAAATAGCCTGGGTGGCCATCTTCCAGGACATTTTCTATTTTTACCACACGACGTTTTCCGTCGGTTTAGGCCAGTCCGTAATTAGGCTAAAGGTCCTGTTTGTTCGCATGTGGTCTACCTGAAAACATTTTGCGTTTCCTCCGCCTTAATGACACTTTCAAGTGTTTTTTGAAATTTCATTTAGTCTCCTTGCAATCTTAATACCCAGGCCCCGTCGGCTAGCTGAATAGTACTCCCTTTCTACTTTTTAATGATTATTTATCTATATCTACCTATGGGAAGCTATATTATTGTTTACATTTACATATTTAACGTACCTAATTGTAGTGCATTTACAGTAATTTCGTTGCAAATTTATCCCGTGGGACGTAGAATGACGTGGTTATCTTTGTTATTAGCGGAAATATCTTCTGAAAGACATAACATGCTACTGTTTTCTTGCTAAAATGTATACGAACAATAAAAACTGCAGTACTTATCATCTTTACCATCTTCACAACTAAGTTAACCCACGTCTCGTAAAACATACCGTGTAATTACAATTTCTGAAAACAAACCAAGGCCCTAAAAAGTTAAGATGTTAAGTTTCCTTAACAAAAAGTGTAAATATTAGATCCATTAAAAGTTTCTTTAGTTGCCATCCTTGAGCTTTATTTGAGATTCGACTTTCTGTATCGATTGCACTCTAGCTCAATTAAAATACGATATCGTTACATAACTATTACAGAAAGCATAGAATCTTCCATCAGATGTTGCCAGTTTAATGATTTCGATTTAAATTTATCACACGTATAGAAATATTTTATTACGGGGTGGGATGTTAAGTTAAATAATGCGTTTTAAATAATAATAAATATTATATTGTCTTAATAAACGCGCAGTCTTTAATAACCCCTGTACTATTAAAAATAAAATGAAAATTCAAACGGAGGGTGGCGGTTTCTAATATTCTGAAATACGCAGACTGATAACATAGAAGTATTAAATTGAACGCTGTATAAGTATATTTTGCAGTATTTATTTGACTCTCTGTATAAAACGCAAATTTCTGTTCCTTTTACAAAA
Organism: Malthinus flaveolus; assembly: GCA_950108345.1. Classification (NCBI taxonomy): domain Eukaryota; kingdom Metazoa; phylum Arthropoda; class Insecta; order Coleoptera; family Cantharidae; genus Malthinus; species Malthinus flaveolus. Next base: position 58,342,866 of record OX467285.1, read on the forward strand.
CTAGAGTGGTGTTCCAATCGTCTGTTTCGTCCAGTAAATTTTCAGAATCACGATAATTGTTACTGCTCAATAAATTTATAACTTCTATACCGAGTTTAATTGATTTTTCTATCTGTAGAAATATATCGTATAGGTAGAGATATCTATAAAATTATATCGGAAAACCAAAGTATAAAAATAAAACTTATTTATATGATTCCAATTTTATAGTCTTTACCGATTGTCGGCTACTATCATAAAACACGTGCAATAAATATAGAAGTGGTAAGTTGGAGATCTAAATGGAACTTGTTCTTTTATGAGTAGCCCACACTTCACTTTATAGACCATTTGATGGCGTATAGAGTGAAAGCTTTTCGTGCATAGTTACGTTTTATAAAAATAAACCTAGCTAGATACATTATTTAATGAAAATTTTAGAGAAGGTAAATAAATAATTACAACAGCGACTCAAATTGTATCTACCGACAATTTTTACACAAAATAATACTGTAAGCTTTAGTATGTTTTGTGACAAAAAACAAAAACAAACTTGAAAATGTGTTCAAGTGACTGCTTTATTCATTTGTTCATTCAAGACACAAAATAAAAGAAAACTGAGATTTAGTTTTGATAGAATTGAATTTGAAAAGGTTGCAAAGATCAAAGTAAACGAATGTTTTGTCTTCGCTCGTCTATTGTATTTAGAGAGAAAAAAGTTAAAAATCTAACAGCGAGAAAATTGTAAAACATCTATCAGTTTCGAAGCTCCTGCTTATAACTTGTGCGACACTATAACTTCCTCATTTTGTAAAGCCTGTTTTTACGTCATTCGCGGTCTCTTGAATTAAACAAACTTACAATACTGAACTTTTAACTGAAAAGTTATAAAATAGAGCACTTGTGAAAGATTTTTAGCAATTTTTGATGTCTAGAATAGATATGTAGCTTTTTAAAAAAAAATTATTTTTAGATACTTATCGAAGTTTGTTATATGGGCTAGATCAAAGTTCTGATTTCTGTATATTTTACGATTTTTAAAAATATTGTAAGATATTATTTGTCTAATGATGCACACTTGTTATACAGGGTGATTTATTAGCTCACCGACAAACTTTGCCATATGAAAGCTCATGCAAAGATAAATCTTTTGGGCATATGTCCGATTTCACTTATTTAAGGAATTATAAGACTTCAACGTTCACTGCAACGAATTTAATAAATATCAATAAAACTAACAAAAAAGAGCTTAAAAAAGTGGGCTTAGAACAACCAAAAATACGCTTTTAGCACTCTAAAGTAATTTTGGGGTATTGCTGTTGCAATGGAAATGCAGCTGCTGCATTTAATCAACAACACTATAACAGCAGACTGACAATACGTGGTTTTGATTGTTATAAGGCACCTTTTTTTGTTATTTTTATTGATATTGAATTTATTAAATGTCCGTACGTCCGATAAATGCCGGTCATAATTTCGAGTAGAAAATTTGACAGCGAGATGCAACTCGGGGGTCTTTTTAACCGACCTGAGACGTAGCTCGGGATATTTACTGACCACCAGACGCAACTCGTGTAATAAAAATTTGAACTCGCAATTTTGGCGTATTCGATAATATTTCTTTGTATAAATGAAACCTTACTTTGGATTTTGTATGGTTAAAATGCGCCCTTATCATACACTATAATGTTTTACTTCGATAAGAATTTTTGCACGTGCACTAAATGGGATACGATTTTTAAATGTTACGCAAAATACTACCTAATTCATCGAATTATTATTGACTCAAATTTTAAATATTTTCGTGTAACATTGAACGCGATTTTGTTATGTGCTCGGTGCTTAGTTCTCGTGTTCGGAATTATATTTTGCCGTTTGGGACATTCTGCGAGAAGTATTAAATTCAATTTCTGCTACTTCGTCAAGGTTAGATATTTTTTTACTTATTACGCTAAATTTTAAAAACTACCCCTTTTTTACTACCATTTATACGCAATAAGACTGCGATAGGTGTACAGAACTAATGAAGAAGATTATGACATAATCTTTTTTTTACATTGAAATTTATACTTGACTCAAGAAACAGGTAGTTTGGGCTTCTGAGGCTTTTAAAACAGACGGGGTGCTATTCACAATAATACGAATGTATCAACTTTACTAGCCTATTCTACTAGTACAAACAATTTGTTAGAAAATTACAGGGCGTCAATAACAGTGTGTATCAGAGTGTATCAAAGACTGCTCGCTTACCAGACCACTCCGTATTTAATTGGCGAGTTTACCCTATCTCTTTTAGACAGTTCTATTATGGCCACATTAGCCGCTTTTTTTAGAATTTTTTTTCTATAAACAGTAAAATAGGTATCAATTAGCTTCTCTTGCTAAAATATAATTGAAACGATGCATAATTTGTTGTTAGAGCTCGATCGACTCGAAAAACTATCAATCATTAAATAAATTTACTTATTGAACAACTGTAACATGAGAAACCATCTGGAATAGGTGTAGTGTAAAAATTGTTATCTAGAGCGTACAGAAAATTTAAGTTTGAACTTAAAACAACTATTTACTGTAGCAAACTTTTTAATTGCGTACCTACCTACTAATAAAATTAATTGAAACGTTGAAGATCTCTTAATTGGATTTTAAAAAACAACCCTGTTCTCTTTTTACTTGAGTAAAAAAATGGTATTCTGAAGTATAGTTTTACGATTTTTACTTTTATTTTATTAAAATCATTGCTTGGTGTGTGACCCTTTCCCTTTTCAAAGTGGCCAACAATTTCACTTCTTTCATAAACTTGCGAAGATAAAAAAAACAAACTTTTTTGTATCCATTTCCGCAAACGACCATATCTTGTTATAATGCCTCGGGCGTTCAATATTATTTGAAAAAAACGTCTCATTTTTATTTTAATTTAAGTAGTGGTTTGAATCGTAAAGAAATTTTCCAACACGTCGATTTGGAAGTAAAGAAAATTGTTGGTGTAGTGGAAGTGAAAAGAGCTCAATCGCGTGGGCCTAGTTAGCTCGCGTCTCTCTACTAATTTGGTTTTAGGCTTTATAAATTTGAGCGCCGCCTAATTTGCTAAACTCGAATTGACATACATTATTTGCGCTAAAATTGCTTGTTTATTGAGTAAATACAAAGTTCGATCAATTTGCGGCTTTCAAAATGAGTATGAAAAGGATTGGACGCTGCTAAAAGCAACACACTGCTGCTGCTGGTTAATATGCATATTTTGTCAACAATAAACCCTAAAGATTTCTTTACGAATCAAATCAAACATATTTCGGGCTTCTGGCTTACTAATACATAATAAATATTGAAAAAAATATATTTATGTAGTTTTTCTTTGTCTGTGCGTGTGTGGTTTGGAGTAGAAATTAGTCACTTTGGGTTTTCTTAGTTGGAAGTAAATATAATCGTCTTCTGTGCGTATTAACATGCAATTAGAGAGCAATCGTGTACGGTACCTATATGAAATTGCAATTCGCCTTTGTATAAAAAATGTTTGTTTAGACTTATTGGCAACACGTAAAAAATTTAATAGGTATACAAATTCATTTCTACAATTCTCTTTTAGTCGTTCTCGAGTTAAAAATGAAAGCCGCAAGTATTTTTAGTTACAAATTTTTAAATATTTAGGGTTAATTAGTTAGATAGATCTAATACGTTGTAAATGAGCCCCAACATACACACATAAGTGAAAAAACTTTAAATGATTTTAATTTAAATTTAATTTAAAACAATGCCGGATAGCTAGGAAAATTATGTTGACCTCCGTAGAGTATTAGGTATAGGCGTGCTACCGGAAATAGCAAAGTCTTGGGTTCGATTCCCTAGGCGCTTGGTGGAAAACAAATTTTCTCATTTAAAGTTTTTTCACTTATGTGTGTATGTTGGGGTTCATTTACAACGTATTAAATTATTTTTAGTCAAATTATGTAGCGCACTAGATTCGAAAGTTCAACAAATAACACTCAAGTAAAAGGTATAACTAAACCCGCCTAATTAGATTTTTCCCCACAGTCGACCAATTAAGTTTAAATTTAAAAGTAGAATTAAGGCAATTAATAAATTGAACAATTTATTACGCTGAGTGGTATTTGGGGTAGCGAATGAGCACATGAGGGTTTGTCCAAAAAGTTATGTCAGTGAGTCGATGAAAAACAGGTCATTGATCAGATTGGTACGATACATTAAAATGTTTCAAAATAAGGACCTCCTGCTTTGATGCATTCCAAGTATCGAAGGCGTCACGACGGTAGGTCTCATTTGAAACGTCCTTTAGAGCCTTGGTGCAAGCCTCTTTGACTTTATCAACTGTCTCGAAATGATGTCCTTTCATGGGAGTCTGGGGAAGCCACGTCAGGAGGTCAGGACTGTAGGGCAGCTGGGGAACCGTTTGCACTTTTGAATAGGCCAGGAAGTGGGTCACGAAGAAGGCGGTGTTAGCTGGCGCGTTGTCATAGTCATGTTGAAGTTTTCAATCGTTCTTTAAGTTTCTTGAGCAATTCCACGTAGAATTTGGTGTTGACGGTTGTGACATGTTTTTTATCGCTGGTGATCGTTGATGGTCGTCCATCGCTGGCTTTATCGCTGATCTCTTCACAGCCTTATAAAAAGGCCCTGTGCCATTTGTCGTTCCGACAAATAATCATCGCCAAAGAAAAGTTTCCGCTACGAACTTGCTCAGTTTCACACAAAACTTGATGGCAAATTGCGGCTTGTACAGGAAGCATAAACGAGTTACCCGAAAAGCCCTTTTTTACTATTTATATTTTACTGATCTTTGGGATTACGTCGCTTTTCAATTATTCAATAAACAGCATACGTCTATAGTACGAGTATTAGAAAACCATCAAATAAGATAAAGATAAGTTTGTGCTTCTTAGGATAGGAAGCGACGTGCGTTTTTAAAATTCGCTTTGTGATGGGTAGTACATAAATAATTTAATGGGCCACGTGATCCAAAAAAGCGAAAATTGAAATACAGTTATACAGATAGGTACAGTGCATTTGACTATGTTATATGACTTAACCCATTCCCTTTTGTACATTCTCTTATACTAAAAAACAAAATAATAATATTATTTTGCTCACAGAAGTTACTGTTTGCTGTTGTTGATATAATATTGTTCTACACATCCGTTTGTTAATTTCAATTGCGCTCAAAAGAAACGATAGCTTATTCAGTAATCTATTTCCTTATTTTATATGTAGAAATTTAAAACAGATTCATAATTACAGTTTTCAGTTTATTCGCACCGTGCTTTTAAATTACGACGTTGTAACGTTTTCTTATTTTGATCCCTTAACTCACTTTAATGCAATTATTTTGCCTTAGCAAATTTCTACAATTACTTGATTTTAGATTAGGTTGATGTTAACAAATTTAATTTGGCGCAGTAAAGGCCGAAGCAACTTAATTGTTTTCTTAACGCCGATGTAATTGTATTTTCTGAAAGTTATAAAAACACCTTCCTCATCGGTGGCGATGTGGATACAAGATAGTTTTATTTTCTTTCGTAAGTATAAAAATATCGAACAAATCAATTAGTATCAGATTTTCAAAACGAATATACCTACATGCTGATTTAGAAAAATTTAATGATTGCGAAATAACGAAATGCAAATAAAGAACTGCAACTTGTACAATATACAACGCAAGGACTTTCCTCGGTAATTAGAGAAGAATATTTGCTTGTTTACCTAACTATGAGTCTTTGTGCTTTGCAATGTAGCTTTCAAAAACGAACATTTAGGTTGTGTTGTATTTGTATGTGTGTGTTGTGCCAGTAGCACATAGTGGTAGCGAAATGTCAAGAAAACTGCAACTTTTTGTTGGTGCACTTTCTTTTACCTTAAACTGAAATAGGTTTTGTTCAGTAAGCTTTGAAATTTAATATCAGCTGCTGAAAAGTCACTGTACATTAAACTAAGTGACGATCAACGATGGGGAAATGTGCTTTGGTTTTATTGTCCAGTACTGGACATGTGGACATACAATAAAATCAAAAAGTTTATCTGTCTGTAGGTTTTCGTAACTCGACGTAACTAATACAAATATAGGAGGAGTTAACTTTGATCGGGACTGTGCATTTGACAATTAATTTTGAATTCCCAATTAAATGAATTTTTGCCTGTTAAAATTGTTTTCTGATGCGTTTAATAGTTAAAAAATTACCTATAGTCCAGTCAAATTAGACAAAAAATCGCCTATTTCTGGAATAATTCCTACAAAGCTGGATTTTGGTATACACGTACATTAAGGTGTCACAGATGAGTATATGACAAAATCCTAAAAAAATCGGTGGAGCATCTTGAGATATTCAAGGTCAAAGGTCACAAAAAGTTGATTTTTGCTAATAATTCATCTTCGCTAGATCGTATGTTGATGAAGGTTATTATAAAAGTTATATAGAACATTATTAGCTACAAGATTGATTATATACATTTTTTTCATAAGTTTAACCGTTTTTGAGATATAGCGCGGAGAAGAGTGACAATAAATTCGTTTACCGGATAACGCGGTACAAACTTTGGAGTCAGACGCATAAGTCTCATAAAACAAGTCAGACACCATACAGACATCATTATAAATGAAATGTCAAAAGTCCCCATCGATCCCACTTGTACTAATAATTTTATTTAAAGTCAAAGGTCGAAAAATCGGTTTTTCGACAAACGGATAGCATTTGAGGAAAAACCATTCAGGAATTTTGAAAATTGGTATGGTTGTTCGTTATAACCTGCAGTGCAACATATTAAAAGTCTCGAAGGGTGGGGTGTAAGAGGGGGAGGGGGAACTGTTTAAAAGCTATCTTTTCTATTTCGTGCAAATAACTCGCCTTCTACAGATCCTACGTTGATGAAACTTCTTATAAAAGTTATAGGAAACATTATTAGCTACAAGATTCCATTTGTGAAACTTATGCGTCTTACTTCGCAGTTTATATAGCGTCATCCCGTAAACAAATTCACTGTAACCTCTTCTCCGCGCCATATATGGAAAAGGGTTAAAGTTATGGGTAAAATGCATATAACAAGTCTTGTAGCTAATAATGTTTTCTATAACTTTTATAAGACGCTTCATCAACGTAGGATCTGTAGAAGGCGAGTTATTTGCACAAAATAGAAAAGGTTATAATTACAGCTCCCCCACCCCCTCTTGCACCCCACCCTCCGGGACTTTTAATATGTTGTAATGCAGGTTATAACAAACAACGATACCAATTTTCAAAACTCCTGAATGGTTTTTCCTCAAATGCCATCCGTTTGTCTAATTTGACTGGACTAATATTGAGATATTTGCGAAAAACTGACTTATCGACCTTTAACTTTGAATAAAATTTTTAGCACAAGTGGGATTTATGAGGACTTTTGACATTTCATTTGTAATAGTGTATGTAAGGTCTACACCAATTTTCAGCTCTATGCGAATTTTTCCAAAGCGTCATCTCGTAAACAAATTCACTGTAACCCCTTCTCTGCTATTCTCCTTCTCTCATATTTCGAAAAGAGTTAAACTTATGGCAAAATTTATAGAACAAAGCTTGTAGCTAATAATGTTTTCTATAACTTTCATAATAACATTCATTAACCTGCGATCTATAGGATGCGAGTTAGCTGCAAGAAATAGAAAAGGTCGCTTTTAAACAGATCTCTCTCTCTCCGCTCTTGCCCCTCACCCTCCGGGACTTTTAGTACGTTGTACTACATACTACCAATTCTAATGAACAAGTTCACTAGTTTTCAAAACTCCTGGATGTTTCTTCCTCAAATGCTATCGATTTATGTAATTTGACTGGATTAATATTGGCAAAAACCGATTTCTCGACCTTTGTCTTTGAATAAAATTTTTAGCGCAAGTGGGATCGATGGGGACTTTTGACATTTTATTTGTAATAGTATATTTAAGGTGTACACCAATTTTCAGCTATATACGAATTTTTCCGAACTCTCCACGATTTTTTGTCTAATTTGACTGGATTTTTGTTCAAAATTGCAAAACTAATGAACGCGCTATTTAACTTCGAGAGCTTATTATTGGCAACTTAGAGATGTCCTAAAGATTTCTTATATCACATAACATAGAATAAGGACGTAGTTAACTATTCTTTAAAACGAAAGTCTTGTCAGGTTTCGCCTTCGTATTCTGTGAAAAAGTTAAAACATATTTTTGTTCAAAATTGCAAAACTAATGAACGCGCTATTCAACTTCAAGAGCTTATTATTCGCAACTTAGAGACCCCATAAAGATTTCTTACATTACATTACATAGAAGAATGTCGTTCTTAAAGATTTTTTAAGACCAAACTCTTGTCAGGTTTTGCCTCCGTGTTCTGTGAAGAAGGTAAAAAATACCTTTGTTCGAAATTTAAATATTTAGTGAGCGCGCTATTTTCACTTCAGAAGCTTCTTATTCACAACTAGAAGGCGCGATAAAGATTTGCCATATCACATTAGATAGAATAACGATGTAGTTAAACATTTTTAAGAAACAAAGTAGTGCCAGGTTGCGCCTTTGCATTTTACGAAGAATTAAAAAAACAGTTTTTTTCGAAAATGCAAGTTTAAAGAGTACGCTACTCAACCTCAAGAGCTTCTTATTCACAACTTAGAGGCACTATCAAGATTTCCCATATCACATCAGGTAGAATAAGGACGTAGTTAAAGATTTTTTAGAAACCAATCTTGATTGTACCTCCAAGTCGTGAATAAAAAGCTCTTGAAGTTGAGTAGCGCACTCTTTAAACTTGCATTTTTGAAAAAAACTGTTTTTTAAATTCTTCATAAAATGCAAAAGCGCAACCTGGCACTACTTTGTTTCTTAAAAATGTTTAACTACATCGTTATTCTATCTAATGTGATATGCCAAATCTTTATCGCGCTTTCAAGTTGTGAATAAGAAGCTTCTGAAGTGAAAATAGCGTGCTCACTAAATATTAAAATTTCGAACAATTTTTTTTTAATTTCTTCATAATAGGTGAAGATGAAACCTAACACCATTGTTACTTTCATAAATCTTATATTACATCTTTGTCTTACCTCACTCAGTGCTACATTATCCATCAGTCGATAAGTCTCGTTTTATGAGACTTACGCGTTTGGCTCCACAGTTTGTACAGCGTCACCCCGTAAACGAATTTATTGTGACTGTTCTCCGCGCTATATCTCGAAAAGGGTTGAACTTATGGAAAAAATGCATATAACCAATCTTGTAGCTAATAATGTTCTATATAACTTTCATAATAACCTTTATCATCGTACGATAGGCAGGAAGCGAGTTATTCGCAAAAACAACAGTTTTGTGACCTTTGACCTTGAATATCTCAAGATGCTCCACCGATATTTTTAGGATTTTGTCGAATCCTTATTTGTAACATCGAAAAGTACTTGTATGCAAAAATCCAGCTTTGTAGGAATTTTTCCTACCAAAAAACCTTATTTGACTGGACTACTATAATTAATGTCAAATTCATAAAATAATACATTTTTAATTATTAAATTTTTTTGTTAAAATAATGATAAATTTGGCAGCGCTGCAAATGAATTGGCGATTTTTGACAGTGACAGCTAAGACATTGTGTTATACATATTACATGTTATATACAACATATTGTGCTGTTCTGTGGTTAATACTATATTTGGCGAAGGCTAAAAAGATACAAGTGTTAATCGAAACGGTTGTTCTAGCTTGTGCGAGACATGCATGGAATCTTTGACTGAATACGCCATTCGCAACGTTGCCGTCAACATAGCCCATATTTACTGTAACTGGTTACTTTTTTTTTTGAATGAGTGTTTTTAAAGTTAATTCTTTTTGTAAATAGGTACTCTCGTGATAATTTTCTTTTTTAATAGCTTCAAATAATCATTTTTTATATTCACTAAAGGGCCGATATTTCAATCTTATATTAAAGTTCCTAATAGCTATTTGGCGAATAAGTTTTGGTTGCTACATAAATCCTTTTTTATAATTGGTTAATTTTTATAATCAATTAGCAACTAAATAAATTATTAGGCAAATAGCTATTAGGAAATTTAATAGAAGATTGAAATATCGGCCCTTAGTTTTTAAAAACTTTGCCATCATTTTTTCATAGTTAAAAGCTATGATTAGATGTATAGGAAAATATGAGGCTGTGCTATGCCGTTCTTATGGTAAATTGGCTGTTTTTAATTCTTCAGAAAAAAGAAACTATGTACTCTAGGTTACTAAAATTTTGAGACAGCCAAGGTGTTAACTATTTTTAGCAATCCTCTGAATTTAACGAGGTTTTCATCAATTTCGTGAGGTGCTGTACCTCCTTAAAATCCCAATTAGAGCACCCTGTTTCTCCATCTTTTACCCAAGCATCGTTAGTTTATTGCTAACAAAATAGTAACTAAGAAAACATACAGGCAGTATTTTTAAACGTGTTGAGTACAAAGACATCGCTTACCATAAGAGATAGAGACTAGGTAGAATGGGCAAAAATAGTCTCTGACTTATGACTAAATATTGTCAAAAAACAAAATTTACCCTCTTAACAACGTTTATAACGTTTATAACGTTAATAACGTTTCTGAAATGTGACGAAAAATTGGCGTTTTTAATTTTTGACTCTAACATCGTTATTTGGAAAGATATTCATAAACTGAAAAGATTTAAGCTTAAGTCAGGGATCTTTTTTGTCCATTGAAGCAAGTATCTCCTGTACTTAACATGGTTAACTCTCCGTTAGGCGCGTGGTCTACCATCGTAGACCAGACCTCTGTAAATCATCATAACTTTCGTAAATTTCGAATTATATTTATGTAATTTTCAATAGCTGCTAAAAACACTTGTCTCTAGCGAATTAAAGTACTGGACATTCCCTACAATGGTAATTGTCTTTGTTATTGCACGCCAAAAGCGACTGGTCTACGATGGTAGTCCACGCGCTTAACCGTGTTACAATTTCTTGTTGTGCTATTTATTGTTACTGTGACTATTTTATTCCTAGATTTTTAAATATAATTACGGAGATTTAAAAATCCGTTATAAAATTTAAATTTTATTAGGAAACTCGGGGAATCCCCTTAAAGTTCAACAATAATTTTCAAAAATATTACTATGAACCTCCAAACATTTTTTCACCGGTTTACATGTAATATAAGACAAAATAATCTCAAAAGTTGTTTTCCAATTTTCACTTGCTTTCGAGTTACGGCGTTTTTAAATTTTGCTAAGCTAAGCTTAAACATCGCTACAGAAACGCTCTGTGGGTATACAAAGCAAATCACCCCGAAGAAAAAATAAACCGAAGCGAATTTATTCAAAAATGTGCGTGGGAGCTCATGCGGCCTCAAATCGAGTTCAGGGTCTTACAGGCCCAGGGGCTACAGCTGGTTTTACAATTGCCAGCCGAAATGAGACGGCGAGGTCGTATTTTACTGGGAATTACTGAGAATGTATTGCCCTATTGTCCCCTCCCCTGGCAGGCCCGCAAATTATGTTGGACGTTGCACTTTTTGTCCTCGACAAAGGAACAAATCCAGTCCAAAGTTTTGTGCAAAATATTACAAATATGCCTGCAAAGACCATACGAAAGACATATGAACTTCGTGTTTTAGTGAATAAAAACGAACAATTTTGGTCGATCACAGTTTTTTTTGATTTGAAGAAATTTTGATTTTTTTTATTACTTTGGACTATCCTAGTACGAGGATATTAAAAAATATTTGCTTATAAATCACTTTTAATGCGTTATAATAAATAAATTCCCAACCCTTAATAAATTTACGATAAAATTGCCCATTCTGAATATTTTGATTACATCTCTCAAAATAAATGTAATGTTGGTTAAAAACTTATTTTGTACAATGGGCAATAGTCAAATAAACCACTTTTCTCAAAAATTTGTTTCCAAATGTTCAAAACCACTCTTTTATACAGATAATAAAATGGTCTACCATCGTAGTCCACGCGCCTAAACACGTTAGTAAAGTGCACGGGCCTAACGTAGGGTTAATACATCCTGCAGACTAATTTCGTAAAGGAATTTTAACATTGCCTGGTTACAAACCTTGGATAGGTCTCCAAAACTATTTAATATAACTAAATTGTTTTATTGTGTTGCTCTAGGATGACACTAATATTGTATTAGTCGCGTGCAATAGAATATTAACTTTATTAACCATCCACTCGCCTCTATTATGTTCTAATAATATTAATAAATTAATCGATGAAGGTGAGAAAAAAATTTTTTTTTTCTCAGATTTGATGTGATAACCGAAACAGTCGTTGTGGAAAGCCTCGTATTTCTATCAATTATCGCTTATTACGACTATTAATTTGAACGGTTACTTCTTTTGAGTTTTCTATTTCTAGTCTTTCTTTCTTTTTTCTCAGCCAGAGGGTTTTATTGGTCTTTGTAATTAAATAAATTAAAGAAAAAGAAGTAAAAATATTCAAACAATTAACTTAAAAGTCTAATAACATGAAGTTTACTAAACTGTAGACTATAGATAAAAAAAAGAAATGAAAAAATGTTTAAGAAAATTGTATACGTAGAGAACAATTTTTTTTAATTGTGATTAATTACAAAGATAAACAAAAACCTCTGACTGAGAAGAAAAACAATCCCGAAATACAAAACTCGAAAAATTACTTATTACATTAAAATAATCTTGCCTTGCCTCTTAATCCATGAATTATGTATGTCGCCGTGCAAAACTAGACCCGTGGTTAACTTAAAAGTCATTTCCTATACGTATTCCACACTAAAATTTAACGAACTAACAAGAATATAAATGTAGGAGTTCGAAAACATACTCCGCTAAAAAAAACAACGGGCAAAGCGTACTACACTTCTTGAGACTTGTATTTGATTTAAGTGCGTGTTTGCCTCGCGGCTGAAATAGTGATTACATTACATCAAAGTTTGGCGAAGTTAAGTTGAAAAAAAATGCTAACTGACGTTTATGTCATGTGCGTTTACATTACAGTAATAATAAACTTGCGCCTGTAATACAGGTACGTCATGTTTAATTAATCAACTTGAGAAATTAACCTACAGCTTTGAACTGTTTTGACGTACAATTTTATTGTTCAAGTTGTGTTTGCTTGATACGTTAGAAGGGAGAAATTTGTTCTTTTTGTTTATTATGAATGTAAACGATTATTATACAGGGCGTTTTTAGATAATTGTTTTAAATTTCATCAACTGCGGCAACCAATCTTTATAATTATTTTTAATAATTCACAAAATCGTTATGGAGCTTGTTTGCATCGCAATAATGATGCACATTTTGAACATTTACACAGTATACAGTACCAATTAAAAAATAAATACAATCTTCATTTGCGGTACTGTTTATTTTGGTAAATACCATCCGTAACATTTACCATTAACAAATACCATTTTAAGTCATCACACCATCTCGTACTTATCCGAAGCGGCTTTTGACCTTTCTTTCAAACTGCAGCCAATGGTTTATTTGAAAAGATTACCAGGTAGTCCGGTGCATTTACGAATCGACCTGAAAGTTTTAGGCACTGTCATTTTTTTTTATTTGATAGAAGGTTGGTTGGAGACCAATTTTGCGTATACGCGAAATTACCCCTTTCGCCGCCAGCCATCTTGGAAAATGCGTTGTGGCACATAGGTATCTCGCGTTCTATCGATGCTACTCGATAGTTTTGTTTAACGAATTTCTACAATAACATTTTTACGAATTACAAATGGAATGTTTTATAGCAAGGACAGCACTCTCGATTTTTATACGATTTTATATGAAAAGAACCGAGTTACCATCACTTAACTACTGCCCAATAAATTTTTCTGTGATGGCTGTTCATATTTTGCAAATCAATTAATAGATGGAAAGGGTTGTTTACGCGTAACAATATTTATTTTATAACTTTTACGTTGCATTTTAATTTTTGGTCACCTGTTGTGGTTTTTACATTTTTACGACAAAAAAAGCAACAATTTCGAAAAAATATCGAATAGTAATTTCGCTCCAACTAGAAACAAAGCATACCTTCTAAAAATAAATTTAAGATGTGATACGGTGTAAGAATACTGTTGAATAAAAAAATTGGATTCCACCTTATCAAGGAATTGAAATACTGAACTTCATCACTGTGGTAAGTCGCATGGAATTTTGAGAGAGGAAAACATACATGATGGTTTGATGGAGTAGGGCAAATTTTAAATTAAGAATTATCTTTATTTTAGCAACTATTTGTTAGATACTATAAAATTTAGTTGAAAATAAATACATAATAAATTGTATTTATTTTAGTCCTCTAACATTTATTATAGAACGTCGCTTTTAATACTGTGAATTAGATAAATAAATATTGAACTCCAAGGATTATGTTGATTTTCAACGTTTATCAAAACCACTCGCTTAACTAATGCTTAAACTTTATCCACCATGAAATGATTTAAATTATATTAGATTTTTGCTCCGCTATGTTCTTATAATTTATAATTGTATTTGTGTTTGTAATTAGTAGGAAAAAGCATTATTACCGCACCGGTGTGTACAATTTTTGAACTCAAAATGGACGCCAGCATAACGATCGTCCCATTTTCTAGTTTTTTTATTATAACTTTGGACATAATTATTATTATAAAAACCTAAAAACAGAAATATATGAGAAAAATATAGGGTTTCAGTTTTGATATAGGTAGTCGCTTTTTAAAGTGTAACAGCCCAGAATGTATGTATGTATATGAATGCGTGAATGTATGCATGTATGAATGCGTGAATGTATGAATGTTGAATGTATGAATGTTTGTTTGTGTTTGGCGGTAGCTGGGTGATTGGTTGGGCGATGTTTTTAGATCAGGGGTTGGGGTGGTGAAAAAAGTGAAGGAGAGAGAATTGATTGATTTTGAGAAGTGCCAGAAGATTAATTAAAAAGAAAGCAAGATTGATTGATTTTGAGAAGTGCCAGAAGATTAATTAAAAAGAAAGCAAGATTGATTGATTTTGAGAAGTGCCAGAAGAAAAATTAAAAAGAAAGCAAGGAGAGAGAATTGATTGATTTTGAGAAGTGCCAGAAGATTAATTAAAAAGAAAGGAAGGAGAGAGAATTGATTGATTTTGAGAAGTGCCAGAAGAAAAATTAAAAAGAAAGCAAGGAGAGAGAATTGATTGATTTTGAGAAGTGCCAGAAGAAAAATTAAAAGAAAACCAGGGAGAGAATTGATTGATTTTGAGAAGCGTCGGAAGGAAATTAAAAGAAAACAAGGGAGAGAATTGATTGATTTTGAGAAGTGTCGGAAGAAAAAATTAAAGAAAACAAGGAGAAGAGTTGGAGAAGAAAGAATAACAGAAACGTAAAGGTTAGAATTAGTGTTATTGTTTTAGTTTTAAGTTGTGTTTTTAGGTTAATTAGCTCTGTTTCGTTAGGTTTAGGTCGACCTAACGTAGTTTTAAGTTTGGTTTTTAATAAATTATAAGATCTAGGCGGAAACCTTCTTTCTAAATCGAGAACCAACGACCCTGGAAGATTCATCGTTCGATTAATTGTCGAGCTGGCGCCCAACAAAGTATAAAAGTAAAATAGTTGAAAGGTGGGGGGTGTTACAAAAGTAATTTCAAAATTAACTACTTTTAAAAGACCAAAATTGGATAAAATTTTAAAACGGCGCCGGCTGTTTTGGCTATAATTTGATATGTCTTATCTTATTTGTTGCAGTTTTGGCTTAGAAACACTTCCGGTTAAACCGGAAATTAGACAAGTAAAAAGAGTTTATGAAAATAACTTGTATATTTTATGATTTTTTAAAAATATCGTAAGATTAGCTATCCAATGATACCAAATATATTAAATTTTTACTTCTAGTTTAATCAGAAATGGGGTTAACTTTTATATTTGAAAAACAACACCCTGTATAACTTAAGTCGCTTTAAAGACTGTAATATAAGCTATCTATTGATACCAAACATTTAATATTTTGACTTCAAGTTCAACCGGTAAAGAGATTAGCTTCCCATTTCAAATAGAAACGCCCCGTATAATTTAAATTTTTTGAAATCGGGCAGAGCTTCTGAGCATACTATTGTTAGGTAGGTACTACTATTGATATCTTCTTAAATATTTTCGACGCGTACGAAAAAGTCCTGTTATGGCCACATCAGTCTTTTTAAGAAGAACGTAAGTAGTGGAAAGCATCGTTACCGAGCAGTTCGTACAGTAATGATGCGTTTGGCCACGCGCATGTATTTTTTTTGTCACCCAGAACATTTCAAAATTAACTCTTTTAATTTTAATCCACATTGATTAATTGAGTTAATTATACCAAGAAAATTACACATTACACGAGCAGCTACAAATTATACAAATTTTTAAACCAAATTGTTTAAACTTTTGATAAATTTTTTAGCGACAATTATGACCGAACATTTTTTTAAAACAAGAAGAAATCTTTGAAGTGATTAATATTATGACAAAACAAAGCGCTGGAAAATATGAAAGCTAATGGGATAATATAAGCGTAGTATACGAGAGCAAGCGTTAATTTTTCATAAATTATATAAAATGGCCGTGTGGCTGGGCTGCGTGTTTCATTGAAACGGTTGAAAGCGAAACGAGAAAATCAACGAAAACGTTTGCATATTCTTTCCCAACATCGATTTAAAATTTAAAAGGTGTTAAAATTTAAAAAAAGTCACGTTTTTTAATTTTAAATAACAAGCAATGAAACTAATAATAAGAAACGTGATAGTGATAATATAACATCGCCGACTCGTAAATATTTCTCAAGAACAACAAGTCGTTCTAATTACTTTTGTTGGAATCGCACTTGTGAGGGCACGTTAAGCTTTTTTGTCCAGACTAATACGTAATTAGAGCGAAAACTATGCTGGGGTTACTACTCTATAAACTAAATAACTAAAATCCCTTACACCGCCATCTAGATTTAATGCATATTTGGTAACCAAATTATTATAATTTCTAACTACGTTCCATCCAACGATTTTCAACTGACAACATTTTGCAACTTGTGTGTTTATGTTGCGAAATTACGAACGGTTTTCTTTCCCTTGCGTTATACACATTTTTCTCGGTTTATTTAAATTATTTTATATCTCTTTCAAATTACAAATAAAAGCTCCCATCAAATACACAATCGTAGTTTCAATAACTCACTTCAGAACAATGACTTTACGATAAGTAATAAATACCGGACGGATTAACTTTGCCGTGTAATAATCGAATAAATCTTTTGTTTTCTGTAGTGCAGACTAAAAATTAGTCTGTAATCTGTACAATTACAATTAATTTGTACTCGATCCTTTGTGATCCTTCATTGTATCCATAGATTAACCTCATTATAATACAATAAATTGGCGCTTATTAGGTTAGTTTGGCGTGAATGGTGTACTTGTTGCTGCAAAACCTCAGATCGTAAAGGCTCCAAGCTGAAGCCTTTGATCATAACGTAACCTAGGGAAAAGGCGGTACGATAGGTATTATTGCATTAAGGACTACGTGCGAGCTACGAGTTGGCTTCTTCTTATGAATGACTATTTTTATAGTCCATTTTTAGGTTTAGTGTAGATACGTATAGAGCTCATTAGCCATCTATTTTCTCGTTACACTTTACAGTAGGTATATATACAGGGTGACAGTTTGTCAATTGTAGCAAGGCGATACTATAAGACCGTCGGAGTAAATAGGTCCTTCTGAGCCGAAATTTAGTTTCAATATCCCTCATTTAGGGGATTTAGAGTGAATAAGATGTTGCAATAGACATTCCATAGTAAGTCGAAGCTTTAATACAAAATAATGTTTTTTTGAACGGTGTACGCTATTTGTAAAGAGACACACCAAATAACCATTGTTACTCGAGTCGAACGTTCAGTTTTTACCTGCTTATTCTAAAATCCTTTATGGTTAAGCTCGTAATACAAATATATCTACCTATTTGCGGTCATAAATCTTGTTCGCAATATATAAGTAACAATCAAAAGAACAATAAAGAAGGTTATCCAAACTTCAAAATACGAGACGGTAATGGTCAAAATTGGGCATGCTAATACACAAACGTTTTCCATGTTTTTATCCCTTTCTTTGTTACTCTTACAAAGGTATTCAAAAAATATTTCGAGTACGATGCTTAAATTTTAACCAAGCTTTGACGGTCTGATAGTATCGCCTTGATTGTAGTGACTAATTAATACTGTAGTGGAAATAGAGTAGCTCGTTTAAATTTATATTTCAAACGCCTATAACTCTCCCATGGTGACTTCTTGGATATAGCCATGGTGTATAATAGCCAAATTCGGTCTGAGCGATCTGTACTACACGTTTACTAGATCGATTGTCTAGTATAGCCCTTACATTTTAGAAACACCCCATCCCGTGCCACGGTGCCACAATAAGGAGTACGATCATTTCGACATTTCAAAAGACATAAGTCTAAACAAGTATTCCGCACTAACTGTTTAGAATACGTCGTAATTTAATTTGAAAGTTATTGAACAGGGAAATGAAAAAGTTTTTTTCTATTAAATTAATTTTAATGGTCTTATTTGAATAAGAAAAAACTCTTCCTCTTCACTTGTGAATTTCAAGTGGAATAAAGATTCAATGACGCAGTAAAAAATTGAATACAACAATTTTTTTTGAAAAAGTTTCTTTTGTTATTTATATAAGCTTGTAATTTATTTAAATTTATTTCGAGTCCCGCTTAAGTATTCTAAAGAACTTAAATTAATAATTGTTATTCTTGGTTTTAAATATTTAATTTGTTTTGATTATTTTCGCAATTTACAACGTTTACAAAACTCCATTAATATTAATGCTAAAAATTTATAAAGCAATTTAAAGCTCGCTTTTAATTCTTGTAATCAATATAAATATATTATATAAGTGTATTATACATTCATAGCGAATGCAAATTCGAGGGGGTGCTAGTAATTTAAACATCTAAGCTTTTGTAGTAGAACGGTGGTACTTCAGTCACTCTATTTATTTTAACCCTCATGGTACCATACAAATTTACAACTTATACATACCGCACGGGGTACCCGGGTACCCTGCATGTTTTATATGGAGAATGAGTAGTAATACAGCTAATTAGTTTATATTTGAGCGATATTAATTATTATTGCATCTTGCAAATGTATTATTTTTTAAATTATTATTTTTTTTAAATTAAAATAGCAATTTTTGTAGTCTAATTGGAGCGGTTTTGTGAAGACATGGCGTCGTCGGCATTTACAACGGAGTTTATGTTATATTACACTGCAATATTTTTACAAATAAACCCTGTGTCGGCACGTGCTTTATTTCGACAGTGCCCAGAAGACAATTGTTAGTTTCCCACGCCTTTTTACCTAATCCAAAATTTATTTATAACCAGCAAATGACTATTTGCGTCTCAAAAGTAAATCTGTTATGTGAAGATAACATGCGCTTTCTGTGGGCATAGCGTCGTGGACATTTACAACAGGGTTTATTTTTATTTTGTACTGCAAGATCTTTCCAAATAATCCGTGTCCAGAATCATAGAAATAATTTTTGTTAAAAATCACCCTATTAGCTGCCTTCAAAATCAAATCAACGTAGGGAAATTTTAAAAGATTTAGGAAAACTCTTTGTATGCCATCCATACTAGATCGAAGTATATCGGATCTATACTAACTAAACTAGGGATTAGGGATTAATGATTATGAACTAGGGAACTAAAGGATTAATTATACAATTTTATTTTGATAAAAATTGCATTGTTATCATTTCTTGGCGTCAAAGTAAGCATTACAAAACCACAGCCACAAATAAACGTTCAAGAACGGGATAAAACTGAACGACTGAGGGTAATTGGTTGTTGCATAATTTGGAAGAATGGTGAAAAGATGCCAAACAGGAAAACGAGGAAGAGATGAGAAAGTTGTAAACATTTTGTCTGTGATGGGCATATCTCACTGACTTCCATGAGATCTAACGATTGTGCAAGTACAAAAGTTCATCACTAACTTTTTTTGCGATTTCTAATTAGTAATAATTATTGTTTATAATAATAATAATTATTTATAATATAAAAATGTGTAATATAAATGGATAATTCGAATACTTCTACTTTTAATTGATTGATTCCCCATGAAATACAAGGAAATAACAGCGAGGTACCCGGGTACCCCATGCGGTAGGTTTAAGGTGTAAGTTATTAAATTACAAAAATATCCCATCTCACTTAATTTTTTTGTACCCCTCTAATATTTTCGTATAAAGAATTAAATTTTACAGGATGTCAAAGAGTCTAAATCATATTCCTTTAAAATAAAAAAAGTTATAGGCTTTTAAACTCAAAAAAGTACCCGGGTACCCCGTACGGTAGCTTTAGGGTTAATCAACAACTATGAGAAATATTTTCACCCATAAAACGTTTATTTTTACAATTTCTAATTTTTAATGATTTTTGTCAGTTTTCAATTACTTTTACATTTTAAATCTGTACTTTTCTGATATCCAAAAACCCCTGTTCGATTCTACGGAACAAAGTGCAAACTTTTTCCAAATCCATCCGCAAGTGTTCCCTTTGTCAATTTTCAGCTATAACTGCATTTTAGTCGTTAATAACTGAGATGAGAGCTTAAAGAGGTCGTGGTCTATAATGACACTGCATTTATTAGATTATTAGTCCCACGGTTTTGGCATATAAATATATCCGTAAGAATTTCTTTTGTCGACTATTAGAAATAATATCCTTTAATTTTGTCTTCCAAATGAAAAGTTACACGTCGATTTTACTTATTTAGATTATCTCGTGAACTGTGGATCAAACGACAAAAATGCTTATGAATAAAACTTTCATCAAATCCTTAATAAAAGAGTTTAATAATGTTTTTATGATAGTCAACCGTTTTATCGTATACTCTAAATTAAAGTTAGCACGAATAGGTATTGCAGAAATGGATGCATTTGACAGAAAATGTAGTGTGAAGTTCCATTTTTATATAATTGAAGAAGTAGGTAGTACATAAATGGAAAAGTGAAGTTTTCAAATACGTATAGAAAATATAGAATAAATTAGCCGTCACTCACTGTAAAAATATTTTTAAAAGTTTAGATATTTCAGATTTTACATAAATGTTACATAAAAATGAAACGTTAAAGTATAATTTTTGGCGCAGACTTCAATTTCTGCGATACGCCCTAATTTTACTTGCATTTACGAGAATACGGTTGATGGCGTAATGAAAGTGCCAATAACCTATTTGCTTTTTGTAAAATGACAATTTGTTTTAGCCGAGTAGTTGCAGGGGAGGTTATGCTTCTAAGTGAGGAAGGAGCAAAATTAACGCAATTTGTAATTTGGTAAGGAAGAGTCTCACGGACGTATACGCCAAAATTCCCATTTGTATCACCAATTGTAAGGATCGTTAAAACTTGGGTTCGTGCCGTTAGGGCTATACCTACTATAAAGTTAAACTGAAGGACCCGGCTTCGAATATGTTCCTAAAAAATTAGCATCCCGCCTTTTTTGAAAATATACTATTATGTAGTCCTGCCCTCTCTATTCAACGCAGACTTACAGACGTAGCAATGATAAGTAGTTACAACATTAACGCAAGTAACTGGTAGTAGGTAAACTGAGCTCACAATTAGCGCACATATCCCTAAAATAATGTCTAACCCTATAAAAAGGGACTATAATTAAATAATTAAATAGTATTATGAAAACACCCTTTTACGGTTCCGTTACTGCATATTAATAGCTTCAGGTCAAAGATTTATTGTGCTCGTTCAGTTCACCACATTATGTGCAAATTTTGGGAACTTTGTTTGGTTTGTGTGGTGGTAGAAGCGGAAGCTCCCAAGCCCTCAAATCTGCCAGAGCAGATAAAATTATTAAACACTGATTGGTACTAACTTTATGCAAACACCGTTGGGAATTAAAATTAATATTGTAAAGAGTTGCGAATAAAACGTGTAAAATTACGTATCTACTTGCTTCCGCTTTTAGTTATAATTGTAATTCGATCGAATGATTTGCACCTCGGATGGTAACAGTGGTGCTATAAAAATAAAAATAGACTATAAAAGCTCGAGTTGTTAACATGAAACGAGAAACGGACGAAACGGCTGTAAACGAACCGCCGCATAGAACTCACTTTCTGTATAAATGAAATATTTTTTAAGAATTACAATAGAGGCAACTGTTTTTAAAATAAAATACGCTTTAAGCGTAAATAGAGTCAAAGGTAAACGGAGAAAATTTCCCGAAAGATCGAGATACTCTCAATAACACCCCCGACGGCATTTTAGTATAAGTATTCATAAAATTCTAAGGGCTTAAAGGTTTGCGTTAAAACCAGCAAACAACAAAGCAATCGCATTAAAGATAAAAAAAATAAATGACCACTTATAGAAGCCCCGAGAAATTTACTCCATGGCAAAATAATTAGACAGAAAAGGCTTTTCTTTAGAGATGGATAAGACACAATTGAAATGGAACTAATTACTAAAATCTTAATGTAGGAAATTAATTTTTAATTATTAATATCTTTTATAATGTAATTATTATTCCGAATAATTCAATTAAGTTTATAGTAGTAGTAGGTACAGGGTGTCCCGCTTTAATGTTTAGGATTTAAACGAGCGATAGAATGATAGAAGATAGAATTTAAATCAAAATTTTCCTATAAACGCATAGTGAAAATTTTTTCCTAAGGCAGCTACAGCCCTTTGAAGAGGGATTCGGAAAAATTTTGCACTACGTGTTTACGGGAACTTGTTTTCTTATTAGTAGTGCATTAAACCTAGTCAAATACGGCAAACTGAGGGGAAAAAATCCCAGAGTTTTGAAAAGTCACATGCAGTATAACATACTTATGGTGGGTCGAAGGGAGAGCTGTTGATGAAGATGACTTTTCTTCATTTTTCCAAATAACTCGCTTCCTATAGATCGGACGTTGATGATGGTTATTATGAAAGTTATAGAAAACATTATCAGCTACAAGATTAGTTACATGCATTTTTTTGTAAGTTTAATTCATTTTGAGATGTATCCTCTTCAAGGGGCTTGTTGTAGATCGCTTAGAAACAATTTTGTGCTACGTGTTTATAGTGAAAATTTGTCATATTTAAATCCTAAACATTAAAAGTAGGACACCCTGTATAGTGTATAAACAAGGTGATTCAAGAACAAGGCGTACGCCTTAAAATGCTTCATGTTTAAACATACACGGGGTGCGCAAGCTTAAGTAAGATTGTAGGAGAGAGCTCGGGCACTCATGCACGTATCACTGCTTAATGTGGTCATGTTCGGCAGTTACTTTAATACCAAAAATATACCATTCTCGCCCATTATAATGAATCAAAAGCTCCACAGACTAAAGGTAATGCATTAATTTAAAAGAATGTAATATAATTTTATTTTAATGGATTCGAAGGTGCAAGTAGCTGCGAAATTGCCTCAAAATTACTGCTTTAACACGAAACTAAATTTCGCCACTTATCACATTACGTAATATAATCCAAACTAGTTATACATCTTAACATAAACGTTGAATATTACATATACCTTGAATATTGCATGAGTCGCTTTTCTACTTCAAAATTTTTAAGGCACTTACTAAGATGATAGATATAATTTCCTTCAGCCTTACATCTTCGGAGAGTAAATGCACTCTCGAGTTTTCATACCGAGCCGTCATTCGCGTCGTTAAGCCGTATTTCCATCTCCTGCTGCCTACTAACGAGTTTCTCTGTTGCTCCCGACCGATTTTACGGCACACTTTTCCACGACACACCGACGCGAAATGGATTTCCCTTAAGTATTTATCGCTTATTAACCCTCATTGTACCATACAAATTTACAACTTATACCTACCGCACGGGGTACCTGGGTACCCTGCATGTTTTATATGGAGAATGAGTAGTAATACAGCTAATTAGTTTATATTTTGGCGATATTAATTATTATTGCAACTTGCAAATTTATTATTTTTTAAATTATAATTTAAAAAAAATTAAAATAACAATTTTTGTTGTCAAATTGGAGCGGTTTTGTGAAGACACGGCGTCGAAGGCATTTACAACGGAGTTTATGTAATATTACACTGCAATATTTTTACAAATAAACCCTGTGTCGGCACGTACTTTTTTTCGACAGTGCCCAGAAGACAATTGTTAGTTTCCCACGCCTTTTTACTTAATCCAAAATTTATTTATAACCAGCAAATGACTATTTGCGTCTCAAAAGTAAAGCTGTTTTGTGAAGATAACAAGCGCTTTCTGTGGGCATAGCGTCGTGGACATTTCCAACAGGGTTTATTTTTATTTTGTACTGCAACATCTTCCCAAATAATCCGTGTCCAGAATCATAGAAATAATTTTTGTTGAAAATCACCCTATTAGCTGCCTTCAAAATCAAATCAACGTAGGGAAATTTTAAAAGATTTAGGAAAAACTCTTTGTATGCCATCCATACTAGATCGAAGTATATAGGATCTATACTAACTAAACTAGGGATTAGGGATTAAGGATTATGAACTAGGGAACTAAAGGATTAATTATTCAATTTTATTTTGATAAAAATTGCATTGTTATCATTTCTTGGCGTCAAAGTAAGCATTACAAAACCACAGCCACAAATAAACGTTCAAGAACGGGATATAACTGAAAGACTGAGGGTAATTGGTTGTTGTATAATTTGGAAGAATGGTGAAAAGATGCCAAACAGGAAAACGAGGAAGAGTTGAGAGAGTTGTAAAAATTTTGTCTGTGATGGGCATATCTCACCGACTTCCATTAGATCTAACGATTGTGCAGGTACAAAAGTTCATCACTAACTTTTTTTGCGATTTCTAATTAGTAATAATTATTGTTTATAATAATAATAATTATTTATAATATAAAAATGTGTAATATAAATAAATAATTCGAATACTTCTACTTTTAATTGATTGATTCCCCATGAAATACAAGGAAATAACAGCGAGGTACCCGGGTACCCCATGCGGTAGGTTTAAGGTGTAAGTTATTAAATTACAAAAATATCCCATCTCACTCAATTTTTTTGTGCCCTTTTAATATTTTCGTATAAAGAATTCAATTTTACAGGATGTCAAAGAGTCTCAATAATATTCCTTTAAAATAAAAAAAGTTATAGGCTTTTAAACTCAAAAAAGTACCCGGGTACCCCGTACGGTAGCTTTAGGGTTAAAATAGTATTTCCTATCCGTTTAATCAGTCGGTAATTTGCTTTTTTTTACAAAAAAAGTATAAGGCATATTTATTTGGCGCGCATTAATCTCAACTCAAAAAGTACTTACAAATTCAATTTCACTCCGATGGCTCATAAAGTAAAACTAATATTTTAAGTTCCTCTTAAATAAATTTTTAAACTGCTTTGTCGTAAACGTGGTTTTGATCTTAATTGCACCATAAGTTTGAACAAAGAAGATTGCTCTCTTCATGTTTGTGTTAGTCGAGTTTTCTTGGCACAAGGTATATGGGTAATTAATTGCGTAACAGTTAAATGACTAAGGACGAATAAAGGCTTTAGAATAGAAAATTAATTTAAAGAGAGGTTTCTATGAGACAAAACATAGAACATTATTACACAATACACGATTATAAACTAATTTTTTGTGGGAGGAAGTTAACCTTGAAGGCTTAAGGGGAAGCGCTTTTCTCGATTCAAACTCTAGTAAGACAATGAATTTTTATACAGCGTGTCCATCAAGTTTACAACAATCTCATTATATTACCCACACAAGCGTTCATACGAGTTTATGAAAAACGATGATGCCACATGTATCATGTTTTGGATTTAGGGCAAAATTTCTACTAACAAATAAAGTAGTTACCTACTTCTTAATATACAGGGTGCATTACTTTATTTTTCCAATAGGAATCTCGCCTAATAAAAGAAATAAACAATTATTAACTGAGGATGGTATAGTACCTTATACCTACTAGTTTTAAAAGTGATTTTGAGCTGTTTTCCTCCCTCTTTAGAAGTAAAACTGTCAACAGACTATTACAATTGTAGTAAACGAATACAAGACATACGCATTTACGTAAAAAACATAAAGTTCTCGTGGGCTGTTAGTTCTTAGGTTAATTCTGTAAAGTGGAATATGTTTTAAAAGTACATACCATCATCTTCTACTTCTTTGATGTTATTAGTTGTAAAATAATCCCTGCACGCCATTTTCTACTAAAGCAACAAATACGTACAACATCCTTAATCGTGCAATAACCGTTATTTGTGCCCCTTCTCTGTTTAATCTAGCTTAAGACAAAAACACGACACAAATATCCCTTAAAGTAAATAGGTAGGGCCTGCTGCGTTATAACACGTCAGAAAAGCTACAACAATTTGTTTAGAAACAAGGAATCCAAGGCTCTGAATTGAAAATATTTCATAACGACCATCCTTGTAACGGAAAGTTGTGACGGTTTCGTGTAAAGAGACATGCAATTGAAAACATGTTATATCCTGAAAAAACAAGAGGAGGTTCTCCAGAGTAAACATCTTGTGATGAATTATTAGAAGTGATATGAGAAAACAAACGACTAACTCATAGTGCAAACAGAGCTTATTAGACGATCTTGCACTTAACTTAGTCGGGCTCAAGTTCTTATAACTTTACACGTGAAGTTCTCATTTTTACAAATTTATTTGCATTTGAATTTTAACTTCAACTTTGAGGGCCTCTAACTTTTTAGGGGTGCATTTTAGTGTATAATATCAAGAGGGACAAGTGTCTTAATTTGGTCCTGGGAACTCACTGTAGAGCGTTGTCGGTGCTATTCCGGGACACTCTGTAGATGTCCGGTCTTGTTCCAGTTTTTTAAGCCCATCACTTAGCACAATACTTTCCCCACATCCCCACCTATCGGTTAATAAAAAATAACACACCGCCCTTTTAAATAAATTTTTAAACTCAATTAGGTGCTTGGCGTGACAAATGAGTTTCTAATTCAAAATTCGCTAGTTTTGTTTGCTTTAAAATAAATGGATCGCGATTCGCGAGTATCTAGTTTTTTAAAATGCACTTCTCTACAATAAATTCAACTATTTTGGCATATAAACGTAGTATATTTGGTGCGCATTTAGATAAATATCGTGCTCTTCGTATTTTATTTTTTAAAATCGTAATTCGTATTGTTGTTCCGGCATTTACCACCACAATCGCATAATCAAAATGTTGTTTGTAAATTAAATGGTAGTTATCTTCAGAAGTACTAGGTTTATCACAAAATTAAATTATCAATTTTATTATGCTTTCGTGTAATAGAAAGGCTGCGTTAAATTAGCTTTCTTGTTAAAACATGGAGGGTTTTTAGGGAGGGCTTTACTTACTCAGGTTTAAAGATTAGACAAGTTTGTCAGATGAAAGAGCTTTCAGACAAATTATGTACATTAGTGAAGTAAGTATAATGAACTTGAAAGATTTCCAAATTGTTATATCGCACACAGTCGAGTTTATTAAACTTCGTCTACTTTCTTCTTAACCATAACCCTAACTGTTAACTTAAGAATAAAAGGTTACCGTACAGGTCGGAATAAACTTTTGACGCGAATAATCTCAATTCTACCACCGAGTTGTAAAAATTTCAACTCGCAATGAGGTGAAGTTTAAAGTAATAATAGCAGCGACGATAATAAAGCAAACTAAAATTATTCTTACGTTATGTTTCGACATATTTAACTTTACAAATTCGCCTTATCTCTTCTACTTTGTACGAAGAACTTTAAAAGGTAATATAATTTAGAGAAAATGTAAATTAACAAAAGTTATAAAACTTGTATGACGACAATAAAAGTTCTTTCAACTTGTTACCAAAATGTACTTAAAAACTTTCCAAGCAAGTCAAAGTGTAATAGGAGTCTTTACTAACTGTGATAAAACGCCTTCTTGACTGTGCTAAAGACTCTTTAAATACTCACCGATTGTGTTGTACTGCGGGGTAAATTTAAATTAAAATTAATCGATCGCTGCAAAGATAATGTTGAAATGGTTTTCGATGTAATTATTAAGACTATTACCAACGATTCAACATAATTAATAATACGTAACGAGTTGGTACAAGCAATTGAGTAGCAGTTGCATGATATTTACTTTAAAGGTACAACCAGAGCTTGAAATGAAGTGCAAGGGCACATTACCTGTGTAATGATAGCCGAAAATCTTAATTTTGTACTTTAGTGGCCGAAAAATAGTATTAGAAATAAATTCTACAACGGCCCCCGTTAATTGGGTCCATAATATATTTTTTTAAATTCAGTCTGGTTTTAAGTTTTTGCTTAGTACGTACAGAGTTCCTCGCAATAATTTTAGTCATACCCATTCTAGTTGTAATATTCCAATTTACTCCGCTTCAGAAGTCTCAATTAGCAAATCACTCCAAGATGATAAAAGCAAGCACTTTTATCACCTCGAGCGTTGGTAAATACTAGGCGATCCAATCGTTGCCCAATGTTCTGTGGTCAAACTCTTCACGATTGCCGTACATTTCTTCTAACTGGTTCCAACCATAATTTTAAGGGCCCTTAATTATTTAGACCTTCGTAATACACAGATCTTAAACACACAGATGTTGAACGACTGAAAAATCCGCCCCCCATTTAACGGCAGCTCGGTAGAATATTCTAGAAGCTGTAATTTTGGTATAGAGCAACTGGGCAGCGAATAATATCTACCATTACGGACCAGGGTGGTCGAGCGGCTAAGACCGTTGGATGCAAATCTAAAGGTTCTTGGTTCGAATCCGGCCGACACCACTACATTTTTCTATGTGTCAAAAACCTTGGTTCGGGTGGTTCGGAAGCCACCTAAAGCTGTCGTGGCCCCGTCTGCTAATAACCATAGTAGTTCATGCGGACGTAAAATACCACAAGTAAAAAAAATACTATTACGGCTCTCTGTTTTTTAGGAGGGATTTTAACACTACAGTAAAGAAACTGATGGTGTTCTCATATTTTATTTCTTAAATAATAATTCGTAAAATATTTACAAGAAAATCATACAAAGGGGATTTCGAGGCGTGCAATAACTCAACCACAGTATACTCAGTATAGTTTCAAAACTAAATGTAAAACATTTTTTCAACCACTAAATTTTAAGGGTTGCAATTCCTTTAGGGATTCTTGTAAGACTGTAAAACATACATTTATAATAAATATTTTTTGAAAACAACTACAACAAATCGTCCTCCGAATTATCCTGATACTTTTTTATAAGAAACAAAAAAAACAAAATTTCTACTAAAGGTGGCCTATTAATTATGCATATAAAATTAATACTAAAATATATCAAATCAAGTGTGAAATTTACAAAAATATCAATATTACCGTATTATTACAGTTCTTGAACATTGGCCTAAGAATAATAATAAAAATTGTCGAAAAAACGTATTAGCGATAGTAGTCCGGGAGGCAGCAAATATTAAATTTTTGATTCCGTAGTGGCAGCAGTAACCTGGGAGAGGCCCGAGAAGGGTGGATTTGGGCTCTTTTTTCGGTTTTGCGCGTATGACTCGCAAACTACCCACTTTATCACAAAAGTTCATCCGCATAAAAACAAAGCACATAAAAAGCGGTAAACAAAAAAAAACAATGTTTTTGGAATTTTTGTCAAACTTTTACGCGCGCTAGCGCCTAAGTCGCTCATCTGAGGAAAAAACTTAAGAGACATAACTTGTTAACAATTTTATGGGCTTTGTTTTTATGCGGATGAACTTTTGTTATAAAGTGCGTAGTTTGCGAGTTATACGCGACAAACTGTAAAAAGAGCCAAAATCCATCTTTCTTGAGCCTCCCCCAAGTTTATGCTGCCACTTTTAACTGGCAGACGGTCGATTTTATTACTCATTTGCTCATTTGCAATGCTCTTTCATCCTGCATAGTCAAAAATTTTGTACTTCATAGTTTAGTAAAAGTGTTCGTTGCCTCCCTGGCTAAAGCGAGGATGGGCAGCATTTTTGATAAACTGTTGATAACCACTCCAAAATTGAAAGCATTGCTAGTCTTGAGAGAGTGTGAAATAAAAAAATTAAAATTTTTAGATTGTACCACTACAAAGTGGTGAATTTTCTTAAACTTTTAGATAAATTCTTTTATAAATTTAGATCAATAGGTCTGTTTATTTGTCTGCTCTATCTGCTCTAATTGATCCATAATTGTTTGTTTGTCCTGCTCTTTTGCACTAATTTTATCTATGTGTCCTGCTCTAATGACGTCACACTTGGAGCAATTGGAGAAAATAGAACAGACAAATAAACATACCTATTGTAAAGAGCAATTTTTTTGATATCCCAAACGAAAACTTGGTAATCTATGTTTCTGTAGAACTACTAATGTACTAACTGGGATAACTTCTTTACGTTTATTCAAATTACCTATACTAGATGCTTTTGCCCATCATACTGTACAACTGTACATCTGTACACATGCAAAAAATTTTAGATATTTTCCAGTTTAGATCATCCCTAAACTCTAAACTCTACAGGAATACGATTGTTGTATTAGATATCAAAACGTAAAATTCGACCCAACTAACTTCGTGAATTAATAAATAATTATTCCACCTAGTACTTCTGTAATTAATAAATAATTCTGTTCACCTTGCCCTTTATATTATGCTGTAACTATTCGCACAATTTCGAGTTATTTCTGTAACCACAAGGATGATTTTGATATAATTGTAGTTACCCCGGTATGACGCAAACTTGATAAATACGGGAATCGAGAAATGTTTGCCAACATCATCAGGATTTACTAATTTACTCGTAAATACATTAGGTGTTAAAATATAGTTTAATGTATCTGGAAATTTAATTATAGGTATGATTTTATACAGTTTCAATGTAAATACGTAGCGTAATTTATCGTGTTAGTTAATATAAAGTTACGTGCGACACAAAATTTTGGTAACTCGATGTACAAGCTCTTCCAGAAAACACGTTTTGGTACGCTGAAATATCGCATACTTGAAGAATTTGAATGAGCATATTAAATGACCTTGGAATTACCACTGAGGAAGATCTGTAAAAAAAGTTTCCTTACCTTTCACGGACGTATTTCTCATCAAGTGAGATCTTTTTCTTCTACTATCTGCTAAAATAATAATTTGAAATGACTTTCATAACGAATTGGAAACTTGGTGTTGGAGAAAAGCTAAGGAAAAGTCGCACTTTAAAATCAATAAAATCATAATCAAGTGGAAACAATTTACAAACAATTTGCATTATAGTTTTCATCATGGCTTTATACAGCGTGCCTCCGAATTAACTTCACTCGATTAAATCGATTAAAAAATTTTGAATCTCGTTTTGATCATTGGGAATGCGCTCTGAAAAGCATTTCAAGCAGATTTTTACTTTTAAAAAATCGGGGCGGTCATGACAATTGAGAAATTTCAGTTTACTTTCTTTAACTTTCGTAGGGGGTTTTTAGAAAATTAATTTTTTACGCTTAAAAAGTCTCGAAACCATATTATCTGAAAATCTATCTACGTGTCTACTTTACTGTTTTTTATGAGTTTTCTGATTGTTTAAGAAAGTTGGCAAATGGCAACATTGCATTGGTAAACAAGGACATTGAGTTTTTCATTAAACCCTGCCCAACTTTGCTAATTTAACAGACTCTGAAGCTCTTATAATAACGAAGTGACAAGCGACCCATAGAACGAGGGTTGAAATTAGACATCCAATTGTAACTAACTATAAAGTGGATATTTGTGTTGTGATCGCATTTTGCTTAAAAATTATTTTTGCTTATAACAAACAACATGTTACAAGTACTAACAAATTTCCAATTTATTTCGCGCAATACTTATATTTTTGGTCAATAGGAAGAGAAATTTTGTCGCTAACGATCCAACAACATGTGGTCTTGCCCCCGTGTATGTAGTTAAGCTCGTTTACAATATCTGCAAAAAAGTGTTATTATTATTATTTCCATCCAATAACTTGCAGACTCTTTCAGCAACAACTACGAAAAAGAAACAACTTTATTTAAAGAAAATCGTCCCGGTGATTTTTCATCTACAAGAAAAACTCAAATCTCAAGTGACGCCGCTCCGAGTCTTATTATATGGGCATTTTAAGTTACATCAAGTTTAGTTTAGCCACTTTTAAACTTTATGTATTATAAGTTTAAGGTCTCAAAACACGTTGAACTAATTTAAGTTTTTTTTTCGCACAAAAAAACCATTTGAACTTTTTACATCAAATTATATTTTTAACTTAAAATTAAAATAAATTTGCCAACGTAACTTTTGAAGAATTTTTTTTAAGCGCCATTTTTTGTAATGTTTTAGTTATTCTGCCCTGCGAAATGACATTGCACTCGCTTTGGTTTTCCGCAACATGACGTTTACGCTCAAACTATGCAAAGGAATAGCAAAACGGTAAAAGCGCAAGAAATTAATGTTGTACAATTAAAAAACTATGCTGTTAACAGATTTCTAACTATTTTGACAGTTTTAGTTACATAAATATACAGTGTGTCCGATATAGAATACAGTGTGTCCGCAGATTGAGTTCACAGCATTTTCACATTTTCTTAATTTATTAACACCATGTACGCTTGATCGTAGATTTTAATATTGCTAATACACTTTCTCGACAAGCAGAAATTTTTATAAAGAATGACTTTTGGTCCTAAAATCAATAATACAAATTTTTCTCCTCTTGTCAACTCAATCCGCGAACACACTGTATATTATACAGCTCAGTAAATATCCACTTTTTACAAAAAAGTTGTTTATCAAGTACCTAGTTATAGACCACCTTACAGCCATAAACTCGATTGTTTGTTAAAAACAAAAACACAGTGAATAGCACTTTAAGATAATGGCAAGGTATGTCGATGTTAAACTTTGGTGCCCTCACAGTAGAAAATTTTCGTGAAAAAAAAGTTTT
Organism: Malthinus flaveolus; assembly: GCA_950108345.1. Taxonomy (NCBI): domain Eukaryota; kingdom Metazoa; phylum Arthropoda; class Insecta; order Coleoptera; family Cantharidae; genus Malthinus; species Malthinus flaveolus. The sequence continues at coordinate 58,375,726 of OX467285.1, forward strand.
TTAAAACGTTGTATTTGCAATTACGTAGGTACCTATACACGGGGTCCGCAAGCCACCGAAAGATTTCCTCTACGTTCAGCCATCAAGTATGTCACTATGTCACGTATCCAACCTTAGATTCTGTTGAATTTCTCTACCACCACTCCCCCTGATACTACAATGTCTTTCTCATTTATCAATTTACTATAATCAACCTCTTGTACAGTAGAAACCAGTTTATAATTTGATTTTCAAATAATTTGAAAATTTAAATAGATGGGAAATTACATAAAATGAGTGCGCAATTTCAAGTTCAAATAATTGCTACTTTAGCTGTAGCAGGTGTAGAAAATTTTCCCGTACGCTATCTGCACAAGAATCTAATAATTGTCGCCGCCTTCAAAGAGTTTCGATTCTATAAGTTTCGCGATTACTACTACTTTTCTCGATTTAATTACACGTAGTGCTGCAAATTCTCAAAACGTCGTATTCGGTCACGTGTAATACTAAAATTCTTAGCTTTTAAACTTCATACCATCTCCCAATTATATTTTTTCTTACAAGAAAGATTATAAGTGGATTTGTAGGGTTCGACGGTATATTCGAAATCATTTAACTCGCTCTTAAGAATAAATGCGTCTCGGTAATCCGTTGGAATTGAAACGGTTATAGGTATTACTATAGATGATTTCAATTTTACGTCTTAATTAACGATACATTACAGATCAGAATCGTAGAGCTGCTGTGATTGCGTGGCAATCGTTGATTGAATTTGGTGTTCGATATCATGCTCTGATTGTGCATTCCTTCGCATGAATACAAAACACCATCAGTATTACATCTTGATATATCTTTAGTGAAACCAGGAAATTTATAATTTATGGTTTCCATTCATATAATATCGGAAAAAAACGAATGTTATTTCATTCTTCACTTTTTTGTACTAATAGAGGGTACTGGCTCGTTTAGATAAAAACAGAAATACGCAAAAACATTTTATTTAAAGCTCGTCAGTTAAGTTGAATCTCTTTCACTCGAGTGCCCTACTGTTAACGTTAAAGTGAAACGATGTTAAGTATTTTGGAAATTTGAGATGCTCTTTGGCGAACAAACTTTTTAAGTGCTAATGAGTAATTTTATAAAAAAAAACGTATTCTGGCTTTACATTTATGTTTCCCAAAAACTCAGTTTTATCCAATTTTTGTTATTAGTCCACGAAATTTTAGCTAGAATAACGAACAAAATTGATTTATGTGCCTAGAGATTATCCGAGCTTAAGTTTTGAGAAAAGTTTCCCCGAGATATACTTATAAAGCTCCAAACTTACAATAATATAAGCAAAAGATAAATACATATAAAGTTCTATTATTATAAGATGAGGAGATAACAAAAGCACAACATGCACTCTCTTAAACCTATGCATCATGCATCTATTCTGCTCTGAATCTACTTCCAAGAGTTGCCGATAGTTACAGATTTATTCGCGAAACTATACAGGATGTCAAATTGAAAACTTCCACCTCCAATACGTTGCCAAAGTACGCTCTATAGATGTACTAAATTTATTCAATAACTTCTTTGCAACTAAGTAAAATAAAGCCCGTTTTGTTTTCGACGGTTCACACTGTATATCTGCCACTGTAAGTCTATTGATCACGTGGTTTTTGTTTACTAAACCTGCAAGCTTTCAAGCTCGTGACATCAATACCCAATTTAGTCATAAAATACATTACAAAAGATTCTATTTAAATTTCGACGCAAAGTTGTAATTCCACAACAATAACCAAATTGTTTTGTGATTTGACGTTTTATTCTTTTTTTTGCACTGCTGCAGTACTAAATCTGCACTATTCTGGATTAAAGCCACAATTACTAGAAACTTTAGATACACTCTAAATTACAACGCGCGAAAAACCGAGCTAAAGTTTGGTGCACGTAGAAATTCGGTTAGTTAAAGCGTGCATCGAGCTGCCAACGCGACCGATAAATTATTACTTTTTGCGAGAGTACATAAAATAATTCATTATTTAACAAAGCAAATCTTAGTAGTTTGTGTTGTACGAGAATAGAAATTTTGTTAGGCACCTCTGTGAAAGGTAAAATAATTATGAGCTTTTCTTTTTGTGTAGGGGTTCTTTACATTTTACGTCTTATCTCGCAGAGACGTTGTATTACTACAAGCTTTAGATTTTATTCGTCCATCTTTGTACACAAAATTAAAGTTTTATTTTTGCGTCGAATAAAAGATCAAAGAATTTCTCGTTATAAAAATTTAAATTAAAATATAATTTAATAATTATACTAAATTAGTAATTACTGACTTCCAAGTGCGTTACTCTTATGTGGGTCCACGAAAACTAAAATTTTCTGGAAGGTTTGAGCTATACGAGCTCGTTTTCTTTTTGATGGAGGCAGGAGCGTGGTTGTTACCAAGTTCACCCTTTGTAGCTGCTGCACCCCTTTTCAATGTAATGCGCGAAAATTTGTTTGCAGTAATTTTGCACTAAGTTATGACACCTGTTTGACGACAATCGGTGATGGATGTTCATCGATTCGAACTTCTCACCAAACTCAAAATTTCGTAAAATACTTCCTAAAGCCGACGAAAATCTACACTTGCCAGGAAGCACTTAAAATTGTAATTGTATTTAGCTGACTCTAACTAAGTAACTATACAGTGTAGGCATTAATTATGGATTTTGAAGTTAGTTCAAATACCTTTGCTACGTAGATGTGAGCTACTTGTAGCTTCTTTAGTACCAATCCCTGTTTAAACAATTAAAAACAGTTCATAAATTGCTTATACAAGGTGGACCAACTTGGACTGACTGTTTTAAAATATTGATAACTTTTAGGGCTTTTATTTTTATTAAATATATGTTTTGTAAATTATAAAGAAGTTTAAGGAATTTTATAATGGCTACTGAGTCCGTGCAAGAACGTGTCAAAATTATAGAATTGTATTTATTGTTTCCCAACGATCTACTGTTACAACGCAAAGAAAATATTGGAATACATTACATTTTAATGTTGCAACAACTCCCAGTGCAAACTTGATCAGAAGCTTAATCCGCCAATTTGAGGAACGTGGTACACTATGTGATCAAGTAAGGCCAAATGTTTATCTACCTACCTGTTTGCAATGAAGAGGCTGTAGTGACTTTACTACTAACGAACATATTGTGAGAAATCAATAATAAAAGTGAGAAACCATTAATTCATTGAAAACCTGGCTCCAAAGCAGCATGCTGCTTCGCAAGTAGCATTTCACGAATTTTGCATCGAAAACTAGACAATTGCTTCAGCGCACCGGGCAACGAGTTGTAAAGCTTCGCTAGGTCGAATTTAAAGGATCGTTCAAAAATAGCAGTTTTATGAAGAGGAGAAGTTATCATCAAACTTTGGTTCCTCAAAAAAAAAACCTAAGTGATGGACGTCAGTGCGAATTGTGATCTTATTGTAAAGATAGGCTGGTTTATGTGTATGCTCTAAATTCAGAGCGAAGAGCACGCCCGCTGCACATACTCAGCCATCCTAAATCTCTTAATTTATGCGATACATGATCGTACTTCCTAATGCCATATACAAATCTAATACAGAAATTTTTTGCACGCTGAATTTTTTGTACGGAATCCTGAACCAAACAGGGACTATAAACCTCGGAGCAAAAAGAAAATTGAGACAAGACGAGAGATTCGCATAACATTGTTTTGGATCCCTAGATCTATGTAGATACAAAAGTTTAAGTTTCATATATGCCCTTCCAACAGCACTGTCGACATGCTTCTTAAATCTGAGTGACGAGTCAAGTACCAGCCCGAGATTCCTAGCATGCTCAACATATAGGATCCGTATACCATTCACCGAGAACACCGTCGACTCCCCCAGCAACCCACACTCGAACCTGTTACCAAATAGCAAAATGGGTGATTTTCACGGGTTAATCACAAGCGAGTGATTGCTCGAACACACCGTTAACCTCTGTAGATCCTCATTGATTTCAACAACACCCCGAAGTTTATCGGCAGGCAGTAAAGAGTGATAAATCTGGGTATCATCAACATACATGTGAGTTCTGCATCTGATGACATGCTTAAACAAGTTGGCAGTATAAAGTGCAAACAACAGCGGACCTAAGATCGAACCCTGAGGCACTCCCCGGTAGACAACTCTCGAATGCGAGACACCGCTAGGCAGTTTAACGTACTGTGACCTTTCATGTAGATTGTAGATAGTGAGTGATAAGATGAATCGACTCGGTACTGAACCCAACGTAATGCAGTATAGACGTCAGAATGGGGTGAGATATGGTGTCGAAGGGCATGCTATAATCCAATAATGCCATTACGGTGATTTTCCCTAATCACATGCGGTGAAAATGTCATCAGTTACATTCATTAGGGCAGTAGTACAACTATGATTTTCACAGAATCCAGACTGCATCTCTGAGAGAAGATTATAGCCTATAATTTAATTTCTAATTATCTTTTCAGCAATTTTAGAGAGCGTGAGCAGTATGCTTTTAGGTCGGAGGTCGCCAAATTGTTGGGGGTTCGACTTTCTAGGTATATGTATTACTATCGCAGTTTTCCAGCAGTGGCAAACCTGTTCAAAAGCAAGATACAGTTAATTATATGGGCTAAATAAGGTTGCATTAACATAGAGGCTACGATGATCCATCTGTATCTACTCGTCGCCGTACTATTCAATTGGGCATCTCCAAAACATCGCTAAGACGAATATTGAAACTTGACTGAAAGGTGTTTCTATACAAAATTCAATTGTCCCAACAATTATTACCACATGATTCAGAACAAAGCCTTAAATATGCCAATAGATTCGTACAGTCAGCCACAGAAAATGCAAATTTTTTAAACAACTTAATTATGAGTGATGAAGCTCATTTTCATTTCAATGGATATGTAAATAAGCGAACTGTCGAATTGGGGGTATAGAGAATCCAAGGGCGTTGCATTAACGGCAATTACGCTCTATTAGAAGTGAAATTATGGCCAATAGAGTAATTGATTCATATTTTTTTGAATCTGATGATGGACATTTACAAACCGTTTCAGGCGTAGTATACCGAGCCATGATAGAAAATGTTTTACGTCCGACAGTAGTGAATAGCCCTGACATGTGGTTCTAACAGGGTGGAACCACGGCGCATACCGCGAGAGCGACAATGGGCATTCTTCGAGAACTTTTCGGTCACAGAATTATTTTGAGAAATTCGGATTTCGCTTGGCCTCCCCGTTTCCCAGATTTAACATCGCCTGATTTTTTTTGTGAAGCTACTTAAAGGGACGGGTTTACCTGATAAACCACAAACTCTAAGCTAGCTTAAGCAAAATATTCCTGAAGAAATAGCAAATTTGTAGAATAAACGTTGTGTCGTAAATAAAAATGCATTAGAAAGAGCCATTATGTGGAAACGGGCAATTGGAGGTCATTTAAATAATATTATTTTCAAAACTTAACAAACTAACGATACTATCCTGTAAAAAAAATATTAAAATTACAAAAGTTAGATGTTTTTTAAAACAGTCAGTCCAAGTTGGCCCACCTTGTAGAAAGAAAATAAAAGCGCTATTCCAAGAAAGGCGAAATTCGCCACGTTACTTGAGAAAGTTAGATTACAAAAAGACTAACGTTAATTCAATTACCTACTTGTTCAAGTACTTGCCTCGAATTACTTGACAACTATGGACTGTACTAGTTTTAGATTTATGAAAGAAGTTAAGTCCGAAGTACCCGCTATAAAGTCTCTATGGTCAAATTTGTTTCTAATGGACCAACTAAATTTTTGTAAAATGTTTTTCTCAAAAAACGTCTTACTTTACCTGGTGGTTTATGTTTAGTGTTCAGTGCTGAAATACCTACGTTTTTTTCAATTTTGTAATCACTAATGTGTGAGTAGAAACAAAGGAATTGTGCGTTTAAGATTAATGAAAACCTTCCTGAATACGTACGAATAAAGGAGTCGGATAATAACCAAAACCTAAAAAGAAATTAGCTACCTCAGTTTGACAGATCTAAACGCTCGCTCGACAACTCGCAATAAGAGAATGTCCCATTCACCGATTCTTCTTTCATTGTGCTCCAATGCAAAACAATAGTCAAACCGAAGTATGTACTCTTATCCATTTATTCCACTCAGGAACTTTTATTTCAACTACGAAATGAATATTTCGAGTAAAACGAAAGAAAGCGACAAATAAATCAAACCAATGATTAGATTTGTAGAATTAAACAAAATTAATTTTCTAATCAAATAAACTGTAAACCTCTTAAACGAGTTTGATAAACGAGCACGTGATGTAAAAACATGGATGTGTTTTACAAATTATTCCCTAGCACGCAACATATTAACTTAAAGGTCTTTTAATTTTAAATAACTAAATTTGATAGCGTATAACTTGTGAATTTAAATTATGAAAGGATTTTATCCACAAATAATTCGAAAACAATTAGAATCATTTCAGGACTTTGTTATGCCGAAGTGCGTATAAAATTTTTTTTGAAAATTCGTTTTAGCATTACGTTATTACGTAAGCTCTTTTTAGTTTTGTTTAAAGGCGTTAGAGCAGATTTGTCGATTCGATTATGTTTGGGTTTTCCGCAAAAACTGTGAAAACCTCGTAGACTTCACTAAACAACAACAAAGAGTCCCTTTTTTTAATTAACCACGATTTTATTACAGAAATCGCACATTTGCAATCATAGTGCTTAAAACTCTCTCGTAGAAATGACTTTGTCGTGAGTTAAGTGGAAAGACGATTATTACTTGATTGTGCTCTTAAAAAGGGCACTATGATTTATTATACTGAATGTTGTTCTCTTTCACTCTCTGTACAAAGCTCAATCATACAACAACTAAGAGTAACTATACCTATGTTTTTTTGAAAAAATATTTGCAGCACAAAACTCGCTAAGTCACGAAGTCCATTCAATGATTACAGTAGTTTATGAAATTAGGAAACTCCCATTACCATCACTTTCTTAGGAAACAATGAAAATAAATAGGTAGCAAAAATTTTTGAGAAAAACTCGACGAGCGGTTGGCGAAGAAACTAAAATCCTGCCGCAAACTACGTCTGAACGTTTTTGTTATTATGTAGCAAGCAACATGTGACGTAATCTATAGAGACGTAAATAACAGAAATCGATATCTTTTTTTAGTTAAAAAGAAAATGGGTTTGTATTTCATTTTAACTAAAAAACTATATCATTTTATATTTTTCTAGTATCCACTTTTATACGCGGATTTCCATATCCTAGACCTAGACCGACTCTATATTTATGATCGAAATCAGGACAGCTCTGATGTAAAAACGGAATACCACGTGAACAGAAATAAAAACAAATAATTCGTATACTATATTTATGAACTGTAATCTTTTAAAATGCTTGTGAATTTTCCCACAATTTATTACACGTGTAGCTTTCTTTTCACTAACGTAACTAGGTAGCTGAGCAAATCTTATTCCGCTTGCGGATAAAAATAAAAAAAACGGCCAACAAAACTTTTTCAAATCGCCATGTTTATATCGAAGTCTCGAGTCTAGACACGTTTTCATAACAATGCTCTAATAACGTTCTTGCCATATTGGGATCCAAATTAGGAATTTGCAGTTGATTTGAAACGTTAACAACAGCGCTGTACCGAGCAGTAAAGGTTTTGCGTATACATCAGTGGCAAAATTTGCACCAATGTAGCTGTAGCGCTGTAGCCACACTGAGACTTACCAACTTTTCGTCTTCTATCCGATTTTTCTTGTACCGGAAATTTTACGACTTTTAATAATTCCTACAGACGTCTAAGAAATTTACTATGGGCATAAACGGAAAACGAGGGCATTTGTTTGGTTGTGCAGGACAAAAACGTAAGTTTTCCAGGAGATTTTAATTACATACAAGTAACAAACGCGTCTAAGCCTCTGTACATACGATAAAGACTGCACTTATGTTTTTTGTATGGTTCACAGAAAACGAAACAGAATTGATTTTGGAATATTTTTGTTTCGCTATTTGTGTTTCAAAAGGCATAAATGATTTCTTAAATATTAAATAATCAATGAGAAGAACATATTCGCCCAGTGCCGTCTCCGGAAAGATCCGGCAAGTCTTTTATGTAGAAAATCTATTTTTTTTTATATTTCAAACTAAAACTTTAATTTATTGTCTTTATTTGAAGTCTTCAAGTTACTGCAATTTGAAAAGTTGGGATTTCTAATAAGTTTTATTATAAGTTCCTAAACTAAATTGATAAGCTCTTCTCAACTTATCTACAAAGTAAGAGAAGAATTTTAAGTTTAAAAGTAAACTGTTTCAATTTCGTAAGAAGTTGTTTTAAACTTTTTTTGATTAATAATAATTGTTATTACAAGTTTACTTTGAAAGTGTACATAATTGGCATAGTTGGAAGTATTGTTTACCTAAAAAATTTCGTTTATTAACTTTTAATAATTTTAACTTTCAACATCCGAATAGCTGATTTTGAGTGTTTTATAGGAAAATTAATGGAAATTCGAGCCTCAGCTTCATTTAGTTCGTTGTCGAATAATGAAACAATGTAATTTTTGAAACAGTAAGGTCAATATAATCCCACTTGACATATTGTTGGAAAATTAAAAATTTTTAAAGATATTTTAGTTGTTGCAAATAAAGTCGGCACGTAGGCACCGAGCGAGTTAAACAATAACTCTTTTCTTCTCAGGTAAAGTGTCTTTTTGACTGCTAATAGGGCAAAATGTTATTGAGAATAGTTGTTCGGGATCCAACATATGTTCCCGGATTTTTACTATTTCTTTAGACCTTAGCATTACAAACGACCCCTGCGTGAAAGGTTACGCCTCTGTTTTTTAAAATAAATTTAATGGAAATATTTTATATACATATTTTATTGGCAATATATACAATCATTAATAATAATTAAAATACAGCCCCTATTTAATATTAATCTGGACCACTTGAAATGCATGAAATTTAGTTAGTTAATTAAAATATTCCAATTTGTCGATTTATGTTACACCATCGAAGTCATTAAGCGTTACACCAAAATTAACAAACTTGTTTTCCATAATAAACACAAAGACAAATACTAGTATAGGTATCTACTCATTACACACTCAAAACTTTTACTTAGGTACATATTAATTATCTGTATTAAGAACAAATTTATCGTTTTATAACTCAATCTAATCCATAGTCATAGTCAATAAGACGTGATTAGCCCGTTACATACTAAAGCAAGAAGTGGCAACACTGCATACTGCCAGTTGATTTTGAAAGAAACTTTAGGTGGGTTGCTCAAAAGTCTGGTTAATGTAACAGCCGATTAAAATAATAATTTTTAATAGGCAAGTAGAATTTAGTTGATTGCACTCTTCAGTCGCCATTTAGCATGTCCAAATCAAACATTGCTCCAATCGATTTGCCCCTAAATTCGTCAATACAAAATTTGTCTCGTAGTAGGTAATGATGTGTTTGACTGTTGACAAACATCATAGTAGGTACCTATGGGTATAATAATTTCTTATTGTAATAGTATATTATTCAACACGCGGGTAATAATCATTACCCGCAAGTTGAATACTATACTTTATCCACGACCGTAAAATTTAAAAATTTTTAAAAATTTAAAAATAAAAAAAATCAAGATTAAAATTATATTAGTTTTTGCTTGTCAAGTATTGCATTTGTTTTTTGAATTTGACGTTCAAGGAGTAAGTACCTATACTTATATATAGAGGGCGCTATATTAATGTCATTTATAACAATATTTATTTTTAATAGTATTATGAAAAGTTAATTAGTTGATTTACAATTTACATTGAATATTAATTTATATTTTGTTCGTAGTTATTAAATATTAAAAGAAAGCAGAATAATATGTTTTAATCAAAATTGTATGCAAAAGTAAGTTGACAGAAACTGTCAATTGTCAACACAGTGGGTAATGAAAAAATCCGTGGGTAATGAAAAATCCGTGGGTAATGATGTACATTACTCGTAAAAAAGATCATATGTAATTAACGTATTATTGGACGGTCGTGGATAATAGTATATTAAAGAACGAATTTCATAAGTCACGTATTATAGCACGACTCCAAGGTTAAAATTCGACTGGCGTAGCCAGGAGCGTTTTAATGGAGGAGTGCTATAATCGCTATAATGACTTATGAAATGAGTTCTTTATACAATTTTTTCTATTTTGCGCCTTTTAAAGTCCATTTTCAAAGAAAAAAAATCAAAATATAAAAATTTAGGGATTTTTGTGATGGTTGGCTGGTTGGCAGTACTAATTGAAAAGTGACATTTCGTAATTTAAAATTCAAATAAATTGTTTTGTAGTTTGAATTGGTCGTTAATTAATTAATTTTAAATATTATGTTAAAAAATAGAACATGTTAATTACAAAAATTGTCGTTTTCTCTTTCCTCGATTTGACAAAATATGTCAAATCAAATATTACTACCAACTTCGAACATCAAATTTTACCAAAATTATTACAGCACGCTAAATCTCATTACGACACGCAAATGGATGCTATAATAGCGATCTTACAGACGCAAAATATAAAAAAAATATATCGAACTCCTAAAATTCGGTGACGTCATTTAGAGATCGCCCACATAAATATTAGGATTTACTATGATTTTATTGTCTGGGTATTTAATTAAGAATTAAAAAGGGTGCTCGAATTGAGTACTGAAAATCTCAATTTTTTGCCCGTTTATACGTTTTTGTGTTTCTCCTAATATAAGGGAATTACACCCTTCTGTGCACATTTTACGTCCATTAATTAAATTAAAAATACAATGAATTAAAATAATTAACTTTTATTATTTTTGTGGAGTTTAAACTTTTATAAACGACAACTTTGAATACACATAAGTCGCATCAGGTGTTAATATGTGATAAGCGTGTCACCTTGTACCTAGCGCATTTTAGTTTGATTCTTTAGAATTTAATTTGGTGCACTGTATTGACGCGAGTGGAGTGTTGTAAAAATCGTCGTTTTTGAGGGCTTAAAACACCCTATAAACTTTCAACTATGTGTTTTAAAAAATATCGTGAAGACCGATGAGTCCAGAAAATTTGTTCTTAAAGGTAATTTTAGAATTTCTTATTAGAACACCTGGTTATTTTTGCTTCATTGGTAAGCTTATATTTTCACAAATGGCCGTGAAAATATTTTGGTTAATTTGGTTCCGAATAGTAGTACCTACCTAAACAATTTCTTTCAATTTTCTTGAATTTTTAGAATATGAAGGAGGTAAATGTCGCAAAATTTGATATTTTGGCCATTGCCAAAATAAGGACCGGGCTCGTGCCATATGCTTACAATTTTTATAATTTATTTTTAAAAGACCTACCTATCTTCTATTAGATTTTAACAGTTTTTTTAAAAATTGCTTTATCTTTTGAGTAATATTGAAACATTGGCTAGTGATGTAGATTTAAGTACTAGATCCATCTCTGCATTAAGTAGTAACCATTTTAAAGGAGCGGCTTTCTCGAAATTAAAAACAAATTTCTCATTTAATTATATTTTTTTATTGTCAGGGGTTATATAAACACAAATTCTTATTAAGTTAAAATACAAATTACATTCCAGCACCAAGCAATAGCAATTTAATTATTCAGGCACACAAATAATACATTTTCTTGAATAAGATTTATAAGGGTTCTACACGCCCATACCAAAGGGATCTGGTTAAATATACATCACCATGATACGTCATAATATCGACGAATAGTTTTCCATAGGGTACCCAAGCTGGAAATTTACTTTCGTCGGGCCTGTAGTTGCTAATGTAGTAATATCCCTAAACAGATGTGTTTTAATTTATAACTGCGCGATTATTAATATCTCTCGGCATAACAAAATAAATTAGAATGCCAACTAGTCATCTTTAAAATTTATTGTGGAATTTACTTTTCACGTTTCGTAAATTTCACTTTCAAGTTTAACAGTAGATAACTAAATAGCACAAAATACTGATTATAGTAACTAATAGAGGAATGAATAAGTGTATTCTTCACTTATGAAAAGTGACTATTATTTGTTAATTCAAAAGGATTTATTGATGAAACCAACTAATATTGTTCTTGTTAATTAATTTTATGTTTGCTTTTAATATTGTGAGAATCGTACAATAATACCAAACTATTCAAAATAAACGACAATAGCTCTTTAGAGACGTTTAGAAATCCAAGCATTGTGTTTATTTCTACAGTTGATACAGTAAAGTAAATTTTGAGTTGTATTATAATTAAATTATTTCTAAAAGTTACCTTAGCAATTGGGCAATCGGTGAGATTACTGTGATCGAAAATGTCTCTTGTTCCAAATACGTCTTCCTTTTGAGCTTCGCATAAGTTTATTATGTATTTTCCAGGATATTGACGGTATTTGCCGCCATCGGTAGCGGTAAATATTTTCATATGCGCCTGAATTTAAAAAAAAGTTTTGCACATTTTAAGCCAAACGAAAATGCACGAATTTTTATGACTCAGTGAGACAAGAATGAAATCGCTTAGGCAGAGTTGTACATTGTTCATTGCCAATCTTATACCGTTGAGCTTGCTTTGATGTACTAATGTACAACTCGCCCTTAAGCCTTTTTATTCAGGCGCCGTAGAAAAATTGATCTAAATTGAAAATTTGTTCCGTCTTGGTCAGTCGATCCGGAGACACTATATTATACGAAGATTGATCGACTAGCCGAGCGGAAATATAGAAAGCAGAAATGACGAACTAAAATTAAAGTAGTAGACAACCAAAGTTGTTAGACAACTAATTTTAGAAAAAAAAAAATTATATCGACGTTTATTATTATTTAGCCTTTTGAGCACTGGACAATAAATAATAAGCAAAAACACAAGATGAGTGGATAAAAAGTTTCTGATTGCATAATTTTGGTCCGTATTTGAATTTTACAGAGAAAATACGAAATGCAAGAATGTAAATGTGCAACCAGTATTACTTCAATTTGGTTATATTCGCTGTCTTGTAGATTATTTGCATAGATATGTGAAAGATAAGTTTTCAGAAGATTAAACTTTTCTCGGAGCCACTTTTAAACTTTTGATAAAGAGTATAACTACTGTGATTGACACTTCAGAGACTTCGGACGGCCACATCGTGGATTTTATTTACGAGAAGAAAATTAAGAAGCGTCAAGTTCAATAACTGTAACATCCGCTCTTCTATTTTACACTCTCTATTTTTCTTAATTAAATAGTTAAGTTATAGCTTTTTTGAAATTTCAACTAAAGTTACAAACTAGAAAGTCTGAAGCTTGTAACAAACGAGCTCATTTAAATTATGGAGCTCAAGAGCATTTCGTGCAACAAGTGCTGATACTGATATGGTTAAACACACATTATGCTTAACAAAAAGGATTTATCGTTTCATCTCTAGATTTTATGAAATATGTATTAAATTCTTAATAGAATTCTCTTAAACTGAAGTTAATAATAAAACCGTTTTAATAATAATAATAATACAAGGCCTTCTACACTGCTTATGAGTTATCTACTTCGTACGATTATTTATTGAATTTTCTTATAAATAGAATGAAGTTTTGTAGATGAATTATTTTCCTAATACTATTTCAACTTGTAACTTAGAATATGATTAGTTTTCCAAGTTACATTTAACAGTTTTTAATCAGCATGGCCAGCGTATTACCTACTTCTTAATAGCCCGAGTGCTATTTCTAGTCAGAGATATTGTCTACATAACTTCATATTATTATAAGAGAGTTTTATAAGAAAGGCTTTAGAAGTAGAGGTTTAAAAAAAATGAATTGAATTGCCGCTACAAACAGGGTGTCTAAAAACGAACTATACACGCAATATGGGTTCTTTTAGTGAGATTTTCCATCACATTCTCACACATTTCCGGTGTAATTTCTACTAATTTGATTGCAAATGTTGTCTTTTAAGATGCTTAATAGTGTTAAGCTTGTTGGCGTAGACCTTTCCTTTCAAGTACCCCCATAAAAAGAAGTCAGTCCGGTCAAGAAAACATTAGCTGTATCCTGCATCGTAGCGAGTGCAGGATGGGATGTAGCGTCGTCTCGCTGAAACCAAACGTCTTCCCCTTCCAGGCCCAATTTATTTATTTTAACCGCATAGAATTCCTGTAGCAACGCTCTATACCGTTCGCCAGTCACCGTAACAACATTTGCAGCAATATCCCCATAAAAATATGGTCCAATGGCACCTCCGGATCAAATCGTGCACCAAACAGTTACTCTACGAGGGTGAAGTAGTCGCTTATAAATTTCCCGAGAATTTTCGTGTTTCCAACTACGGCTATTTTATTTACTCACAAAGCCGTTCAAGTCGAAATGTGCTTCATCACTCTTTATCAATTTTTGATAAGAATTGGGGTCGCGATTATGGCGTTTTATAACATTTTCACTCTATTGTCGACGACGTAAATGATCTACGGGTTTGTAACGGGCGCAGATGCAAATCTTGGTGCAGTATATTCCACAAACCACGACGAGGCATGTTCAATTATGGTGCGCAATACCTTATGGAGGTATTGGGTCTTTCAGCAGCACTATTCGCGAGCACTATTGAACGACCAGTTGATGGCATTGAACCATACGTTTCCAAATTACGAACAATACGGTAAACAGTCGCATTTGTAGACACATTGTTTCGACCTAACATATTACTTAATTTTCTCAATGTGACTGTAACAGATGGCTGATTTTCGTATAATATTTTTCTAATAATTAGGCGTTGTTCATTATTATAGTGCTTCATATGAAATTTGCTACATTGTGACAGTACACTTGTAATAGGTACAATATATTTAACATGATGCTCTCTCAAAGTAGTATAGTTTGTTTTAAGACACCCTGTATGATACGAGGGGGGTGCTATTAATTAATCGGTTTAACGAGAGTAACGGGGGGCGGGGACTAATTTAACTGCTTTAATTTTAAATTTTGTAGTTCTTTAATTTTTTATGTTTGCCGTATTTCGACAATTATGTTGAATATGCCAAAAATGAAATTGAAAGCAAATATTATTTAGCAATAAATTACTCGTATTTTATACACTTTTTACTGCTGTAGGTAGATTTTCTTTATCTCGTGGTGGAATAATAATTATTGTAGTCTTTAGTTTGAAAAACAATGACTTTTATTTTGTAATGCTTGGAGCCCATTATAAAATAAAAATTACTCGCAAGTACAGGTCATAAAATCATAATCTTTACTGCGGCTTGTAAATTCTAACAGCAGAAAAGCACTTATTTTTCCCCCAAAAATAAGAACTTTTAAGTAATAAAAACAATATTACCAAAAATGTCCAACCACGAAACGTGTAATTATCAACATTGATTTTTAAGGATAAGGAAGCGAGAATTGAACAAAAACTTTTAAGCGAACTCTTTTGAATCAAGTTACTATATAGACTTTTACGGTACAATTGTGTTTGTTCAATCTCAAATTTATTATTATCGATTTTAAGGTTATATAATCTAATTTATCGTACATAAAGATTTAAGCCGCAAACACGTAATTACGTACTAAATGATTTTACAGCAACCTAATGCCTATTAAAAGTTATTTTCAGGAGCAAATTGTAAATATGAAAACATCAAGTTTGTGAGGGTTTAAATATAAACTTAACGGTATTTGAAATTAAAATCGTCGAAAAATAATTTTATATCTTTCCTAAGAGGGTGCTAAATTTGGTAAAATTTAATTAACTTTCAACCAAAAGACATTTTATTAAATCAATGTAGTAATTGCCTTAATAAATTAAATATTAGAATTTGGAATACAAGCAATTTCGACATTTAAAACGATAACTGCTTTAAAATTGAAGTTTGAAAAAGTTTAGGAGAGCAGGGTAGCTATCGTAAATCAAGTGCACAGTTGACGTAAAGGGTTGCTGTTGCAATAATAAGTTAAACAACCTAAAATTTCCATTTCAGACTTCGAACAATGCACAGACTATTGTTTAACTTTTCACATTACTGACAATGCGTCAGTGACAAACCATTAGTCGCAATGTAGGACGCGTCAAAGAACGTACCATATTTGCGGTCATATAAACGGCGGACAAATTTTTAAAATAAGACATAATATTTGCGCTAAACAGTTGTTAATTGCTTAGTCTCTTAGTCAGAGTATTAAATTTGGCTGAGCTGAATCGAGTCTAAAGTAATTTTATTACGTGATCATGTTTAATTGGTTTGTACCAATAATGTCATAATGACTTCCAACTCAAAGAAGAAAAGGTCGGTTGGTAGTTCAGGAAATGGGTAGGTTGGTAGGTTCTGACTTACAATAGATCAAGGAGAGTTGTAATTTGGTAGACTTGTACAGTTTGGCAGTTTTTAATGTGGTATTTAACGTCCGCTTCAACGGCATAGGATATTTATTATACAGACGGGACCTACAGCTTTTAGGTGGGTTCCGAACCACCCGGGATAAGGCATTTGACTCATAGAAAAATCTAGTGGTGTCAGCAAGTCTCGAACCGAGTACATTCAGACCTGAATCCGATGCTCGGCCCGCTCAGCTACTCTGGTCCCAAATAGTATACCTAATATTTAGAGTTTGCGACTTTGACTCGCGTCGTCATATTGGAAAAATGGTACCAGAAACCAACTTTTCAGGAATATCTTTTCTCTAGCACCACCTAGGTCAAAAATAGATAGTATGTAAATTATAGAGCATGAAATTTCCTGAAACTTTTGTCAGAAATATGTTTTGATCAGATGAATAGTGCAGGAGTTACGGCGGAGCCAAACTCTGCAAATTTCTACAATTCGCAAAATTCAGACGTAAAGCAAACTACGTCGTATTAGTATAAATTATTTACCTTGCATCGAGTGGGATAGTTACAATTTCTTCATATGTTATACACGATGAAGACCTAATGATAAATCCAAGTTTTGGTCTTCGTCGGACCTCCGGATCTTTGTAAAAAATTCAAAACTAAATCGTATATATAGTAAACGATTAATTTTTTTCAAAATCAAGTGTCTTTTTTAAGGGGCGATAGTACAGATCAAAAGGAGTCTACAAACCTTAAATTAATTGTCTTAGTAAAAGTTTCTTCCTACTTGTTATTCTCCTGGTATCTTCGATTTCCGTACCCTCACACCGTTGGACTCTTATTTATGGGGTTGTATAGTATTCATTATTAATTAGAATACCAAACTGTACAAATCTACCAAATCAGAATTTTCCTTGCCCTTTTGTAGCGAAAGCCTACTTTTATGTACCTATATTCAATATTCAGTGCTTGAATAGTTTTTTGTCCAATCAGCCACTTTTGGGTTCCTGAATAAGGAAAGAAAGTTTCCTGTGATGTTATTTACATTTTCAATAAACGGTC
This sequence comes from Malthinus flaveolus, assembly GCA_950108345.1. Taxonomy (NCBI): domain Eukaryota; kingdom Metazoa; phylum Arthropoda; class Insecta; order Coleoptera; family Cantharidae; genus Malthinus; species Malthinus flaveolus. The sequence goes on from OX467285.1 coordinate 58,393,090, forward strand.
TTTTCTTTGGATCTTTTAAGACTTTTGTATCTTTTTCTAATTTATAGCACTTTCTTAAATTTAAGTAGTATATAGGGTGTCGTCTCCCCGAAAATGGCAGTTACAACTCATCAAAATAAACAACTTTTGTTAGTACCGATTTTTTATTTGTAGCCCCAGTTCGTAGTTATTGAACGTTTTGGGTTTTCTAACAATTGTCATTTACAACTTCCTTATTTTAAGGGCCATTAATAAAAGTCAAAGGTTTTTAGAACTATCTTTCAATTCACTAAATCATTTATATTTACACCTATGCCGAAATTTTTTCAATAACAAAATGGCAGCCTATTAATAAAAAATTGGTACCAACAAAAGTTGTTTATTTCGACCCCATTTTCGAGTGTGATGACTGAGATGACTTAGTATTTCGACGTAGCTTTCGTTTGTTTATGAATCTATGATACCAAAAACGGTGGATAATCGTACCCAACTAAAACTCAAGTGTTTGCGTCTCACTGCCGTGGGACGCGGGCTATTAATCTATACGCAGCTTTATCTGAAAAATGGCATTTTTCAGTCGCAACAGATTATTTTCGAAACCAGCTCATGTAGTTTTACGTTCGTTTCAACTAATATGATTAATTTACAGAAATGACCTACAGCCTATCAGCTTTAAGTGCGTTCTTTAGGTGGCCTAGTAGTAGGCCACACGGCCACTTATAGCAGAATTCCCACTACGGAAAATACGCAGCCGATTTACCGCAAAAACGAATCACGAATGTGTTTCGGTGTTGCGGTAAATGGGCTGCGTATTTTCCGCAGCGGAAATTCTGCAATGTGTGGCCCACTACTTAGCCGCTCGACCACCCTGGCCATTGTATTAACGTTTAAAAAGCTAAAATAACATTTTTGGTTATTAATGGATTTTGCCTGTGCCGCTACAAAGGGAGTACGATAAATAATATGAAAATCCAATTAAATTCATTGAAGTACCCAAGTACGTAAAATTCTGACGAAATTACAAAAGAAATGGGGAAAATTAAAAGGTTTCGTCGTACGATGAACTTTCGAGTTTTAAATGTTTCCGAAAAAAACTTTAATGAAATGTTAAGTATAGTAAATTCGTTTATACTTGACGTTATGGTAACTTACGACGTAAGCATAATTACTATATAACAATGTTAATACTAATATAACAATTTTACATTTTTCTTATCTTTCTTTAAATCTGCCTACTTGCATCACAATTTCCCTTAAAAGGGCCTAACCAGATTTCAACCTTTACTTAACTTCTCTAAAGGGAAGCCGGTATTCATTATTCACAGCTTCAAGTAAAAACGAATTGACTATAATTTAAGATGTAAGGCAAATTACTTTAAAATTTGTACTTTAATGCGGTGCAAGTTCTATTACGAACCTCCAATTTGGAGAGTTCGGGCTGCTTCCAAACATAAAAATGAAGATATTAGCATCGTGTAATATAAAAAATGCTAAACTTAGCTTGCGGACTATCGAACACTTTTTTTAATAGCAACTTACTAAGGCCTTTTATAAAATTATTAATTCAAAATTTTATTTTACATCAAATTGCGGCATAAAGTTCGCCTTAAAAATTGCATAAGTAACGTAAAAATTAAATCAAGAGACTTTTAAGTAATGTCTCGAGATACAGCAATTAAGAATTTTAAGTGAAAATACTAAAACAGCTACGAGGATAGGAGTTGAAGTAAAACGGCAAAGGACCATAACGACTCTCGTAAAAAGAACGGATTTAAGAAAAACATCCTCATAGGAAACTCTAACGATGTAATCCTCGTTAAGTATGATAAAGAAGAACGCACATAAATATACAATTTACTAGTCACTAAAGGATTTTTAGTAGGTGTTGAGAGAAAAATTTCGTTTGATTAAATTTGTGCACGGAATAAATAAATCGACTTACCCACAAATCATTATTTAAATCAGTTTTGAGGAAACCACTGCTATTGAACGCTACTGAAGTTTCATTATATTGAAATAAGGTTACCACAGGATTTTCTATGTGCTCTGGATTATAATCGTCAATTACTACCCTTTCGTGTATAATTTTATATTCGTGTTGTTCGAACTAGCATTGGAATAATAGATTAAACTTAAATGGTTGAAATTGTACGTCTCGAAAATTTACCAAAATAACTTGTTGAATGAACACAGAAACTAATATAAGGAACGATTTAATAATTGACATGCTGAAAGTTTTAGCTACAATACGATGTGGAAGTTTGACGTGTTTGAAGAGCGAGGTTTTATATATAGCCTCGTTGTTTTTATCGCGATTACAAAACACAATAGTTATTTCCTCTATTTCCTACGTTCCATAGGTAAAATTGTTAAGGTCTACCTACTACCTACTAATAATTATTATGTTTTCGTTACATAAAACCTAGAGCGTCGAAAGCTTTACAAAAGTTTAATATTAGGGAACAATTTTTTGTCGTCCAACTTTTATAATTAAAAATACTTGTCGTAATTACCAAAATTTTTTTAATTTAAACAGAAGCAATTAATTTTAAAAAATTAAAAAAGAAGAGCTTATCGAAAAGTAATTCAATCATTAATAATTGCTTACCCGACAGACGAAGGCGGATAAGCTTCGTAACGATGTTGGAAAATTGAAAAGAGTCTTTCGAATCTTTATTTATGGCAAGAAACTTCATCTTGAGTATAAAAAATTCTCTGTTTATCTGTGCGACAAGTAGATATAATAATTTTAAATTTGACATACGATACATGTTCATATGTTCATGTCCAGTATTATATCGTAAGTACATTTAGGTGCCGAAATGAAAAATAGGCGTTGGGCGGATGGTTGGTCGGAAAGTAATTTTCAGGGGTTACGATGGTGTTGACGTTAAACGTTCGTGATTATGCAATTCATACAGGCTGTCAACTTCCCACCTCCATTATCTTCGCCTTAGTATAAAATATTGAAATTCTGCGAGGCCCGTTAATTTTATTAGTGAGGGGGGCACTTTAATACAGTGTTTTCGTTCTCCTCAGATCAACTTTCAAAGAGTGGTAGACACTTAACTTCTAGTACAGGAGATATAGGCAAAAAATAGCTGGTTGGTGGAACTAATTCCCACAGAGACGCGGTTTGAATTTTGTAGTTCCTTGTTGATATCTCTTTGAGACACTAAAAGTCTAGAAAAATCTAAGTGTGCGAAATGCGGTTTTTTGGTGTCGATCTTAAGAAATTTTCCAAAAACTAAAAAAAAATCGTGTGTTATATCAAATTACTGAAAATTTTATGCTGAAAAAGATTATGATATTGTTGTGTTCTAAAATTTTTATAAAAACAAAAGTCGTGTCATGTTTTGTCTTCACCTTTTGTGAAGAAGTTAAAAAATACTTTTTTTAGAATTTGTAAAATTCAGAAGCGCGCTATTGAACTGCAATAGCTTCTTATTCACCACTTGGAGGTATAATAATGATTTCCTATATCGCATGACATAGAATAAGGTCGTAGCTAAAGATTTTTTAAAACAAAGGTCAGCCAGGTTCTCTCTTCATCTTTTCTAAAGAAGTTTAAACAAATTTTTGTTTGAAATTCTAACATTAAAGAGCGCACTATTAAACTTCAAAAGCATCTTATTCTTTACTTGAAGATCCAATAAAGATTTTCTATATCATATCACATAAAGTAAGGGCGTAGTTAAAGATTTTTTTAAAACAATGTACTGCCAGGTTTCATGTTTGACTTTTATGAAGAAGTTAAAAAACACTTTTGTTCGAAATTGTAAAATTAAGAAGCGCGCTTCTGAACTTCAAAAGCTTCTTTTTCACCACTTGGAGGCAGGATAAAAATTTCGTATATTGCATTAGATAGAATAAGGACTTTTGTTCGAAATTGTAAAATTAAGAAGCGCGCTTCTGAACTTCAAAAGCTTCTTTTTCACCACTTGGAGGCAGGATAAAAATTTCGTATATTGCATTAGATAGAATAAGGACGTAGTTAAAGGTTTTTTAAAAACAAAGTAGTGCCACGTTTCATCTGCACCTTTTGCCAAGAAGTTAAAAAACGCTTTTGTTGCAAATTGTAACATTAAGGAGTGCGCTATTTAACTTCGAGAGCTTTTTATTTACCACTTGGAGGCCCTATAAAGATTTAGTTTTAAAAATTCGTTAACTACGTTCTTATTCTATGTGATGTGATATAGCAAATCTTTAACGTATCTCCAAGTCGTAAATAAAAAGCCCTTGAAGTTCAATAGCGCGCCCCTTAATTCGAACAAGTGTTTTTTAACTTTTTCATAAAAGTCAAACATGAAACCTGGCACTACTTTGTTTTTGAAAAACCTTTAACTACGCCCTCATTCTATGTGATGTGATATAGGAAATCTATATTGGACCTCCAAGTGATGAATAAGATACTTTTGAAGTTTAATAGTGCGCTTCTTAATTTTACAATTTCGAACAAAAGTGTTTTTTAACTTCTTCACAAAAGGTGCAGACGAAACTTGGCACGACTTTTGTTTTAAAAAACCTTTAAGTGCGTCCTTATTCTATCTGATGCAACATAGGAAATCTTTATCGGACCTCCAAGTTGTGAATAAGAAGTTTTTGAAGTTAAATAGCGGGCTCCCGAATGTCACAATTTCGAAAAAATGTATTTTTTAACTTCTTCACAGAAGGTTAAGCCGAAACCTGGCATGGACTTTAGTTTTAAAAAATTTTAACTACGCCTTTATTCAAGCAATGTATTAAAAGAAATCGTCTTTAAACCTCCAAGTTGGGAATAAGAACCTTCTGAAGTTTGATAGCGCAATACATTTCGTATAAAATTTAAAAAAAATTCCTTCAGGTGAAGAGAGGACACTTAACACGATTTCTGTTTTATAAATCTGTAATTAATTATATTATCCTTATGCTACTTCATGCAGTGCCGGATTACCTATTGATGGATAACTTTAGTGCCTAATTCCGTTAATAAAACTTGCTCGTCTTACTTACAGCTTATACAGTGTTATCTCGTAAACGAATATCTAAAATTTACCTACAGATATTTTGCGGATTTTGCCGTAATATACTGTTACCACGTGCGAGGAACGAGGCGCCATTGCCACGTGTAACGCCGTCCGGTCGTTGCAGACTCGCCGGTGGAACTACCGTCACTGCCGCGCCCGGATTGGCCGAGCTCGACCGGCCAATGGCAGTCGACCTACCCTGCCGAACTAAATAAAAGAAGCCACCCTGACTAGGAAGATTCATTCGACTCGTCGCGGTCATCCACTCTGTTTCCATTTATATTTTTGTTTTACGATAAGTGTATTTCTGATTCTAACAAATAAAACTAACTTTAAAAATTAAAGGTATTTAATTTTTACTCTTCGACGCCAACGGTAACAATACGTATTTATAACATCTAAACTTATTTTTCCGACAAAAAAGCGATTTTTTGCCTAATGTGTCTAAAATAATATGCATTTGTAATATAAAACTCTATTTGATTAATAAAAATACGATTTTCAACACTGCAAAAGGTTTCAGTTTTACAGTTTTTCGGCTAACATTTTGATTTTTAATTTTGATTTTGTAAAACCAATTTCATAATCTTTTTCTGCATAAAATGTTCTGTAGTTTGATACCACACACGATTTTTTTTTTAGTTTTTGGAAAATTTCTTAAGATCGACACCAAAAAACCGCATTTCGCACACTTAGATTTTTCTAGACTATTAGTATGTCAAAGAGATATCAACAAGGAACTAAAAAATTCAAACCGCGTCTCTGTGGGAATTAGTTCCACCTAAAAACCTATATCTCCTGTACTATTCTTAAATCTTAAATGTGAAGGGGGGTCGAGCGACATCTTTTTTTTAAAGCTCCCTCAATTGTCTTTATAACGATATGATAATTTTTTATTTTGGGATTATAGTATAGTTTTGATCATACATGGTATCATCATGTACAAGGTGAGCCAACTTGAACTGACTGATTTAAAATACATCTAACTTTTGTAATTTTAATATTTTTAAATCTTTTTTATAGGACAGTGTCGGTAGATTGTTTTTATCTAAGTGTGAAAACATAGTATAGTATTAGTATAAACATATAATTAACCTCCAATTGCCTTTGAAACATAATGGCTCTTTCTAATGCATTTTTATTTACGACACTCAACGTTTAATCTACAAATTTGCTATTTCTTCAGAAGTATTTTGCTTAAGCTTGCTTAGGGTTTGTGGTTTATCAGGTAAACCCGTCCTTTTAAGTAGCCTCACAAAACAATCAGGCGATGGTAAATCTGGGAAACGGGGAGGCCAAGCGAAATCCGAATTTCTCGAAATAATTCTGTCACCGAAAAGTTCTCGAAGAAGGCCCATTGTCGCTCTCGCGGTATGCGCCGTGGCTCCACCCTGTGGGAACATGACATGTACATGTCTGGGTTATTCACTACTGCCGGACGTAAAAAATTTTCTATCATGGTTCGGTATACTACCCCTGAAACGGTTTGTAAATGGCCATAATCAGATTCAAAAAAATATGGACCGATTGCTCTATTGGTCATAATTGTAAACCAAACAGTAACATCTAACAGGGTGTAACTGACGCTAATGCAACGCTCTTGTACCCCAAATTCAGTTCGCTTATTTACACATCCATTGAAATGAAAATGAGCTTCATCACTCATAATTAAGTCGTTGAAAAAGTTTACATTTTCTGTGGCTGGCTGTACGAATCTATTGACATATATCTAAGGCGCTGTTCTGAATTCTAGGGTAATATTGTTTGTACTAATTGAATTTTGTATGGAAACACCTTCAAGTCAAGCTTCAATATTCGTCTTAGCGATGTTCTGGAGATGCCCAATTCGACATTTTCTTTGCGTTGTAACAGTAGATCGTTGGGAAGCAATACAATTCTATAATTTTGACACGTTCTTGCACGAAGTAAGTTGCCATTATAAAATTCCTTAAACTTCTTTATAATTTACAAAAAATATATACAGGCTGTATCAAATTTCGTGTTAAGTACAGGGATCTCGCTTATTAGCGTAGATAGAGAGTTGGTTAAATGGACAAAAACGATCCTCGAGTTATGCCTACACTAAATCAAAAAACAAAATTTACCCTCTCTATAACGTTTCTGAAATATGGCGGAAAATAGCGAAATTTGCATTTTTAATTTTTGGCTCTAAAATCGTTATTTGTAAAAATTTTTAGAAACTGAAAAGATTTTTTCAAAGGAACTTTTTCTGCTCTTTCAGACGATGTCAACGAATTTTCGCTATCATTATTACTTTACTGTATATTGATACCAACTTTTGTTTTTCATATGGGAGCCATTTAAAAATTTTATGTCATCGGATAGAGAAAAAAATGCTGATTTCAAAAATGTATAACATGTCCATAAACTAACCACAAATAATAAATTCAAAATTAAAATAATAGAATATTTTATTTAAAACTGAATTTTAATTTATAAATAGCAATATCCGTGAAAAACAATTGAATATGTTTTATAAAAAACAATTTATATGTGCTTCATTTGTTTTCCTGCAAATGTTTATAGAAATTTACTTATAATTATTTGGGTTATTTATGGTGATTTTTTTATCAAAAATTTTATAGACATATTATACATTTTTGAAATCAGCATTTTTTTTTCTATTCGATGACATAAATTTTTTAAATGGCTCCCATATGAAAAACAAAAGTTGGTATCAATATACAGTAAAGTAATAATGATAGCAAAAATTCGTTGACATCGTCTGAAAGAGCAGAAAAAGTTCCTTTGAGAAATTTTTTTCAGTTTCTAAAAATTTTTACAAATAACGATTTTAGAGCCAAAAATTAAAAATGCAAATTTCGCTATTTTTCGTCATATTTCAGAAACGTTATGGAGGGGGTAAATTTTGTTTTTTGATTTAGTGTAGGCATAACTCGAGGATCGTTTTTGTCCATTTAACCAACTTTCTATCTACGCTATTAAGCGAGATCCCTGTACTTAACACAAAATTTGATACAGCCTGTATAAAAAAATAAGGCGTTAGAAATATTTTAAAACAGTCAGTCCAAGTTGGCCCACCTTGTACATGCACCCGACCTCTTATGCGCCTTTTTAGATTGTCTCATATGTGTTCTATGTGATTTAGTTCAAACGTCATGCATGCCAGTCCAATCTTTGGATGCCTAGTTAGAGCATGATATACTCTGAAACGATTCTGACCACATGTACCCTGCATAGATTCCAAATGGCGCAAAAAGCACAACATGATCTTCTACATCCTTTCGCAATTACCTGACAGCTGTTAAACCCCCACGTTTGATTACCACGTGCACGTGCTCGTACGATATGCCACTCCAAATAATAATCGACCATCTATTATAAATTATAACCCACAGTTTCGACTATTATACAGGGCGAAAATCGTTCATTTAAACATCTGTACACTGGTACACTCTGTCTTAAAGTGACCAGCATATTATAATTGTGCTTTTGGTAATTTTAAATAGGTGTGATTTAAGAAGTTGTCTTGGACAAGTTGTTAATGGCAAAATGCTGACAAAACAGCCCACTTTAAACAGCCCAAATTTAAATTTTTTTAAATTGTAGCGGAAACATGGGTTTAAAAAATCAAGGTGCAGACGTTTAAACAGTTTATTATGCCATTTTACAACTTAAAAACCGGAATGAAGACTGAGTTTTAAATTAAGAAAAAAATACCAAAGTAGGAAAGTTAGACAATTGTTTTTATACCAGGGAGAAAATTATAAATAAATCTTTCTTGAAAATACCATTTCTTACCGAAACACAAACATTTTATTTCAAAATTGCCACCCCTTTTACTGGGTTGCGAAAAGGGCGATTTCGAGAAATACATTTTGTCGTTCTTTTGTTATTGAAATGTAGATGAAATTTATTCTCTAACTAAATTGTAGCCACCTTCATATATTTTAAAGCTAGCACTGGAGCCGGGAAGGCAGTTGTAGCACTAACTTTGCGTCTTACTTTTTATCAGACACAAAAATGTTGATTAAAGACGCCCATAAATATTGTAAATGTTCTAATGAAGTTACTTTTTTAGCCCTATTAAATAAAATACCTTCAGATACTCTTAATTTCCCACGACATCTTGACAATTTCCCTCGAGTATGTTTTCCACTGAAATTTTAGCGCAGTTCTTTCTTATTTTCACCTGCTATTTGTTTTTTTTTAATTTTTTGAAGTAAAGATCCACGATAATATGGGAAATAACTTTTGCTGATTAATTAACTTGTTGCTTTTTATTAGCCCCTTTAATTAGGAATCTTCGCAATTTTCAAGTTTGTAAAGTGTATCGGCCTAAGGTTAATAATAATTAATGAGAGTATTGAAAACTTTCTAGTCGAACTTGGAAAATTAGGTTTTTGACCGGAGATAAAACAATTTTTAATAAACAACCATAAGGTTGAAATTTCTAATGGAACAAAAATTTTTTTGTCTTATTGAAAACGTCAAAGAGGCATCATTGGGTATGAAAAATTAATGATAAATTTTATCAATTTGGTAAATCTTTAATGATTTATGGCTTTCATAAGAAGTAGCTGGGGCAATTTTGAGAAAAAAATTTCCACTATGTGTTTACAAACTGTAATTTTTAGAGCATGCAATTTGTGTACGATAACGACGTTTTTACGGAAACATCGGACGAATTTCTATCATTATTCAACTTAAAATGTTTTTTTGCATCACTAAGATATTATGTAAGGCCGACTAGTGCCACAACCTATAAAATCGTTTTTTCAAAACGCAGCCAACAGTAGAACGTTACCATAACAAGTTTTGCGAAAAAACGAACGATTGTAGAAAACTTATTTAGAAAGCAAAGAGAAAATGATTCTTTAGTATGTGACAAAAATTGCACTCATAAAAGGGTCAAAAATTCAGATACGCCATAATAAATTAAAAAGCTACCGAGAAGACTTGAATATCGATATACTACACAGGGTGTTAATGATAAACTATTTCAAACTATTAATGAAAATAAGACACACGTAGTGAAAAATCTTTCCTAAAAGCGCTACAGCCCTTTGAAAGCTTACTATTCAACGCTCCTCTTGAAAGGGCTCTCTTTGAAAAGATTTTGCGCTACATGTTTATGAGAAATTTTTGTCTTATATTTATTAGTAGTATATTTTGCCAACATTTGGAATACTTTTTCATTAACACTCTGTATAATTGCCAAAATAAATGACAGATTGCATTTCTCACATTCCTGAGCTACCTCGGCGCGATGTTATTTTAGCAGCACGATATAAGGTAGAACATGCTTAGGAATTATTCAAAAGTGCGTTACTTTCCTTAACAGAAAATCTATAGATAATTGTTGATTGAGATAGACATTCATCAGACAAGAAGAACTTTTTAAACTGTAATAGAATTAATTCAAATTTGTTAACTTAGCACGACTCTCCAACTTTTGTAAATTCGCATCAAAAGGTACCTATGCGCTTTGAATAAATAATAATTGATGATGTTTTGAAAATATGTCGTACTCAATTAGCCTGCTTATTGGGAGCGATTTCTGTAAGAACTTCAGACTTTTATGTACACCTTATCTATATAAAGTGTTTCACTTCGAATGTGCCAAACACAAACTGGTAGTTAATAAATTTATTTTAAGTTAAAAAAGCTCATAATATGAACATACAGATTAGTCTAAACGAGTTGGATTTAATGCCTGTAGTAAAGAGTGGGCCATCTAATATTTGGAATTTAAATCGGCTATAAACAAGAACTAATGAATATTATTTCAAAATTATGAGTTTATTAGAAAGATTGGACATTTTCATTTAAGAATGCATCACATGATTCAAATGACTGCCACGGCTGGCTTGACAGTACCCCATCCGATCAACCCAATTTTTCAGTCAGTTTTCGATTGTTTGAGCTCTAATCGCATGAATGGCAACTTCTAGTTTGTGTTTCTAGGCATTAATCGTCTCTGGATGGTTAGCGTAATACTTATCCCCACAAAAAATTCAACGGGGTCAAATCTTCAGGTGTTGTGCAAAAAGTTCTGCCTTTTCGCTGTCACTTCTAGCCCATTTACCGTTTCCTCTCTTCAGTGGCGGGCTGCGTTGTTGAGGTTGTTTGATAAACTTAATGGCTTTCCATAATGAGTAGTATGTTGCTTCAGTTGTCATTAGCTGATGTATGTATCTTGCTATGGCAGCATTTGTTTCTTCGTTTATTAATATTTTGAGTTCTTTTATAGATTTGTTTAATTTAGCTTTATCTTGTGGAGATGTCTGTTGCCACTGTTTTCTTAGGGTGGGTTTTTCTTTAATTTTTTGTTTTATGTTTCTGGAGCATTTGTTTGTTTTGTCTTTTGAATTTTCGTGGGGTGTAACTTTCCAGGAAGCTTCTTGTACATATCTGTTAAATCCATCAATCGCATTTTTCAGGTCTTCTTTTGTTTTCAGTGCCACTTGCCTTCCCAGTTTGTGTTCTTGTTGTTGAATTTTGGTACGTTAGTTTTTCTTATAAGCTCTGCGCTTATAGTAGCTATTATTGGCGAATGGTAAGACGATAATTCAAGGCACGATTCGATTTTGGTACAGTCTTTTGGGATACCCTTTGTTACGCAGAAGTCAATGATATCCGGTACTTTACGTTTGTCTGATGACCAATATATTGGTTCACCTGTCGAGAGTGGTTCAAGCTTGTTTTTTATCGTAGTTAGATACAATTGTTTGCTTTTAGTGTTTGGAGTGTAGGATCTGGAGCTCCACCACGGATGTTTGGCATTGTAATCGCCTCCGGCAACGAATCTACTGCCTAATGATTTAAACTATTTTTCGTACTGATCTTGCGTACTGATCTCGTGATTTGGTGGACTGTATATACGGCTGCAATTGTTAGGGAGCCATTCCAGTCTTCCACCGTAACGCTTGTCGATTGTAGGTAGTCTTTTTCAAATTTTTCGTTTAGATGATGTTTTGTTTTTGTTTTTATTAATATTGCATCTTCCCCCATGCGCGGTTCCATAAGCGTATTGCGTGTCGTAGAAGGAATACTGAGGAGTTTTGCAGTAGTTTTTGTTTGTGAAATGTGTTTCTGATACGAGCGTAATGTCGATGTTATGGCAATCTAAAAATATTTTTAATTCTTGGCTTCTTTGTGTCAAGCCGTTGGCGTTCCATATTCCTACCTTAAGTTAACTGCACTTTAAGAATTTTTATTGTGTATAGATTTTCTGCTATTTCAATCAGCAGTTTCTTTAGGGGAGTCATGCTTTCTACCCCGCTTATGAATATGGGTGGCGCTTTTTCGTTTTTGGTTGCCGTTATCGATGTTGTGTTATCGGCGCCCGTAGTGTCTTCTTAGTTTGCCAGTTCAGCAAACGAGTTAGCTGTAGGAATCTGGTACGAATCATTCAACCAAGAATCGCCGATTCTTGTTTGCTGTTTTACTTTATTTGTTTGTTCTAGACCTAGACTATTTTTATTTCTGCTACGTTTCCTACACTGAAAGAACTGTATGTAAAATTACAAAAACATTACAACATTATATAATTAAAATTACTTTAAAATTCGGGTAAATTAATTTTTTACAATATAAATTCTAGAAAAATGCATAAGTAATGATAAATTTACTTTTGCATTGTATATTTATATATCGAACTGCGATACTACATTAAATGACTGTACAAACCTATAGTAAATTTACATATAAATCGTAATTTTTCTGCTGCATTGTATTTTTACATTTTACCGATGTAATGTTACTGCAAACTTGTAAAATAACAGTGCTTAAAATGTAATATCACAACAACTCTTGTAAATATTTGCTGACTTAAGTTTTACGCGGGATCGTGCATGCAGTGTCAGGCGTATTTCTTAGAGACGTTTATTCATTCATTGGCGTGTTACGGTTAGTGAGCGATTAAGTGGAAAAATTTGTGTGCAGTTTACTACTTCTTAATTTTTAAGTAAGTATCTATTATTTATTTTTAGGTATGTTTAGGTGTACTGTATGCGGAATATTTTTTAAATCGATTAAAAAATATAATATTCATCAAAGTTACCACAGAAACACTCCCGGTATTACTTTTAAATGTGTGAATCAGGCTTGTAAATTACAATTTAAAACTTATAACCGTTTTAAATATCACATATACAGAAATCATTCATCCATTCAATCCGTTAAAAAATATTTACCAAATATTGCACAATGTAACGCTCCTCACTGTAATTTTGAAAGTAATAATAAGTCTGTGTTTTGTAAACACATCTATGAGCATATTAAAACCGGACTGCAGTTAAAATGTCCTTTTTATAATTTCTGTAAATGTAAAACCACTTTTAGACAAGTTAATAATTTACAACAACACATATTTAGAAAGCATTATAATAATCACGGCAATACAGCAATAAGCTCAAGTACTTCCAAAACTAACAATTCTTTTAATGTTTCTACTTTTAACGAAATTGATTATGATGATAATCTTACTTTGGAGCCTGATGATAATAAACATGAAGATTTTGAGCAATTATCCTTAAAGCTGTTAAGTTCCTTATATTTAACTTTAGAATCGAAATATCTTTTAACCAATAAATCAATTCAACTTCTTGTCGAAGGCATTTATGACATCAACAAAATAAATACAGCTTTCGTTTTACAAAAATTAAATAAATATGATGTCGTTGAAAAATCAGCAATAGAGAACAATTTGTTCTACAAAACACACAATCGCGAAAATGGGCAACTAAGAAGTAAATTTTGCAGATATAAATATTATAAAGAGCATTTTAATTACATAAACCCTGTCGAGATTCGATTAGATAATAATTCCAAATTTTATTATATACCAATATTGGAAACAATTTCTAAACTCTTTAAAACAGAATCATTTTCTGACCAATACTTTTCATCCCAAACTCGATGCACATCCACATGTCCGCGAAATTTTTTTTCAGATTTACATGATGGGCTATGTTTAAAAGCTAACAAATTTTTTAATGAAAACATTGATTCAGTTAAAATAATTTTATATCAAGATGCGTTTGAAATCTGCAACCCACTTGGATCATCAAGAAAAAAGCACAAAATTGTAGGCATTTACATGACATTAGGCAATACCCTTCCTTGGCAAAGATCTAAAGTTGAACAAATTCAATTAGTGGCAATGGTTTATGAAAAGGACGTTAAAAAATTTGGATTTAATCAAGTTTTGAGTATAATTATTAATGACTTGCAAATTTTAGAACGCGATGGTGTAACTATAACTACTACATCAGGAAAAAATATAAATTTGAAAGGTTCTGTAGTTGTTGTTGTGGGTGACAATTTGGGCAGCCACCAGATTGGGGGCTTTAATGAGAATTTTAATTTGGGTGGTTACTTTTGTCGATATTGCTATGGAAATAAAATAGTTAATGCGAACGATATATTCAAAGTTGACGAAAGACGAACAAAAAAATCGTATCAGCACGATATTAATATGGCTGCTGCCACAAATGACTCTTATAAAGGAATTAAAAATGACTCTCTTCTAAATACTTTAAGTCACTATCATGTTTGCAACTACGGTCTTCCACCTTGTATTGCCCATGATATGTTTGAAGGGGTTGTACAATGGGACTTAATGCTGGCTATTAATAAGCTTGTAGTGGATAAGTTGATCTCATATGATGAATTGAACAACAAACTACAGACTATTAAATTCGAATACGAAAACAAAATTTACCTTCCGTTAATTAAAAAAAGTGACAAACTTTTCGGCACAGCTTCACAAAACATGTGGACTATAATTATTCTACCATTTGCAATAGGAGAAAAACAAACTATATCTGAGAACTCGGTTTGGAAAATGATATTAGTTTTAAGAAAAATTATACTCTTACTTCTAAGTTTTAAACTTTCTATCGACCAAATTGCTGTTATGAAAGTTTTGGTTCATGACTATATTGAAGAACGTCAAAAATTATTTCCTAGTTACTCCTTAAAACCGAAACATCATTTTATGCTGCATTACCCTTATTTAACAACGGTGTACGGTCCTTTACGCCATCTTTGGACATTAAGATTTGAGAGCAAACACCAGTATTTCAAAAATGTAGTTCGGCGTACTACAAATTACAAAAATGTTCTTTTTTCTTTATCTCAAAAACACCAACTGTTACAAGCTTTAAATTCTTCCCAGCAAACACTTTTCAGTGACAAAGTAATCGCTGATGATGCTGAAAAATTTAACGAAGTTGACTACTCTATTGAAATTCGTATTCTACTACAAAATAGTCTAAAGACAAACTGTTTTATCTGTAATACTGCAACTTTTAGGGGCATTACATATAAAAAAAATATGATAATATGCAGAAATAAAAGCTGTTTTGGAGGGTATATTTTGTGCAGAATTAAGTACATCTTTATCAATGAAGCATTTAATTGTTTGTTTTTTATGGGAACATCCCTAGAAATTGTATATAACGAAGACACTGGTTTATGTTATGAAGTAAACGATATAAATCATAACAACCTAATATTTGTTAATATAAATGAATTAATAAATCCAGAAACTATTTTACAAAACAAATTAACTGATGGTTTTGCTTATAGTTTCAAATCAACCCCTTTTGAAACATTTTAGTGTGTTTTAAATACATATTTTTATTGACGTGAATAAATTACAACATTAGATGTTAAAAATGATTTGAAAGGTAATTGTTCTATTGTTATGCAGGATTACGGAAAATTATGCAAAAGAGATCTGTCATCCAAAACTCCAAACAGGTCGAGTTCCTGTTGAAAACTCAGTTTGTGTATATAGATACTAAAATAAAATACAGCATGATGATTTTAGATGACAGAACCCCTTTTCTATACTTTAGCTAACAATCCTGTACACTTTTAGAGTATGAAATGTCATTAAAACTGCATATTAAAAATATCAATTATATACCTTTTTAAGAGTGTTAATCTATTACAATTACTAGCCACTATCACATAATAATAAGTATAAGTAATAATAATAAGTAAAACTTGTTGAGTAAAATTAGTAAATAATAGTATAGAACGTCTTTATAAAAATTGTACTTTGTAGAAATATGCATTTATTCAAAGTATGGACTTGGAATAGAAGAAACAAAGCGTTAGTTATGGTTCCGGATGAAAATATATATACAAATGTAATACTTCAAGGTTAGTAAAATTTTTATTGTTAAAATTAATAGAGTATAGTATAGTATAGTATAGTATAGAAGTAGAAGTATAGAAGTATAGAAAAAAAGCTAAGTAAATGAAAATAACCTAAAAAGTTCCAATCTTCATCTTATAAGTAACTTTATTCGTATTATTTCAACCTTTTTTAATCTTTATTTAAAAATCTATAAATACTTATAATATAAATCTAATCTTATGTTTGTATATAGCTTCCACAAAGCTACAAATTGATGGATCAGCCTTAGTTTTGGAAGCAGATGGTACGCCCGTGGATGATCACGATGAGTTAATGGTAGCCGTCAAAAGTTCCACTTTAATTTTGTTAGAAAAAAATGAAATTTGGGTGTCCAACGACGATGCGTCTTTAGCGTCTACAGCAACATTTCAATCTGGATCCATGGTATCATCATTTACATCGGCCGACACATTTAACTCTGATGCCAGTAATACCCAGAGCTTACAGCAAGATGAATCTCAGACCGAAGTATTATATTCTAATTCGCAGCAACCAGTTATTGTGGAACTTATTAACGAATTTTCGTGGCATAGTTTCCAAATACCTTGGGATAAAATTCCCCAAGACATGTTAATATCCTGCGAGGCAGGAAAACGTGATAAGCACATCATTACACATATTGTGCATGTCATAATCAATGAAATGAGACAAATCAAAGAATTAATACCTAACAAAGCTTTAAAAATAGTAGCTAATAAACTCACTAGCAGATACCCACTGATGTTTCGAGATGTTGACGATGACGGCGTAATTATGGGTGATGGTACCTGCAGTATTTTTTCAAAATTACAAGAAAGAGCAGCGTATTTACGAAGACCTCACAAAAGGCAGTGTAATAACTCGGATCCGTCAGTAGCTCCATCT
The DNA here is from genome assembly GCA_950108345.1 of Malthinus flaveolus. NCBI lineage: Eukaryota > Metazoa > Arthropoda > Insecta > Coleoptera > Cantharidae > Malthinus > Malthinus flaveolus. The sequence goes on from OX467285.1 coordinate 58,410,136, forward strand.
AAATCAAAACGAAAAAATAGTGCTATGGCCGGTTGCTCACAATGGGCTCCTCGTTATGATGTTAACGATATGCCGTCAAAAGAAATACTTAATCAGATGAATGATTTCGATGAGGAATTCTACAATCTCTTAGAAAAAACATATCCCGAACAGAGAGCTTTTTTAAACAACATTGAAAATCCTCCATCAGTTACTGATATTAAACGAGAATGGCCAGTTTTATTTAATTATAAGGCTTTATTATGGCACTTCAAGAAACTAACAGCAGTTAACTTAGACAACTTGCAAACTCAAATGGAAGAAAAGGCGAATAAGATTGTCAAGTTTGGACTTGCGAAGAAAATTCTTAAACCATCTCAGTTAGAAAAATACGACGAACTTCAATGTTCATTAATTTTCTTCTCGGCGTTTTTCAAGGAAAACGTTCACTCGTTTTGGTATAAATTTGAGGTAATAATATAATAATGTACAGTTTTCATTATTTTTACTTATACGTACATATTATTTTTAGAACATCGCTGACGCACAAAACTCAATTCAAACAAATAGCCCCTGTTTAGTGGATATTGGTATGTTAATATTTTTGCATTTTTAATTTTTATTAAAATCATTATTCTAGAAAATGAATTTCACGTCTTCATGGAAAAGGAATCTATATTAAAAACAGCATCTTTTATAGAAACGTTAAAGTATTGCTTTGGTGTATATTTTGTATTTAACTTAGAGTATCCGAAAGAGATGTGTACTGTTTTAGAAATGTTACAACGCTATTATTTAAAAATCCACCCAGATAGTGGCAGTAAAAGTAAAAAAATCAGTAGTTCAAAGAAAAAAGTTCTTGCTTTAATGAACAAATTGCGAGATATTGACATCGCACTTCCTAAATTAACAAATTCATAATTAATTCCTTGACGTAATGCAGTTTTGCCCTTAAAAATAATTTTTGTTGGTACAATTATGAATTTATGTTAAGTTTAAAAATAAGAAATTTTTTTAATTTTTTAACCTTTGTATTATGTTTAAAAATAGTAAATAATACTAGGTATTTTTTGTCCACTTTAACAACGTTTTTTTTACTTTTTAATCCCTTAACCAACTTAGTAGCCTTCTTGTGTGGATAGCCCAACAAAATAGCATCTTTAAAAATACTTACTTATAATAAATATGTAATATTGTATTATTATAATAATTCGCGTTTTTAAGTTACAACTAAGGAACTAGGTACCTACCTCTTGTAAGTGAATACTTTTGAGATGGTTTTAAAGATGCCATTGTGCTGGGTTATAACTTATTACTTATTACCCATACTATATTATGTAGATAGGTTATCTGGCAAAATGGATTAAAAAGTTTAAAAAACTATGAAAATGAACAAACTAGATATTTAAGTAGATTTAAAGTGTTTAGTATTAATTTGTAATTTATACGATTTTAATTTGCATTTTTGTGTATATTTTTTACAAAATATTACTTTTACCTTAATAAATTTAATTTGTGAATTTACATCGAGTTTTAATTTAAATTTCATTTGTAAAATTACTGCAAAGTTCTTAAAAAATTACATTGAAAACTATTCATAATTACACAAAAGTACGCGTAATTTTCATTTCCAAATTTACCTTTCTTATGTAATTTTAAAACTAAAATTTACACTTTTGATGTATGTTTGCAATCGAAATTTACGTATTTATTGTAAATTTAAAAGTTATATTTACTTAAAATATGTAATTTAGTAGCGAGTAATTTTACATGAGTTATGTTATTTTACTTAAGCTCTGAGTATTTACCGCAATAATCACTGGTCATGGGTTGCCAGTGATTATTGTTGTAAATTTACTAAAAGACTTTTATCAGTGTAGTATACTCAACCGTTCTTCATTCGGTAAATAGAATATTGACGATAATATTTTCGATGTTTAGAAAAATAATTGGTTTACTTTCTTAACTTTGTAAGAATGATACAAATTTTCTTTTAAAACAGACAAGATAGTGGTCCTGGGGATGTTCAATTCTTGGCCAAGTGTTTTTGATGATTTTGTAGGATCATTTTCAACACTCGCACTTTCTTTTCAGACTTTTCCTTGTATAAAATACCGCCATTACATCGGTGCATTTTTCTACTCTCTCACTTCTCTTACTTTCCTCACGTGCAAAAATAATAATACATGCATGAAATCCCTAGTGCAACTCGTTTAGACCAACCTGTATGCACAAAATATATTGCAAAAAACTTGGGGGGGGTGCTTTTTTGTTCGAGATTAAGGAATGCATTTATATAAATTGTTATCCGGCAAGTTCTATAAATGCGGGGGGGGGGGGAATTAAGTAAATGTATTTTACCTATTTATTAAAGTGTTTTTGCACTAATATTTTATATCATCCCCTATTATCGCAACGGGTAGAAAAGAATCGATAGTTTAAATACAAATAGAAAAATTTTGATAATAGTACCGTCAATTGCCTTAATATATTAGAATAGTTTTAAACAATAAAAGCAATTTACCCAAAGGGGCTTTAGGCTTTAGATATGTAAGCCGTGAAGGAGAATTACAAAATTATATTTTCAAGTTAGTTTTATATAACAAACGTTAGCAATATTAAGATATATGCCCTAAGGACGTAAGGAAATGCACATTTGCTGGTTCTTGAAATTTCTAGTTGAAGTCATTAAACTATTTCGAACTAATGTAAAAGGTATAATTACAAAATTGGTGCGTAAATTCAATTTAACTTTGAAGTAAATTTAAAGTAGGTACTTACCTAAGTAGCTTAGTTCGGAATACTAAAATAGGTAGTACCTAATTCGCCTTATTGTTAATTTTGTTGGGGCTACCATTTTAGTCTATTTACAAAATTTCTAATTGTAAGAAAAACTGAAAATTTTGACAAAGTCTTTAAAAACAGACTGAATATAATGTAACTGAATTGACTTTATTTTACATTGTAAGAAGACACGAAGAAGGCCGGGACGTAATTGACAGCACGATACCTGATACGCGTTTCTCTACTTTGTAAACGTTACGTAAAAAGATTTATCCCGATTAGCCTAGTTTAGTCTTATATTTTCTTACTTAAAATACTATTTGCTCCGAAAATACTATTCTTCAAGAATCGAATCCATCGACACACACAAAACTGTCATTATTCAATAGTTTTATCCATATGAGTGAGTATTATTCCGGCAGAGTGTCGGAACAAAGCTTTATTAAAAGTCTTATTAGTCGGTAAAAGCGAGTAACTATTTCGTCCGCTATTTATAGCCATTACAAAAGAAGTGATATCTTCGTTTAATTCGAAATTACATCTGTAGACTAACTTCTTTAATGCTATTACAAATTAAATAGAAGAAGATTTAATTTTAATGCGCTTTATTCCTTCATTTATTTAAATTCGTGTAAAATCTTAAGCTGCGAGTAGTGTGAAATCTGTTGCTTATAAAAGACAATCTTCTGGAAATAGTTCTGCCATTTAAAGCTTTACATTAATAACTCTGAAAAGCGAGACGCCGCAATGAGAAATGAAATCCTTTTTACTCGATTGTTCTTTAAATTCAATGGTTGGTTACAAAATGAACAAAACCACATTTCAACATTCACTTGTTATTAAAATGAAACCAACAAAAAAATTATAAAATCGTTTTGTTGTAAAATAACCTCGACGCAAGTGAACCGTAAAGTTGACATTTTGCTCTTTCGAAGATCAATTCTTTTTTTGGGGGGGAATATTCAGTGCGACTTTTAGTTTTTTTTTTCTGTTTTTTGACAAATTAAATAATTAATCAATCTTTTGATAGATTAATCTCGCACATAAGTTACTACAAGCAAAAGTTTGCTAAGTTTAATCAGCGTTAAACTTTTCTGTGCCAATAGAATTTAAAAGTCCAAAGACGTAACTTCATACAAAAACCAGCTTGGAAACTTTTCGCCTGATTATACCGTGTGTTTTTATTTAAGAGAATGCCTTCTGGCTTTAACAACTTTAAATGCGTGATTTATGAAAATTGCAGATCTTTTATACCCAAGTTAGGTTTCTCGACTCTTTTTTCACACTAACAAATGCACCACGTTTCATTTCGTGAAGTACAAGCACTTTTACTATATTATAACGCCAAACATTAGACGTGAGGTGGTGAAAAGCGCAATTAGTTAGCTCGTTTCAGTGCCGAAATAAGCCGGGAGTTCAAGTGCCAGAACTGGAAGCTTTCATTAAGAAGGAGACATAAATTAAAACGTATAAGCTGCTAAACTGATCAGGTTATGCATTACATAATTAGGTTTAATAAGAATGGCTAACGACTCGCCCGTCTGCAGTGTTGAGCTAGTGACATTTTACTCGCGTAAGATCGGTCATTTCTACCTGTCCTAAAGAATACGGTTCATTGGTACAATTCATTAAACATAATATTGAATAATGGAAAGATCTGTCAAACTTTACATATCCATCCATAATGCGAGCTTGTCAACTATTGTACATGTACATTAGTCACCGTTAATATTGATCGTATAACTTTTTGTTTGATAATCAGAATGGCACTATATTATGATGTGTACGTGGGCTCAGTAATAATATGAATATTTCTAGTAAGAAGTGTAGGTGTATGTATTGCTATAAATAACTAGGTATAATAACAATTAATTTTGAGGAGTTTATGTCGGAGCTCAGATGCGTAGGTTTGAGATATGTAATACTTGTTTTACTTCCTTTTATCCCCAAGACTAAAGTAGTTAAATCAACACAACCTAATTGGTACGCTCGGAAAATTGGGAAGCCAATTATTTTATAATAAAAAGTTCATAGCCGAGACCACGAACAACTACAACAGTGCTAAACAGGGCGTATAAGTTCAAGAGGGCAGTAAACTGACTTCTTAGTTATGGTAATTCGAACAGTTTTGTCTTTTAAATAAATATTACGAAACATCATAATTAGTGGTGCTCAGTTTACAAATTAGTAAGTGCCAAGTCGAGTTTCAAAATAATTCAGAAATCAAGAGAAATGGGCTTTTTTAATTGGCGAGTTTACTGAACGACGTCGGGAAAAGGTCTAAAAAAGTCCAAGGTATTAACGTGTCGTGCAATAATGTAACAGAATTTTAGAAAAGTGGACGGACACGTCCGAACTTCCCGGTGCGCCCTTGTATTTAGAGTCCATAAAACCTGCATTATCATAATTAAACTGTTGTAAAGAAAGTTAAACAAACTTCAACGGTTTAATTAATTAATGTAGTACCTAATTTTCGTTTAAGTTGTTTTATTGCATTCTTCCATTTATTCAGAAGTAGTACCTACTGCAGTTAGCTCTAATATAATGCGCTTTAATTTAGGATCAGGTGAACGATGTATGAAAGTAGATAGTATTAGAGAAAATTTAAAGTAATCAATGTCCAACAGTTTGTAACAAAATGTTATTTAGTTTCATCCCTACACAATACTTGTTATCACTACACGACAAAATAATACAACAGTTTGGAACTGTTTTATCGAGTCCCTCAGTGTATCCCTCTTCCCTCCATTATTGAAAGTTCAAAGCAAATTAGAATAAAAGTTAAACCTTTTTAAACTACCCCTCGTCTTGTACATCAATTTGGTGTCAAGTTATAAAATTCGTGAAAGAAATAAACGTCATTTGGTATTTTACTTAAAACGTCAATTTTCAAATTGAGCAAATATTTCAATTACAACGTGGAAGCTTACGTTATATCTGTAATAATAGTTAATTTTCTTTTTCAGAAACTAAAAATAGTAACGAATCGAGAAGAATGGTCGATATAACGAGAGATAAACCTATAAAAGTAGCTGTAAGAGTTGTAGTACCAGTACGGGATCACCCAAAAGTAAGTAATTCTTTTTTTGCGGATTACAACAAGTTTAATTTTATTTTCGTTTAACTGATGATGAGGGTTTGCTTGTAACAACAAAAATTAAGATAAAATTTTCAGCGGTCATTAATCTTACTTTCCGTTTTTGTTGTTCAACTTGATGTACAAGAAAATCGATGTTTTATTAAATATTGTCAAGGATTTGTCGGAAAAAGTTGAAGGTATATTTTTGAAAGTTAAAAATATTATGGATGATCTTTTTCAAGTGCTTTTTAATATTAAGCTTCTGAAAAAAAAATTTTTGAGACTAACAAAAAACTCGTGGGGATCGAGGACAATATAGTAAAATTCATAATATGTATAGCTTTTTGGTATGTTAGCATTATCATTTATGAAAAGCTCTCTTCTGTGTACTTTTGATTATTATTATAGTGTCCATTTAATGGGAAGACTCTCCTTGAAATGAAGTGGACAAAAATAGAAAAAGCATTTTAACCCTTACAGTACCAACTGGGGTGCAAAAGCACCCCAGGCTTAATTTTTTTACAAAAAATAGATATTTGGAATTTATTTTATGATCTTTCTTTTTTTAGCTTCTTATAATTGATTTTTAAAGTACATACCATTGCAAATTGTCTAAAATTTTAAGTAGATGAAGAGAAAAAAATATTCTTAAGCATGGGGTGCACGCACACCCCAGTTGGTAGTTAAGTGTGATGAATTTTTTAAAATTTACTTCACAAGAACACACAACACGTTGCAGCTAAACTGAACTAATATAAATAATTGATACAAAAATTTTAAATCTGTGTAATAGAGAGAATTCCCCGAAACAGTTAAAAAATCCCTTAAAATGATATTTGCAGTTTCATATTATTAGGGGATTCCCCGTAATTTTAAAAATATCATCACACTTAACTAGCAACTGGGGTGTACGTGCACCCCATGCTTGAAAATAGTTTTTTTCTCTTCATCTACTTAAAATTTTAGACAATTGCAATTGCATGTACTTTAAAAATCAATTATAGGACGCTACTAAAAGGAAAGGACATAAAATTAGTTCCAAACATCTACTTTTATACTTGTCTTATATTAGCTTGCTTTGTGGGGATGTTGGGGATCTATTTTTCCAATTTTGAACACCTTCCCGTGATCCAATCGTTCTGAAATTTTGCATGCATGTTCAATTTACGTGACAGAATTTTTCAGAAATCTATAAAAATGGAAAGACTAAAAAGTAGAAAATAAAAATATATAAAAAAACACTTTTTAAAAACTTGTCTTTTAGAAATGCACTAAAAAGTAGAAAATAAAAATTCACAACGTTTAACATCAATTTGATAAGCTCAAACTGAGTACCCTTGTCTTCTAATCATGATGATCAATTTTTATTTTCTAAAAGACAAGTTTTTAAAAAGTGTTTTTTTATATACTTTTTTTATAAAAAAAATTAAGCCTGGGGTGCGTTTGCACCCCGGTTGATACTGTAAAGGTTCATGTTTTGTTCATAATCTTGGTTTTATTAATTGCCAACTAGAGTCAAGTGCCTTTCAAAATTAAAGAATTGGTAATTGTACATTGTTTAAAGCTTTAAAATCGTTGGGGTGCGATGGCACCCCACTTGGTAGCAAACGTAAAAAAATAGGTTGGTACTGTAAGGGTTAAAAACATGCTAACAAAAAATTGCTTGATAGTGTCTCCAAAGAAGTCCGTGTCTGATTCATTGACCGTTCACTACATAATTATATTTTACCGAAGCGCTAAAACCATTGCCTAACAGCCAGGGTGGTCAAACGGCTAAGGACGTCGAATTCAGAGTTCAGTAAGATGTTGTTTCACTCTACATACGAGGATGTATTGATAAGTAGTTAGCCTAGACCAACAAAAAATATTGCGTTACCATAGCAACGAACAATAACTTATTAGAAGTGTCAGTGTAAAGTTTGACGTCAAAAAAGTAAACCAGAGTTAAGCAATAAATTAAAAGAAAAAAGATGTCCACCGAAATTGTGAAAATCGAAAAATTGGACTATCGAGCCATCATCAAGTACCTGTATTTAAAAGGGTTAAGAGGTAAGCAGATTTACAAAGATATGGTTAATACCCTTGGTGATCAATGTCCTTCGTATGCGACCGTGAAAAATTGGACTGCAAGCTTTAAAAGAGGTAAATTTTCAATTGAAGATGATGACCGATCGAAAAGTTCTTGCTTCAGTTTTTTGGGATTGCCATGGAGTAATCATGATTGATTTTTTGGATAAGGGTAGAACAATAACTGGAGATTACTATTCGACATTACTGACCACTCTACGGGAAAAAATTAAAGAGAAAAGACGCGGAAAGCTATCCAAAGGTGTTTTGTTTTTGCAGGACAACGCCCCTGCACACAAATCTCATGTTGCCATGCAAAAAATTCGTGATTTGGGGTTTGAATTACTAGAACACCCCCCTTATTCTCCAGATTTGGCTCCGTCCGACTATCATCTCTTTCCTCAACTGAAAAAAAGTTTAAAAGGTCGTAAATTTTCTTCCAACGAGTAGGTAATAAAAGCTGTGGAGGTCTAGTTTGCAGAGCAAGAAGAAGCATTTTTTTTGAAAGGTCTAGCGACGTTGCAGGTTTGCTGTAATAAATGTATCCAATTAAGAGGAGAATATGTTGAGTAATAAAATATTTTGACATTGAAATTTTGTTTGGTTCTATAGTAGGCTAAGAATTTTTCAATATAGCCTCGTACATGTTACTAAATTAATTAGAGTAACGTGAAAATAAAACTTACACTTTAAACACAATGCTGAACGAACTAAATCTACGCGAATAGATCGTGTTTAAAAAACAAGGGAGAAATTATTAACAACTTAAGAGGAAATCGTGAACGGAGAAATTTATTGCGTAAGTTTCAAGACAGACTTTTATCAGTTTAATTACGTAAAAATCAAGTTACACTAAATTAAATGTGCTAACACATTTAATGACCGTTTTGTTCAAAGCTCATTGATATAATATTGATTTAACAAAACGAAAGAGGCTGGCGAAATAATAAAATGGCTATTAGAAAGTTATCCACTGCTTGATTCTAAATCGTTTAGCCTATTAATGTGCACGCTTTTCGCTGGTAACTTAATTGTGTAATTAACTAGAATGACGTTTACAAGAACCACGATATTTTCTTCTTTTATTTGCTAATTCCTAAAACAATTAGCAAATAATTTGAGAGTTCGTCGTTTATAAAAGGCTTCTTCTCTATAATAATGGAAGGCTTTTCGTATTAAATTTTTCTTTCGTCTTTGTTAAGTCTCGACGAGCCCTTACATGTCGATGGTGGGAGGGGTATCAGATTATTTAGCATTTTGTTTGATTTTAAATAAAGCTATTTATCAGTGTCAAACACGGAACCAAAGGAAAATTGAGAAACATTATAGAAATAGAGCGCTTCTAATGCAAAAAGTGGTTTAACTATGTGCAGGATATTAGATAGGAAATTCAAAACAGCTTTTCATTGTGAATAAACGAAAATGCTTTTCAATCATGTTTTAGGTGTAAAAATTACAATAGATTTATTTTCGCAATACAATAATGTTCTATTTTGCTTCTTTTTATTATGCAAATTCGCTTTGCTATAGAAATTTCCCTTCACGTACAATTCGGTACTCCACTTTTTCTAAGTGAAGCATTTGTTGAAACAAACGATACAATTTTCTAGTGCAATTGAGCTCGTTCAAATGAACTCAATTTAGAAAGCATTAATTTGAAAACTGAATACTACTGTAGCTACAACTATAAATACCTACATCTCGTGAAATTGGAGTTTCGCGAAAGACACTCTAACTGCAAAGGCCACGAATTTTTGTTTAGGAAAACTGATATGATGATAACGTGATAACCCTCGAAATAAATTTGACAACTGAAACTTCTTCTTGTAATATTTTGCTTTGATATTTGATGAAAATACAAAATTGTTCAAGTGAAACGCGCTTCTCCGAGGCCCGTCTCAGAATTTCTCAAGAATTCCATAACCGCACATCTCTTAGTAAAAGCACATAACTTTCCAGTTAAGCACATAATAATTAACTGCTTTTCTTTGTGTGCCAGTTTGTGCTCGAGTCGGCCCTCAATTATGAAAGCTCTTGAAAAAAAGCAAAATGTCCTTGCGGTATCGTGACTAAAGAGCTAAAGAGTGTGCATTTAGAGCCACTAGAAGACAGTTTGAATTGTGTAGTCGAATCCTGTGTTGGGGAAGGCACGTTATCGTAATCGTAATCTTTTGAAAGGCGAGTCAGATAGTGGCCTACCATTAACAGGGCTCGGCTACATAATTTTTTTTGCTCGATCATCATAAGCATATTCCTTTACCTATGCTAAATCGGAAAATAAAAATTTATTTTAGGTCCTAGTTTAGATAAGTTAGCTTTATGAACCGCTCGTAATAGAGACAGTCCATTGACTCCACTTTAACGGCACCGTTTAAAAATTGCATTCTTACACTACATAAAAATGCAAAAACACACTTTGATCTCTAATTTATTTATAAAGCAAAATACGCGAAATTTTCCAAATTTTTTAATTTATACTGTAAAATGTAATTGAATTGAGTTAAATTTTTTTTTGTTTGAAATAAGAATGTTCATGTTCTTGATTAAATTTTTTCTATTTTTGTTTTTCTCATTTTCGAATAATGTAAAATCTAATTTGAAGTCGTAGGTAAAAGGTATTTCTAAAATAATCTGACAATTATAAAGTTATGTAGTAACGATTCAAAAAATTATTCCAAAAGAAGACTGTAATCATTAACTTCATTTAAGTATATGACAAGTTTGTACAAGTAACTTGAAATACAAAATGTCGAGTAATACGAAGTGTATGTAAACACGTACCTATTATAATTCTGATAGGATTAAAAATATGAGCCTAAAAACTTCCTATAAATTAAATTCAATAGATAAATTATGATACGAGTACATAATTAAATTATAATGTTTTCATTCTAATTCAGTCATAATTTGGTTCAGGTCAGGCGCTCTCCGATCTTGGCGAGCTTTCGAGTGCACATAGTTCTCGAAAAAGTCGACAAGCCTTCTCGGACTGATTATTTATTTGTATGATGAGAAATGGAGAAGTCCATCAAACAGGATAATGAATATAATAAAAAATAAATAAGGAATTTATTTGTATCAAAAATGCAAACATATTGAAAATACAAAAGGCAAATATTTAAAGAATAAATAAATTTATAGTAAAATTATTATATTCTAGTAGTAATTATTAATTGCAATAAAATACCTACAATACAATCTAAACTATAATACAAAAAATAATAATAAACTTAAGGTAAATTAAGGGCAGAATAAGAACTAGTGGGTCTGATTTTTTTCTTTTCTAAGTTACATGATACCTAATTTTACCCTTGGTAAACATTTTTGAGATAATTGGTTTAATTACAAAAATACTGTGGCAGGAATAAATTTCGAGCACTTCATAATTGACATTTCCTGCATTTCAAACCTAATGAAAAAAGTTTATTACTGCACCTATAAAAATTTTAAGTATGAAAGAAGAAGAAGAAAGTAAACAAACAAAATGAATAACTTCCAGTAAAGTCAAATTAAAACCTGTTGCATATTTTAGTTTGTTTGAACCTTTTTTTGTTATTACTTATTTCACATACAATTATTGAAAATCCATTATCTGATTAACTATCGGCTTTTGTTAAAATTGTGTGACCCAACAAGAATTCCTATTTTTCATTTCCACTACGTCATAAATGTGTTACAAAATTGTTGATGAGATTAAGGCAAATGTCCCAATATTCGGCAATTTAGTGAATTTAGTAGGTTGTAGGTTTAGTAGGTTTGTATAGGGCTGTAAATTATTCTAAAAATTAATTCGACTGAAAATGTTTTGTTTAGTTAATATAGAACGCGGTAAAAATGTTTATTAATGAACAAAATTGTAACAAGACTTAAAATTAAAGAAAATATTGAATAATCAACAGTCGCCACAGTGTTCGGTACCTCCAGACAGACGGTGCTGTAGGGAGTTCGGCAGTCACAGTCCCAGTAATCGTCATACGTCTATTAATTATGTTTATAAAATAACTCTGACGACTGCTTTATTTATAAAAGGCTCTTCTAATTTTCACAATTACTGTTGCGGTAAGATTATATTTTCTATATCTAATAGTATCTATGTATTTAACCCTCATGGTACCATACAAATTTACAACTTATACCTACCGCACGGGGTACCCGGGTACCCTGCATGTTTTATATGGAGAATGAGTAGTAATACAGCTAATTAGTTTATATTTGAGCTATATTAATTAATATTGCAACTTGCACATGTATTATTTTTTAAATTATAATTTAAAAAAATTTAAAATAACAATTTTTGTTGTCAAATTGGAGCGGTTTTGTGAAGACATGGCGTCGTCGGCATTTACAACGGAGTTTATGTGATATTACACTGCAATATTTTTACAAATAAACCCTGTGTCGGCACGTGCTTTATTTCGACAGTGCTCAGAAGATAATTGTTAGTTTCCCACGCCTTTTTACCTAATCCAAAATTTATTTATAACCAGCAAATGACTATTTGCGTCTCAAAAGTAAAGCTGTTTATTGAAGATAACATGTGCTTTCTGTGGGCATAGCGTCGTGGACATTTACAACAGGGTTTATTTTTATTTTATACTGCAACATCTTTCCAAATAATCCGTGTCCAGAATCATAGAAATAATTTTTGTTGAAAATCGCCCTATTAGCTGCCTTCAAAATCAAATCGACGTAGGGAAATTTTAAAAGATTTAGGAAAAACTCTTTGTATGCCATCCATACTAGATCGAAGTATATAGGATCTATACTAACTAAACTAGGGATTAGGGATTAAGGATTATGAACTAGGGAACTAAAGGATTTATTATACAATTTTATTTTGATAAAAATTGCATTGTTATCATTTCTTGGCGTCAAAGTAAGCATTACAAAACCACAGCCACAAATAAACGTTTAAGAACGGGATAAAACTGAACGACTGAGGGTAATTGGTTGTTGCATAATTTGGAAGAATGGTGAAAAGATGCCAAACAGGAAAACGAGGAAGAAATGAGAGAGTTGTAAAAATTTTGTCTGTGATGGGCATATCTCACCGACTTCCATTAGATCTAACGATTGTGCAAGTACAAAAGTTCATCACTAACTTTTTTTGCGATTTCTAATTAGTAATAATTATTGTTTATAATAATAATAATTATTTATAATATAAAAATGTGTAATATAAATGGATAATTCGAATACTTCTACTTTTAATTGATTGATTCCCCATGAAATACAAGCAAATAACAGCGAGGTACCCGGGTACCCCATGCGGTAGGTTTAAGGTGTAAGTTATTAAATTACCAAAATATCCCATCTCACTTAATTTTTTTGTGCCCCTCTAATATTTTCGTATAAAGAATTAAATTTTACAGGATGTCAAAGAGTCTCAATAATATTCCTTTAAAATAAAAAAAGTTATAGGCTTTTAAACTCAAAAAAGTACCCGGGTACCCCGTACGGTAGCTTTAGGGTTAAAAATTAAACAAACACGAAAACTATTATTATTGGTTGGGTGGAACATCAAGGGTGTCACCACCTATATTGGAATCCCGCCTTGAGATTTCTCAAATGTCTTGGTTCCAATTTGTAAAATAAGAATATTTTTCTTTGTTGTTTGGGAATAAAAGACATTGGATCATAATTTTCTTCTACGGATTCTTCACAGATCTTGCAATAATACCAATTTGCATTAGACGAGCTTTCTTTTTTACTTTCAATTCCTTCTGCAGTAAGTTGTCTTTTCTTTGGCATACAATGCCACAAGTATCACAACAACAGGAAGCTCGATTTATCGTCGCTTTAAGTAAAACACGTTAGCCATGTATTCAAAGAACGTTTCTCCGGTCATCCAACCATTTTCTGAACGACCAATTGCCCACGCTTTTGGCATAGAAGTTGTTAATTTTTTGGAAGTGCCGTTTTTCCTGATGCGTTTCTCATTACTAACGTTATTATACAGTTTCTGCCCTTTCCGTACCAATACATGGTACATCTTTAGGACTAAGGAAAAACGCTGTCTTATCACAACTGAAAACCCGATTTGGGTTCTCAATCTTAGTAATAAGGTTATTTTCTTCAAAATACTGACGGATTTCTTTCAAGCAGTTTTTTAAACAAGCGTCACCAACGGAAGCACGACTTGACGTTAGATTTTGAGCAACCCCTTGCAAAATTTGTGGATGCCTTTTTATAAACGCCTCGTACCAATGCCGACCAGGTCGTCTATTCGTAAAAGAGTTTGCCTTTTTAATGTTTTTTAAAAGAATTGGTACACTTTCTAGCAACTGTTCATTTGTTACTGCAAACCCATAATCTGATAAGTGAAATATCCACTTTACTAATAAATCCTCTTTGTTGCCGATTAAAATTTATCTGAGAGTGAAGTTTGAGGGACATTAAAACTTCTTGCAAGAGCAAAAATCGACGATCCCCTAACTACTAACTAACCTCAGAGCATTTTTTATATCTTATTCAGTATATTTAAATCGAGTCATTACTATGGACTGAACCGGCGTTCGTCAGTATCAGGACTCAGGACCTGGTATTCGGCATGATTTAAAACCGCGATTAAAACATTAACTTTGCTATAATTATTGATATGGCGATTACTGGTACATACAATTTTATTTATATAAGGAACCTACTGTGACGCTTAGTTTGATAGTAAAATAATAGTGAAGCAATGCAATTTTATTTCTTAAGTAACATGAAAAAATAGTCGTCCTACGTGATGAATGATGAATAATAGGACATAGAACTTTACTCGTTGAATCAGTGGTCGTCATCCACAAAATATGGCTTAAATTGAACGACAGCCGTCTAAATCTACTAAAAAGCATAATAATAATAGTATAATTGTATAGTAAAAGTAAAGTTGATACTACTTTTTTAATACTTTTTTTGTTTCTCTTAATATTAGGATTTACACCCTTCTTTGGACATTTTACGTTCATTTTATTTAAAAATACAACGAATTAAAATAATTAACTTTCATTATTTTTGTGGAGTTTAAACTTTTATTAACGACAACTTTGAATACACATAAGGCGCATCAGGTGTTAATACTTGATAAGCGTGTCACTGCTTATCAACAGTTTCAACTTGTACCTAGCGCATTTTAGTTCGATTTATTAGAATTTAATTCGCGCACGGTAATGACGCGAGTGGAGTGTTGTGAAAATCGTCGTATTAGAGGGTTTAAAACACCCTATAAACTTTCGACTATGTGTTTTAGAAAATATCGTGAAGACCGGTGAGTCCAGAGAATTTGTTTTCTTAAAGGTAATTTTAGAACTTCTTATTAGTACATACCTGGTTACTTTTGCTTCGTTGATAAGCACATATTTTCAAAAATGGCCGTGGAAAGGTTTTTGTTAATTTGAGTATCTACACAATTTATTTATATTTTCTAGAATTTTTAGAAAATGGTGGAGGTAATTGTCGCAAAATTTGATATTATGATCATTATTCAGTTTTGAAAATTGAACACGACGTTTCTATGTAGGTACATATAAACGCTTCTTGACACATGTTTTCGATTTTTTAAAATTTATTTTTATATAAGACACAATCTTCTATAATATTCTAACACTCTGTAATAAGAAAACAGAGCCGTTCCGGACTCATGGTTATACGAACTCTGTTTGTCTTAAAATCAATCAAATACTAATTCTTTAAATTTTGTGTACATAGGTACTTAATTAACACACTGTATACGTGGTTTGAGTGACTCTACTCTGGTTGATGACGAAATGGCCATCCCTAGAATACTATTGTTTAGATGAATCAAAACCATTTTTTCAAATTAATTTAAGAACAATTATTTGACTTCTCCCTTTTCGTCTACCTGTCAATTATTACTCGGTATTTTTTCATTGTATCGTAACACGATCAATTAAAAAACAAAATAATAACACGTATAATAATTTCAAATAATAATAAAAATCGGAAATGTTACGGCTACTCGGCTTAATAGTGGTCATTGGAACTATTACCTTGACCGAAACCTTGTCCTTTAAAACAAATTATTAATATTTAGTACATAAAAATTGTCATTTTGGTTGAAAATTTTGGAAAACAGGATGTTATTACATAACATAGTTTTTCTACAGAGTTCTGGGTTATTAACTGACGATTTTTATCTTCGTCAATAAATAGATATATTCGAGTCATCGAACAAACGGCGGACTAACAAATTTCCTGTAATAAACCGAAGGTTGCTCCAAATAAAATTAACTTTTAATTCCAAACGAATAGTAATGCCGTGCGGGTTTTACCTAAATAAATGAATTTTTTATTAATCTCCCAATTCGTAATTGCAATTATCAAAGGAAGAACTAAAAGGATCCTAATTAAGTATTCCTGTTGTTAATTATTAGAAATAATTTAAATTCGAAAAAATGCGAGAAATTTCCCTTCCTAAAATTCCTTAAATCAAGTTATGTTTTAATCAATTAGGAAATAATTTGTAATATTAAAAATTTCCTTTAAACCGTTTCTTTTACTACACTCTGATAGCTGACGCCGTGACAGAACAATATCCTTTAATTAGTAAAATTCATTAAGTTTCATTAGTAAGAACCAAATGCGCATTTAGCATCAAGTTAAGATATAATAGATAACACTAAAGAAAGACTTTCAAAGTAGCTGTAATTAAATCCTCGTTTAAAATTTAAATCTTCTACGTCTATTACTTCAGCACCTTACAACTCTTTTTTTTCTTTTGCAAATAGCCGTTAATTTTAATAAGACAAAATCAAACGGCAGTGTAATTGCGCAAGATTTTCTTCAAATGCAATTTCCTTATTAAATTACCTCCTAGAAGTTACATCGAAAAGTTTTCCGAGACTCGACTTTATATTATTTTGTTACTAAATAAACACATTTTTGATGATGTTCAAATAAAAGCAAAAACTTAGACAAGCCAAACAAGATAAATTTGACTTTCGTTAAATGAATTCTCGTGTGGACGAACACGTCAGTGTGAAAAGTTTATTGATCAATCCGCAAAATGGAAAACTATGTTAGTGGGTATTTTTGTTATATTTGAATTTTGTAAAAAAAGTAGTGAGTTACGAGGGCTGTAGTGTAAGTTAGCTTCGAGTTCGGTTCTTTTTTGGCTTCTTTTCAACTTGAATTTATTTAACCGTGGGAGGAAAATCTACTTTACGAGAACTCGAGAACTTGAGGTTTACAGGGTAGGTTATTAAAAAAGTCTCGACGATTAAATCGCCAGATAATAAATTGTGTAGCAATTAACGGAACCTAATAAGAATAAGTCGAGGTAATTAATGAGTTTTTTTTAAATAATTTTATACTCCTGTAAAGCTTAAAAGTGTTACCTAAATGCGTTATTAATCACAAATTAAATTTTTGATAAATTAAGAAAATGAAGCACAATTTTTCCACTTGAATTTAAGTTTAAAGGAAATTACGAAACTTGCTTCATTTATCAAAACATGACACAGCGAGTCGTTTTCTTTCATTTGCGGGAAACAGAAATTCGAGCTACGTTAGTAATTATCCTCTCAAGTTCCAAATGGGTGCTTTTGTAAACGGTTGGATTTATCGGCCCCATGGAAAATGACAAACTAGGGTCTCGAAAAATTTTTTGCCACCCGAAAATATCGAGGTCGAGGTTTTGGGCCGTAATTTTATGCCATTAATTTTCGTGATAATTCTTATCATGAGGCTTATCCAAAGAACTTTTTAAAATAGGGTTCTCGGCGAGCTTTCTTCAGTACATAGTTCACTTTTAGTTACGACACGGATTGGTTTCCGCATAAATTTTCGTTTTGAGTTTTTCACGTTTGCTGTCTCTCGGCGGATTTAAGAAAAAATGTAAATTCAGAATAATTCTCGCGTCGTCTGTATGTGCCTTTATTTAACAAAAGAACGGTTTTTATTTTGTTTTTGACCTCAATTTTGAGTACAGTTTACTTTTTATTGGTTTTAGTTATATGTACAGGTGAGCCAACTTGAACTACTTAACTGATTTCCGATGCTTTCTAGTAACAACGTACTTCTACGATATTCTTAAGTGCTGCATGTAAAGTTATTATGGCCGATAAATTTCAATAATTTATAAAATTTTACGTCATCCCAGTTTAAGAATTTTTGATTTTGGGAGATTGTTCCACGCTTTATTGGGACTCATTGGGTAGTACAAGTACTGTAGCCCTGTTATAGGAAGGTACGCTTGTCTATTTTTCCGTTCGTTTACTTTACTAGTTTGTTTGAAGATTCTTATTTCTAATACAGGGTGTTAAAAAACATGTGTTACAAATTTGAAGCGAAGATAGTATGACCCAACATATGTAGAAAAGTCTTAAAGAACATGATTCCAAAAATGGTCGGTTCCGATGATACGGAAGATTATTCCTTTTTGTAGAATTTATGGTTTCAATACGATGGTGTCCCTACTTATTTTTTTATTACCATTACAGAGCATTTACACTAAACTTTTGGACAAAGATGGGTAGGGGGGGGGGGGGGGGCGGATGTGTATCATGGCTTGCAAGATCGCCCTATTTAAACACCTTTGATCTAATTTTGGGGTTGTCGAGTGAGTTTGCGCCGAAACCGGTCATATGCGGACCCATGTGCATTACGACTTTTCTGCATAATTTGGGCCATACTATCAGACCTTCAAGTTTGTGACACACGTTTTTGACACCCTTTTGTACCATTTTGGTACCAAGTACATAGTAATTTTGTTCCTAAACATAACTATTCGTTCTAGACAGTCGTTGGTATATTATACAGCTGTTAATTTTTGGTTTCATTCCTTTCATCCCATATGAGGTAATGCAAGATTTTGCCCGGATGCCATTTAATAGATAAGTCCATGGATAAGTCAAAATTTTGTTTAATTTGTGTGATTAAAAATTTGAACAATTCGATTCATTTCTTTTATCCTAAATGCGATAAAAGTTTATTGTCGACGTTTGATTTAAAACGAAAACGTCAATTAGTATTTATCAATTCCAGTTTTGTGAATTTGTAAAGTAATTCAATATAATACTCGTCATATTATCGTCATTATCATCACTCATCCTTTTTATTGCCGAAATCATTATTATTTATTTTGTCGCTTCACTTTCGACATATTGGGTAGAAGTAGATTGGTAAACTTGGAGATTTGTTTATTCGCGTTTTGTCCTTTTTCACAGTCTTAAGGGATGTTGTTTGTGTAAGGAACAACTTGTGTGGCGCCCTGTACTACCTACACCTTCTCTCTAAGTAAATTTGCAACCTTGCATAATTCAATATTTTTTTGTTGTTTAAATAAATTCGCCACAACTCCTTACAGTTATGTGACCTCTCATTTCACTCGAGTGCTGAAAAAATAACAACTTTTCAGCCACTTTTGCAATTGAGAAAAAAATTATTGCGTGCTGTTTTTAATTAAGTAGGAATATGATTGATGCTGCAAAAACTCGAGCAGTTCCGCTACTTAAATACAGGATTTACGAACGATGCGGAATGGAAGATAAAATCTGACATATTCAACTGTTCCTAATACAGATTGAGATAGAAGTTGTCTATGAAGTTGCTGTAAATTTTACAATTTTTGGAAATGTAATTTATCTTTTAAAAATCATCTCAGTAGCTTTAAAAAGGCAATGCAGTTCGTAAACTTAAGAACTAACTACTTGTTGAATAGACGAGTAAAAATATTTCAGGTACCTACCTATAAAGTAGGATACTTATTGGATACTTAGCTTTGAAATATGGATAACAAAAAGAACTTTTGTAATAACAGTAATGCAATGTGTGATGTAAAATATTAATATATTTCATATTTGATTACACTTTTTCAACAAGAGACTCCAAAAAAGCTTCATCTACTGAAGCGTCTAAAGCTTCCTCAAATTTTGACGTAATTGTTTACCTCTGTGCGTCGGTAAATAACAAATTATTTTTATAACACAATTTTCCAAAAATATTCTTCATCTAATACCTACTGTTTTGAATGAAACAAAATAGCAATTACGTGTTCAAATCACCTAGTTGAGAGAATAAAATTAATTGCAAATTATAGAAAACTAACATTTTTGTGTCGTCCACTCAACTACATATAGGTAGCCACCGATATTCACATCTTCAATTACCTTTAATGACCATCAACTGGTGTTCGATTAGGGTTTAGGATCGTTAAAAATACATTTCGAAGCTCATTTTAAGGTCTGAATAAATGAATTATTTGCTTCTGCTCGGTAAAAGCACGATCGTATGAAATATTAAAACGTATCTTAAAAGATCTAAGTCGACAAACAAATAAAAGCCTAAAAGGGATAGGAAGCGCTAATTTATTCTTGAGCAATTGAAAATATAATGCTATACTGTAGCTTTCTTGTAATTTTTTTATTTTATTATAGCACTTAGCTAGCCTTTTATTCTGGGTGACGCTATGTAGTGGCAACTTTTTTTCTTGCACGGAGGATTTTTCAGACGTCTATTTAAGTATCTCTTGCTGTGAGATGCACTTAGAGAAGCTCTAGGTACCTCAAAACCTTTAAATGCTCAAATTTTGTATAAAACGTGCCATACCATCTACTCAGGGGTCGATTGGCTACGTAAGCCTTACAGAACTGCGACCAGCATTGATCTTTTGTTCATGCCATACCATCTAACCGAGCGTTGTTTTAAATCGGGAACAGATAAGACTGCATCAGAAGTATTATATCACTACACAACAGAACACAAAAAATACAATTTCACATCACATAACACAAAAATGGGCAGAACAATGGCACCAATCAACTGCAAAATTCTATCAAGTACCTACAAACAAACCTAAAACATCAATTCATATTCCCAGCAATAGTGTTGTGCACAGCCGCACCAAAGTCGTTTAGAAATGATTTCTGTTTTCTCTTCGAGATTAAAAGCTAGAACATTTTTCAAACGGATTCTTACTTTTAGGGATACCCAAATCCGATGGTCGTCAAAATGTCGGCCATATACGGGGTAGCTCAAAAATCTAAGAAACTTTACCTTTTTTCAGTTTTTGTTAATTTTGACCCAGAAGGACTAAATTTTCAGTAAATACAGTTTTATACTTTTTAAAAGTATACTCAATTTTCTACAATTTGAGATCAGAATGGTATATGTAGACCTAATGGTGTCCGAGATACAAGTGTACTAAAGTTTGCAAATCCGGAGGTCCGCAGAAGATCATTTAAAGATTTATTATTAGGCTTCATCATATACCTACAACATACCAAAAAGCCATAACTATCTAATTTGACACAAGGTAAATAATCCAATCTTTGTCAAAATTCTAAAACTAAACAAAATTTTCTTGTCTAATGGGCTGGGTCGAGAGGTTCTTTGAGAGATTTCTGACGTCTTGTTTGTTGCTGTGGCAAACATCTTCAGCGGTGTTTTGTCCTCTGTGGTAAAGGTTTGAGTAACCGTGCCGAAGGTTCAGGGGGATATGTTTGCCACAGCAGCCAAGGAAACGCCAAGAATCTCTTGAAAAACCTCTCGACCACATACCACATCCCATTAGCTCAGAAACCACTTACATTGAGGACGCCGGCCGTAAAAGCTTAAATTCTCAAATTGTAGAAAACATTATCTACTTTTAAATAGTATAAAACTGCATTTGCCCTTAAATTAGTCCTTCTGGGTGAAAATTGACAAAACTGGTAAAATGTAAAGAATTTCGAGGTTTCTTGGATTTTTGAGCCATCCGGTACAGGAAGACTTTCTGGCGACCATTTTGGTACCCCCGAAGGTAACGAATTTTTTAAATCTCGAAGTCAAAACAGAAATCACTATTTAATATCCCGGGCACTCCACTGCAACCAAAACACACCAAACTAAAATAAATCGACTAGGGCATACCACCCTAACGCTACTAATCAACAATATCAAATCCATAGCCCAATTAAAGACAAACCACCAGTTTAGATACATTATTCCATGAAATATACAAAAATTCATAGTATAATCTAATCATACGTACATATTATAACGTAAGTCGTTAAGCCTAAGTTGCTGAAGTGGCCTTAATAAAACAAAGCCAATTGTGAGTGCCATATTATAATTATTCCGAGTCATTAAGTAAATTTCTAATAATTCCTCAGCCCTAAATATATTTAAAACCTTTAACTTTTACGTATTATTATTCAACAGGGAAGCACTTTCCATTAATAACACGATTCAAATATTTATATCC
The DNA here is from genome assembly GCA_950108345.1 of Malthinus flaveolus. Classification (NCBI taxonomy): domain Eukaryota; kingdom Metazoa; phylum Arthropoda; class Insecta; order Coleoptera; family Cantharidae; genus Malthinus; species Malthinus flaveolus. The sequence continues at coordinate 58,432,233 of OX467285.1, forward strand.
AACATAAAAGAAATTTCTTGTTTGAAAAATTGAACAAAAAATTTATTTATTCCATGCAACAGTTCTTTTCGCTCTTACCCATCTGTTTCTCAATAATGTAACACTGAAATTATTTTGATGTTTTTTTTGCAGTATCAGTGTTATACCGTACACCGTATGGTTTTACCGTTTTGGATACACAAGGGAATTAGCGTGGGAAATCGAATAAATCGATTTATGTATGTATCAAAATTAATTTCATGATTACGTAAAAGTTTGATTTTTTCGAATCTCAATTAAAAGGCTGGTGTTAAACGGTGGTTACGTAATGGAGAAGTTGCGACTTTTGTTACCTATATTTTGTGGTATAGTGTTTCGTAGCTCCCGGTCTATTAGTCACTCCCAAAAATTGTCAAAGGTTTGTAACCTTAAAATAGGCCAAATCGAGTTACTGATAGCGAGTTAATCATATTTGAAACCATTTTGGATATATATATCTTCCAACCCTACATTAATTTACAACATTACACAACCCTATTTCGTTCCTATTAAGTTATCATTTTTTATGCGAATTACGAAGATCTCGATTACTTCCTTATTTTCACGCGGACAACTTCGATAATTGTTATTACGAGTCCGTCGTTTAATCGAATTAAATGGTAAGTTTCGATAGAGCGTTGTTTTGATAATTGCTCTTAGTTAGATTCGAAGTTATATCAGTTGCTAACGACGAGATTGGCTTAAAACAAAACTTAAAGTAATTAACATCTTCCACGAGCGGCAAAAGCGTGATTGATTATACCAAAGACATGACTACGAGAGTGAATAACAAGCACCTAATGTCTAACTAAGCAAAAAGGATTATCGATTCTTTATGAGATATCAGTGTGTCAAGTTTAATTTCTCTAAGAAAGCGAAAGACAAAGTCTCAGATTAGGTTTGATGTTTTGAAGTGAGACTTTGAAACGGAAATTGTTATACGTTTTAAGTAAGTTCAGTGACTGACTTTGATCTAAAAAGATCCTAACGGACTAAAGCTTCACGTAAGAATTTTTTAAGAAAGTTACGAATTCCTTCAGTTTAAGTATAAAACGAAATACGAGTATAATTTCTGTTGGAAGATTCGAAATGGTATAATTTCATTATGTACCGACTTACAACTTACATCGTTTTAAATAACAGAATTGAAAATTATGTTATCTAGGGGAATAATTAAGAGGAGCTGTAATCAAATGCATTGAAAAACTTAACTAATTAGCGAAGAAATTAAACCCTCAGGAAACACTAATTTAACATTCAACAGAGATTAAATTAACTATTAATTGAATAATTTATAACGATTTCGCAATAGTTGAGAAAAATTTTCTACAACCCTCGAGTTTTCAGCTTTATTTGTACCAATATACAAATGAATACCGTTGATTAATTTTTTTACCTTAAAATAAATTTGTTTTGTGGATAAAGAATACAATTTATTTAATTGTACAAACTAAAAACAAAGTATTTTATAAAAAATTGCGGGTTTTCGAATAATACAGGTCAGGGATTATTTAAATATACGCAAAAGTGGATTAAACTGGAGCTTTTCGTATTACTATTGTATAGTCTATATTACATGGAGCATAATTTAAGTATTTAAGTGCATCGAGTAATTATTTAAGTAGATAATCAAAACCCTTACAGGAGAACTGCTGCAGTAGTAATAACTTTTCTCGAGCTCAACGAGAAAAATGTATTTTTAAATTAACTAGAAGCTTAAACGATACAAATGTTAAAGTGTTTTTTTTAGAAGAATTAAATTATTACGTAGGTGTGGTTACCCGTGCAATTTGACAATTTTACATAACTTTAGTGGGCAGTATAAAATGTTCGTTTCAAATACGAGAATCTCCAATTTCCACTACATTATCATAAGTAGTCGGTTGTTGAAATTCGATATAATGGTGAGATAAGAATATAAAAAACGATGGTAAAGAAAATAGAAGGCAATCAATGGTGAAATCGATACTAACATATATGGAAGTTTAGGCGTTGTGAGATGAGAAGGAAAGGACAATAAGTAACTACAGTAGAAATTGGAAATATACTGTCGCTCAGTAACTGAAACCATCTGATATATTTCAAAAGAAACATTCAGATAGATAGAGGGTTACGTTTAGGATTATTTATAGCGCCGCTGAACGTCAGCGTTGAAACAGTACGAATTATCTTTCGTGACGTTTCCAGTGTTTAACAGGAGTGCAGAGAATACGTTGTAAATGTTATTCTAACAGGAATACGCGTACGCCTGTCACTAGAATTATTAGAAGTATAAAATGATGTATAGAGTAAGAATAAACGAATTGTGCCATTAAAATCGTTTTGTTTACATGTTTACTCGCGTGTTCAATAAACGTTTGACTCTGAATACAGCTTGAGACGCGGACACGTTAAGGGTAAATAGGGAGAAATCATAAACGATGATAGCTCCATAATTAAAAAGTTTATGGTAGTTGTATGATATCCTCTAATGTTGGAATGGCAGTCACTAGGGAAAATATATCAAACAGGAAAATCATAAAGATCATGAAATAGTAGGTACCTAATACTTAAGTACAGGGTGGGTAGAATTCGATGGTTCTTATGGAGAAATCGATAACTAGAAGAGATATGGAAAAATGGATGGCGCATCCTCGTTCTCTTGTTTTGAGAGGAACCGGAATTCGCGATCTTCTTTTGTTTTAGAGCTATAAGCCAAAGTTCAATTTTTCAGTGTTTTGCTAAATGTCTATATCTCGGTTACTGAAAAGTTTAAAAAAAAATAGTAGATCGTATCATTGAAAAGAGGATGTAAAACGCTATTCGAATATTATGTCACATCCTACTACTTATTTAAAAAAACAACACTTTGTGTTATAACCCGAAAACTAACGAAGACATTAAAAATCCTTTCGGCTCATTGTTTTGTATTACTTACTTAAAAAAGGGCCTGATGAACGTGCTAATATTTTTCTCTGTAACTTCACAACAACGGAGATACCGACATTTAGCGAAAAATCCAATCGATCTATAGATTGGAAACAAAAGAATATCGCGAATTCCGGTTTGCGCCATTGAGTTCTCCATAAGAACCATCGAAATCTGAGCACCCTGTACTTAGAAGAATTAAGAACGTCAGATTTGCTTTTTATTCTTCTAACAATTGAAATAGCCATTTGCACTAATTTTGTCAGTTTGGTTGCTGACAGCTGTTTCGATACTCTGTATCATCTTCGGAGCGGGTTTTTATTTGACTGCGTAAGGGTTAGGTCCGGTATTTATATGTTCGAAGTAATGGTATTTTTCCTTATCTCGTGCTCCTTTAGGGCTTTTATTATAGGAGAATTGTTGAGATGTTGAGGTCGATCCGATCGTCTCATAATGTGTAGTTGCTACTGCTGTGCTTCATTATTTCTATTGTTTCTAGGTAATTTAGTTTAATTCCTTTAGTGGATATGTGTAGGATCTCGGGTTTGTGTGCAAACGTGTGGTTGTGGCTTAAGATGTGTTCGGCATAGTTGGAGTCCGTTTTTTTGTGTCTATAGCTCTTAGAGCGTTCTTTGAACCTTTGTTCAAAGGTTCTGCCGGTTTGTCCTATCTATACTGCATTGCAGTCGGGACGGGAGAGTTTGTAGACTCCTGATTTTTTCTTAGGGTCTATTTTGGGTTTGGTGTTAGTTATAATGGAGCTGAGGTTGTTGTCGGTTTTGAATGCTACTTTTTTGTTGCCGTTTTTGGTGATGATTTTGTTGAGTTTTTTGGATGACAGTCGGATGTAAGTGAAAGCAGTGTATTTTTTAATGTCATTGGGTTTATGTTGTGCGTAAACCATTGCCATAGTCTTTTTCTGGAGCTTTTTCTTGAGAATGTTGGTAATTATGTTGGGACTAAATGCATTATTTTTAGCGATATTATGTATAATATGCGGTTTAGCTCTTTTTTGTAGTTTTTGTCCGTCATGGGGACTGAAAGTAGTCAATGAATCATAGAGCGGTAGGCTGCTAGTTTATATGAGATAGGGTGTGTAGAGGTGTTGTGTATCGGCGTGTCATAGTGAGTCGGTTTGTGGAAAATAGCAAAAGTGTCTTTATTGAGATCTCTGGATATGGAGAAGTGTAGAAAGTTTAGGGTTTTGTTGTCTTCTTTTTCCATAGTGAAAGTGATGTTTTTGTGGAGTGTGTTGAGGTATTGAAGGAAAGTATCTAGTTGTCTGTTGGTGTCGTTCTAGCAGACTATTATGTCATTGACACATCTGTACCAGTTGCTAAAGTAAGACGAATGTTTGGAGTTGTGTATTTGTTTTTCTAAGTGTTTCATAAAGATTTCGGTCAGGAGAAGGGACAGCAGTGAGTCCTTCTTTCTGTAGGTAGAATTTTGTATCGAAGGTGAAGTGGTTTTGTTTAAGGCATGTTGTAGTTAGTTCTAGGGTTTCTTTGATAACTCCTGGTAGAGCTTTATTGTGTTTTAGTAGAGTTTCAATTAGAATTGGTAGTTCGTCGGTAGGAACGCTTAGAAACAGGTTTTTTACGTCAAAGGCGGCTATTGTTGTGGAGTTTGAGGTTTTTATTTTGTTTATTAACTCCAGAGAGTTTTATACTGTGTATTTAGAGTTCGATTTGCATTTTGTAGGTTTATAATAGAGTCCCGTGACACAGACAGCTGAAAAGTAGTAATTTTAGGGACAGACTACACAGATTCTACTAATTTGATGGTACATTATTGACTTATCTGATTTACTTTCTATAACTAGGAGGTATTCTATCAAGAACTATGGTGAGTTTGGAACTCACTTAAATTTTTAGAAATTTACTTACAACAACAGTGTGCTCTGCGAAGGGTACCTACCTACGGCGTTTTAGCTAAAGTGATAATGATAGATAGTTGAAATGGCAAGCAGTTCAGGTGTATTTAAGGATAATGCTTTTAATTTGCTACTCCAGCCTCTTCAACTCTTAGTAGATCTCATTTCAACCATTACGGGTTGTTTATGACTTGTTACAGTTCTTTGCTTGTTTCCGGGAAATATTGGAGTTGATTTGTGTTCATTTTAAGCTGCAGCTTTGAAGTTTACAACTGTTCAGAGGCTCACTAATTTAATACCGATTTACTTAACAATAACTTAAGCAATTAACTTATTTGAGTGAAGTTAGTTCCACTTTTTATAACCTATCCTTTTCTCTACCTTATTCAGTGAGCTCCTGGTTAAATACCGCCAATATGCTAAACTCGCACATCTATGATATTCTCGTTGAAATAACTATCCACTAGCTTATAGCGTTTACGGAATCCGAAACCTAGACAATCCACATGAGAGTACTCTAGTGAACAATAAACTTCCGTCTAATCGAATATGAAAATTTGACGTTTCAAATAGGCGTTAAGTTCTAGCGCAACACTAGTACCTACTAATAGTGTTTTAGTTTTTTGCTAATCTCAATTTAGTTCGTATTTAGAGGATATTTTTTTACAAATTAAGTTCAAAGTTCATTAATCTTCATTATGCATTAATCCACATACTCCCTATCAATTTTGGGATAATTCCAGCGGACGAGTTTTAATAAAGACGAGACAGCGCTATCCTAGGGATTCTTTAAATGAGTAAAAACGTGCTGCAAAATTTTGACTTCAAAATCGTAAATAATATGCACGTATCCTGATATTAATCTAATTAAACAGTTGTTTCTGACTTAACATGCCCAGAATTGGTGTGAAAAACATTTCTCGTACTATGCCTGTATTTTAATAGTTTGGATTACGACTGAACGATTCACAGGAAGCATAAAGTGGTTTTTGTACCCACATAAACTTCTTCTCATTCATTTTTTGAATTTGTTTTAAATAATTAATAGTTTTAGGAAAACGTGAATAGCAACCTTCTACTATTCATTAAGATTCATTACTACTTCATTCTTAGGTACTTATTACTATTCGCTTGGCCGCTTATATTTTACACACCGCTAAGCTTTCCGGATATTTAGTAATGGCTGTTTCTGAATAAGTTCCGATTTTAGAGAAGCAGCTGAAAATCAGAAGTTCCAATAAATGTAATCAGCTGAGGGCTTTTAGAAAAGAAAAGATTTTAAAGCTTCGTTCTCCAACAAAGGTAGTAAGGCCCGAGAAAAATTTCCCTGTTTTTTGTTTATTATTATTAATTATTAATAAGTTATTCAATTAAACGAGTTTCGCGTAACTCCTTTGTAACTGTAGGTACACAAATTTAATGCTCAATTTTCAAAACTGATATTTGAAATTAAATACGTAGTCCTGGACGTCAAATTACGCAAGGCACTTACCACTTCGTTAAATTAAGACCTAAGTTAGTTAAAGTTAAATTTTGAAAACTTCGAAGGTATCTATGTAATCTTTTGAATAATCGCGTTATGCCTCGTAACTTGGTCGCAAAACCTAAAGTTTGATGAATCCTCTTCGAGAGCATTGATGTAGTTTCTATGTATAAGATAAAATCGCCCTTCAAAAATATTCACTAGCATAAGTACCTACTAATTTATAAAATTTTGTAAAACTCTTTACTAAATAAGCCATGTGCTCAAAAACCGCATCTTTGCGTCGGTGGATAACGTAATCAAAAATTTGTTACAAATTACAAAAGCGTTGATTGCTCTTTAAAAATTTGTTCAGAATCGTTAAACATCAATCACTTTAAAAGCTGAGAGAGTTTGCGAATGGGCTGTTGAGTATAGTATAGAGTATAGTATAGCAACCGGATTGAACTACGTGCGAGTGCAGTTGTGTTCAACTACGATAATAGGAATTGTTAATCTAAAATTAAAAATTAAAAGTTCAACAAATTCAGGTATAAATAAATTTATATTATCTATAAACCACGTCAAATATATTATTTGAAGCATTCAAAAGTTTATCTACTAATGTCTAAATGCGATATTTACAATTATCTGGCTACTTAATTTAGAATTATTAAAATGCCACCACCGTCTCTTGAGGATGACGTATTACAGAACGATTCAATGGGTCAAACTAGCAACGAGGCAAATACGACCCTTAAACAAACTCCGCCACTAAACTGGCAAACAGTACAGAATAAAAAACGACTAAGAAACAGCCCTGAGGAAACTAACAAAGCCAAACGTCAATCAATAATCCATGACTATTGGCTAAAAATACAAGACCCGATAACCACTAAAAACTCGTTTGCCGGGTTAGAAAACGAAGAAACCAAAAATAATGAAACTCAAGATAAAGAAATTAAAGCACCACCAATATTTGTAAGCTGGGTTGAAAATATCACACCACTTAAAGCACTTTTAGACAACATCGCAGCAAATCAATATACCTTAAAAGTCCTACAAAACAATCAAGTAAAAATTTCTCTTGATAAATCTGAAAAATACTTAACTGTAATGGAAGCTTTAAAACTCAAAAAAACAGAGTGCTATACTTACCAAAGAAAAGAAGAAAAAAGTTTCAAAATTTTTCTACGAGGCCTACACCAAACAACAGATACGAAAGACATCGTCACTGACATAGAAACCCAAGGACACAAAGTAATAAAAGTCACAAATATACTACAAAAGGGAACCAAAATAAAGTTACCCCTATTCCAAGTAGAGTTGCAACAAAATGAAAACAACAAAGACATATATAAAATCAACAGACTACTCCATACAGTAGTAAATTTCGAACAACCTTATAAAAAAAGAGACATACCTCAATGCAGTAGATGCCAAGCATTCGGGCATACAAAAAATTACTGTTTTAGAAGTCCTAACTGCGTCAAATGTGCAGGTAATCACTCTACAGACAAATGCTCATGGACACAAAAGACTAACCAAAACGTAAAATGTGTAAACTGCGAGGGCAACCATCCAGCAAGCTACAAGGGATGCCTAGTACGTAAACAACTACAGCAAAAGCTATACCCAAAATTAAGAGAAAAAACTAACGAACCAATCAAACGGCAAAACGTTCATAATCTCACACAACCGAATATTGCCTATGCCCAAGTAGCTAGCAACAGTACTCAACAACCACAGCCAATCAACGCTCAACAATACATTCAACTACCGGAACAACAACCCCACAACATGCAACCACAAAACACCAATAAACTAGAGGAAATGATGTACCAGCTAATGGGAAAGATAGATACAATGCTTAATATACTCACAGCCCTCATTTCCAAACTCAAATAATGTCAAACAAACTAAAGATAGGAATCTGGAACTCCAACGGCTTGGCCCAACGAAGCCAAGAACTTAAATTATTTCTGACGCACCATAATATCGACGTAATGCTCGTATCGGAAACACACTTTACAAAAAAGAACTACTTACGAATACCGAGATACTCAGTGTATGAAACACAACACCCAGACGGAACTGCACATGGTGGTACAGCAGTGATCATAAGAACATCGATAAAGCATTACGAAGATAAACAATATCACAAAGATTATCTCCAATCAACCAGCGTCGTCGTCGAAGACTGGTATGGACCACTAACACTAGCAGCAATATACAGCCCACCAAAACACGCAATCAAAGAAGAACAATATACGTCATACTTCGAAACCCTCGGAAAACGATTTATAGCAGGCGGTGACTTCAATGCAAAGCATCCATGGTGGGGCTCTAGATCTAACACAGCAAACCCTAAGGGAAGACAGCTCTACCTGACAATGATAAAAAAACAACTGCATCCACTATCAACAGGGGAACCAACCTACTGGCCAACAGATCGCCGTAAAAAACCTGACGTCATTGATTTCTGTGTAACAAAAGGTATTATCGAAGGATTTACAAAAATTGAGTCGTGTTATGATCTGTCATCAGATCATTCCCCTATTATCGTCACATTATCATCACAATTACTTCACAAAGTAAATGCACCATCACTCCACAATAAAAGAACTAATTGGGAATCGTTTAGAACTATTGTCAGCAAACAAATAAATAACAACATTTCACTTAAAACAAACAACGAGCTCGAAACTGCAATCGATCATCTGAATTATTGCATTCAACGGTCTTGCTGGGAAACCACTCCTAACGTCGAAAGAAAGCAAAAACAAATTAGCTGCTCAAAAAATGTAGAAATAAAAATCAAAGAAAAAAGGAAATTGAGAAAACAATGGCAACAATCACGAGACCCGCAAGATAAAATTAAACTAAACAAGGCTGTAAAAGAATTAAAAGAGCTGATTAAAGAAGAAAAAAACAGAACTCTAAACGAATATCTCAAAAATCTTTCTTCGACCGAATCGTCAGATTACTCTCTGTGGAAAGCTACAAAAACAATAATCCAACAACCTCGAAAACATGCCCCACCAATTAGGACAACTGACAACAAGTGGGCTAGAAGTAATTCAGAAAAAGCGACCGTTTTCGTAAACCATCTAAAAGAAGTGTTCGAACCTTTCCCCAGACAGATCTCAGAAACAGATGAAGAATTCATTCATAAATTTCTGGAAGCTCCTTATCAACTCGACTTGCCCATTAAAAAGTTTAAATTAAGTGAAGTACGAAACACTATAAAGACCAACATAAATCCAAAGAAGGCACCAGGATACGACCTCATAACCGGCAGAATATTAAAAGAATTACCAGAAACAGCGATAAGGTTCATAACATTATTATTTAACGCTGCTATAAGATTAAGTTACTTCCCTATACAATGGAAAGTCGCACAAATGATTCTTATTCAAAAGCCTGGGAAAGATCCTGAAAACGCATCATCCTTTAGACCTATAAGTCTTTTGCCGATACTTTCTAAACTATTTGAAAAAATGATTTTAAAAAGAATAAAGCCGTACTTACACGAACAAAAATTAATACCTAACTTTCAATTTGGATTTCGTGAGAGTCACTCCACAGTGGAACAAGTCCATAGAATAGTACGAAAAATTAATAACGCCCTAAATGAAAAAAAATGCGTTAGTGCTGTGTTTTTGGACGTTAGTCAAGCCTTCGACAAAGTATGGTATCCGGGCCTTCTATTTAAAATCAAGACTCATCTGCCTCATCATATCTGCGAATTACTGAAGTCCTATCTCGACCAAAGACACTTCTTATTAAAATATGAAGATATCTACACCGATCTACATAGCATTAACTCAGGAGTACCTCAAGGTAGTGTGCTCGGACCCCTACTGTATCTATTATTTACATCAGACCTGCCTGCAGATAATAATGTAACAACAGCCACATTCGCGGACGACACCGCAATCGTAGCTTGTCACTCTCAGCCAAGAACAGTTGCCAAATATCTACAAGAGCACTTAGATAAAATACAAAGATGGTCAAAAACATGGAGAATTGGAATGAACGAACAAAAATCAGTTCAAGTTACATTTGGTATAAAAAGTAATAATTGTCCTCCTGTTTCGTTAAATGATCAACAAGTTCCGCAGGCAGAGTCTACGAAATACCTAGGGATCCACCTAGACAGCAAATTAAACTGGAGCACTCACATCTGGAAGAAAAGAAAACAGCTAGGTACAAAATTAAACAACTTATACTGGCTACTAGGACGAAATTCAAAACTCTCCATAGAAAATAAAATTTTAGTGTACAAAAGTGTTTTAAAACCAGTGTGGTGCTACGGCATTCAGCTGTGGGGCACTGCTGCCAAATCAAATATTGAAATTCTCGAACGATTTCAGTCAAAAGTGTTGCGGATGATAGTAGATGCGCCTTGGTTCGTAACTAATCAAATAATAAGACAAGACCTAAAAATCGAAACAGTGAAAGAACAAATCCAAAAGTGCAGTGAAAACTATTTTAACAGACTGAGCGTCCATCCTAACGCCTTGGCGAGGGACTTGACTCGTGAAGATAGAGACATGTGTAGACTAAAGCGTTATAAACCAATAGACTTAAAGACGCGATTCAAATAAACATTAAAATAATTACAGGGTAGTGACATTTAATTTACCTCCATTTTGACAAACTTATAGGATATTATGTCATTGGACAAAATCTTAAATTATTCATTTGTTCTTGGTTGATGTGTACATAATTATTTGTTTAATTTGTATGCTTATACGTACTTGTGTATAGAAAATTTGTTTATTGTTTATGTACAGATTGCAAATAAACTTGGAGATAAAAAAAAAAAAAAAAAAAAAAAAAGGTATAGCAACATTTAAATTTTATTACAAACGATTTAAGAACGAGCCCATTCTAATTTATTCTTAATTACTATTTTTGATTGAAATAAATACCCTTAATATTCACAGAGGTATTGTAAGCATTTATATATTCCAAAACAAAGGTCGAGTGTTTAGGCTTTCACGGCCGGCGTCGTTAGTTGTATTGCAGGAGAGTCACTCCTGAACCACCGGTACGCGTACTTCGACCGCTACCGCATAGGATTAAGAGCAATGGTCACGTTCTTCAAAGTTTCTCCTGCGGGGCAACGGGTTGGGACGAGGTAAAAACTTTGCAAAAGGTGGGCTGGCCAAAGGCTCGACAGGACGACGTCAAAGTGCACTTACGTTTATAGTAAAACGCTAGTGTACAGACAAGACGAAAATATTTAAATAAATCGACTAAAATGGTTCTTTTAAAAAAAGTGATTTATTAGCCTTCTAAGGGTCCCATTGGTGTAATACCTGCATTTCGACACCCTTGTCACACGTCACTCAAGTACACGTGGACTAAAGAGCAAAAATATTGGTATTCCGTAATTATTCAAAAATATAGAATTTTAAAAATACTGGATTTTAATTGTTGGTCTTTAATTTGGTAATATTATATTACTTAATATATTATTATGTATTTATGATCACATATAAAGACAAAAATATAATAAATATAGTAGGTATACTATGTATAATGTATACGTACACCATATTATTGATATTAATTTATAAATTGATATAATTTTATTAATTATTGGTCATACGAGACCTACAATTTTATATACAGGGTGATTTATAATTAGGTGTAAACAATTTTTAGATCTATTCTGCATAATATTTGGAAATATTCTCTTAGTTATTAGGAAATTGGTCGCAAATATGACTGACTTTCGAGAGCTAATATTTTTGTATGTATTAACTATATTTAAATTTCACAAACAGGCGTTAGTCATTTATAATCTACTCATTACACACAAAAAATTTCAAAACTCTAACTTTAATGTTAGTCTCTAAATTAACTTTCTTTGTACGCTCTACATTTACTATACTCATGCGTAAGGACATGTTCCTAAAAATACCAAGAACGAATTGACAAATCGAAATAGTGTTTACAGATTTGAAAACAGGATCAAAAATTGCAAGTTTTTAAAGAATTAAAAAAGATTAACTAAAAAAAAGTTACAGCCTATAAATTATTAATTAATATGAATTAATTACAAATTGATATAATTTTATTAATTGTTGATCATACGAGACCTACAATTTTATATACAGGGTGATTTATAATAAATTAAGTGTAGGCAATTTTTAGATCTATCCTGCATAATATTTGGAAATATTCTCTTAGTTATTAGGAAATTGGTCGCAAATATGACTGACTTTCGAGAGCTAATATTGTTGTATGTGTAAACTATATTTAAATTTCACAAACAGGCGTTAGTCATTTATAATTTACTCATTACTAACAAAAAATTTCAAAACTATAACTTTAATATTAGTCTCTAAATTAACTTTCTTCGTGAGTTCTACATTTACTCTCTACTCATGCGTAAGGACATGTTCCTAAAAATACCAAGAACAAATTGACTAATCTGACTGACTGACTGATTTGAAAGGATAAAAAATTGCAAGTTTTTAAAGAATTAAAAAAGATTAACTAAAAAAAAGTTGCAGCTTATACAGGGTGAGTCTAAAATGGCGGATAAGCTCTTTAGTACGTTATAGAAGGCTGCTATTTGAACTAAAGAAAAATCATAAAAAAAATCTAGCTGCTATATTTTTGTAGTTATTAAAGAAGAAGTAAATTGAGATTTGGCAACATGGTACGGATGTTAATAATCGATGACAGATAAAAACATAAGTGACATAAGTCATCATAAGGGTAGTTTCAAAACATCGTTGCCACATACTTTTTTTAACAACTTGATACAGAAATTTCGATATTCAAAATTATTTTAGAGGATAATAAGATGTTATAGGAGCATTTGTTTTTGCCTAATAATTAAAAATCACGTGAATTACTAGAGGAAATGATGAAAAGTTTTAAAATTTGTCAGAATTCGGAGTTGAGTTCTCAACTTAACTTCTTCATTTCTCAACAAATTAGCGGCTAGAAATTTTTTTAGCATTTTTTCTTTACTTCAATTATTATCTCCTACAACGTATTGGAGAGCTTATCCGCCATTTTAGACTCACCCTGTATAATAAAATGAGAGTTTTTGGTTTTATCAGTTTTAGCGATAACGCGTAAATTTAGTTGATGTGTTTTTCTGATTATCTGTCGGTACCGAATTGACCAACTTTGCTAAATTTAAACCAACGATCTAGCTCTTCAGATAAGTGAGATCCCCTTCATGTTACGCAATAAATTTCAATCCTCTTGTATATTATACAGTGGATTGACTTCACAATATAGGTATATATTTAATCAAAAATTTTTAAATCTTGTATAAATATTTTGAAATAACGCCCTGCTTGGTAACAATAATTAAAAATTTATTAACAATAAAAATCTTTATTTATTTATTAAATTGTAGATAAGTATTTCCGATTTTATAATTTTTTTGCAATTTTCTGATCAAAATCAAAAGTTTATAATTTAGCAATTCTCACTCGAGAAAAATTTGCTCGCCAAGAAATATAATATTTTACTTGTGCGCCCCAGGCATCTTGCTCTAACCGATGGGGTCGCCCAGCTTAGCGAGAATACAAAAGCAGGTATAAGATGAAATAGTTCCGCTAGATTCCTTATAGTGGGCGACACATATTTACTACAAAATCTGCAGTTTTACGTGATTTTACTGTTTCGTAGAAAGCTAATTATTTCTAAAATTAAATAAATTGTGGTATAAAATTTTTATTGATGTATAGTTAAGGAACAACTTTACTAAGGCCTGTTGTCACTTTTTTGCAATTTGCTCTAGATTATTAGGAAATTGGTCGCAAATATGGCCGATTTTCGGGGGCTAATATTTTTGTACGTATTACCTCTATTTAAATTTCACAAACAGGCCTTAGTCATTTATAATCTACTCATTACACACAAAAAATTTCAAAACTCTAACTTTAATATTAATCTCACAATTAGCTTTCTTCGTAACCTCTTCATTTACACTACTCATGCGTAGGGACATGGCTCTTAACCTTTGAAGATGCCCACCACAGAAGTGGGCAAAACGTCGACCAATTAGTCCTGAAACCCTTAATACAAAACAAAGTTCTCTGAAAGTAAAAAAATCATATTTTTGAAATTTGGCACAAAAAGGAAAGAAAAGAGCAAATGCAAAAATCCACACCCTGCGTATATTTTTTATTGTGTCTTTCAAGACCGATATTTCTATTCCCTCAATAGTTTGTCCTGTAGTATCTTAGTCTCTCATTGTCTAAAGTACAAACAACTTTGTATCTATTTCGCGTTAGTTCCACTCAAACAAAGACGATAGTATGTATCGGAGTTTCCTCGTCGATGGACCCAAATGATCGACTTGCAAAGAGGTTTGCGCCCGGCTACGTTCTGTTCCCAATAAATAGTAGCAATATTTTGTCAAACTTTCGTAATTTTCAACTTTCGATGTACTAAAGCTCGATTTTCTTTATAATCGTGAACGAATTAATGAAATTCGCTCTTTGTTTATGCGAAGACGTAGACTTAAAAGGAGATCAATTAATTTTTTTATTGTTTATTTGATATGCAATTTTGTGTGATTGAAATTGGCTGTCTAACAAGAGAATCTCGCTGGTCGGGAGAGCTAGATCATATTTTATGTTTAAATTTGGCAAAGTTGCTAAATTAGTGCTGACCCCGTGTTGGTAAATAATCTAAAAATTTTCGGTCTACAAGCTTTTTTCACTTCTCCAAATAGTATAGAAAATTGCTGAAATTCAATTACTGCTGCACTAATAATATTTTATTTTCAGCTTTCTCGCAACTTGTTATAATTTTTAAATTAAGTAGTTTAATTAGTTGGTTGTTTAATAAAAGTTTTTGCGATACAAATGGTAAACTAGGCAACTAGAGGATAAAGTTAATTCAAATATCACGAAGAAAAGTCAACTTTTCTACAAACTCTTTTCGAGTCTAGTACAATCTATTACCTCGCAGTTGATTGACAGTACACAAAACTATAAATCTACCAAAGAAGGATCTAAATTCCGAAAGAAATAAATAAAGTACAATAAATTAAGTCTAAATTTATTTATTCGACTTTACTAAATTAATTATAGATATCCTCTTGTTTACCTTCTATTTACTTTAATTAAAAAAGTCCGAAAGAAAGTTAGTAAAGAAAATTCGAACAAGGAATTTTTAATTGTTCAATAATAATTTATTAAAATCGTGTTCGGCTATTTCCGCTTCATTATAGTCATTCTCGTAAAATAATTAAAATTGTGTTATCAACACTTGCATCTTTTAAGTTTAAACAAAAACAGTTTAATGTACTAATGCGGTTTGAAATTATAAAATAATCAACAAACTTCTAAACTCGATTGTTTTATTTGTTACAGTTTAATTTTGTTGGAAAACTACTTGGGCCAAAAGGAAATTCACTCAAAAGGCTGCAAGAAGATACAATGTGTAAAATGGCTGTTTTAGGAAGAGGATCAATGAAAGATAGACATAAGGTAAAAAAAGTTCAATTTAGTCGGAGAATAAATCTAAACTTAATCAATATTGGGTTCAGTGCTTTTAAAACTTTTGCTAAGACGAGAGCAAAAGCTTTGGGACCCCATAGAAACCCGCCGTTTTTATTGTTTGAGAAGCACTAATTATAGACGACCAAATTGAAAAAATATTCAAATGATTCAACTGATGTAAACGGAAAAAACAAGACGAACGTTTCCCACTAACTTACACGTAACCCCACAAAATTACCATATTTTTGCCCCTAGTTCTCCTCTGTTTATTTTCATTTCATAAACACCTTAAATGATGGCCTTTTTATGTTATTGACGTAATGATGTTTTGTAAACATGGAAATTTGTCGTCGAAAGGGTCTCCGGTAATTTTGATACAAAGTTTATAATTTCAATATGTGCGTCGTTGTAACTAAACGCATATTCAAACATTTTCGATTAATTCCACCCTTTTGATTTTGTCGCCGGGTTTAATTTCATGCAGCATGTGAATATTGTTCGCGCCTCTTATCTAAACACCACTTGGGAATATATTGAATTTTGATGGGTTTCTAATGCTATTTTTTTATTCAAAAAAAATTTCTTTTTTATGTGGCTGCAAATTTAATAAAATACCTTTTTGAAAAACTGCTACCTATAAAGTAAGACCGTAAAACTAAGTAACTAAATATTTTTTTATTACTTTTTTGAAGTTATTTTATAAATTTTCTACATTTTTAGATTATTTATGAATCGTACTGGCATGCACAATAAGTCATAAGCTTTAATACTGCAGGAAACCAACTTGTCACTAACTTTGATATATTTTCAACTTGAGTACAATGTTTTGTCGATTAGGGACTAAAAATTTCTAAAAAAATAGAAACAATTCAGATATATTTTATTACTATCAGAAATATATTTTCAACAATTAATTGGAAATTGTTTTTTGTTATACCTACCTAAACATTTTTTATATCTCTGAAGAAATATAGCGAATTCTATATACGTATTATTATACCGAGTGAGGCATCCCACCAGAACGGACCTCTTTTTTCGAAAATGAGAACTATTTGGAAGTCCGAGTTGGTCAAAAAAATGACGGCAAACGTCTTAATTCTCTGGAAAAGTCGGAACCCTAAAAAGTTTGCCCCAGCACGACCATCTCCAGAATTTTAAGTATCACCGGGGGGTCAAAAGAGGCACGGTTTAAAATCACAGAAAGTACAAAACTCCAAAAACTTGTTGGACAAAATATACTTAGGCCGTGCATGTTTCAAATGCATTAGGTTGCCCCCGAAAGGTCTACACAACGCTCTATCACATATTCCCAAGACCAAAATAGAACGATTAAGGCGTTATCGGACGCCAAATATCTTAAGAAATTAAAAATTTTTTTAATAACAAAAGATTGCTTTTAGCATTGGGATGAAAAAGCATGTCGTCGTGATAAACAAAATTGTACGTCGGAAAGTTGGTGGCGCTTAATACAAACAATCAACATTAGCTGAAACAAGCACGTTAAGAACTTGCAACTAAATTCCTAGACTAAATAAATTAAGGCAATGCTTGCGTCGTTCGATAAGAATTTAATTGTCTTTGTCCAACCATCTAGATAGAAATCAACCGAGTGATCATCTAGCACGTTATTCTAAATAAAATAAAAAAGAAATCTGTTATTCAGTGTTCGACGAAGCGAGATACTAAAGTTTACAATCCACAAGTTGGTCTCGCTATATGTTCAAATGCCAACTTCTGTTAAATCGAAAACTCAATTACTATAAAAATGTTCAGGTTCGAGTCGATATATTTTTTAAAATAATGAGCGTGGGTACTTCATTTCTACCTTATTGCAGAAATGTAATTTAACTACTTATACTTATTATAAAAAAAACATTTGTTAAACAGGCCCGAGTTAAATTTAACGATGCATTAAAATAAAAGTTATTAAAGTAATTAAAACTTTAGCTGGCTTTTTGCGTTTTATCTAGGTTTTTTTAGAAAAACTTCTTGCACTTATACCTGTAGTACAAGAAGTTTTTATTCTGATCGTGTATACGTTATACAGGGTGTCCCTGAAAGGTCTGTAAAGCGCTCTACCACATATTCTTGCAACCAAAATATGACGATTAAATCCAACTTACCTCTATCCAAAACTACTTCGTTAGGGCGCTACCGCATCTCAAAGATCTTAAAATTTTTCAACAAGTACGGCCCACAGCGGACTCAATCGATTTAAAGAATAATATGTACTGGAAAAATACATCTCTTGACATGCTTTGTTTTCTTGTGGGTCTCTTGTAAGTGGTAAAAAGTTGGGGTCTCACATTGAAATTCTCGATTTTTAAATACCCCACAATTTAGTGCTAATTTAGTGCAATTTAATGCTTTATAAAAAAATTTTGTGCTCGTTTAATTGCGCAGCGGAGTTACGAGGATATTACAGGATATTACATGATATTATTATTACAGTTGCAGTTATGGATATTACACCTTCACGCGTAATACCCACCTTCACCGATGACCTTGAAAATGGTCTCATAATTTAGTGCTAAGAAGGTGTTATAGTTAGTGTTAATTTAGTGCGATTTAATGCCTCAAAATAAAATTTTGTGCTCTCTTACTTTCAAAGTTATAAGGGCTGAAAGTATAATATACAGAGAGGGTATGTTTCCATATGGGAACTCAGTAATTATAAGTTCTAGAGAACATTTGTTTTAAAGTTATAGCACAAAATTCATGAGTAATTTCACTTTTTGTCGATATCTCCTTTCTTTTTATGCATTTTAAAAAACTTTCAGCCCTTATAACTTTGAAAGTAAGCGAGCACTAAATTTTATTTTTAGGGCATTAAATTGCACTAAATTAAATTAGCACTAAATTATGAGATTATTTTCAAGTAACTCCGCAATTAAGCGAGCACAAATTTTTTTTTAGAAAGCATTAAATTGCACTAAATTAGCACTAAATTTTGGGGTATTTAAAAATTGAGAATTTCAATGTAGGTATTACAACTGCACAGATTTAAAAAGTTGATCATCCGCATGTAAAGGATTTCATATGTTTTTAACGATTACGTCAATACTTCCACACTTTTCATACAGGTAGATGTTCTGTAATGTGGTATTTAACTTCCGCTTCAACGGCACAGACGGACAGACAATGACAGATGGAACCTACAGTTTTAGGTGGGTGTCGAACCACCCGGGACAAGGCATTTAACACATAGAAAAATCTAGTAGTGTCAGCGAGTCTCGAACCGAGTACATTCAGACCTGAATCCGATGCTTCGCCCGCTTGGCCACCCTGGCCCCTAGGTAGATGTTTGTTCTGATTTACAGCATTGTTTGGCCTCTTGTCTCTTGTTCGATTTCGCTATCTGCCATAGTTTAGGCAGAAAACAATAACTTTCATTTACTGCACGTTATGCATCTACAGTAGTAATAAAGAATAAGATGGAATTTCCATAATTTGTAGAATTGAACTGAAATATTGTGGTAGGAAAAATTCTCTATTAGCCTGCCAAATTAAATTAATTAATTTAAACAATTTAACTCCCCCTCCCACTCCTATGCATGGTGTATAGCGTATAACTCGGATAAAACGGAACAGAAACCAATTTTGGGGGGTTCACCTACAAATTAAAATTAATGTTTTCCGCCAAAAGTACTGCAGATAGCGAAACCAAACAAGAGGGCAAAAGTGCTCTAAATTAGAATGTGTACGTGTATGGAAAGTGTGGAAGGTATTGATCAAACCGTTAAAAAATATAAGGCCCTTTGCTTGTGGACAATCAGATTTTTACCACTTACATAAGATCGACGACAAGAAAATTGGCAAAAAACGCCCATCCCAATAATAGCTTAACGCAACTTTTTGTTAATTAAAGAAATTGAAATGTTTTAAAGATCTTTGGGGTCTGATATCACCCTTACGAAGTAGTTTTGGATAGAGAACAGCTTGGTTTAATCGTCTCATTTTGGTCTCAGGAGCTCTGTACTGGCCTTTCGGAGAGACCTTGTATGTACGTACGCGAACTTATCTCTTCGCAGCTCGAATAAGAAGGTTTCGGATAAACAGAACCGTAGGTAAACTGTCTCAACGCGATTAAAACTGGGCGTTTGCTTTAAATGTGGTCAGGAGATTTCTGGGCCACCTACACTGTGAAATTTAGAATGAGGTTCACTTCAAGGAACCCGTATCGCTTGAAAACAGACATTTTTTTTACTGATTCCATTATCGGTCCCACGATTCTCAAGAGAAAGAAGGTCCGCTTCAACTCCCGCGAGAGAAGAACAGGCAGAGCAATAATTCATAACTTCAAGTTACCAGGTCACATACTACCCTCGCGGAGAATAATTAAACGTGTATTCAACAAAATCAAAAAAAATCTTGAAATTCTCTCCTGATGGTGTGTTTATAAATGCATAGTTGTTGGAAGCACTGAAAACAAGCTTCAAGAACACTAACTCTTAAGGGTTAAAATGTAAAACTGAAGACATATTTATATTTTAACCTCCGTGCTCCTTCCAAAGTAAACGCATTTTTAATTACTAATTAAATTTTGAACTATTTTTAATTGAATGCTCGTTAAAATTATGGAACAACATAAATATATTATAGAACGAACAATTTTTTGTGTTTATGAGTGAGCGAACTTGTAAACACGCTACAACTCAAACCACTGAATCGAATTTGATGAAATTTATCGTATAAAGTTTATCGAGTAAGGGGATCAAGTTTTTGCAAAAGGCGAAAAAGCTCTTGGCACTTTTACTAAAAATGTTATTCCAAATAGAGGTTGGCACATAAAATGAATCCTTCAAGTTGAATCCTTACACAAATATTTTGATTATACACGCAACTACTGTTGCGTTTTTTAAAGAAAAGAACACACTCGCAAGCACTTTTTAGCAAAAAAAATCGAAGGGTTTCAAATACTCGACGATTGTTTTTTCGAAAGGGGCGAGATAGGGTTCAATGTTGGGAATTTTAGATGATAAGAATAAAAAAGAAATTAAACTTTCTTTTCAAGTATTTTTCATTTAACAAAGTTAATAACTAAGCATTAAGTGCGCTAAGAATAGTTTTGGAATACCAATAAGTCCATTTTTTGCTTTTCAACTATTTCATAACCTGGAATGTGATGAAAACTATGCTCTATTGCACATTATAAACGATTTAGCAGGTATATTAGAAAGAAAATTGAAAACTGGAGTTTATTGGGTTCGTGATCGTATGAACAATTTGGAGAATGTGATGAAATACGGCTACAGCAACTTTTCTAAACTTAATTACAGTTGAACTTAGCTAGAAATATATATCGAGTAATTTTTTTTTCTACCTTTCAGGAAGAAGAATTGAGAGCTAGTGGAGATCCAAAATTTCAACATTTAAGTGAAGAATTACACGTAGAAATTAGTGCATTTGCAACTCCTGCAGAAGCTCACGCAAGAATTGCTTATGCTTTAGCCGAAGTACGCCGATTTTTAGTTCCAGTAAGTTTATTTTTCTTATTATTATTGCACGTTTGGGGATTTTTAGTAAATAAAACGAGTTAATTTAAAAATGCGCACTTTTTAAATTACGTAACACTTACCTATGAAGTACATTATAGATTCGATTGTCTGTTTGAAGCTTCGTAACGTTATTGCGACGATGTAAAAACTTGTAATTATTTATTTCTCTAAAAATTTGTTTACATAATTAAATAGTTTAATCATCTTTTCCTCGGACATAGCTAGGCAGTCATTTTAGAATTTCCATTGATGATCGGCTGGCAATTCGGATACTAATTCTAACAAGTTCTCTGAATAACAACATAAATAAGATTATTTCCCAAAAAAGCAGTTAAAGCTCTTTTTGATGAAAAATAGAGACGCGCACAAGAAACTCTGTGATACTTTTTATAATACGTTGATGGGGGGGGGGGGTAGGTAAAAATATTCAGGTATTTAACAGGCATTCGGAATGTTTAATTAGCCGGTCTTATTAAAATCTCATTCAATTTAATGCTGCGGTAAACTTCGACCCACGTACCGACCAATTAGAAGTCGGAATTAACGCCCGTTTTCATAATCAACTTTAGCTTAAAGGCTTCAATCTACTGTAGTATAAATTATTGGTTTTCTAGAGCAACGTTAGTATGTTTAAGGTTACTTTAGGTTAAAGTGCTCGGTGGGGTTCTTTAAAGAAAGTACTAATGTACTAAAGTTTCTCTAGGAAACCGTCCAAGAGTTGGAAAATTAAGTCAAATATTTGATTCTAATGGTGAATTGAAAATAACCTGAAAGTGCAACATTTAAAAACGACGTATTCTCTAACAGAGCTGATTCATTGTGAAGCTCTGGGATTTTGAAGCAATCCACGTTTTGGCATCCTGAACCAACTTCTCCAAATCTCCATAGACTTTGCCAACCTGCCAATTTTTTAACGAGCGGTAGATGTGGTAGTTCAAGGGGTCTTGGTAGGAGAGTAGAGCAGATGGGGGAGCAAATCTCATCTTTTGCTAATTATAAATACGATCACGCAGCATTCGATATGAGGAAGAGCATTGTCGTGGTGGAAAACGATTTGGTTCTTTTTGCGCAGTCTTTTTAGCTGAATGAAGGTTATCATGTTATCAAGGTGGGTCAGTTACACGACGCTGTTTATGTCATTGTCATGTTGTCATTTCTGCCTAGGATTCGCCACTCCTAATGCTCATAATTGTCATTCTACCTGGAGCAGTGGCTGTTGGAGACGATCTCCAAGTGATTTAATTCCGCTCTACACTCACCAGACACATCACATAGCTTTCTTGCAGTGCACTACCTTTGGATTACACTTAAGAGTTTGGCCGGCTGACACGCATACTTTCTTTCTTTTCACGTTTTTGGAGAGGATCCAAGACTCATCCTTCTGTGACGAGTTTATTAAGGAACCGATCTTGCTCATTTCTTTTGAGCAAATTGGTAAAAATTTGAACTCGGGCTGCCGTGTTGTTGTCTGAGAGCTTGTGCGGAACCCAGTCAATTCCAGTCAATTTCCACACTTTATCGAATTTTCTGAGTTGACGAACAATCGTGAACTGATCGATGTTATCCTGTATCTTTCTGGGCAACTCTTGTCCTCTTTGCCAGAAGTTGCCAGAAGTTGGAATCAAAATCCCAAGATCGCCAAGATCACCAAGATCGGTGCTTTGCTCTTTAAAGTTGTCAAAGCACTCTCGACATGCCCTTTCGCTTAACGTTCTTTTGCCGAAAAGATCGTTACCATCGCGAAACCACTCAACCACCAGCCATAGATATTTACTCCTACTACTAGATACCGAACTCGTTGTATTTGTTGAAGCACAGTCGCCATACATGCATAGTAGGCAAGAAAAATATCTTGTGTAGTCCGTAGTGTTGTTATTCATTCGCACTTCTTAAATATTCAAGATTTTGTAGGTTAAACTTATTTTTTGTTACGAATTATTATGTTAATTATTACAATTTTAGATTTTCTTTCAAATATTCTATCAATTCTGAATCATAGCCTACTATGCAGCTGGTTGCCTATCTTTCCCATGAGCTTCAATGTTTGTTCATTGCTTAAGGTTCTACTGCACTCAATTTATATTTCTATTTTGACCATAATACGGAATTTTAAAATACGCCTAATTTCGAGCAACCTGAGTAACATTTTAACCCTCTGGCCATTTTTGCTCTTGCTAGATATACCTGCCACACTTCTGGGGTTTCTATTGTATTCTACAGGTATTTAAATTTTAGTAAATAAAAACAGAATTTTACGATTTTACGTTTTAGTTTAGAATTATGAACCAAAAACTTATACTTTGGAAAAAATATTTTTGTGTTAGGTAAATGAAATATAAATATTCGAAAGTAGTGACCTAGTACAGCAATATTTTAGTCTTATTGCATTTTCACTTTTTCGTTATCTTCGTCTATACTACTTCAAAAAGTATTATGATCAAAAAAAATAATTTTTATAAATGTAATTTCTTGACAATGTGGCTCCCCCCCCCCCCGAATCCAAAACGCTAAAACATCAAAACTCTTAGGAAATGTCTGTCGGGGAGGATGAGTGTGTATGTACCTAACTCCGTCAAATAAAAACTACTAAAACGATTTTGTTGAAATTTGGTTTCGGCCACTTTAACAAAATTTCATCAACAAAATAAACTTTTAAACGAATTCAATATAAAGTGGCCCAAAATAAGGGGGTTATTTTGGACGCATTTCGGAAAATTTTGACCCACAGTATTTATACTCGGTTATAAGTTAGTACACATGGGCCCTAATTTAAAAAATACCTTTTCAAATTTTTACTGCCAGCCTACCCGTATAATACCAGTATAACGATAGGCTCGTTTTCTAGTTTTTTATTATAACTTCTTGGAGATAATTATTAGACTATATTATAAAAATCTAAAAATAGGAATGTACCTACATATAAGCAAAATGGAGAGCTTTAGTTTTGATATAGTCGATTTTTAAAATAATTTCTAAATTGACTACTTTTAAAGCACCAAAGTTGACTAAATACCGACGATTGGCTGCCAAATGCTACCAAACATATAAAAGTTTAACTTCCGGTTTAATTGGAAAATATTTTTCCTTATATTTTCATCGCTTACAAAAAAGTCCTATTATGGCCACATTTCACATCAAAAGTAGACGAAGTCAATGAAAAAATAATAGTTGATAGGAATAGAATTAGATTACAACATTTTTTAGAATCAACTTCTTCTAGCGGTTAAACAAGAAGAAGTCTCCACTAACTTTCTTGATCTAAATGATAAATATTGATTGGTACAACGGTATTGGACAAACTGACATTTTTTGTTCTTTCAAAAATCGCGGTGCGGTTTCGAAAATCAAATTTTTCAGTTTTGCGGCCCTTAATGTAAGAGTTGCATAAAAAAATACACAGTTCTCAAAAATGTTTTCTGCGTTGCGGGAAGTTCTAAAATAAAAGAGCAATTCTTAAAAATTGCGGATACGATACTCTAAGACCCAGTTGTATAAAACGAAATAATCTCGGAGTCAGAGTTACCTCCACGATCTGAATATAAGGTTAGATCTTAGCGGGGATTAGATTAGGTTAGCCCCTAGGCACTTGGTTCAGAGTTAACCCGTCCATTTTCTAGAGTCAAATATATTTCTATTTAACTCAGAATTAGTTGTTGATTTAGGTTGATCGTGAAGTTAACTCTGACTTCGAGATTAGCTTGTTTATACAACTGGGCCTAAATCGGAAAAGTTTAAATAAAATAAATGTTTGTTTTTGAAAGAGCTGCAAACCTTATGTCTTGTCTAAGTCGAGTCGATACACACTGTATATTTCTGTTTATAAATTTTTATAATATTAATTATCTGTAAAGTTACAATACAAAAACTAATACAAAAGAGAACGACAGAAAGGATATTTTTTTGATTAGGGATTATGTCAACTAACTTCTATAGCCTAGTATAACTATTATAGGTAAAAATTTTCCAAAATACCACCAAAATAACCTCCGCATCTTGGACCACCCTGTATCCATTTTGTTTAAAAGCTAAGCTAATTTAATCAAAATCGCTTTAATTAGTTTTTGTTTCATAGCGTTACACATACAACACGTCCATCCATCCACAGCCCGGCAGAATTTTTCTAAGTAATTAATTTTTTTCATTTTTGAATTTAGAGGGACCAGAAACGTGAAGAAATTAAATTTTACAAAAAATAATTTTTCTCGAAGTCGTCCAAAATAAAGATAATTTCACTTCGACACCTTATTGTGGCAGGTACCTAGCAAAAGGATTACAAAAGTGTTTGGTCTATCGTAATTGCTTTATGACCCACCTTTGTACAAAAATTTGTATTATGAGCTAAAAGGATGACAGATGTTAACATTTGTGTCAAGTTTACGCTCAAAAGTTAAAAATTTCTCTGTTTTTAATTTTGTTTTTATTGATTTTAATTAAAACCCTGCAAGTTGAAAAAATAGTAAAAATAGGTATCGATGCAGATGATTCTGTTCTCCATGTCTGCCACATTTCAAGAGAAAAGAAGCAGACCGAGGGACAAAATCTGAAAATTATGTTTTAGGGTTTTTAATTAATAATTAAATAATAAATGAGTTTTAAAGGAATTTAACATCGGATCTCAATAGATAAATGTAGTATAAGTCCATTAAAATTGCGAGAAACGCTTCAAACTAAAATATGTGGCTAAAAAATGAGATAGAAATTTGCATTGGTTCGACTAAAATTACCAGAAATCATTTTGTTTATATCAAATTTGATCGAAAACGAATTATTTCTAATAAAAACGGAATTGTCACAAGAATGGAGACTTAATTTTTGTACACTTTGATATAAAAATTAAGATGAAATTTGAATTTGTCGAGCTTAAAAGTGAGGTCTAGTAAAAACAGTTTTTTATTAATAACAAAAAATCTACGCATGTTTTTGAAACGAAAGTTTGACACAAGAAAAGAGCACATCAAATTCTATAGATAAAAAATTCGAGCGATACTTTAAATCCAAAATTGAGACTGAAAAGTTAGGTCGCGTTTACGTTATTTTTCCCTATACCGGACAAGTGGTGCAGTAGAGCCTTAAATGGACAGTGTATCTTGTAGTAGCAGTAAATATTTCTGGGTACAGCATAATGTGGCGTATATGTCTATGGTTTTCGATGCACATTTTAATTAACTAACCGTATGAAAGAATTATATTTATTATAGCAAATGCTAATTATACCTCAAATTCAAGCAACAGAACGACTACTAAAGGAAAACCGTATAATTATGCATCAACGTAATAAAATTTAATTGAACGGTTTCTTGGCAGCCCATGAAAAAGTTTTGATTATTTTTATTGCACTGATAAATTGCATTTTGAAACTTTAACCAACAGAATATCGTGTAGATTAAAATTAACTTCATTTCGCTTTACATGCTTCTTTCATTGTGTACCTACTGAAAATAAAAGAAAAATCGCAACTATTTTTATAAGATAACCTTGGCTTTGTTGTTTTAATGATGTAATGTTGAAAATTTATAACATTTAGGTTCCTGTAATAAATAACTATTATCTCATTTCTGGTTTTCCACAAAGCGCTGAAGCCGAACGTTAATTAAATGTAGTAATCAATAGAACCGTATAACGGAAATTTCAAGTATCTACTTGCTTTCTGCTCTTCACAAACTTTATTTTGTACTCTATACAGTCTCTACTCGCGTGCGTTATAAAAAAATATTTGTCTTCTAATTTTGAATTTAATATTGGTCAAATAGTTTGTTGATGTGCACTATTTGCCAAAGTTTTCTTTAACTCGCCCTAAATGATTTTGATTGAAAAAAGAGTTATAGTTATAGTTGAAGACATTTGGGGAGCGAGAAAAATGTTTGTAATGTTAAGTGATGGGCCTTTTTGTTATATAAGTTTTAGTATTAAAGAAATGTCACAATGGCACATTAATTATTCACTTATCAATGTAGTCAGGCGCACACATCGGAGTCTTAAGATGAGAGAGACGTATTAATTGTTCTGTGTCATCATCAGAGGAAAAATCCTTAACAGTAATAATTTATCTATTCATTATTTCATATAGGATTGTGAGTTTTTATTACGCCTAGGTATTAATTATATCTATACGCCTATAGGTACCTACTGTTTCAAAATTCCAATTTTTAATTTTATTTCTCCTACCGTACGGTTAAATAGGCATTTAAAAGTCCTATAAACACATTAAAATATTTGGAAAATTCTAAATACGAAAGTTTTTTTAAACTGTTATTAATTTAAAAAAATTACAATTATTTTTTTAATACAAAATTCTTGCCATATTTTATAAAAATGGAGCCACCGAAGCGTAAAATAGAAAGTAAATTTAAATTAACCATCGAGAACTGAAATTTTTCTTTATTTTTAGTCTTTCCCAGTTGTAATAATGTAATAATCTAGTGAAAATATAAAATCCTTCCAATAGTCAATAATTGAAACTTAATAATTTTAATTGTTTATTTAGTAAGGCCTAGTTAAGCGTACTATTCATATACAATCTTGACACGAAAATATTTTAATTAAAAAAGTTTTTGGCATTAAAATTCAACTTAATAATGAACAATGTAAATATCACCTAAGTCAGAGCACAGACAGCTGTGGAACTGTCCGTAGCATGTAAATTATGAAGGGCTTTTTTGTATTTTTAATGTTTGATATGTACCTCTCTCTACCTCTACCTACTCTATCGTGTTTTATCAAACGAATTATTATGAGTGCGCATCATAATAGCGAACTTAAGCTACAAGTGACGAGATTTAATAGAAATAGAATTACTACTGGATTTAGAAAAAGTTAGTGCTGTTTTGTATGCGCAGGTACACAGTGTAGTGTTCAAATGGCGAAAGGTAGCTACTGGTTACAATAAGCAAAAACAAAATTTTCCAAAGCTACTAATTTTAAAAGCTGATAACGATTTGTAAAGCGGCTTTTAATTTGTACTTCAAATTACATTTTTGTTACATACATCTCTCCTTTCACTGAAGATATTTCAAACGATCGAAGCAATCTCGGTTATTAAAGATTAATTTAACTTCACTGACATCTAAGTTTTTATTGGTAGTAATAGCAATCAATATTGAGAAAAAAATTATATTCTTTTTGTTTATTGGTTTGTTTTATTAGATATTTTTGTATTTCTCGTCGTACTTCTATAATAGCAGTGCGTGAATAAAATTCAAAAGTACCTGTAAATGGTATGGTTGAATGTCTCATGCCAACTGTTGTTTTGGAGTTTCAAATAAAAATTCTCTTTCCTTGTTGTTGTTTCTTAGTCCCTCTCTATTACGCTTTATTTTACGGCAATGACTTCGTTAGTCTCTTTAGCATTTTTATTTTTCACTATTTCGTTCTATCTAATTAAAAGTCGCTGTTGCTTTCAGACCGTTTTACTCACCCAATTGTTTTTATTAACTTTCAGTTTCTTTGTTTCTTATTCCGTTTCTCTAACGTTTATAGTTCGTCCTCCTAAACCTTTTGAAGTTTTCATTTTTTCGCCTTTGGACTTGTTACAAAACCTTTTCGTGTTATCCGTTACTACATCTCCAGTCTGAGGCGTTTAAACGAGCCATATTTCTCAAATTCGTTTAAAAAAGTTTTTATTCTAAGCAAGATCTCTTGACTTGCTTGGTTTATAGTATTTCGACTTGTTGATTGTTTTAACTGCTACTTTAAATGTGTAACGCAACAAATGCATTTTGGCAGAGACGCCGAAATAAATTTAAGATGTGGGGAAAAACTTCTTGAGGGCCTTACAGGCACTTCAAAGTAAGTAAACAAACTACCGATAAGATTATGTCGAACACTACCTAACCCTTAAGCAAAAGTTTCTACCCATTCACGTTGTTTTTGTTTGTTAACGTTATAATAGCCTGGGTAGTAATTTTTTGAGTTAACAAAATGATCAAAATCTTCTATTTATTTTAATATATTGAGTATCTTTTGTTCGGGACTAGAACTTTTGTTAATAAAGAAGCCAAGATTGATTTTCTACGGGCCATCCTTAACAAATACAATACTTCGGGCAATAATCGAATAATACATCCAATAAAAAATGTAATTAGAGTCTGAATAAACGAACAGAATAAATCAATATCGCCGTAATGGGCTAGATGATATATTATGTGGAAAAGATTAGAATTTTTTCCCAGATACCGATGAATTATTATCAATTTTAATAATTGGGTTGTATCATTACTTTTTTCAATAAAAGCAGCACCCTATAATTATTACGCAACTCTATTATTTATAACGTTATAGGAAATTATAAAGTGAAGCGAGGAAGATGGTTTTCTGACGTTATAGTTTACCCAGCTAAATTTATAATTTAAATGAGTGATCGCCCTAGCAATATTTAACTAATAACCTTCGTTATTGACAAATTAATGTCCAATCTGACACTTACTTAAATATATTTGCGTAAATAAAGATAGGCTTGTGTAAATTCTCAATTCGTTTTTGTAGAAATCCGCGACAGCTCATTAATGAGCTGATCACTCTTTTAAGTTGAACCTAAAAAAGCCCTAAAAATTTGTATGCCTGAATGGAGAAAAAAAATCTTGCGTAGTGCATAATACATAAAAAATAAATATGGCGCTATTTAAAACAACTCAAACCTGACTTATTTTAGTCACACCGAATGCCAAAGTGATTATATCAAGCACACACTTACCGCCAGTTGCATAAAACGTTTTAAAATATTTAAGTACCGCTTAACTTCAGACTTTTGTTTTTGCTCTAAACTCTCGATTTTTGCTGCGAAAAACTGGTTTTCAATTACCTCATAAACCATGGCTTAGTAAGTTTTAAGCCAACTTAACAATAAATTTATAATGTGAACATTTAAAATCACTTTTTAAAGGTAAGCAGTACTTAAATATTATTATGAAAGTTGCATACAACCGGCGGTTATTTATGCCTGATGAGAATCGATTTGTTACCTATCGATAAATGTGATGTGTAGCTCTGATTTGATTACGGAAAGATTAATAATGGATATTATACAAAAATGACAATTTATTCAAAGTGATGGGCTTCGTTATCACATTATCACCAACCAACGAGAACAATATTAATTTATAAATAAACATCTTACTTATCTCGAACTTTAATGTGAGACATAGTCGTAAACTGAACAATTTAGATAACCATATTTGTATAATTTTCCTGCAAGCTTTCACTAAAACTTTCGGGAAAACTACCACTATTTTATCATTTCTTCGACTAAGCGTTTGCTTTCAAACAGAAGTTTATGTGTATAATCAATTAGAGTCTAATTTGAGATTGTAGAATAAATATTAACTCTCTAAACGTCTCTAAACAGTGGTTAGAGCTTTAAATCGGAGAATATTTAGGATGTTCAATAATGTTTAAGGACGCTTCGCCTAACTGCGTGCACAAATTGGCTTTTTAGTTGCCAATAAATAAAAAATTTTAGCTTGTGTCCCAGTTGTAAATGATTTATGTGGCATAACTTGTGCGTCTCTTTTGTGTTTTCAAGATTTTTCTGACCTAATGCAAAAATTTACTCTAACGGAATTTTAATCTAACGCTCATCATGTAAGTATTCGTAAAGTTGCATAAAAACTTGTCTCAACCGTTGTTGGATAACTCCTTAAGAGTAGTTTTTGCCAGGTCTTAAATTTGTGTCAGCTGTAAATGTTACATTTTGTAACTACATAGGCTATAGGCTCGTTGTTTCTATTGCTGGTTAAAGTCGTGGTTACCTTAATCACGATAATTTCGTGGTTAAACATGAAATTTATGTAATTTTGACATTTAAGGCTGTTGTAGTATTCAGTGGTGTCTCTTACATTTAAATTTTGGAGGTGTGCATCATTTAAACTGTCTTTGCTGCACACCATTCATCAGCGTAAAATTTTGAACCGGTTACCGCGAAAAATATGTGTCTTGCAGTTTGTTACAGGTCAAACATTTCATTGCCTGTACTATTATTTTTTGTCTACGGTCTACGGCAGAAACGGCTGGGTGGCGACATCTATTAGAATTTTTGAGAAGCTCAATTAACATTGAGCTTATGGAAAAATCTTCCGTCGTCCTTAGGGCATAGGAAACAAATTTTCTTTTAAATCTATTATTATAGATAATGATCTAGTTATATCATATCCGCTATGGCATGACATATTTTATATTGTTCTAAGTATTTATACGCAACAGAAAACAATTAGTTTCAACTTACTATAATTTGCCATTTTTCAGAAATTTTTTTTCTTACTTTCTAATACTTTTTTTAATCTTAAAAATATGTCATACCAGTAAATAAGAATAACGAATAACTCTTTAGCTAAACCCTACAAAAATCATTAGTTGTAATTGTTGAGTTTTAAAGCTGTTCAAGACGACGTTCGATACACCCTGTACATAACCTATAATTCTCCAGTCTTAATCACTTAAATTTGATTTTTTAGCACAAAAATAATCTTGATTAATAACCACGACTTTACCCAGCAACTGAAGTACCCGGCCATAGTGTGCAATATATTGTCGATATGCTTATGTCATTTTTGACAATTCGGTTTTTGTTAAAAGTTGAAACTTTCGGTGTTTCCTAACTTGGGCGTCAAATACTCTTCTGAATACCACCCGAAAAAATACGATTCCCTAAAAATAACATCTTAATTCGCTCAGACTTCATTTCGTTGGAAAATTTTTCTTCTCAAGTTTTACAGGAGAGACAGATCGTTTTTATCGGCTATCGTATTTTCACTTGTGATATTATACAGAGTGTCAATTCGAAAACTTTTCACCTCCATTATCTTCGCATTTGTATAAAGTACTGAAATTCTGCGAAACACGTACCTATATTTTATTACTGAGGGGGAGACTTTTCGACTATTTGCGTTCTCTCTATATCAACCCCAAAAGGGGGTAGACTTAGCTCCTTAAATCTTAAATAGGAAATGGGTCGAGTGGCACCTTTTTTGTGACTACTCATCGACTCTTTCAATCGTTAAAAGCACATAATATAAGTGAATGCAATTTTCCATTTTATCCACAATTCTTGTATAAATTGGCATTAATATATAGGATTTTTTTGTACCTATTACTTGTCACGCGATGTTCTACATTTAAATTTGATTTTAAAAGTAACAAGCAGTTAAATTAACACGTACTTTAAAATGTATTAAAACTCGTAAACTTTTCACGTTTATTAGCATGGCCTTTGTAACTAGAAACCGTAAAAACATGTGTTAGGTACTACGGGAGTAACTACATAAATGTAAACTTTATTAATATAACGCCTGATTAATAACGATATTTTCTTTTGTTTTCATTTAGTAATAGTTTGAATTTGATACTACACGTACAGCGTACGTATAAAATTTAAATTGGTTGTCTAGCACCTAGCTACCGTCTTGGTAGATACCTACATAAAAAGTTACAGTTTCATTGTTTGCAACATTTTATACGTTTAATATTAAAATATTACAAAAATTGCGCTATAAACATTTTACTATTCTTATAAAACGTATTTTCTTTATAGTATGTTGTAAAAATGATCGTAATTTTGATTGTTTGTTTTGTATTTAAGATAGGAGCGTCTCAAAGTGTGCAGTAAATACTTATAAAACGTAGGTATCTAATTGTTTGGACTAGAATTCCAGCATAAATAAAGAAAAAACTGGCTCAGAACTCAGGACAGCCAACTATTTATTACCAAGTCGCCCACAAATCTCGGAACTGTTCATGGGTCATGGTGTCATGGTGATAAGCCGTCGTGATTGATTTTCAAGCCTGATCAGTGATTTTCATAGGTCATCGTGCAAGCACGAAGTTCATCCACAACGGTTTGTGACGATGACCGATGAACAATCACGAAGTCTGTGGGCTGCTTTACAGTGTGTTCTTTCCTTTTAAGGCCCAGTTGTATAAACGAGCTAATCTTGGAGTCGGAGTTAACTCCACTATCTGGATATAAGGTTAAATCTTAGCGTAGATTAGATTAGGTTAGCTCGTAGGCACTTGGTCCAGGGTTAACCCACCAATTTTCTAGAGTCAAATATATTTCAATTTAACTCGTTGAATTTAGGTTAATCGCCGAGCTAACTCTGACTCCCAGATTAGATCGTTTATACAACTGGGCCTAAGAGTATTTTACTTAACGCAGGTTTACGATAGGGCTATTCTCATCTCGACTCTATACAGACCGACCACCCTGAATCTATGAAACTAATACTAAACATTAACATTATTCACGGTTGTTTAGAAAAAAAATGTATGAAACTTTGTTGCTTAACATGACCACCCTGTATATTTAGACGAGTTACCCGATCTTTTAATTAGGTATGGCAACGGAACATTTCTAATTTACAATTGTTGCTTTGCTTGCCTTTACATTTGTCGATTACAACCACCACAGGAAACTTTTTATTTCGCAAAAATAACAATTTTAATTAACCCTTTTGTTTTAAGAGAAACAAAAATAATACGAGAAACCGGATTAAATGGGAATAAAAAGCAATTT
The DNA here is from genome assembly GCA_950108345.1 of Malthinus flaveolus. Classification (NCBI taxonomy): domain Eukaryota; kingdom Metazoa; phylum Arthropoda; class Insecta; order Coleoptera; family Cantharidae; genus Malthinus; species Malthinus flaveolus. The sequence continues at coordinate 58,465,984 of OX467285.1, forward strand.
TCAATTTAAATGCATTGCAAAATTGCAACGTAATGATATTTATCTTGAGAAACTTTTATAGTAGAAACCAAAAACGTTTATTGCAATCTCTAGTGCACTTACTTTAAAGGCATATTTCGGAAAGTTACTCGTTTTGATGAATTTCTCTACGTCTCGAATATTGTTTGACTTCTTCGTCTTTAAAGTGCATCTCTTAAGTTCTTTCGTACAAATATAATTTAAACAAAACTATTTTAATAAGACTATTGGAAAAATGATAATTAGTGAAAAGGTTTTTATTAGTTTTTTGACACTTTTCAATACTGATAGTGCTGTAGTTAGGGCACTAGCTAACAAGAACTAATCTCAGTTACAGGTCTTAATGATTGACTATTTTGCGCGTACAATGAATGGACAAAGAATATTTTTTAAATAATTTAGTTTTCGATAACTCGAAAATTTTCTACTTTGCGATATTCGCCTATGTAATAAATGTTGCAAATAGTGCTTTACTGGAGCGCTTGAGCAGCAAAACCTATTGAAGTTACAAAAAAATTATGTAGACAAAAAATAAAGTAGAAAGATTGACCTACAATATAAGCTAAATTTTGTTGCTGAAATGTATACGGCTTACTAACGTCCATTTTCATAATCAACTTTAACTTAAAGTCGTCATTTACTTTAGCATACCCATGGTTTCCTAGAGCAACTTTAGTACTTTTAAGGCTTCTTTAAGGTAAAGTGCTTGGTGAGGTTCCTTAAAGTAGCCTTAAAAGTACTAAAGTTGCCCTAGGAAACCAAGGATATGCTAAAGTAAACGACGACTTTAAGTTAAAGTTGATTATGAAAATGGACGTGAAAGTTGGGATAATTGTTCGCTTTTATTTACCCAGTTTTGGCCCATCTTTACTAAGAAATAAAAAATTCTGCGATATACATATCGTACTACATATATTTATCTTTACTTTATAACCTAGTTTTGAAGAATTATTAACATAATGAAGGAGAACCAACCGCTCCAGTAAAACGCTTGTGAATTTTTATATTTCTATTAAGTATAAGCACAGGAGCGTTTTCTGAAATTGGGAATAAACTCGCCTAACTATGTAAATTTTAATGTACCTATTTGATAACAGTCGCCGTTGTTCTTAAAGTTGCTTACATTTCAAAAGCTGTAAGGGACTTCTCACTCTAGGGTATCGCCACCTTAAAATAGTTGTCTTTATCATATACACCAGTTGTTTTGCTGATATAAGAATTTTTACACATTCGGCGATAATATTTTAAAATTGTATAAAATGCTACGTAATAATTATCGAATTAGTATTGGCTCGAATTTTTAATATTGTAGTGTATCATTGAACTCGGTTTAGTTATGTGCTCGCGTTTGGAATTATCAAATTATCTTGTGCCGTGTGGGATTTTCTTGAAGAAGTTTTAAGTTTAATTTTTGCTACGTATCAAGGTTAGAGTTTTTAATTATCTACTCCTTTTTTCTACCAGTTATACGTAATTAGACTACGAAATAAAGATGTCAAAAGGTGTTACAAAACCAATGTTGAACGACACTATAAGGTAATCTTTTTGTACATAGAAAGTCAACATCAATAAATAGGTAATTTCTCATGCTCTTCAAATATACAGGGCGCTATTTATAATAATACGAATGTATCAACTTCACTAGCGTAGCCTCTTCGGTAGACGCAAAGAAGTATAGGGTAGAAGTATAAGATGGATTTTGATGCTTCATTTAATGAATGCGATTAGCCTATAAAACAGGAATACCTGCCTTAATTATTTTGTATCCCAAGGGATAAGTACATTAGTACAAAAGTATTCTCCTGCGTTCTATTTAATCTTACGTCTTCGCTTAGTTGGCAGACCTTATAATACAATTTTTGCACGAAAGCGCCTTTCTTATACTCGTTACTTCTCATCTGTATCGAATCGGTAAATAATTATTTTTAATTCGGAAAACCTTATGTGCAGTTCGATGCTCATTTTTTAAATAGTAAGCTCCATTCTTTCTTCTGTTCGATAAAAGCCTCAAACGAAAGAAATTCTTTTTTCTATTAACAAATGAAATTTAAATTTTTGATCATAGTACGTAGCATAAATAAACAATTTTTATTTCGGTGTCGTTACACTAAAGCTACCAAAAACTAAACTACGAACTTAGCAAACTGAAGTATCAATCGACTGAAACGAGTCCTCGGTTTTGTTACGGTCAACAGCTGGGATTGCTTCGTGTTTCATGCCTGTTAGCATAACGATAGTCACGGTTGGGTTCACAAAAACGGCAGGATATCTTATAAAAAAACACTAATTGAATGACTTTAAGACATTTTAGATTATACATTTGACATAACTGTTTCTTGGGGTTTATTCCGAGCTCCACAAAAACAAATTCAAGTTGTCTCCCCTTTAGATTTAGACGAAACTAGAACCCTTTACGTCTTGTGTTTTGTACTCGAACAAAACATTAAATTTCCATACTGAAGTTGAAAGATGGGAATTGTATAATGTTTATATAAAACGAAACATAAAAATACTTCGGCATTCGATGAATATTTTAAGGGTAAATATAATAAGCGGCAGAAGTTTACCTTTACTTCCTCATGTTGTTATTGTTTAATTCAACTTTTAATTTATTTAATGGATAAATAAACCTCGCATACCGTTTGTTGTGTTTGTAAAATTGGCACTACTCAAAAAGTACTTTGTAAAATTTAAATTCAATTTAAATTTATATGTGCCTTAAAAATTAATTTTGTTATTATTATTTTTGAGTGCCCTAACTGTTAGAGGTCGCGTTTTGGTATTACAAGGCTCCAACTATGCACCTAGGTAAATGTGTATATAGTATACCGGGTGTCTAATATCTATCTGCGTTCTATGGGTAACTTTGTTATTATAACAGTTACGGAATCGGTTAGGCTACCAAAGTTGGGCAGAATTTCACTACTAATCAAATGCCGTTAAGCAAATCCATTGAAAACATGAAAACAAAACCAAAAATATTCTACCACTAACTTCATTCAGCATGTCATTTCTTTCATCAGAAGAATAAGCCATTATTAATGAATTTACCCAAATATTTAATTAAAAGACACGTCAATAACGCAAAAAGACAAGTATCAACTGCAATTACTATTTTTAACACGTATAATACTTTTGTTTTCAATTTACCCAGCACACTTGATTTTGTTTTGTTTGATTCATAATTAAAGTTACGTTTTTTGATATTGTGAGATAACTAGTGATATTAATTATGCAGAACCACACATTTTTGAAATCACAAAAAAATAAGCAATTTAATGAGCTCATAGCCGACTATGATTGCCATTTAAAAAAATGTAAGTTAGGGTCATAACTCGAACACTTACAACTAAAAAAATATTTGACTTCTATTTTACATTTATAGAATAGTTATCTATCGAAAAGCTATCTTGACTTTTTTCGGCAATTTTAATAATAAACGAGATAGAGCCAATTCAAATTTTTGACGATTTTTACTTATTTTCAAATATCTTGGAAACTTAGCAACATTGCTGAATTTGCTTAACGGCATTTGATTAATAGTGAAATTCTGCCCAACTTTGGTAACCTAACCGATTCCGTAACTCTTATAATAACAAAGTTACCCATAGAACGGAGGTAGATATTAGATACCCTGTATAGTCGATAATAATCTAAACGTAAAATTACAATTTTTCATCAAATTTCCTAAAATATCGCACCTCTCCGCTTAGACGTCATTGGTGTGCATCGATTTGATCTTTTTTTCGGTAAAAATTTAACGCACTCGTGGCCGTGTCTCGTGCGTTGCTACACCAAAAAGATCAGATTTTAATAATTTGGTGGTTTTTTGTATTTAAGAATTCTAGTTAATTCAAAAATCAAGGCTAATTAGTTGTTGAGGTTTCATCTATTACCTACGTAAAGATATAAAAATTGAATAACTATGCTAATATGAGCCAATATAATAAGTCGACGTGCAAATTATGCGTTGATTAATTGTTTGAAACTTTTCCATGTCTGTATATTTGACAGAAAAACAATTTATCCCTCGAAACCCTATTATTCAGAAAGGATAATGTTTTGTAACTTTAGACAGTTTTTTTTTACTTTAGTTCCTATACTTATTATTTGGTTTTTTAAATTAAGTGTTTTTTTACTAAAACATTACAAATACTTCACAGGCGTTATAATTACTCTTCTATTCATTTAAACGACATTTTTTTGCCATACTTTAGTGATAGATATAAATGAATAGAGAGAGAGAGAGAGAGAGAGAGAAACCTCTGTTTATTGCAGTTGGTGACTTGTAAAAGAAAACTGTTGCTTTTAGGTGAAGTGTATGAATTCTATGTTGAAAATTTATTTTAGACTCAGACCACTACAAACACGAGCTTAACAAAACACAAAAATGGAAATAAAACCCATAAACGGATGATCCATCAGTTCAATTTCACTTTTGATCTTCCCATAAATACTATCGTGCACTTTTATTATGTAGTGTAAGGGTGATTTTTTCCGTTTCATTTGTAATATTGGTTCTGAGGCTTCGATGTATAAACTTGTCACTGGGCTACTTCTGAGAGCACCCGAAGCTATATTCGTCGAGCATAATTGTGTACAGTTTAGTTTGTATAACTAGATGTTATTAACAGAATTGAATGTAATACATGCATAGTCTAATAATAACCCTTATAAACTGTTCGATGAATTAGTAATAAGGTTTTGATGCCTATATTTGACGAGTTATTTGAAATGAAAGAGTTCCGATACCAATAAACATCAAAGCGTTAATTTTTGAGTTAATAAAAATGTGTATTTACCTTATGATTAATTTTTCCAGTGGACTAAATTTTGTTGTAATTTGTTGTTTCTGTATTTAAAATGGGACAAATGTTTACCCAACTTACTTTGTTATGAACCTTTTTCTCTCATTTAAATAAATCAACTCCCTTTTCGCTATTGCAATTCAAATTTTTTTTCGAAATCCATATCGCAAGTATCAAGCAAGTCATTTACGATTGCCATTCAAAAATCGCAACTAGAAAGAACTCAACTTTGATGGATACCATTACTAATGCCATGCACAGCACATCGTACTAATCTTCACAAAATATACATGAACGACAGTTTTCTTTCGATATAAGACTTTTCCAATTTATTTTGTAAATGTATCTCTCAAAATAAAACCTATATCACGAATGACGAGTGTAACAGAACTTTTCACTTTAGCTAAACTTACAGAAACAGTAAAAATGCAAAACACACAAATATACTCACTTATAAAATTTTTACCTTATATTAGACATGAACAATACATAAAGTACCCACACAATGCCTTACGTTTTTTTCACAAATTACTTGCACGTGAATCCTTACTTTTATCCTAAAAAAACTGAAACTTCACATGTTTGAGAAGAGTAAATGAAAGGCAACGTAAGGAATGTAGGAATGGTCTAATTTTATTATCGGCAATAAAATTGCTAAGCAAATTAAGACGTGTATCGAGTATTGCTTAGTAGATTAATATCCAATTATAGAAAATTACTATTGTAGAATGTTTCTTTTCCCAAAAAAATTTATGCGTTTGTCACAATGCAGTATTTGCAATTTTAGTGTGTGTGTACAGAGAATTGTAATCATTCGGGTGCCACCATAATTTAAAATGAACATGCATTATCTTGGTAATACCGCAATAATTTTAGTCTGGTACATAATTATAATTCAACTGCAATTATTTTGTTATTAACGCAGTTCCATACTATTTGACGGGGCCGTTGAAGTAATTTATTATTTGATACAATTTTATTTCTGCGTTAAATGAAGTTTAGTAAATAATTACATTTCGTTCAGTTTAAAGGGCTGTTAATTTTCTAACGAATTAACAAAAAACAGCTACAACGAATAATTGTTATTTAACAAATCCAATCATTATCTATTACGGATTACAAATAGCTTTTTACAGTTCCTTTGTTGTGAAATGCCAGGAAAAACGGTTTTATAGAGGTTTCACAAAATGGTAGTATTAGGAGAGTTCTGCTTAAAAATTGTTATTCGATTTTGTTGCGTCCTTACCGTACACCCTGTATAACTGGAACACAATGACCAACTTTTTCTAGAACAAAATGTAGACACCCGGTATTATTACATCTAAATTATTATTATAGAAATAAGAACTGGTGAATCATTTCATTAATTAAAAGTTGCAACAGAGGGCTGAAAATTTATTTCGAGTATTTAGGAGTTTTTAGCTTTTTATGTGGTGTGTGGCGTAAATTCGATTCTTCTATAATTTCTATTACTAAATCTAATTTAAAGTGGAGTGGCGCGTGAAGTAATTTATTTTGATTGTACATACTTACATGTAGTTGATCGACAAACTAAATTTTACATTAACAAAAAGGGCTCTACAATAGTTTAGGTAATACCTACATTACTAGTTTTACGTATTACTCCTTTTTTTAACTTTAATGCGCGCTCGCGCCTAAATCGTTCACCTTAAGACATAATATAATTTGTAGGAAATTTTATCTAGTTTACTTTCACATAGATGCACTTTTCTCGAAAAGGGTGCAATTTTGAAGTTATAAGCAAAAAACTGGGAAAAGAGCAAAAACCCACCCTTTTCGAGCCTCTCCCAAACTTGCCTAAGCTGCAACGCTCTCTAGCACCTCCATTGTTTGATTTACAAAAAAATTTAAGCGGTATAATTTGTTGGAAATAGAATGTACCTTATTTTTGTATAGAAACACTTTTCTCCAAAAGTGCGTAGTTCTCGAGTTATGAGCGATAAAATAAATTTTTGAAGGATTTTGTAAGTTTGTTTAGCTTTAACGCGTACTGGCGCCTAAATCTTTCACCTGAGGAAAAAGACTTGAGAGACTTTATTTCTGCTACCTTTAACAGGCAGGCGGTCGGTTTTATTACCTCTTTGCAATGCTCTCTTTCGTCCTGCATAGTCAAAAATTTTGTTCTTCATGGTTTAGTAAAAGTGTTTGCTGCCTCCAGACTACTGCCCGTATCCGTGAATTTGCCAATGATTAGGTACTTTTACCTGTTTAATTAAGTTCCTTTAATTTAAAATCAAGATATCTGGAAAAGTATTGGTCAAAACAAAAAATCGCAAAGGAACTTTTGATTCAGTTTTTCTTGTAGATTAACGCGCTACTGTCCGTATTTGCGAATATCGAAACACCCTGTACACAGAGTGAATCTTAAGTTGAGACTTTTCTTGAAATTCGAGATACTACACATTAGGGCCAGGTTAAACTTAAATGCCAGGCCTATTTTGAACAGTTTTAATAAATAAAAGTTATTAAATATTTCAGATACGGTCCTGTACATTTTAAAGCCAAAAAGCGACTATACTTCGTGTCCCAAGATTTGAAGAATTTTGTAGGGTCTAGTAGAAATTATTCGCCGTCAAATTCGACGTTTTAAAATAAGAACTTTTTTAAATTTCTAATACTTTTTAGACAGGAGCGGCTCTAAAATATTTGATTTCAATAAAGCTTTTCTCGCTTATTACAAACATTTTGACTAAAATTGTTCAAAATAATGTGTAATAGTATTTCAGGTTTCAAGAGAATTCCCGACTTGTGGGGATTAGCAACAAGAATCTTATAGTACGGTGGTCCGAGCATATGGCTTAACATGGACACGGGGTCATTTGTTTCAAAATTCACTGGTGTCGACAACTTTAAGTTATTTTTTCTTCTAAAAAAATACCTCTACGTAGGTACGCCTAAAATCAACCATTTGTATGATCGTAAAAAAATACTTGACGATCCTTACCTTCATTATGGATGATCATGATTATGGATAAAAACTTATGTTGTAGTCCTCAACTCCCAGGGAAATCAATTAAATCTGTTGGTTTTTGCAATTATTGTTCTGTACGCCGTTCTATGTATAATGTAACTCTTCATTTTGCTGAACTTAAACCGTTTTGCAATTTTTAATTGGGGGGGGGGGGTACAATTTCAACTATGTTATATTATAGAGAAATCCTTTGGTTAACTCTTATTAGAGAAAAGCGAGTTGTATTGGTTTGGATTTTAAAGTTGTTCTGGATGGAGTTCTCAAACGCTCAAATTTCTCCAGCCTTCGAGTTAAAATTCCACTCTTAAGGCTACTTTTGGTTTTACGTAGGCCAAGGTCAATAAATTTTCTCTAGAAAAATAACCTAGGTATAGTTTTTCGAACGCACTGTATAATTATTAATGAACTCGTTTTATATTATACAAACAAATTAGAAATAATTTCACAATTTCATCATGGAAGCTACGCTCGCTGACTCGTTACAAATCTAGCAAGGATTTGTTTCCTTTAACTAATTAAATTAATTAGTTAATCGTGTTATCGATGGTGTTCCAAATTTGTAAGCAAATCAAACTTGAGATTTGTTACAAGACTACTAATTAACTAGTTTTGTGTTAACCTTAAAGTTGTAACTACAGGAAAGGTATAGGACGTTGTAATACGCAAGGGCGTAAGATATCGCTGTTGACATGAAGAAAATCACGCGTAGGTACTTAGGTAAACGTAATTAAAACTTGCCTTTAAATTAATACAAACAAAATTTGTTGAATCCTATCTCACAATGATTGTAATGTAGTATTTTACTGAGATTTATAACGTTACATTATTGTATTTGTTCTTTTCTTCTTTTCTCTCTCTGTCGGTTTGGATAATAATTTTGCCTACATACAAAAACGTTTAGGCTTACCGCACACTACAGACAGTCGGTGACCGTCAAAATAGTCGGTTAGAATGCTCAGTACAGATTCTTATGTAGCACCGCACATAACCGACTAAAATGACGGACCTACATAAAAGATGTAACGTGTTCTATTTTTCCACCGACTATCAACCGAAACGATTGTCTGTGACTAGACGGCGGTAGATGGGAATAACGTAATAAAGTAGGGGCGCGCACACGAACTACAAAATTGTCGTTGTAGTTGTACATCTCCTATAGCTAAAATCACGGACAAACAATGCAACAACCACCGACTTCCTAACGATAGTCGGTAGCGTGTGCGATGGTGTAGATGTAGGCGCCGATGTCTGACCGACTGTCTGTCGTGTGCGACCACTTCGCTACAAAACAGACGGTCACCGACTGTCTGTAGTGTGCGGTAGCCCTTGGTGAATAAGGCGGATGCCAAAAACTACTATAGCGAGACGACTCGAAATGTATTCAACAAGTGACCAAAAATAACACAACAGAATATTCCCACACCTTTTCATCTCCTTACAACTAATGGTTGGTTTCGTTGTTTCTATTTGTAGGAATTAAATTCCGAATTTGTTTCAATCGAGGATGTTTTAACTAGCAGTAGACGAAATATATATGTAGTAAGCGCCTTGCATGGTTAGAATAAGACGAAAACGCACTACCGCTGAAAAACTGTCGCGCCTTGTCTGCCACAAATCATAGCTGGAAATCCTACCTTCCGCCCATAAAACTTTCTTTGTTAGAACAAACTCTCATTTTCAAAAACGTAGCTCTATTTGCTTCATGTGCTCGAATTAGAATTCCGCACATTAAATTATAGTAATTTTGAAGTATATTTTCGTATTTTAGATATTTAAATATAACGATATAATGATAAATACAAGCAAAGCGGGAATTACAATTTCGGTCGTTAGTTATTTACTTGGCGTTTAATGTGTTTTAGAATTTAAAATTAAATTGTTTTGGGATTCAATAGAGATTATTAATATCATTTTGCTTTATATTTATTGTATAACAATTTTGTAAAACCACTTACCTACTCATTGTTAGTTTTCACTTTTAACATCGTCATTCATATATCACATTATGTGATTGATAATTAAATCTATACGCACAGTCATTCCTCGGAAAACTTTTCGAGCCTATGTTGGAATGGGTTCGAAGAGTCAATACAAGCAGATTACGTGCAGTAAAGTGAGAATTCGTCTTGTAGAAACGTAGAGTATTACTTCAGATTGTAATTTAATCGAACACCACTAATAACTTGTTTCAAAACATTTGTTTTGGCGTCTCTGTTGTCGGTTGGCTCTAATATTATTCAGCTTAACAGAATTCGTTAATGAGAGAGAGAGAGAGAGAGATATTTTGCTGAAGTGGCTACAACTAACTAAACTGAAAACAACGGTGCAGAGAAGTAAACAAAAGCCTCGAGGCTATGCCACCTGCTAGATTGAAACTACTTAAAGCTAATAGTTTGTTTTACCCTTAAGATTTCATCAAAAGTTTATATATGCTCTACATATTATAATGATTGTGAACCTTGAAGATTTTCTTTGAAGCAGGCAGGTTGAAAACTAAAGCCCGATCTTGTGGAACTAATACATAACTATTGAAGTTATGCGATTACTCGATTATTGAGAGCCTTAGCATCGATCTCGAAGCGAATGATTGGTTCCAATTTTGATTACTTGCACTGTTCGATGGAGTTTGCTTAGTGAACTATGTCGGTCAACTTGTTACAATTCTAACAAACGTAGCTGCAAACATTTACGGATTAAATTTAAGATGCAGACAATGAAATGTCCAAATCCACTGAATAGCTGTCGGAGTAATTCGACATGCAAGCTGCATTAAAATGACAAGGCGCGCGCAAATAGTGTAATCTCGCTATTCGATGACATTAAATAAACATTTTATATTTTCGAACCACGCCCGGATGGTTAAATCTTGTTTAAGTCAGTCTAATGAAAACATTTTCAACTGAAAGCTCTAATGTCGCAGTATGAGTTTCATAGATAGTCGTTTTTGACATGTTTCTGTTACAACTATTTAATATAGGTAAACTTTGGAGGGAGGGTTACTAAACATTTTGACATAGAATTGTGGAATTTCAAACGTCATTCAACTAAATTGTTTTATTTACTAAACGAAGTTTATTATTACAAAAATCATGTTTAGATTTCCACATACCTACCTATCTTGTAGGTATGCCCTCATTTGCACAGCGTCAACAACTGCCCTTTTCGTCAAGAAACATTTACTGAAAGTTAGAAATTATATTTTTTAAGTTTGTAAAATCAATTCGATAAAACTGTCACGTTTTTAAAAAGTCGAGGAAAATAGATATAAAAGATTTCTAATATACTTGAAAGCTTATCGTATCATCGTCACCTGCGGGCTTCGATGTAGGCTTAACTTAGCTCTACATATTTATATATTTTTCTACTGCACACGGGGAGACATCTGTTTATATTATCAAGCTTGCAAAAATATATATAAAAACTACTGCAAAGTATTGCTGTCGATGCTTCCCGACTACAATGCTATTTCTAAATTATACCGTTTCATTTGCTTTTATGCTCTGAACCCTGAAGGAGAAGGGTGGTCTTTTTGAAATGAATTCTGTCCTTTCGAACACACAAGATGGCAATTTCAGCCTTGTACATATTTAAATAAACTTTTATAATTGAGCCTTTTTAGAATTAAAGCTCCTACTTGTGTACAGGGTTGAAAAAATAAAACCCGAGAAAGGCGACAACATGAGCAATCAATATTAGTAATAATAATTAACATTGATTGTGATGGCGTCGAATATTAAGAAAGCGCGTTTCCGTTAAAACATTTGGATGACTATTTAGACGATTATTTGCCCTAATATTTGCTGGCGGATTAGCAATAATAGCCACAAGAGAGAAGAGGACTTTAAAAGCGCCATGTAGTACTGTTGAACTCTGAATTTCTATGCGGGCCCAATTTTAATTTCTATAATTATAATTTTCTAACGTTTAATCAGTATTTAAATCAAAATATTTTAATCATTAATTCAACTAGATTTTCATAATTATTTTAACAAAACTACTTTTGCAGGATCCGAATTTTGAGTTTCAAAGTGCTGTGGTTTATAAAATAGTATATTAAAGAACGAATTTCATAAGTCACGTATTATAGCACGACTCCAAGTTTAAAATGCGACTGGCGTAGCCAGGAGCGTTTTAATGCTTTAATGCTTTAATGCTTTAATGTGCAGAGAATCACAAGGTGAAGTTCAGCACATTGCTGTTCTTCCACTTAAACCTTGGCAAATCAGTGAAGGAAAAATTTCCATTCACCTCATTATTCGAACTAACAAAACCAAACTAATGATCATGATCGTGTGCACACCGGTCCGCAAACCGACCCCCAGTCAGGCCAACCCCGGCCACACCCAAACATAAACACGGGCACTGCAGAAGGCATCACGACGTCAACCGCAAAAAGAGCTGCTTCTTAAGTGCCATTTACATAGACAGTAGTGTAATCGTTCTAGTAAGGGCAAGAATCGTCTAGAAGCTTGAATAGGGTTTTTTCTATGTACCCGTTTACAATGAAGTACAGTTGGCAAGGTCGTTGCTAACAATGGTCAGAAAGTTTGTAATGTTTAAACTTCTAGACCACTTTTCTTAGTAAATCGGCACCAGCCAATCATAGAAGCGCATCTCTCTCCCGCGGCCCAGCTATTTGAAATTTAAACAAATATTTGACAAAATAGTTGCTTTGATTTTATTTCTTCATTTTGGTTTTCGGTAGTACTATTTTAATCTCATCGTTCAAGTATAAGAAAAAAAAATAGGAAAAAAAAAAGAAAAAAAAAATGATTACCACTAAAGTCTATGTAAATGGTTTTACGCCACGTTGCCCACTTGGCGAGTTCTAGACCAGCAAACTACACCATCAATCTGCACTAAGTTCTATGTAAATGGGGCTTTAAACTGGTTCAAGGGTAGAACTCTCAGAGATGCACTTAGGCCATTGTATAGCATAGCTATTTGGTAGCTGAAACATCTCCTGAGCATCTCAAAGTTGCGCATAGGAGGCGTTAAAGTCCCCCTTAACCTAATGTTAAGACTATGCACATCAGTCCTAAAAGTTATCTTGTTGTACAAATAGGGTGGATTTTAAAAAATAATAATTTTATGATACAAGCACGCCGAATGATAATAGCGCCTTCCCGACATGTTTAACCACCCTATTTCCGAAAGCTTATAAGATTTTCTGTCGTACTTGCGGATGCCATAGACGAGCCTCAAGCAGCTATTCTGCATCAGTTGTATCCTTCGCTGATTTTGGGAATCGAGAAACGGTTCGTAGACGCTATCGCAATGATTAAAGTGCGACAAGACTAAGGAATTGCACAATGTGGTTTTAATTCTTATCGATAAGTACCTTCTATTCGAGCAGACAACCCTGAGCGAGGAGTACGCTTTTTGCAGACACTTATTCACGTGCACGTTAAAGCTAAGCTTATCATCTATTACAAGTCCCAAATTCCTTGCATGTGGAACATACGATAAAGACTTACCATCAAGACATATGCCCGGGTTAAGCTGGAGAAATCTAGATTTTAAATTCCTAGGCTCAAACAATCACAAATCGGTCTTATCTGGGTTAAGAACAAGACCATGGCGACGCGAGAAGTCAAGTAGTGCAGCTAGATCCGCATTAAAGTTGCTTGTGGCAGTATAGAAATCGCTCTCACCGAAAGACAGATACATCTGGGTGTCATCCGCGTAAAAATGGGACGAACAAAAGATTACCACTCTTTGCAAGGCAAAGGTATAAATCGACTATAAAAGAGGCCCCAGGACTGAACCCTGGGAGACACCTGAAGTAAGTTGTAGCGGCTCCGAAACACAGCCATCTACTCACTATTATATTACTCAACTTTTAACCCAGGGCCCTAGGCTGCAGTCTTGTTGGCCTAATAATAAATCCAGGCCTGATTATAGGAGCAGTGACTCATTATACTTTTGTAGGACACATTAGAATTTTGATGCCCAATATGTTCTACATCAAGAAAACAAACATTGTCTATAACTTGTAAAAAATTTACGTTGTCTTACACTTACAATTATTCTTTATATATTTCTGTAGTCAATGGTGGAGCACAAAATTTTTAAATAACACTTTTTGGCAAACGTTTTTAGAAGATCTTAAAACAATCAAAAAATACCCAAATCTGCACAAAACTTTTAAATGAAAAATAAATCGGAAAAACATAACAGTAGGAAACCATTAAAAAATCACCAATTCTACCAATTCTAATTGAAACCCTACTAAAACACAATAAAGCTCTACCAGGAGTCATCGAAGAAACCCTAGAACTAGCTACAACATGCCTTAAACAAAACTACTTCACCTTCGATACTCGATACAAAATTCTACCTACCGAAAGAAGGACTACCCATGCTGTCCTGCTGCTGTCCTGCCTGTACCACTGCTATCCTCTCTCCTGGCCGAAATCTTTATGAACCACTTAAAGAACAAATACACAACTCCAAACATACATAGTCTGATTCATGGAACTCCTAGCTGTCCTATTCATAAAACAGGTAGCTTTTAATTATAAACTTCAAATTTTAATTTAAAATATTGTAATAGGTACATACCATGCGTATTAAAATATTTTAAGATTATAGGTACTAAATGTCTTTTTTAAATTTTAACGTCGTCTTAATCACCTCGGCAAAGCACGTAATCAGTTATGAAATATAAATTTTTTCAGCAGGTTGAATACCACGTATTTTCCATTATAGTAATAGTAGCTAAAAACTACAATATTAGTCTCTGTTAAATCGTTAATGAAGATTTGTTTGTCGCTGAAGCCGCGTGTGTGTGTCTTGGAAAACAAATCAATGCGCAGTGCGTGGTTAGATTAGCGTAAAGCACCAGGTGAATTTAGAAACGTTGCGGTTTACGTGAAAACATCATGAAGTCATGAAGTGTTTATTTGATCTCATAATTTTCTACAAAAGATAGCTTCACCAAAAAACAATTATTACTCTTATTTATATACACGAAAATTCGTAAACTTGAAGACTCAACTAGCACTCCCATTGAAAAGAAAGGCTTTAGAGCGAGAGCGTGGCTTGGAACCTAAATTAATTTCAATTTAATTACGTCAGTCACTAGTTTTGATTTAAATCATATAATTTCGAAGGTTTGATGAGAAGTGTACATTTTCTAGGTTGTTCCGCAAAATCGCATAAATTTATTGCCAGGGGAGATTGCTTCTAGCGTACTCGAGAGATGAATTATACTGAAGACACCTCTGTTGATGAAGTAAATTGGAGATAGCTTTCCTAGTGGTGTCTTAATATCCAACCGTACCAGAAACGAGTTTTGCTAGTATTTAATTAACTAAAGCGATAAACGTGGAAATTCTCGAACTTTCGCCCGTCATAAAAGGAAAACTTCCTGCAGTCTTTTTCGAAGGAAATAAAAAGATTTGGAATACTTTAGTTTCGGATCAATTATATTTTAAATAAAATGTATAATTCGGGAAATAATTTCGTTGGCTCGCATTTCCAAAATTTTCAATAAGAAAAGCAATGTCGTTGCGGTTACCTCGTAGCAAACCCTAAATTTTAATAACCGAATTACCGTAGGTAAGACAAAGAAGAAATGATCAATAAGTTTACACCTATAGATTCTCTAATCCAATAAACCATGACAGACAGTAGCGTATAACACCATTTTGTTAAAATTGCCATGAATTTTCAAATCAGTCTCGTGGAAAGACAAAGCAAGACAACATATGGGACGCGCTCATTTTCCCCTCTGTTGAATATTATAACCTGATTAAATTTTTAGCCAGATTTCATTTGCAAAATAATATACTTATTCGGAGAGTAAAAAATATAATAATTAGTTGTTTAACTATTTTAAAAAAAAGCTTGTTTTCCACATACGGTGGTAGTAAATGCACATTTTACTTTACAATTTTATTGCTACTGGCACACGTTTAACTAACGATAACTGGCCAAATTTCAGAAACTGAATGTTGAATATAACAATGGCGCTTTTACTTTTGAACTCCATTAAATATTTATAAAGACTGACAAAATGTGTAAAAGGGTGTATTTTGATATGCAAAAACAAGAGAAACATTTATAAATCTAGCAAATGATTACGTCTATTTGAAGTGCTTTGGGTGACATGTTGGGTTAGTAAAGGCTAACACATCATCGTATACGAGTGACTTTTAACGTTTTAAAATACGTGATAGATATTTACTACGTAGCTTGAGCTCTTTGGCTACCACAAAGCATAGTTGTGTACTATAACTGTACAGTTTAATATGATAGCGTGTACATGACACAATGGTCAGTTCCAATTCGCTGTTCGATGGTTATTTTACGTGTTTCATTATAAATGCCATTTAACGCCCAAACCTATTATTAGTCTCTTTCATAAACGACTCTTTGTAAAATTCGTCTTAATTTAATTTCATTTCGTGACAACTCCGATGTACAACTTGAAGCTTAAAAGTTCGTTTTTTATTACTTAAACAGCCGTAAATTTTAATCTTTATAAAAAATTATAATAATACGTTGGATAAAGTCGTTAGAAATCTCGGTTCTCGGATAATTGACGTTGCTTACTGTTTTGAGAAAACTATTTAGGCACTATGTGTAGCTATCTAACTACTCGACTTCGAAAATTGAACTTAGCTGAACTCAATTGGGGTGTAGCAGATTAGATAATATTAAATTGTTCAGCATAATATTTTATGTATAATAATTACAAACTCTCCTATAAACTAAGTAGGTTACGCTTCGCGTATTAAGACATGGATAATGGTCAAAATCAGTTCACTAAGAAGTGGCAATTAAGCGTTTTAGGTATGATTGCTCTTAAGCTTTTTAGATAACAGCCAGAAACAGCATGGAAACTGTACACTGTATACGTGTATACCTGTACAACAGATATACGATTCTCAGTCACGTCTCGTTCTTATGCCTTCAAAGTAATATTCGAACTAATTAAAATTAAAGGACCCCATAAAAACCTTACCTATAGGAAATGGGTTTCACTTAATTGCCTGAAATTTATAGTTATGATCATCCTAATAGAAAGTGTCCATGATGGGTACGAAGTAAAAAATAGAAAATTCTCAATGAAAAAGTTTTTTTTTACAATATTTTAGATATTTTATGCCGATTTCCCTCTTTTCTGAAAAAGTTGAAAAAAAAACTTTTAATTGCTCAAGGTCAGACGGCTTAACATACTATAGTAGCATTTGATAGTGTCTCCAAATAAAAAATTATCAATGAAGAAATATTTTTTTACACTAGTATTTAGTTATTTTATGCGGATGTCCCCCTTCTCTTAACGTTAGGACCTATAGGCCGCACCGTGCAAATTTTGTCAATAAAGATACGTAGACAGCAATTCTGGCCCATGCAACTAAAACCATTACCAAAGTTAGTATAGGGCATATGGGAGGACCTCGATTCAAACCGTATTGATAATGTCGGGCATAGTACTTTCCCTCTCTCTGTGCCTGTATTTTAAGGTCCTTCCTAAGGTGTATACTATCTAAATCAAATAAATACATCGTTATAGTTCTATTCATTTGCATTATATGCACTACCAACTTGCAGAAAAATTGTGAGGCCCTGGGAAACTTATGTTAGGGGACGTTCAAAATTTAAAGCAGTATTGTGGGAAAATGGATTCGGATTTACTTAGAAGGTTCTAGGTTGAAAATCTGATAAATGGTATGTTATGGATATTCCTGCAGAAGAAGTTTTTGATCGTTCAAGGTCAAGCGGCTTAAAATGATGTTCAATAACTTTAGTATTTGATAGTATGATAGTGTCTCCAAATAGAAATAATTTATCAATGAAAAAGTATTTTTTTACAATATTTACTAGATAATATTTTATGTGGATTTCTAGGATCTATAGACCGTACCGTGCAACTTTTTTAAATAACTACACGTAGACAGCAATTCCAGCCCATGCAACTAAAACTAGAAACTAAAAATGTTTATTAGAGTTAGTATAGGGCATATAGGACTACCTCGATTCAAACCGTATTGGTAATGTCGGGCATAGTACTTCCTCTCTCTCTGTGTCTGTATCTTAAGGTACATCCTAACGTGTATAGTATCTAAATCAAATAAATACATCTATAGTTTTATTCATTATCATAAACATGCAGAAAAATTGAGAGGCCCGGGGCAACTTATATTTTAGGAGCCGTTTAACATTTAAAACAGTATTTTAGGAAAATACGTTCGGATTTACTTTTAAGGAGGTTCTAGACTGAAAATCTTATAGAACCTCATGGTACGGGTATTCCTGAAAAAGCTAAAAAAGAAATTTTTTGATTGTTCAAGGTCCCACGACTTAAAATAATTTTAGTAGCATTTGATAATGTTAATGATGAATGGTAATTGTAATGGTAATGAATGATAATGTTAATGAAAATAGGCTCTGATTTACTTTTAAGAAGGTTCTAGACTGAAAATCTTATAGAACTCCATGGTACGGGTATTCCTGAAAAAGCTAAAAAAGAAATTTTTTGATTGTTCAAGGTCCCACGACTTAAAATAATTTTAGTAGCATTTGATAATGTTAATGATGAATGGTAATTGTAATGGTAATGAATGATAATGTTAATGAAAATAGGCTCTGATTTACTTTTAAGAAGGTTCTAGACTGAAAATCTTATAGAACTCCATGGTACGGGTATTCCTGAAAAAGCTAAAAAAAATTTTTTTAGATTGTTCAAGGTCACACAATTTAAAATAATTATTAAATTATTTTAGTAGCGTTTGATAGTGTCTCCAAAAAAGATGTTTCACAAAAACAATGTAGAACAATTAAGAATTAAATTGCTAAATTTCAGATAAACAAAAATATTGTTGGGGAGTTGAATTTAACCATTGAATTTCTGTCTTTGACTTCCCTTTTATTTTGATCTAACATATTGAGTGAGTAACTAAATGCAGCTACTCGATTTATTAACTTGCTTTGACCCTTTGACTTTGTCTACTATAGACGTGTGAATGTACCTTTACTTAAAATTTAGCTAAAATACTTTAGAAACGTGAATATTAGCAAATTTACTAATTTATAGTAGGTAACTAATTTTTTTTATTTAAACAATGCTCTTATGCCCGTTTGCACCGTTTTGCTTTTAAGAAAGTCTTAATTAAGTATGTCTCAACTTTGAGATGTTCTTAAATATTATTTTCGTTGCACCGACAAGTTTGAACCGTTTCTCAACTAAGCAAATCTTAATTAATTGGAGATGTAGCAACATTGTAAATATGAACCAAAAAGTAGGCTGTCAACGTTGTTTGTGTGCAAGTTTTTCCAAAGTTAGTGACAATTTGAGGTGATAATTTCAAATTTTTATTAAAAATGAATGATGTAAAGGTATAATAATAGCATGTTTGCTATCTAATCTCCATATTTCAGTTTAAAATCTTATTTATTAACAATTTATTGGTCATTGGTCTTGGTCTTGAAATACAAGTGCACAAAAATTTTTTGAGGAAACTTTTACCAAGGTGTTTTAGGTTTTTCAACTTCTTTTGACCTGTACTCTGTACTATCACCCCTTAAAATATTACAGAAAAGACCATAAACATCTTGTATAAATAAGATGAAATTTTAATTAATAATAAATACAAGTTTTGATCTTCAGCGGACTTCCCGATCTTTGTCAAAAATTCAAAACTAAAGCCAAACGAAAGCAAGACTAAATCGTTGCATATTTGACAAAGATCCGGAGGCCCACCGAGCCCAAAAACTTGGATTTATCAATAGACCTTCATCATAATATTATACAACACACCAAAAAATCATAATTACCCCTTTCGATGCAAGGTAAATAATCCGGATCTTTGTCAAAAGCTGTATCGCTAAAAATAGCAAAGTATGATAAATTTGCAAATTTTTGTACGCTTGTATCGCTGATATCATTAGATCTACAGAGACCATTCTGGTCTCACTTTGAGAAAATTTACTCCAATTTTAAAAAGTATAAAACCTTCGGCCGAAAAATTAACCCTTCGGGGTCAAAATTTAAAAAAATTTTAACATTTCGAGGTTTCTTGGATTTTTGACAAACATCCGGAGGTCTGCCGATGTCGAAAACTTGGATTTGTCATTAGTCCTCCCCCATAAACAACATACCAAAAAATTATAACTACCCCATTTATGAATGTAATAAAAAGTGTCCCCAAAAAATTTTGATTTCAATCGAAATTTCACCTCGGTCTGTCAGACCGACGATACCTTCAATGTTATAAGCATTGGCACGACTCCTGTAGGCTGTAGGGTTAAACACCACAATGTGCACAATAAAATTCGAAGCAAATAATTCTCATGACAGTTTGTTGACAAGCACACAAAACTTAAAACTTAAGAAGATCTTAAGTCATCAAAAATGAGAACTTAAAGTTTAGATCTAGTTCAGATACTTAAGAATAGCTCAACGTTCGGTGCAACGAAAAAGTGGATCTTAAGTCTGACTTAATTTTAAGATTTTCTTAATTATTGCGGTGCAAACGGGCAGAAATTGCCTATTTTTGTACTATTAACGTACAATTGGTGATTTATCAGAGTTCGTGCGCTAGATAGATTTATGTAATAGTCACGCAAAATAATATATTTCGTGCTTAGTTCCTTTGCTTCGATGATCCTGACCACGAGATGCACTCCTACTTGTTGCTTTGGAAAATGTGATTTTCCTTGCAACAAGCAAGATTATCGGCAAGTCACCATGCACTTTATATATTAGTGTCGATAATCCGCAATTAATCACACAACGTCTTGCCAACTTAAGTATAACTATAAAAAGAAAACTGGATTTGCTTCTAAAATAGAAGCATGTTGTCTAGTTAACACTCTGTCTAGTTATACAACCCTCTTCTCAAATTAACAATCAGCTTATCACCTACCCAACCGTACTGATCATCGACTACTATTTTATGGAATAAACTGTTTTAAAACAAACGCAATTAATAATAAGTATTCATTTCTAATTAAAGGGGGGTTAAACTAAATATAGCGTATAAAGTTATAGTTTTAGAGTATAATTGTTTCGCTGTTAATTGTTGAACCGATAATCCATTAGTCGAAATCTTAGGAGGTAAAACTTAAATCAAATTAGTGCGTAGATTAACTTTGTAGTCACTAAGACGCTATTAAATTAATTGCTATTTTCTAACATTCTAACTACTATATTGTTGTTAGTTTCCGTCGCCAAATTTAATCCAAACGCACTGCCAAACATAGATAACGAATAAAATACAACTTTATTAACGTTAACACTTTAAGAAGAGATAAAGGAAAAAAAGACAATTAAACAAAATAAAAGTTTTAATAGATAATATTATATTTGTTTCGATACTTGATGAGATGCTTGTTTTCGGAACAGCAATAAGTTTGACGTTTCCGAACAACTTATTTTATTGGTTTGTTTTGTTTTCTTATCTCGTCTTCCTGCGCCTTGAGACTATTCCGCAAAAGCCAAAATAAAAAAAATCACACACGTTTCAAGATTAAATTAAGTTCCGTGTGTTGTACTTTTGTCTCCTGACAGTTACATAAAACAAAGCAGTCACTACACTTTGAACTCTTTTTTTTATCAGCTCCTTATTTTCAACGTGACAATTCTTTTTATTTTGTTTTGTCTCAACTTCACATCAATATTCATATTTTATTCGTTACAACGTATAGCGAATGTGCTCATATATTGATATAGGTAGCTAGTTTATTACATTCGACTAGGGCTGACGACTCCATTTTGACTATCAATTTGCATTAGAAATCAGCTTCGTATTTTCTTTGTATCAGTAATGGACTTAAAACTGTTCCTGCAAACTACGCAAAGCAGAATTGGCCCAATGTGTAAAAAATAATTAGATTACGACTAAAATTGTAAATTCGTTTGAGTTATTTAACGAAATGGAAGGCCCATAAAAAAGTTTGTGGGGTGGACTGAACGGTACTATTATCCAAGATGGTAATAACCCACTTGCTCTAAACGGATATTTTCAGTCAAATTTCAAACTTCAATAAGTATTATACTCGTATTAAATTACTACCTGATGTATGATAGTTTTGCATAGACTATAAATAGTTATTTATGTGTCTAGAGCGTAAAATGAGAGTTTTTGATGTGAGGTCTAATTTTTAGCAGCGAAGCGGAGCTGAGCTGCTAAATGACGACCGAACATCAAAAACGCATTTTGCTCGAGATACATACAAAATTTTTCGTACGACGGCAATATAAAATTAGTAACTTTTGTATTTTGTAAGGTTATGTTTTACGTAAATTACGTTTCTAAAAATTGTTCCAGCAAATAACTGTTTTGAGTTTTGATCTTTCGTATTATAATTATAAGTACAACTAATAGGTACTTTCACAATTTTGCATTTTGTTAAATAAGTAATTAATTTACGACTTCAATATTGTCTAAATAATTATTCAAAGTTTGAATTTTGTCTAATGAGCGTGCGCCATCTAGTGGAATAAAATTGAAATTTCACAGAATCAAACAAAAAGTATATAACCGTAAAGTATCTTATTGGTTATATACCTGTCCATGTATAATTTTTACGATCATATACTTGTATGTAAAACAAACTCGATCAAAATGTCCGACTTTAGGCGTTACTTCACGAAGCGTAAAGAATGTTTTTAGAGTCGGTCGTACGAAATACATATTTTTGAATAATTTGTAAGAAACCGTATTTCCATAGGTCTACTAGAATAATATCAAACAGTTAAAAACGAAAATTTATTATGCTGCTATTTTATGTAAATCATAAGTAGAATTTCAAGTGCCTTTACGCTTCAATGTTACTGCAAGTTGTAAGTCTAAAGTAAATAATCGAATAAATTATCATCAAGTTGATATTTTTCTACAGTTTCGGCTCATATGCTCTCTGAAACGAGATGAAATGGAGATAATTCCACATCTCGTGGACCGTTTAAACAGAAATCCGTAGTTATAAACAAAACATGCATGTAATGATTAAAATAAAAATTGAATCATTTAGATATTTTGCACTAATTGATTTTTGCTTATACTTTTTATTAATTACCTAGGTATGTTATTATTTATTTTTATTTACCTACATAAAATTTAAAGGCCATTTAAAATAGGTATTATGCTATGAAGATTATATTTTCAAAACAGAGACACTGTTTCATAACATCATAACAAACACGTAATGCCAATGAATTCAGTTCCTCTAACTAAATGTTAAACATAAGGAACTGTTAATGAGCTTACGATCCCTGCTCTAAAATTGAATAAGAAATGGTTCATTCATTAACTTATTATTTACATTTTAAAGACTGCACGTAAGCGAAGATTTTTATGTTACACATCAAGTTTAGATAAGGTCATCAAACTTCTTCTATAATAGTATTTTCACGTTTTCCTAAAATTTTCAAATTCTCTTGTAAAAGGATTTGGAAGTGGAATAAAACAAACTCATTCTAAAAGACAACCCCTATTTTTGAATTATTTCGAAGCACAAACGGGTAAGTTATGTTCTACATTACATAACCTGTAAATAATGGCCACCTCGGGTTCGTTTTCAAGAGTAAATTTGGATAACTCTATTGTTAAAGACTTTTTTCAATAGATAGGTCCTAATTTCATGGATGCAGAGCTCGATTTAATTTTAAATCATAAATAGATCTCCTGTGGATTATTTTCACACCAAAAATGACAATTTTTCTTATTTATTTATTTTTTAATGTGTATTTTACGTCGGTATCAACTACTGTAGTTATTAGCAGACGGGACCTACAGCTTTAGGTGGGTTCCGAACCACCAGGACCAGGGCATTTGACACATAGAAACACTCAAGTGGTGTCAGCCGGCTTTGAACCTACGACCTTTACATCCGCATGCGACGATCACCCCGGTCCTATTTTTCTTATTGACGAAGCTATTTAGTTAAAAATCAGACTTCTCCTAAAAGATGGTTCCATACCAAAATTAGGATCAATTTTGAGTTGCTCTAGAGTCCAATCGGCACACTCGTGATAGTAACAATGGGTCCTGTTGTCAAGTTTCAGGGTCTTATACATACCGTGTGTAAACGTTTAAAGCTGACCATAGGTAATTACAAAATTTTCAATATAAACCAAATAAAAAAATAAAACCGATCAAATTGTTATAAAAAGTGTTCAAATAAGCTTACATTTTGACATAAACAATATCCTAGCCCATTACAAAAATAATTTCTAACATTAATTAATTGCCTCGCATTAATTAATCCGCATTCTGAAAAAATTGCCTCTCTCAAAGAATTAATATTTAGGTGGCGCTTTCTGTAAATATTATTCTTAAGGTGGCCCCACAAAAAGAAGTCACAAGGTGCTAAATCCGGAGATTTGGCCGGCTAATTGATATGGGGTTCCCTCGACTGATCCAATGGTTTGGAAATGAATTATTCTGCCAATTTTTAACGTCTAAGTCTAAGCAGGTCAGCCGACTTGTAGGAACCAGATCTCCTAATTTTCCCTTGTAACTTCTTCCACGCTGGACCAGCCTAAAAAATTAACAGATCTAAATACCTTTTCGAATTTAAATTACCTTCAATTTTAAAGGGACGTTGTTAAAAATCCTAGCCCAAATATTAATTTTTTGAGGATATTGAGACCTCCAAGAAATATTAATGTGAGGAATTTCCTGCGCCCAATACCGCGCGTATTTTGAGAAGTAGGTTCGTTGTTTGTTTAACGTAAACGCACATTCGCCAGTAAAACAAATTGACTATAAGAATTAATAAGGGATCGGCATTTGCAGGATTTTATATTTCTTCGCAAAATGTAATCATGATCTCTTAGTCAACAGGAAATATCTCCTGAGGACACTGCGGTTTAAAATGGGTGGTATCGATACTTTTTCAACACTCGAAACGGCCGTCTGAGGTCTGATGATACACATCTATTTATGTGCAGTAATTTATCTAAATATTGAAAATTTAATTATCATTATCCGCCAGCTTTGAACGTTTTCACACGATATAATAAGGGTGTAGCTACAAGTTTTTTCGTGAAATATCCCAAGTTGTCCTTACTGCAGGCCTAATTGTTAAAAACGACGAGGAATCGATAGGTTTACATCTTCTGTAACACCACCACTTACAGCACCAATATTCGCTTCACTTCTTGCATTTGCCTGTTTTGTTGGTGGTTTAATATCGTCATTGGGTAATACGAACTGCGTTAGCATCGTACAACCCTTCTTGAATTTAGTAACGATTCGACGAAAAGAAAGCATACAGTTAGGTCGATTATGCGGATCATACTTTTCACGAAGTGCACGCTAATCGTGAAATAATTCCCAAATTTTGTGGAAGCGTATATTTTGCCGAAATGAATTGTCAGAGTATACTAAAAACAAATGACAGGTATTGAAATAACATTTTAAAATCATATCGTCCCTATTAAAAAACCCTTTAGTTATCTTAGTTCGGCAGTTCAGCTGAGCAAGTATAAATGAGAGCCTTGCAGGGTGACCACAAGATGTTTTAAACAAATCAAAGCATTCAATTGATAATTTAAAAAGCTTTAAACGCAAAAGCTTATAGTTTCACCATAACGAGTTAATTTTGAAGTAGTTACTTGACATAAATTCTTTTCCAGTTCCAGGCTTAACACTGCTTCGTTAATTGCAAAGACGTGTCAACAAATACAATATAAAAGTAATCACTTCGTATTAAATTAAATTTGAACCATCTAATTCGAATTTTATAATTGTGTTAATAAATAACTTCGACGTTTTTGATAATTGACAAATTCAATATTGATACGTGCAAATTTAATGTCCATACAGGGTTTTTACCTGTAGAAAAACGGGAGAATTAAAAGATCAAATTTTTATTCAAAAAAAACTTCGATTCTTTAGTACTGATAATTTCATTTCCCTTTTCAAATTTTATTTTCTACATACTACGTACTAAATAAGTATTAAATGTACAAAAATTCCTATTATTTTATTGATTTTATTTCATCCATACAAACAACATTAAAAAATACGGGCCCTTTTAGTGCTTAATCCGCCCTTTTAATACCCAATAAAAAGCCTAGAATAATATCATAACTAACCTTAATCCTGTTAAAGACATGAAGATTAATGGCGGTGCGTGCAGAAGAATTTCAGAAATAATGAGAGCATTTCTCTATGACATAACCTGGTTAAAAATCGACAGCACGGCACGCAGAGCTTACAATAAAGTGACAAACGAGGTTTCTTTAATCTTCTTTCTGTATTGATAGAAATTGGCTCCGAGCTACACACTATTATTAACTTCAAGATACAAACTGTTCATTCTAATTACTGTAAAGTATAGGAAATAGATGCCACGTTAAAACATAAATAAACTGTTAGGGTTAAATTTATTTGGAAAAAGGAAAAAAAAAAAGGGAAAAACAAAGTACTTTTTAAAGCAGTTAATCAACTGAAGTTAACGCGAGGGGTCGATTTGAAAGAAAATGTTGTATGGTCTTCAAATGATTTTTGAAAGGTGGAAATCAAAGCAATTTGCTGGATTACCAGGGGTGACTTTTATTTATCTCTTTAGTTGAGCTGAAAGAAAATGACATTTTTGTTCTCTTTATAGCTTTTTATTTTCATCTGATAAAAAATTTAACTATTTTAATTACTAATGTTCAACAAGTTTGCTTAGCGCAAGCACTTTGTTTGTACAGGGTGAGTCTCGCCAGATGACTCGTATTATTAGGTCTGAATCGAGAAATTATGAGAAAACTGTTTCGATAAAAGTTATTTATATGTTTTGTAAAATACAGACGTTTTGAGTTTCGAGGTACCGTGGCACTGTAAAAATGTTCAATTATTAACTAACGCCCTACGTTTTCAAGGCGTAAAATTGGCTGCTTCAATATAATTATTTATACTGCAAATAATTTTTTAGTAGTAACCAAACTAGTAAGTACGTACCTACTCGAACGACTTAAAAATAATAAATTTTGCTGCTAACTTGCCCAATAATGGCGACCTGATAAACAGTCCTAATCTGTGGCTTTGAGCTGGGTCAGCAGCAAGTTTCAATTAGAAAAGCGACCATAATAATTTATAAGAAACGCAATAAAAAAATTATTTTCGTTTTAGGGCGAATAATGATAAAATCTCCCAACTTTTTCTTACAAAAGAGGAAGAGAAATTACGAAAAATGTCTAAATTGATTTAGTAAATTTTATACAGAGGGTTAAAGTTATCTAAACATTTTTGCTCAGTGTAAAAGTAACTCTAATAATACACCTGTAAGGTTTGTACTATTGTGTGCTATTTGAGGGAGACCTCTGGACAACAATTAAATTAATATAAAATTAAAAAATTTTGTAACTGTATACATTCTTCATAAATTCCATTTTCTATAGATTTTGGCCAAAACACCTCACGGGAATTTTCAATTTAAAAATTGTAATGTTTAAAAAATTCACTAAAACTCAATAATGTTCAATTATGGTTTCATCAATTATTTTGTCAGTATCACCTTGCTAAAATACTCGTGATTAACAAGTATTGAATTACGTTAGCAGCCACAAACTTTTTATGTGAATAAAAAATCAGCTTCTTAACTTCTAAAGAGCTTGATTTATTTAAAAAATATATAGCGCTAGGGGTAAAATTATGTTTAGAGCTCATTAAATGGCATCTTCTTCGTTGTCAAGTTTCTAATTTTTTGAATGGAAATTTATGTCCATTTGCTGTAACTACTTTACATCATTTTTATTTAATTTTTCATTTACTTGAAGAACAATGTATAGGCGCAGGTAGTGGAAAATCTTATGAATCTACGCAATTTACTAAAATTGAATTCTTGAGAATTAATTTGATTAAGGTTGCGATTTTGCCCATGTTAAAAATCTTGCAAATAGTGCTTTACTGGAGCGGTTGAGCAGCGAAACCTATTGAAGTTACAAAAAAATTATGTAGATAAAAAATAAAGTAGAAAGATTGGGCTACAATGTAAGCTAAATTTTGTTGCTGAAATGTTGATATTTAATAGAGATAAGGCTTACTGAAAGTGAGGAAAATTGCTTGCTTTTATTTACCTGCCCACTTTTAGGCCATTTTTAAATAAAAAATTAAAATTCTGAGATATACATATCGTACTCTATACTTTCTTCTTCACTTTAAGACTTAGTTTTGAAGAATAATTAACATAATGAACCAGAACCAACCGCTCCAGTAAAACGCTTTTGAATTTTTATATTTCTATTATAAGGACAGGGGCCTTCTGAAATTGGGAATAAATTCGCCTAACTGTATAAATTTTAATGTAGCTATTTGATAACAGTCGTCGTTATTCCTAAAGTTGCTTACTTTTCAAAATGAGCATATACCTTTCTCACTCTAGAATATCGCAACCTTAAGAATGACTTTTTTTGTCAACTCATTTTAATATTCCTGCAGAACTGATTTAGAAAATGAATAGTCTATTAAAATTATATTTAAAAAATTCAGTTTCTTTTGTAATAATTAAAAGTATATTAACGAGGCTTTAAGAAAGGCGCACTGTACCAAAATTATAATTGGTATTAGAAAGGTATAAGATGTCCATTTATTTTGATTAAATCAAATTAGGAACAAATTTAACGAGGACACTGACAAGGACCTAATTTCTTGGGTAAGTTATTACGGGTGACCTCATGTTTATCTCAGCCGCAAACACTTAGATTTGATAGAATTGGTTGAAATCGAAGATGTTTCGTAACCGCTTAATTGATCATATCCGTAATTTCACCGATATGATCACAAAGTCATAAAGTGCTTTCTTATAACTATTTTATTTTTACTGAATTATTTAATCGTTTTAATCTCTAAACTTACAAAAATATCGAGCAGTTGTGGTAAAAGAGACTTATAATAAGACCTCGAGTTGAAGACAAAAAATAATAAAGTTCTTATATGAACAGGAAAAATTATAATTGAGTTTCGAAAAAAGAGTCGTAGGAAAATCGAGAAAACTAGGTCGAAAAACATCAAAGAATAAGAACTAAAACAAAAGGGAAAAGATAAAAAAGTAATGAAACGCAGAGAAATATAAAAAGAATGCCGACTTTCGAGAAGCATAAAATTGTTCTACACATTACACATGTTGTGGAATACAAAAAATTTGGAGTCATTTACTAACCATTTACATTATAAGAGACAAAGGACCAACTAGCATTTATATGATCCTTCGATGTTTAAAGGACCGATAGTTTTAAATTACCTAAGAATGCAGTCTCGTGTTAAGACGAGAGCTGTTAAAATTTATTTAAATGTTCAATAAAATATAGTTTTATCTACATCGTTAAATAGAAAAATGTAAAACACGTACACGAATATTGCTATTACTCCTATCTATGCTTCCTTCGATACATATTTCTATGCTATGCAGTTTTACGATTTGTTTTCACATCACCCGAATAAAATTGGATTTTAATAAAAGAAACAACACAAATTCACAAAGAAAATAAAAATTTGGCGTATTTATCTCGCCTCCCAAAAACATGCGTGCATTTTGATATTGTTTTGGTAAACTGCATTTACACCTCCCAAAAATGGCATTTTCGCTGTAAAAAGTAATAAATGAAGATTTGAAAAAACTCCGAAGAAAAAATTTTCAAATTTCAAACATCGTTACAAGCTTACTCGACTTCGTCTGTCGGATAAACAAAAAAGACGATTTAAATGTAAAACTAAACTTTTATGTCCGTAACAGCTGCAAGTTTCTATCGAAATGCATTTTTCCTACTACTGTGACTATTAGTAGGAAAAGCTAGCTAGCTGTAGTACAGAGTAATTACAAAGCAGTAAAATTAACCAGTTTTTCTTACAAAGCTTAAAATGACTGCGATATAATTTACGAATAAACGGTTTGTGGTTTCATTGCATCGAGTAGAATTTTCCATCAAGAGCATTAAATTTTCTCTACATATTTTGTATAAATACAAAAAAAAATTGTATTTTATTACTTTTCGTAGTATTTTTGCATAAATTCGAAAATTAAAATTTTTGCTACGATGCCCATTTTAATTTTCGATAAGTTAATTAAAAGTTATCCAATTAGTACTTATTTTTAATTTGACTAAAAGTATAGTCGTTCAAGTTTATAATTGAATTCATTAATTAAATAAGTCAAGTCCATAATTTAAATACTTGTTTCGTTAATGTAACGAAGTTAAACATGCAAATTGCCCTTAAATTCTTCTTCATTGATTAAGAGCAGACATGGGTTAACCTTAGTAAAGCAGTTGTGGGGTGATTTTTACCGTTACGAACTTGTCTTACCAAGGCTCGCATCAATTTAGTAATGTAATCCATTTGTATCGCAAAATCTAATTTTATGTCCAATGTACAGGGTGAGTTTTGAGAGAGAAGGCTTATTATAAGTACAGTGAAACTTCCTTAACTCGAATTATTCTCTAAGTCGAATTTTCAGCAGGAACACTGACATGTTGTTGGCTTTTTAATGTATTTTTATCTCTCTAAGTCGAATTTCGAATTTCTTTAACTCGAATATTTCTATAACTCGAACTACCATTTAAATCGCAATTCGAATTTTTCGGGGAAGTCCCTAATTATGAACAGTCAGTTAAGTATTTTATAACATTACTTATGAAATGAATCATTTAGCGTGTGGGTACGGAAAAGATTTAAAAAAGACATTGCTGCCCAGAAACTAGAAATAAGGTTGAAAATGAAAAAAATTTAAGCAGAAAGCAAACATTTTAACAAAAAAACTTTCCAATGACATTTGAAATATAAAATATTTTTTTGTAGTGTTGTTTGGTGTTTTTCTCTAATTCGAAATTTCTCTAACTCGAATTTTTTCTCGTCCCTTGAAATTCGACTTAGGGAAGTTCCACTGTAGATCGAGTTGGGTTGAGATTAGAAGGAAATTGTCTACTCAAAAGTTATCATTCTGGCAGGTTCTGTAAAATACAAATAGGTTTTAATTCTAATGTACAGGGTGACCTATTTTGCTTGTCCGTATGGGGTATCTCCCTTAATATAAGAGCTAGAGAAAAACCGAAACCACAATCTCGATCTACTTTTTCAAGAGAAAGTGAACCGTGAAAACAAAAAAGACCTACAGTCTTTTGTTTTTGAGTTATAAGCAAAAACTGATATTTCGCTCATTTCGAGTTTGCTTTATAATTTGATTATTATGAAAGTTATAAAAAAACTAAAGATACATTCTACAGGCACTTTTTTAATTACAATCCAGTGGCGTAACCAAATTTTTTTTATTTACAACGGTTTTCGAAATAAACCGTTGAAGTTCGTTTTTTTAAATAGAAACCATCATGGTTCAATTTTTTTTTGAAAGAGCCTTTTTTGCTGATTTCAAAAACATAATAGTAAATATTTATTTTCAGTAATTACCAAGATATGAATTTTTTTCTATTATTTTGTCACATCAATTAATAAGCGGGTTAAAGTTATTTACCTTTTTGCCATTCATTTGTTTTATTTAAACAACCTGTTGTCATATTTCAAACAATTTTATTCAGAAATAATTAATTTGTTTTGTAAAGTCTAATAAATATTATTACAGAATTAGTTATTAACTTTTAGAAGATAAGGCGCCCACTAGCAACTTATTAGTTGAACAACTGAAAAATTGCTTAACAGTGGTATGCTCATTGGATTTAAAAAATGAAAAATTGCTTAATTTGTTTTTAATAATTGCTATATAATAAATAATGAACCGTTGCTAAAGCAATTATTTATTCACTCAACTAAAAAGTTTCTATTAGGCGCTAGAACAATCAATAAAAATAGAAAAAAAAAATCACAATAAATGTTCGAATTGGCCTCCGTTATTTTCAATGCACATCGCACATCTTCTACCTACAGATTGCACCGCATTATAAATATGAATATTAGAAATTCCAGCAATAGCATTTTCGAAATTATTTCTTAAGTCTTCAATGTTGTTAAAAGGCTCTTTATAAATTTTGTCTTTTAGGAACCCACACTGCAAGATCGGGGGATCTTGCAGGCCATCTAATAGGCCCATTAGTACCCAGCCAATTATTATTGAAATTTTGTTGTAAAAAGTTTACTGCTATTCTAGCATTGTGCGCTGGTGCGCCATCTTGTTGAAATAGTAATTGCCTTGATTGATTTAAAGGAATGTTATCTATGTATTCTTCAATATGTTGTTCTAAAATATGAACATTATTGCTTAACAAAGCACACCAAACGTTAAACCCAAATCGACCTTGCTCTATTCTATGGTTATATACCTGATGTGGATTATCATCAGCCCACCAGTGATGATTATGTGTATTATAAATGCCATCACTAGTAATACGTGCTTCATCGGTCCATATTATTCGATGACCAAAATCATCGGCATTATTCAATTCTCCTAAATACCAATTGCAAAATTCTAAACGACGTTGTTGATCTCCAGGATGCAAATGATGAACTTTTCAAATATTGTATGGTTTAAACTTATTTTTTTTAAGAATTCTTAAAACTTTAGAACGTGGAACCCCGATATCTCGCTCCATCCGCCGACAAGAGGTGTGAGGGTCCGCTGCCACACTTGCAATCACATTAATGGTGTCCTCTGCTTCATTTTCTATTACGTAATTTCTTCCTCTCGGTTTGGTAAAAGAACCATAATTAATAAGGTGTTGTTGCAGTCTGAAATATATTTTTGGATTCGGCTGGCGACGCTCGGGATACTTTTGAAAATACAACTCCGCCGCTTCATTAGTATTCATATTTGATTATATAAAACATGTGTTCATGTCGTACTTTTCATAATTTTCAAAATTCATAGTAATATGTATTAATTTAATTTTCTACTTGTTTAATTAATTAATTACTACACAACTCAAATGGCAAAATTACAACAAAACTTTAATAATTTTATTACTAACAACATTATTTAACAAGTAACTAAGTTATTGTTTGACGTTTAATGCCAAAATAACAAATTTTGTTTTAATAAACAAAAGAATGGTAACATATTGATGTGACAAAATAATAGAAAAAAATTCATATCTTGGTAATTACTGAAAATAAATATTTACTATTATATGTTTTTGAAATCAGCAAAAAAGGCTCTTTCAAAAAAAAATTGAACCATGATGGTTTCTATTTAAAAAAACGAACTTCAACGGTTTATTTCGAAAACCGTTGTAAATAAAAAAAATTTAGTTACGCCACTGGATTGTAATTAAAAAAGTGCCTGTAGAATGTATCTTTAGTTTTTTTATAGCTTTCATAATAATCAAATTATAAAGCAAACTCGAAATGAGGGAAATATCAGTTTTTGCTTATAACTCAAAAACAAAAGACTGTAGGTCTTTTTTGTTTTCACGGTTCACTTTCTCTTGAAAAAGTAGATCGAGATTGTGGTTTCGGTTTTTCTCTAGCTCTTATATTAAGGGAGATACCCCATACGGACAAGCAAAATAGGTCACCCCGTACAGGGTATTCCGTTAAAGGGGGACTTAACGTAACTTTTTCATGTTGAATAAAGTAGCGCTTCATTTTTTAAATTAAAATAAAAAACAAATTACTAGAAATATAGAAAAAATTAATACCGGTTGGTTTATCTTCGTAATTTGAAAACATTTTTTGATAAGTTGTCTATCAAATTAATGCCGTATAATAGCTTTTGGATGTTGAATAACTAAGGGGATAAGTCGATTAAAATTTGGTGAATTTTCAGTTTTTTTTATATCTAGGAAACTTTGCAGCAATGTGTAGTTAATTTTCTTAAAACGGAATTGTATTAGACACGTAATTCTGTCACACTGGGCAAACGTTTACTAAAACTGATAAGGTTATGCCTTCCTACTGCGTTCAGTGCGTTCATGTGGTTCAACGCGTTCACATGGTTATTTTGCTTCTCAATTATTTTGTGCAATAGTGATATTTATTTTTTTAAATGTGTATTATTAAAAAAATTTATAGTCCCATCAATGCTGGTTGCGAAACAGGAGAATTGGGAGGAATTCAGGTACATATACGTTAAGGTTTCTGGAGAGAGCACCATAACGAAACTGGAAAAAGATGTTAAATAATTTGAAAAGTGATAAGTATAGTATTTTTCGGCATTGAATAGATTTATTTGGCTTTTACTTTGTGCAAATCGAGATTGATTTTTGTATAAACTAAATTAGATTAGCCATTTGCACTAATTTTGTTAGTTGGATTGCTGACAGCTGTTTCGATACACTGTATCATCTTCGGAGCGAGTTTTTAACTCGCAGTTAAAAAACAGTTAAAAACTCGCTCCGAAGATGATACAGTGTATCGAAACAGCTGTCAGCAATCGAACTGACAAAATTAGTGCAAATGGCTATTCTAATTTAGTATTTTTCGGCATTGGTTGTTGGACTTTTGTAAGGTGTTAGAGATTATCCAGAATCTCCAAGTAAGCAAGATTCTGAAATTTCTTTAGTAAAAATCTGCTAACATGTATACTTCTGGGTCATTGAGTGCAATCTACCGCTAATCACTGTTGGAATTTGATATATTTCTGACCACCGCAACTTAGCTTCTTTCATTTTCTCCATAGTTTTTGGAAATCTCCTTCATCTGCCTGATTTTGAAACAATTTCAAGAGCAGCTTTGTCAATTATTTTGCAAACGGTCTATGAATCCCTAATTCTTCTCCAATCCCACTGAGAAATCCTGGATTACCAATATTTCAGAAAAAAAATCATTTTCTGTGTTGGTGTTACCGCACCACTTCTTGATTCAGATTCGTTATTACCACCCAAGAATTCATTAACTAGGAAATCCAAATTAATTTTCTCAAACCGATATAACATTTTAAAGTCGCCCCGGTCAGTTCGTCTTCTCTCCCAATAAACTTTGGTTTTTTTAACTCTCATAAATGCAGCCATAATTTTATTTAAGGCAACCTTAAAAATAGACAAGTGACTACTGAACTGAATTATTAATAATTACTAGCGCTTATTCATTCGAATTCAAGTAAATCCTGATAAGCACTATAAAGTAAATGTGATACTTATAAGGTATCAGTAAACTGTTAACAGTAAATATGTAAATACTTTTGGTAAATTGGGTTTGCTTGATATAAATTTGTAAATTCAAAAATTTTATTTTCATTCACTTTGCTGTAAGTAATACCTTAAAAGATAAGTACAAGGTGGCGCAAAATCAAATCCCTGATTTGAAAAATCAAAAACTAGATCTTTGAGATAGAAAAAGAAGTCGGGTGCCGTTAAGTCGGGCAATATTGGCGGATACACCACATCGCCGTTTTTTGAGATAATCCGCTCAGGAAACATTCTCCTCAAAATGGCCATTGTTTCACGGGCCGTGTGCTCTGTGGCACCATCCTGTTGATACCAGATATTATCCTGCTTAAACTCTTCCATTTCTCGAGTCAAAAAATTTGGTAACATTGTTCTATAGCGCTCTTCGTTTACGGCAGTGGTTCTTCTTCTACGTCCTCAAAAAATTAAGGCCCGATTAATTTTTCAGCACTAACCCCACACCATATTGTAACTTTTGGCTCATGTAGCGGTAGCTCGTGAATAATTCGTGGGTTCTCACTAACCCAGAAACGGTAGTTTTGTTTACTTACAGCTCTCATCAGACAGAAATTGTATTCGTCGCTCATTATGAATTTATTTGAAAATTCTGCAATTTTGTTTTCAAGGTTCAAAATAGCATTACTGTACTGTAGTCGCTTTTCAAAATCTGCATGCAGAAGTTTTTGAGTTACCAGCATTTTGTACGGAAATAAGGGCAAGTGTTTCATCAAAATTCGCTGCAATGAGCGTCAGGAAATGGCTAATTGCGTGAATCGTTTTCTTGTTGAGGTTCTTAGCTTTTGCTCTTTCCACCACATCCTCACTTACGTCTATGTTCTCCCTTGAACGAATTCTCTGAGGTCTGCCGAAAGCCGTAGTCTCAGTTTGCGCAAATTGTGTAGCTAGCGCCGAAATTGAGATAATTGAAGAATTGTAGTATAAGTATAGCGACTTCTCATAAAGTCTTGATTTTGCGCTAACTTGTATTTACTTATTTTACTCAATGAGCCCAATATGTAATAATCTTTCTAATTAATATGGTACCCTATTACGTATTTTATAATAATTGCGTTTACTTCTAGTTTATTTTTAATGGTTGAGATGGCCATAACCTTCATGTACTTTTATAGATTTCTTTTAAAACGCACAGAACATGTCTTCTTTTCAAAAAAAAATTTACAACGTCTGATTGTCTCATCTGACCGCTCCAAATTATAGTTCGTTCAGAGAATCGAGTATGTAAGGGAAAAATTTCAAAAGAAAATTTAGTTTTTAGAAAAAGGGAAATATACTCTCTCATTTATGAAACCTCAAACTGTAAGTCAATTTCAAAAACCAATAATAAGAGACAAGTGTAGTTATTTGGTGTCAAAAGTGTACAATCAATTTTACCGATACCTCTCCAAATGTAAACGTGCCATTGTATCGCGCGTTCGCGATATTTACTATTGAAGGTTTGATGTTTGATAGCATTTTTATGCCAACAGTATATTAAATTATGAGCACGTCTTTCATGCGAGGAACTACAGCTTATCATAACACGGTTTTTATTACGCTCAGAAGCTTTGCATATATTCTACGTCCCTTTAGGTTCTATTAAGCTCAAGTGAGCTATGAGAAGGTGCATTATTTACCCTATGTTATAAATTTACGTGTGTATAACTAAATTTTATCAATTTTTATACCGCACACAACAGCAAATAACAAAGGATTACGAACCATTTTTGAAAATTTTTTAATAAACTTTCTTATCGTCTCACCGAGATAAAACAATCGGACGATTTTTTTTGGGCCCATTGTTTAAAATAACGTCGATAAAACAATACACAATGCGTGTATCCACTAAAAATCAGGGGGAAAATGCGTGGTTTTTTAATACGTACGGCATTGCTGCGGTTATTTGTGTTTAACTTACAAACTCCAGCAACTTTTATTTAAAATAGTTTCAATTTCCATCTAACAATTCCACCTTAGTTACAAATGGATTCAATAATTATAAATCGAAGTTCTATTCCACTTTAATCAATATACCTACAACAGAATGCACCAAGGAACTTAATTTAATTAGACGTCAAGTACGTTCGTAATAACCACAAACTGGGTTGAGATAATTTCATTTCACCTCTAGCGCGGAATTTGCACATTTACTTTGTGAATGCACTCTCACACGAAATATTAGATTGAGTTTATTTGTAAGCCCATTCAATGTAAGTTGAATGCAGGTGAAATGCATTTCCTGCCAGTTCATAACATCGGCAGGACATGCTTTTTAACAAAAAGAGTGTTATGTTTGAGTGCCGTGTTGTGATTTTCAACTACTTCTAGGTCGGGGTGGTTTCTTTTTCCATTGTTAAACTATTACAGTCTATCCTCACTGACACAATTGATATATGGAGTGCAAAACTGAAAATCCCTACGATTTTAACTGCGCCAGCTTCTTTAAGACGTAAAGAATTCGATAAGTGGAACTATGTAGGTTTTTTCGAAGACTCTTCGGAATCTGAAACCGAGGTTGTCATATATTTGTATTCTGAGCTCACTTCTTAGTATTTGGGCCAAATTAAATTATTTTTAAATACCTAATATAAGTTTATTAATTTTTGAGACTAACTATAAGGACTAAACTACAATAAAAAATTAAAAATGTATTAAAATTGAAGGCAGAGGTAACCCACTAGTACGCTATTCGTATTCAACTCAGTTTAAAAGTTTAGCTCCATATTATAATGAAATTAATTTCTATTTATAGGTACGCTTGTGGTAGCTTCTTGAAATTAAATTAAATAAAGTAGGAGAATATTGAAAATCGGATACGAACAGTATATTTACAAAAAACAATTATTAGTTTGCTTTGCTAGTCTCCCTGCCGCATGTAATCGTAAAAATTGTAAGATACTGGCACATTCCCTTTCCACTACCTATACATATTAAATAAATTCGAGATTAAAACCATTTAAATAAAAAAGGCGCCCAACGTGGGGCCGTCAACCTGAAACTGTACTGTGTTGGTAGAACTCTCATTAAATTTTCTGTATTTTAATAATACGAGTGAAAACCTTGTTTCATTCTAGCTCACTACCCTTCTTTGGATTTATTGGTTGAATTACTATTATTAGAAGTAGGTTGATAGTGACTAGAGGTTGGTTTGCAACGCCGCTAATTTAGCCTTCATTGAAAATTGTAAAAAAATTTTGAATCTGGGCCTGACCAATCTTCTCGGGGACCACAAGCAAGTAAATCTAAATAAATACTAAAATTTACTTCTAGTAATAAACTCGATGAATTCCCATTTAATTATATAATTAACAAGAAATAAAATAAAATAAAAAAGTAATCGGATTTCTGGCGACAAATTACTAATTACGATTAAAGACAGAAACGCTTTATATTAAAGCTTAATAACAATGTTTTTAATCCCCAAACGAAAGCTACAAGTAACTAATTAGTTTAATTGCATAGAAATCCCGTTTTTAAGTGCCAACAACATTTAAATATTTATTAACTACTTTTGCCAACCCAACAGACAAATTCGGATTAAAAATTAAAAAAAATCTTGCCGAGATTCTTTCAACGCATCACTTTTTTAGCCTAGGAGTGGCACTTTTGGGGTAGCACTGCATTTTTTTAAAATGTTAATTTATTTTTAATAGCATAATTTCAAAATAAGAGACTTCTCAATCGAGTAATTTATTGCACTTGCAAACTTCGCTTTTATTTTGAAACACTTTCCTAATTTCGATTTCCATTCGACGTTGAAGAAGTATATATTTAGTAAATGAGGCTAAAAAGATTTAATGAGAGTTAGTGCCTATCCAGGAAAAAGATTATCTCATTTGTCTTACTATAATTTTATAGGACGTTAGGATGAATTTAATGTTATTTGTACTGAGACCTTTTAAAAAAGTAGTATTGCGGCCAATTAAAAGTCTTACATTTGATATTATAATTACTAGAGCCCGGATTCTAAGCTTTTTGCTTATAGCTTTAAATTATTGGCAGAAGATATTCCTTTTGGATCTTTACGTTTTTTAAAAATTCCGTTGATTTAACCTATTGATAATGCTTTTTTTGCTTTTTTCTCAATACTTTGCTTAAAACGCATCTTCTTGCTTATTTGAGCCTTGTTTGTATGATTTTGGGCACTTTGACCATTTTTGTAAAAACTATTAACTTGCTGCGACATATAATTTTTTCGCATATTCTGTAGAGTGGAACTTTCTTGTATTCTTCTGGATCGTATTTTTAATCGTGATTGTGCTAATCCATACGTCAACAATTATACTACATCAATACCAACTTATCATACGTTTTGTCATTGAATGAACCGAACCCTCCAACCGTAATGTGGCACACTGAAATCATACAGCGCCAACTTTGAGAGATTTTACAGAGATCGATATCCCCCCCTCCCCCACGTTCCCCTATTTGCCTTTGGTGATATTTCGAAATTTTGTAATTTGGTGAGTTCAAAAAGAAAACTTCTGAGATGCAAGGAAGGAAGGATAATTAATTATTTTTGTAATTTGAAGTCGAATGGTATTGAAGCAAGATTAAATTTTGATGTTTGATTTTTAGTGCTTTTTTTAAATTTTATAAGACTTTTTTCCTCTTTTTTGAATTTTTTTAAGCGCTTACGCTTATTTTGAAATTATAAATGCTTATAAATCCGGACTCTAATAATTACCAACTCACCAAATACAGAAACAGACTACCAATTTAAAATCCAGCACTCGCTTCTGTGTCCATAGGGAATCAAGACGGCAGCTCGATTTAGCGTACTTATTAGCAATAATTTTTAATATTACAAAAACTTACGCGTCGTCTTAAAAAATTGTCGAGGCATTAAACCGAGAAGGTTTCGAAACCACTATGTTAAGGTTAAGGTTAAAATTCGATTTTCTAGTTCTTTTGTTTAAAACATTAGGGATTGATCTCGCAAGTGGCATATTTTAGAATTTAATTAAATAAATTAATATTTATTAAAGAAACGTACGCCACTGAAATAGATTAAAACACGCCTCTTTATACTTCTGCACATACTTCTTTCTACATATACTAGGTGCGATTTCGTTGCGACGTCCAGCGGTCGCGGCCGGACGCGACGTCCAGCAGTCGAGCACTGCTACAATGCACATTAATGTAAGTGAAGAGAGAAGCAGTGCTCGACCGTGTGCTAGACTGCTGGACGTCGCGTCCGGCCGCGACTGCTGGACGTCTCGTCCGGCCGCGACTGCTGGACGTCTCGTCCGGTCGCGACTGCTGGACGTCGCTTCCGGCCGCGACCGCTGGATTTGCAACGAAATCGCACCTTTAAGCTTCATTTTTCTTAAGTCAGTTTAACATTATTTTGTTACTGATATTGGAATCTTTCGAAGTGAAAAAAAGAGAGTGTGAGGCTACCCATTAAATTATTAATTACCCACATGGTCGTGCTACTATTGGTGTATCCACTCTCGATTTGTTGAAATTTGAAATACGTTAAACTAGTAAAACCAAAAATGGCAGGAAAATGCAATAAACTGAAAACTTTTCTAAATTTTTAAAGTACAATTGGCGTAGTAAGGGTAAACGCTTTATGTTAACAAGAGCATACAAAGATCGAATTTGGCAAGAGACATCGTCTATTATGCCAGCAGAGATAAAATATGTAAAACTTCTTTCTTCTCTTGGCTAATGCTAGGCAGAAATTTAATAACGATTTTAAAACGACCCAAGACTTTATATTTTTATGCAGCAACTTTTATATTATTTTCTAAACGCCACTTATAATGGGACAGATAACGAGATAACGTAGTATCCATTTTTTTTAAACTTTAAAATCCGTTCGGTTCAATGAAAAATCACTTTTCAGCTATTTTGAAATGGGTACTTATACGGATACACTATGTCCGCATACGGATGGGGTTACAAAAGAGAAGCAAATTCTTAAAAAATAATTTAATAAAAACCCTTGGTTAAGTTTTAAGACAAAAATCAAGTGTTTTTATTAAGTTGCTCTTTATAAAATGTCTCAACAAGTGCCCACAGCGGGCTCAATTTTATAACAAAATTCTTATTTTTTATTGATCAAAACTCGTTATAAAAACTCTCGCTTGTTTTCAAATATTATCACAGTACATAAACTAGATATCTAGTTTAGATCTAATTTATGTACTGTGATATTATATTAGTTTTTATCTGTCTCTTACAGGAAATAAAGTATGTACTACCTATGACCAATGTTTGGTATTGGTTTCTCAAAACAATCCATCTCTTCGAGGAAATGAGATACTCATTAATAGTTGTGCTTTTACCGACTCAGTATCTCAGTAATCAAAGTTACAAGAAGTAAAAAAAGAAAAAAAGTATCAAAAGTTTGTTATTCTTGATTTATCACAAAAATTTGCTCTTCCCCGCCTGCGTATAACGTCATCAGTTAAAGTAGCATTTTTTTAAATGAACAAAAGCACTAGTAACAAGGCTATTAGCTAACAATAACAATAACAATGAAGTTACAGGAGTTATAAAAACAATTGTGTATCTTTGAAGAAGTTAACAAGTTTTCTAAAATCAACTTTTTTTCCGTTTAAAGGCGTCTTTTAAATTTTCCATTAGACCGATATTAAGTCTTTGAATAGTTAAACTTTCGCAT
Source organism: Malthinus flaveolus (assembly GCA_950108345.1). NCBI lineage: Eukaryota > Metazoa > Arthropoda > Insecta > Coleoptera > Cantharidae > Malthinus > Malthinus flaveolus. Next base: position 58,507,425 of record OX467285.1, read on the forward strand.
TCAAAGAGGAGATGTTTAACTGACATATTCAGGCGTATTCTGTATCATAAACTTTAAGGATAGCGGGAAAACTTTGACGTTAAAATGACGTTCTATCTCGTTCTGTCACAGCTAAATAAAAAGTATAGAACGTCAGTTTAACGTCAAAGTATTCCCGCTATCCTTAAAGTTTATGATACAGAATACACCTGAATATGTTGCCATAATATTATGATCCGTTTTCGTAAATAAATAATTATAATAATAATAATAAATAATTGTCAATTGTGGACGACCAATAGTCCAGTCAATGGGGAGAAAAACAGGCCATTGCCCTACAAAAGGTGGTGTAGTTCTGATTTTTGAATATGTTATTGGGTTAGGGGCTCTGATGAAAAATCCAAGTTTTCGACCTTGAAGGGGGTCCGCGCGATCCGCCATCTTGGATTAAAGGTACAAAAAATTGGTTTTTCCGATTTAACTTCTTAACGGTTGCTTCCACGACAAAAATGTCAAATCCAACTTTGGAGAGGACAAAATGCCCTACAATATTTGTTATATTCGTTTTCTTTCTATCTGTTACGGTTACTGAGATATAAGCTGGAGAAAATCACTATTTTTAGATAAAATGAATTTTTTGGGTAAACTCCGCTTGGACATGATACCAGGTTTGTCGGTACTCTTGTCTACACTCGGTTTGAAGGCAATTTAAAATCCTACAACTTTTGTTTCAAAGAATCTTCTCTCAAATGAACGGTAAAAAATCCAAGCGGAGTTTACCAAAAAAATTCATTTTTTCTAAAAATAGCGATTTTCTCCAGCTTATATCTCAGTAACCGTAACAGATAGGAAGAAAACGAATAGAACAAATATTGTGGGGCATTTTGTCCTCTCCAAAGTTGGATTTGACATTTTTGTCGTAGGAGCAACCGTTAAGAAGTAAAATCGGAAAAACCAATTTTTCGTACCTTTAATCCTAGATGGCGGATCGCGCGGACCCTCCTCAAGGTCGAAAACTTGGATTTTACATCAGGGCCCCTAACCTAATAACATATTCAAAAATCAGAACCACACCACCTTTTGTAGGGCAAAACCCCTCATTGACTGGACTACATCGTAATCTTGTAATTTTGATTTCGTAAGATCTTTTGAAACTACGTTTGGACCATTCGGGTATTGAGGTTTCTTCTTTGATGTTTCTTAGGTGGTTATGTTGTACTTGCGTTCATTCATTTTGCCATTCTGCATTTAGTTTGTGCTTGACCATTTTTCGAGTATCGCCTATTGCTAATCGATCGTCGTCTAGTATAGGAACTTTTTCGCTGAAAAATAGAATATGTAATAGTAGTTATTTCATAAATATTTATTTTGTATTTGTAAATATTTCGTACTTATTGTATATTTTATTATCCAACCTCGCTCGACACCTCGGTAAGGAGGTTAGCGTGTTAAGGATGAATTACCCGAACAAAATTTATTTTTACTTCCAAAAAGTTGGAGTCCGACGAGGTTAAAGATGTACCTTCTTTGCCCAGACCTCGTACGATTTGGCGTATTAAATTGTAGGCTCGATTCTTCATTTTGAAACTACCAAAAAGTAATAATGGAAGGGAAGTCCAAGGTCGTGTAATAAATTAATTGTAATCTGACTTCCCTCCTTACTACACCATAAAGAGGTACATTATGGTTCCAATGATTCATTCTGGATTATTTAGAGAGGGGGAGCAAAATCCTTCCACTTAAGCCACTTAATCAGGCCCATTCCAAGCGGCCTCCCCGTTCTCATCAGATCTCGAGCCATCTTATTTGTAGAATGAACTCCAGCAACGGCAGTACTTTTTTTCGTCGTTGCTTGCTCTTTTTGAGCGTATTTTTGCCGTTCCGTATTTTTTTGTCGTCGTTGCTTGCTCTTTTTGAGCGTATTTTTGCCGTTCCGTACTTTTTTCGTCGTTGCTTGTTCTTTTTGAGCGTATTTTTGCCGTTCCGTACTTTTTTTTCGTCGTTGCTTGTTTTTTTTGTGCGTATTTTTGCCGTTCCGTACTTTTTTTCGTCGTTGCTTGCTCTTTTTGAGCGTATTTTTGCCGTTCCGTACTTTTTTTTCGTCGTTGCTTACTCTTTTTGAGCGTATTTTTGCCGTTCCGTACTTTTTTTTCGTCGTTGCTTGCTCTTTTTGAGCGTATTTTTGCCGTTCCGTACTTTTTTTCGTCGTTGCTTGCTCTTTTTGAGCGTATTTTTGCCGTTCCGTACTGCTTTTTCGTCCTGCTTGTTTTTTTTTGTGCGTATTTTTCCGTTCCATACTTTTTTACGTCGTTGCTTACCTTTTTTGTGCGTACTTTTGCCGTTCCGTACTTTTTTCGTCGTTGCTTGTTCTTTTGTTCGTATTGTTGCCGTTCCATACTTTTTTTCGTCGTTGCTTGTTTTTTTTGTGCGTATTTTTGCCGTTCCGTACTTTTTTTCGTCGTTGCTTGCTCTTTTTGAGCGTATTTTTGCCGTTCCGTACTTTTTTTCGTCGTTGCTTGCTCTTTTTGAGCGTATTTTTGCCGTTCCGTACTTTTTTTTCGTCGTTGCTTGCTTTTTTTGTGCGTATTTTTGCCGTTCCGTACCTTTTTTTCGTCGTTGCTTGCTCTTTTTGAGCGTATTTTTGACGTTCCGTACTTTTTTTTCGTCGTTGCTTGCTCTTTTTGAGCGTATTTTTCCGTTCCATACTTTTTTACGTCGTTGCTTACCTTTTTTGTGCGTACTTTTGCCGTTCCGTACTTTTTTCGTCGTTGCTCGTTCTTTTGTTCGTATTGTTGCCGTTCCGTACTTTTTTTTCGTCGTTGCTTGTTTTTTTTGTGCGTATTTTTGCCGTTCCGTACTTTTTTTCGCCGTTGCTTGCTCTTTTTGAGCGTATTTTTGCCGTTCCGTACTTTTTTTCGTCGTTGCTTGCTCTTTTTGAGCGTATTTTTGCCGTTCCGTACTTTTTTTTCGTGTTGCTTGCTCTTTTTGAGCGTATTTTTGCCGTTCCGTACTTTTTTTTCGACGTTACTTGCTCTTTTTGAGCGTATTTTTGCCGTTCCGTACTTTTTTTCGTCGTTGCTTGCTCTTTTTGAGCGTATTTTTACCGTTCCGTACTTTTTTTCGTCGTTGCTTGCTCTTTTTCAGCGTATTTTTGCCGTTCCGTACTTTTTTCGTCGTTGCTTGCTTTTTTTGTGCGTATTTTTGCCGTTCCGTACTTTTTTTCGTCGTTGCTTGCTCTTTTTGATAGTATTTTTGCCGTTCCGTACTTTTTTTTCGTCGTTGCTTGCTCTTTTTGAGCGTATTGTTGCCGTTCCGTACTTTTTTTCGTCGTTGCTTGTTTTTTTTGTGCGTATTTTTGCCGTTCCGTACTTTTTTTCGTCGTTGCTTGCTCTTTTTGAGCGTATTTTTGCCGTTCCGTACTTTTTTTCGTCGTTGCTTGCTCTTTTTGAGCGTATTTTTGCCGTTCCGTACTTTTTTTTCGTCGTTGCTTGCTTTTTTTGTGCGTATTTTTGCCGTTCCGTACCTTTTTTTCGTCGTTGCTTGCTCTTTTTGAGCGTATTTTTGCCGTTCCGTACTTTTTTTTCGTGTTGCTTGCTCTTTTTGAGCGTATTTTTGCCGTTCCGTACTTTTTTCGTCCTTGCTTGCTTTTTTTGTTCGTATTTTTGCCGTTCCGTACTTTTTTTCGTCGTTGCTTGCTCTTTTTGAGCGTATTTTTGCCGTTCCGTACTTTTTTTTCGTTTTGCTTGCTCTTTTTGAGCGTATTTTTGCCGTTCCGTACTTTTTTTCGTCGTTGCTTGCTCTTTTTGAGCGTATTTTTACCGTTCCGTACTTTTTTTCGTCGTTGCTTGCTCTTTTTCAGCGTATTTTTGCCGTTCCGTACTTTTTTTCGTCGTTGCTTGCTCTTTTTGAGCGTATTTTTGCCGTTCCGTACTTTTTTTTCGTCGTTGCTTGCTCTTTTTGAGCGTATTTTTGCCGTTCCGTACCGTTCCATACTTTTTTACGTCGTTGCTTACCTTTTTTGTGCGTACTTTTGCCGTTCCGTACTTTTTTCGTCGTTGCTCGTTCTTTTGTTCGTATTGTTGCCGTTCCGTACTTTTTTTTCGTCGTTGCTTGTTTTTTTTGTGCGTATTTTTGCCGTTCTGTACTTTTTTTCGCCGTTGCTTGCTCTTTTTGAGCGTATTCTTGCCGTTCCGTACTTTTTTTCGTCGTTGCTTGCTCTTTTTAAGCGTTTTTTTGCCGTTCCGTACTTTTTTTCGTCGTTGCTTGCTCTTTTTGAGCGTATTTTTGCCGTGCCGTACTTTTTTCGTCGTTGCGAGCTCTTTTTGAGCGTATTTTTGCCGTTCCGTATTTTTTTGTCGTCGTTGCTTGCTCTTTTTGAGCGTATTTTTGCCGTTCCGTACTTTTTTCGTCGTTGCTTGTTCTTTTTGAGCGTATTTTTGCCGTTCCGTACTTTTTTTTCGTCGTTGCTTGTTTTTTTTGTGCGTATTTTTGCCGTTCCGTACTTTTTTTCGTCGTTGCTTGCTCTTTTTGAGCGTATTTTTGCCGTTCCGTACTTTTTTTTCGTCGTTGCTTACTCTTTTTGAGCGTATTTTTGCCGTTCCGTACTTTTTTTTCGTCGTTGCTTGCTCTTTTTGAGCGTATTTTTGCCGTTCCGTACTTTTTTTCGTCGTTGCTTGCTCTTTTTGAGCGTATTTTTGCCGTTCCGTACTGCTTTTTCGTCCTGCTTGTTTTTTTTTGTGCGTATTTTTCCGTTCCATACTTTTTTACGTCGTTGCTTACCTTTTTTGTGCGTACTTTTGCCGTTCCGTACTTTTTTCGTCGTTGCTTGTTCTTTTGTTCGTATTGTTGCCGTTCCATACTTTTTTTCGTCGTTGCTTGTTTTTTTTGTGCGTATTTTTGCCGTTCCGTACTTTTTTTCGTCGTTGCTTGCTCTTTTTGAGCGTATTTTTGCCGTTCCGTACTTTTTTTCGTCGTTGCTTGCTCTTTTTGAGCGTATTTTTGCCGTTCCGTACTTTTTTTTCGTCGTTGCTTGCTTTTTTTGTGCGTATTTTTGCCGTTCCGTACCTTTTTTTCGTCGTTGCTTGCTCTTTTTGAGCGTATTTTTGACGTTCCGTACTTTTTTTTCGTCGTTGCTTGCTCTTTTTGAGCGTATTTTTCCGTTCCATACTTTTTTACGTCGTTGCTTACCTTTTTTGTGCGTACTTTTGCCGTTCCGTACTTTTTTCGTCGTTGCTCGTTCTTTTGTTCGTATTGTTGCCGTTCCGTACTTTTTTTTCGTCGTTGCTTGTTTTTTTTGTGCGTATTTTTGCCGTGCCGTACTTTTTTTCGTCGTTGCGAGCTCTTTTTGAGCGTATTTTTGCCGTTCCGTATTTTTTTGTCGTCGTTGCTTGCTCTTTTTGAGCGTATTTTTGCCGTTCCGTACTTTTTTCGTCGTTGCTTGTTCTTTTTGAGCGTATTTTTGCCGTTCCGTACTTTTTTTTCGTCGTTGCTTGTTTTTTTTGTGCGTATTTTTGCCGTTCCGTACTTTTTTTCGTCGTTGCTTGCTCTTTTTGAGCGTATTTTTGCCGTTCCGTACTTTTTTTTCGTCGTTGCTTACTCTTTTTGAGCGTATTTTTGCCGTTCCGTACTTTTTTTTCGTCGTTGCTTGCTCTTTTTGAGCGTATTTTTGCCGTTCCGTACTTTTTTTCGTCGTTGCTTGCTCTTTTTGAGCGTATTTTTGCCGTTCCGTACTGCTTTTTCGTCCTGCTTGTTTTTTTTTGTGCGTATTTTTCCGTTCCATACTTTTTTACGTCGTTGCTTACCTTTTTTGTGCGTACTTTTGCCGTTCCGTACTTTTTTCGTCGTTGCTTGTTCTTTTGTTCGTATTGTTGCCGTTCCATACTTTTTTTCGTCGTTGCTTGTTTTTTTTGTGCGTATTTTTGCCGTTCCGTACTTTTTTTCGTCGTTGCTTGCTCTTTTTGAGCGTATTTTTGCCGTTCCGTACTTTTTTTCGTCGTTGCTTGCTCTTTTTGAGCGTATTTTTGCCGTTCCGTACTTTTTTTTCGTCGTTGCTTGCTTTTTTTGTGCGTATTTTTGCCGTTCCGTACCTTTTTTTCGTCGTTGCTTGCTCTTTTTGAGCGTATTTTTGACGTTCCGTACTTTTTTTTCGTCGTTGCTTGCTCTTTTTGAGCGTATTTTTGCCGTTCCGTACTTCTTTTTCGTCCTGCTTGTTTTTTTTGTGCGTATTTTTCTGTCCATACTTTTTTACGTCGTTGCTTACCTTTTTTGAGCGTACTTTTGCCGTTCCGTACTTTTTTCGTCGTTGCTTGTTCTTTTGTTCGTATTTTTGCCGTTCCGTACTTTTTTTCGTCGTTGCTTGCTCTTTTTGAGCGTATTTTTGCCGTTCCGTACTTTTTTCGTCGTTGCTGGTTTTTTTTGTGCGTATTTTTGCCGTTCCGTACTTTTTTTCGTCGTTGCTTGCTCTTTTTGAGCGTTCCGTACTTTTTTGTCGTCGTTGCTTGCTCTTTTTGAGCGTATTTTTGCCGTTGCAAATTCCTTAAAAATTCAATACTCAACGCGATTTAATCAACAAACCGCCCCCCTTCTCGAGTCTCGAGGACGAGGATCTTCCTGTAAGAAACGTATAAAAACTGATATTATGTGTTACGAGCTACGAGAGTTTGAGAACAAGCTAGAGTGAATTTCTCTGATAAACCAAAAACAATAATTTTTTTTGACAACACGACAGTTCGAGTTCAAAATTTCCAATTGATCAAGTTAACATGCCAAGTTGCAATTGCAGTGAAGGGTTTATCCAAAGACAAATTATTATATATTGCGACTGAAATGAAATGAAATGAAACTGTCGGATTTAGTATAATATAAAAATTAGACATTGAGGTAGGGTCCCGGATAGTCCCAGCTAACGAGACTCAAAAAAGTTAAAACAGCTACTCTGGTGATACCGTTGATGAGTAGGTTCTCAATTAAGCCTAATTCATTATTTAATACTAAATATAAATATCAATCATGAGGGTTGGATATCCTCTAATTCATTTTAAAGCAATTACAACAACGCTTAAACTTTGACTTTTTTTTTATTAGCGCCATCGTTTTACAAATGGCATTATTAAAAAGAAATAACTCGCAAAAAGGCATTCAGTTATAATTATACAAAAAATTTGCAAACGAGGAGAATGCATTGACCTCTTTATTAAGGGATAAAAAGAAATTAATTTGGAAAAAATATTAAATTACTGTTTTTTCTGTAATAAAAAAGACGAAATTGTTTTAAAATCCAGTACACGAGTTTTTTAATTGCATTTTTATGTAACTGTAACTTTGGCTCTTTGCAATAATTAAATGAGATAATTTCGAATTTAAATAAATTTGAAATGGAATACACTTCTTATACCGGATGACACAAGATGTCGGGATGCTTTTATATCTTTTTATTTTCGCAATATAGTAATAAAGTTTTATCGCGCACTTACAAATTCGCCGGAAATTGACTTATTGTACGAAAGATGAAAGAAAGTACCTATTATTTAAACATGTTGTTAAATATGTGTAATGACTTCATTGGCTAAAATCAAAAATGATGGTAATTCCGTAATCGCTCATCAGTTTGTTGATAAATAACGAAGTGATGGGGTTGTTCAACTTTCTGGTTCACTCTGTATATTTAATATACCAGAAATAAGAAATGCAAATTTTTATTAAACATTCTAAGTTATTGGTTGAACGAATTATTGCGGTACATTAAGCAATAGGTATACCTCTTGTGGAATTTTTTTTGAAGTTTCACAAAACGTCGTTTGACTGTTGAAAATTTTTAAATTAAAAAGACCTTTTATATCTTTTTAAATGTAAAATATTCGTTATACATTAAATAATTCAGCACACAATTGTTATTCTGATACAAAATATTTATTGAAAAATGTAAATTTGTATGTAATTCACGAAAGGCCATGTTTATTCGAATTGAACTTATGCGAAGACATCTGAAATAAAAACTTCGCCTAAAGTTAAACCAAACTGAAAGTACTAGAAAATTTATTAGAGTCTACGTAATTTAATAATTTATCTCTCATTTACATAAATTTGTTTGCAATTTGCTTTGAGGATTTATGCAAATAATGAAAGGAACGAAATGTTTTTATACAGGGTGTCTTATAAAGAATGGGAGGCCCTATAACTTTACAACGATTGCACTTTATACTGAGGTTTATGCCCAGTTTTACAATTGCGATATAAACAACAGATATTCTAGGAAAAACTTCAAAATTATTGCCCCATAAGCTAACTTAACTCGCAAATAAATAAAATATTGGTATCAGTTATTACACCAACGTTTTTTCAAATCTAAAATTATCCACATTTGATCTTTTAAAGAAACTTATGGAACAAAAATTTTGATTTTATACCTAGAATAGCTATTCCTTGATTATAACGCGATTGTAAAACTGGCCCTTAATCGCCTCATTTTAACCCAAGGAATCTATGACTAAACGGCGTGCGGGCGTGCCAGTGTTTATGAGACACCCTGTATAAAAATTTAAACTCTAGCATATTTATCAAACTTTAAAATTAATGTTTAAATAATTTTGCACGCTTGATGTTACTAGTTACTAACCAGTATCTGTTACTCGAACAATTTATGATAAAGATGCGTAAGTAAATCATAAAATATTTGGGATTCTACACAGAGAGAATTAGAAATGAATAATGAGTGAAATGCTACACGCCCTTCCGTACACGATATTTGTGTATCGTAGTTAATTATTTTATTTGAGTAATTTACGAGTATCAAGTTGAAATAACATTAAACTTAGCATGAACTTGCAAACACGTGAACTCGATGGATCCAATTCGAATGTAGAAATCGATAAATAGTTAAAGCAAAAGCCAATACTAAAGAAACATTTTCAACCCCTAAAACAAGTAGAAAGTAGGTAAACTACAGGTGTAAAGGTGATCAACTAATAGATAAATATATATAACCAAAAGGATAGTGTATCGATGAACTCGAGTTTAAGGGCAAACTGTCTCGAATTGTCAATTACACGATAGGTCTGTTTTTTACAACTAACTGATAGATTAGGCACACGGTATTATTTATCTAAAATTCCAGAGTACCATTAGCAAATACCTAGTATAATAAAACCCAAATCCACGTATTTTTATTTTTGGAAACTGTTTAAACTTAAACATGTTTTGGTTTAAGCTCGAGCAAAAGAGAATAAGGCTTTCGTTCGTTAAACTAGAAAAGTTTTTTGCCAGTGGAAATACTTTGCAAATTTTACGTTTTGTGCGGGTGTTGGATTTAGTTTTATAAATTAAATAAATTTAAACTTCAAGTATAAAGTTAAAAGTATTCATATTGTATATATTTCGAAGACTCGTTTCCTATTTTAGAAGGAAAATATTAAGAGCTCAAGAATCTATACAAATTTGCTCGGGGTTTGATTATTTCAAAATGGAAAATTTTAAATTTAGTTAGCAAATTACTTAGTTGAAGTTTTATAAATTGTTAGTAATTAGTTTTTCTTTAAAACAAAATTGATTTGACAGGTAGGGCATGTTATATCAAAATTTTCTTGTAATTGCCTTACAAGTAAGTAGGTACTAAGCGTGAATTTAGAATTTTATTGTGAAAAAACAAAATTTATTAATTATCTAATCAATCCGTTAATTAATTAACAGGAAATTTGAAATCTCAATTTTTTAATTTGTTAAAATTTTACCTGTCAATTGTAGTTTTTTCTTTCGATACAATCTTTGCATTATGCAAAGTTATTAATTAAAAGTTGACAAGAGAGTTTTAAGAACAAAAACTTCAAAATGTATGCATATAGGGTGTCGCTTTGCACACTTACGCTTTTTATCTCTGCTCGCAACCCATCTAAAGTTATAGGTCCCACTGTAGTGACCTTAACAGTACTTAACACTCAATACAAGAAAGAATAGAATATGAAGTTTAGAAAACTTTACTAAAAAGGAATTTGTTTGGTATCAATGGACCGCATTTTTGAAGGCCTTTCTAATGAGGTATTGCAAAAGGTGGGTGTTAGTATATGAATAGGAATGTGCTAGGTTATGTCTCAATTCTGAGAGAGATGTCAGAGCATTCCATACTTAGTATGAGGTCTGATAGAATAATCAGAGCATATACCATCGAAAAAACCTACGGAATAAGGAAAGAATGAGAATGCAAGGCAGTCAAAATGGATGGACTTGTGTCTTACACAGACGGCTCTAACAACTCAACAGGCACAGAAGCTGGAATCATCGGGGACGGCAACTTGAGGCAAAGGGGTAAGTTTCAGCCTCGGGGAGTACGCAATCGTCTTCCAAGCAGAAATTTACGCCATTCTAACATGTGCGCAAATACGAGGATGTACTGATAACTAGTTAGCCTAGACCAGTTCCATGCAAAAAAAAATATTGCGTTACCATAGCAACGAACAATAACTTATTAGAAGTGTCAGTGTAAAGTTTGACGTCAAAAAAGTAAACCAGAGTTAAGCAATAAATTAAAAGAAAGAAGATGTCCACCGAAATTGTCAAAATCGAAAAATTGGAGTATCGAGCCATTATCAAGTACCTGTATTTAAAAGGGTTAACAGGTAAGCAGATTTACGAAGATATGGTTAATACCCCGACCGTGAAAAATTGGACTGCAAGCTTCAAAAGAGGTAAATTTTCAATTGAAGATGATGACCGATCGAAAAGTTCTTGCTTCAGTTTTTTGGGATTGCCATGGAGTAATCATGATTGATTTTTTGGATAAGGGTAGAAAAATAACTGGAGATTACTATTCGACATTACTGACCACTCTACGGGAAAAACTTAAAGAGAAAAGACGCGGAAAGCTATCCAAAGGTGTTTTGTTTTTGCAGGACAACGCCCCTGCACACAAATCTCATGTTGCCATGCGAAAAATTTGTGATTTAGGGTTTGAATTACTAGAACACCCCCCTTATTCTCCAGATTTGGCCCCGTCCGACTATCATCTCTTTCCTCAACTGAAAAAAGTTTAAAAGGTCGTAAATTTTCTTCCAACGAGGAGGTAATAAAAGCTGTGGAGGTCTGGTTTGCAGAGCAAGAAGAAACATTTTTTTTGAAAGGTTTAGCGACGTTGCAGGTTCGCTGTAATAAATGTATCCAATTAAGAGGAGAATATGTTGAGTAATAAAATATATTGACATTGAAATTTTGTTTGGTTCTATAGTAGGCTAACAATTTTTCAATATAGCCTCGTACTGTTAGATTAAGGTGCTAAACGTCAGTGAGGTGGGGTCCAGAGACTAGTAACGGATTACTGCATTCGCAGACTGAACGAGTTAGGGGTAAAAATTTTGTCAACCTGGTATGGGTGCCAGCTCATGCCGACCTACTAGGGAACGAGAAAGCGGGCGTTCTGGCTAAAAAGGGTAGCAAAAAAGACCCATCGGCCAGGGTCACTCTAAAGTCCTATTGGAGAAACCCTCTGATAAAAGAACGCGCTTTATAATCTGAATGAGTAGAGATGAGAGAGGAAACTCCAATTCATCTTCTGCTACACTGCGAGGCTTTCATAAAAAGTCGTCACAGCATTCTCGGAAAGGAGATGTTCCAACAAGATTGCTCAAACTATCAATAGAAGAAACTCTGAACTTTATCAAAAGCACAGATCTCACATAAAGGGAGATTATATCTGAGACGCACAATAGACCCAAGACCGCGGTGCAAGGAACCAATGAGGCAGAGCAATAATAATAATAATATGAATATATGTTTGGATATGTTTGGTGTTGATATTCGATATCCTTAATAATTCAAAAACTCATTTTCTCAACAACGTATAGCCAACTGTAATTTGTAATTTAACAGGAATTGTTATGTGCATAAGAAAAATTACCCTGTTTATGCTTACTGTTGACAGAAGCAAACTGTGCCCCTGGGAAGGCGTGACCGGTGTCGCTTTAGTTTCTAAATGTGTAATAACTTTCTCCCCTTCTACCACTGACTGTACATACTTTCTTGACGTGATTGGATAAAAGTTTTACCCCCGAAGTTTTTAAATTTAGTTGGCATATTTTCCGGGGGAACAATTTGCTTCTGAGCGCTGTAGGTACCTACACTGTTTATTTATTTTCAACATAAAAAAATTGCTACATTTTAAATCCTCTGTATTTATACAAGGGTGTTTTGATGACAGAAAAAGTATAAAATATATTAGAAATGATCAAAGTCGGCAATTTAAAATGTTTTTTTCTAAATACTCCTCAAAAGTATTATGTTAGAAAGCACTAAAAACTGCACCACTTGCTCGTTTAACCAATTCTCTACCTCCACTAACGAAGATTACCTTGTTATCCCACGTCCAGTGTCGCACATTGCATAATAAATATAACTATGAATAACTTTAGAAAAACACGTCGTCACAAATGAAAATCTTCTCACTATTCCGATCTACAAATTGTGAGAAAACATAAACCGTTTCAAATCTAATGTGTAGTACCTATTCGCTTTTGAATGGTTCTAAGAGCCATTTTTACGGATAACGTTTTATGAACGCCCGAAAATAATTTGACACGACCGATAAGGATAAGTGATAAGGGTGAAATGGAAGTGAATAGGTCATGACAGGGTTACGGTTAAATATCTAACTGACTAGACAAAATAAAATTTCCACCTAAGAACTCTTTATTCAACTTTTAAAGATATTAAAAGTATGCATCTGAACTTTCTAGCTGCTGGCAAGCTAGCATATTACAATTATTTTCGTATCTATTATACACTATATTAAATATAGGAAAATCTTCCACTATTTATCGTAACCGGGTTTTCAAGAAAATAACAAGCAAGTATATCGAACTTTTCAATTTTTTTTCTGTGTGTGTCTGTAGGTATACGTACTGACTGAACTTGAAATGAACTGAACTGAACTGAAAATGTACTACGCTATTGTAGCTTATATGAGCAAACTACAACCTACAACGTATGAAGAAAATTGTTGAAAATTGTTAGAAAATTTCATTTGTGAAGATTTATATTTAAGGGCAAAGTGGGAATGAACGAATTTTCCTTATTATAGAATACTATATAACAAAATGTAAACTTGACGGAAACTCGTCTCATTATTATTAAAATTGGCTTAAATATATGCGTAGTTAAATTGATAAGGAGATGACATGTTTTAAACACACTGCTTAAAATGTGTAGACACTTTATGCCGTCGGTGGCACAATCTCACAATTGATTATTTGGTATTTTACATTTTAAAATACCATTTTGATGTTGCTTTCCCATGCAAAGTATAAATTGTAGATTTCAAGTATTTAAAAAATGCGAATCGCTAAAGTGAAGCACTTTTAGTGCAGGTAGTTATTTGTGGGGAACAGGATTTACTCGAATTGTTTGCTATTCGTTGATTCGTACTTTTAATGAGTTGTTCTGAAAAAATTTATTACGTATCTACTACCTACTGCAATTCCTGTAATATAAAAATGAAAAATTTTAAAACTTAAGCAAAAAAGTGGGAGCAAAAATCAAAATTAAATAATGGAAACTTCTACTACCACTAAATGTTATACAGTGTGCTCATTTAAAAACTTCTCAACTTGAATAATTCGAAAACTAATTTTAATAGAAATTTATTTTAAGAACAAACACGGCGGTTTAGATGCGGCGGGGAAATTTCAAAGCCAACGTTAATTAATGTTCACTCCCAGCAACCCCTACTTGGAAATCTCTAATCGCAACTCCTAACGTGTGATTATCATTATAAAGGGCATCAAAAACCTAATCTTCCCATGGAAATTAAATCGAAATCGGATCATAATTTCTTAAGATGCAGAACAATAATAATGTCTTTGAAAAATATTACACTAAAGACGGGAAATTACTACATTAAGTGCTCAAAATGTCCTCCGTTGTTTGGCTAAGCAATAAGCAGTCTGTTTTGAAATTCTTCGGAAACTTTATTTAATATTTCGTCGGTAATTGGTCCGCATGCTCGAGCTATTCTGGTTTTAAGATGTTGAATGTCTACTATTGGAGTTTCGAAAACTTCAGTCTTTAAATACTCCCAAAGAAAGAACTCAAGGGGCGTTAACCCGGAGATTTTGCCAGCCATTCTAGTGTACCTCTTCTACCAATCCATTACGATCCGATTTTGATTTTATTTTTATTGAAATATTAGGTTTTTGATGCCCTTTAAAATGATGTATGTAAAGAGTGCAACATGAAAATAATTCAACAGTAGTTTAGAAGCCCCCCTCCCTAAATCGGCGTGTTTTGATTAGATTTCGACTTATTCTAGGCGAGAAGTTTCCAAATGAACACACTGTATGCACTAACTAGTAGAATACATTTTACAAGCTTCTAATTTTATTATATTATTATTATCTGAGAGGAAACCTTAAAATTGTTACAGGAACATATTCTCGAAAACAATGTAATACCTTTGTAATAACCCTAATTAATATCAATCTAATAATGCCAAAACTCTGTGTTGAGTAGTAAGGTAATGTTTTAATTATTAAAGGATTGAGTTATTTCATTATTATTTTGGATACTGTCGCAATTGTTTTATCCCTCGTGATGGTTGTGTATTTAATTGGTGCTTTTTTCATCGAATTTTGTGCTCTTATTGCTTATTTAGTATTTTCAAGACGGGTCGCTCCCCAATGCTTTGCACTACCAGTATAGAACTAGCCGTATAGCACTAGCCAATCGGTAGCTGAACTGAAAAATAATTAACAGTAGTAACATTACCTAAATAAACACGATTTAGTTTTAGTTGATTTTATTGAAACGGAGACCTATTTGCATTTTACGAGATCGTTTTTCAAAACAAACTTTTAAAGGAGTGTTTGATGATGTAGAACAATTTGACTTTAAACGAATCTCTCATCTAATATACTGCTATCGTTCGTTTTTTTAGAATATACTTATCTACATTGGCTATAAATATTAATAAAAATTTGAACAAAAAAATATATAAGCTGTGAAATTCGAGTGTGAGAAATGGGAATAAATGTTCATATAAGAACAGATCCGCCACTCACACCCTATCATTCGTTTCAAAAAAAAGAAACGTGATATACATATAGCTTTTCTGCTTATGTTTAATTCAAAAACAAAAGTAAAAGTTAATAACCTTTCTTTTGCAGGAAAACTTTGTAAAAAATCATAAGCATGTGTTGCCTTGCTAGTCAAACTCATCTAATAAATTTTTTTGGTGACTGTTGTCGCTTGTAAAGTTTCCCTTAATTGTGTTTAAGTGATTAGTTTTTCTTAAGTAGTACAATTAATTAACCTTCGTGCTTTAGATTCTATTTTTGTCTTGTAATAGAGCAGATAGTTCTGTTTAGGGCTTATCAGAGTGAGGGGTGGCAAGAGGGGCTGCTGTACAGGGCCTTGCAATATTAGGGGCCTTAACTTGGCAACTCCTTATGTTAGACAAAAATATAGGGGAAGGCAAAGGTAGGAAATAAAATATTTTTTGTGTATTAATTCTTAATTTTTCTACTTGGCTTTTTTGAAACATCCTTTTTGGAATTACTATCAATGTACTAATGTTCCTGAATTTTAATTTAAATTGTTTGACCATAAACAATCAAAAATTTTCGCTTTTCGCGCTATTTTATTTTATTTCCAACTCATGATATTTAACTACTACTTTCAAGTATCTACGCCATTGCATGGGCTAATCCCGAAAGTCCGTATTTTGAAGGGCTTTTAGAATATTAGCCCTAAAGCTACTGTACGGGGTACCCGGGTACGTTTTCGAGTTTAAAAGTCTATAACTTTTTTTATTTTAAAGGAATATCATTGAGACTCTTTGACATCCTGTAAAATTTAATTCTTTATACGAAAATATTAAAAGGGTACCAAAAAATTAAGTGAGATGGGATATTTTTGTAATTTAATAACTTACACACACCTTAAATCTACCGCATGGGGTACCTGGGTACCTCGCTGTTATTTGCTTGTATTTCATGGGGAAACAATCAATTAAAAGTAGAAGTATTTAAATTATCTATTTATATTACACATTTTTATATTATAAATAATTATTATTATTATAAACAATAATTATTACTAATTAGAAATCGCAACAAAAGTTAGTGATGAACTTTTGTACTTGCACAATCGTTAGATCTAATGGGAGTCGGTGAGATATGCCCATCACAGACAAAATTTTTACAACTTTCTCATCTCTTCCTCGTTTTCCTGATTGGCATCATTTCAGCATTTTTACAAATTATGCAACAACCAATTACCCTCAGTCGTTCAGTTTTATCCCGTTCTTGAACGTTCATTTGTGGCTGTGGTTTTGTAATGCTTACTTTGACTCCAAGAATTGATAACAATGCAATTTTTATCAAAATAAAATTGAATAAATAATCCTTTAGTTCTCTAGTCCTTAATCCTTAATCCCTAATCCCTAGTTTAGTTAGTATAGATCCTATATACTTCGATCTAGTATGGATGGCATACAAAGAGTTTTTTCTAAATCTTTTAAAATTTTCCTACGTTGATTTGATTTTGAAGGCAGCATCGGGTGATTTTCAAAAAAATTATTTCTATGCTTCTGGACTACTGATGTTGCAGTACAAAATAAAAATTAAAAATAAACCCTGTTGTAAATGTCCGCGACGCTATGCCCACAGAAGACGAATGTTATCTTATCAAAACAGCTTGACTTTGGAGACGCAAATAGTCATTTTCTGGTTATAAATAAATTTTGGATTAGGTCAAAAGGCGTGGGAAACTAACAATTGTCTTCTGGGCACTGTCGAAATAAACTACGTGCCGACACAGGGTTTATTTGCAAAAATATTGCAGTGTAATATAACATAAACTCCGTTGTAAATGCCGACGACGTCATGTCTTCACAAAACCGCTTCAATTTGACAACAAAAATTGTTATTTTAATTTTTTTTAAATTATAATTTAAAAAATAATACATTTGCAAGTTGCAATAATAATTAACATCGCCCAAATATAAACTAATTAGCTGTATTACTACTTATTCTCCATATAAAACATGCAGGGTACCCGGGTACCCCGTGCGGTAGATATAAGTTGTAGATTTGTATGGTACCATAAGGATTAGTTGTCCCGGGTCTCGCTAGGATCGCATAAATTCGAATTCTTGTCGTAACTTCCTCGGAAGCTGCTTTAGAAAGGATCTTTTCATTTAGACCTGTTGGCTCTTTCTACAACTCAGTTGTATTATTGTCCAGTCTGCAGGGCTCTCTCTTCTAAGGAGACAAGGAACAAGGAGTAGAACATTAATTACCCTCAAAAGTACAAACTACAGGGGTTTCCCTGGGACCCCTTAACAGCCAAAATAATCTGTTAGAAGTACCTCCGGTAAAAAAACGAAAAACAGAGTTATACGGTTGTGGCTTTTATAGTTTCTTCTAAAGGCATTTAGGGGTCTAGATAAATCTTTTGGAAAAGTACGCTGCGGACACAAAGTGCTAACAACATCAAAACATCGCACACTTTAAATTGGGGACTGGGGACGAATTCGGATCAGTCGGCTTTTCCTGGTGACGGGGTACTCGGAGATGCACAAAAATTAAGTATGTTAAACTATTTTTTGTGATGTGCTACGGAGACTCCTTTGGAATGATTTTTTTAAGTCAGTTTTTGTTCAACGTAGCATTTTAAGCAAAAACGTTATTTCAAACAACCGTTATATTATTAGAGTTTTGTGCAACCCACCTGAAAACAATAATAGTTTTGCACGGTATAAATGTATTTCGGAAACTTGAGACTTGAAGAAAAAATAACACGTTTCATCCCGAGTTAAAGTGTATTTTGCTAACCCAAAATTATCTGAGTTAGGAAACCTCTTCTACTTGAATCGAAATTATGAAATACTATGCTACTATTTGCATGCGCCCTTTAAACCTTTTACCTATTATAATAAGTAGATGCTAAACTTCTAATTTCCACAACGAAGCACGCATGTTGATTTAGTAGAATCCTATACAAACGCGAGTGATCCCAAATCAATAATCCTTAATTAATGAACTGTTTGCTTTTGGATATCCTTCTTGTGATGTAGATGTACCTGCAGATTTAAAGCTTTTGTCGGAGAAGTAAATCATTAATTAGGTTTCTATTTGAAGTCATCATCTATTTGAATCATACGCTCATTGCAGGTAATTGTTCATAATATTGACAAATTTCCTAGTATAGGATACGAAATAATTTAAATAGTTTTTTAATTATTTTTCGTGAAGTTTCATTCTGAGTAGGCGCTAAAAATTATACCTTTTTGTAAGAAAATTTCGGTGTTCTCTATAAAAAATACTATTAGAACTTTCTTTTATTCGGAAAATAAAGATTCGTTTTCATCTATCCTTTTTCAACTAATTTTTATAATTGTGTTCAAATCTTGATAATGCATAGGAAAGGGTAACTAAATAAGAGTAATTTAGCAGCTCAGTGATATTTTTGAGAACTTAAGATATTAAAATAATTTATTTGTCTCCACAAAACTTTTCTATCCATTCTGGTTTTTTTCTTTTGTCGTGAACAGGAATCATTTTAATTTATACGTTACGGAGAAACAATTCTGGCAAAGTGTTATGACTTGTAATAAATTTGCCCAAATAATTTATTATACCAATCGATTGACGCTCAAATATGTTATTAAACCACTTAAAAGTGTAAAAAAGTAACTAAAAATATTGCAGTAAATGCAAATTAGGTGCTAATAGATTGAGGTGCAGAAACCACATTGTTATAGCATATAGCTGAAGATCCTGAAACCTCCAGCCTGAAACCAGTGCGCATAGTAGGGGTAAAAATGCACATCTTAATTAAAATTATAGTGAAGTTACTTATTAACCGTGCCATTAGCGTGTGAGCAGTAATGCAAAGCGCATCACCGATGCATGTTTGCTCGCGAGTCTCATGGGAGCATAGAGAGTCTGTAGCAGCAGTAAACAGTCAATCGAAAAGTAGTTAGTTACGACGACTGTCTACTAAGTAAAAAGAACGCTCAGATAATTATTTCTCTGAAACTTGCTTGTTCTGTGAATAAGCATGTTCTGTGAATAAGCATGTTCTGTGAATAATATGGGTGTTAGCACCCTCCGCGTGAATCCTGTTTCAAAACACACAGACGTCACTCTCCAATATCACATGGAACTAGTGAGGAATTAATATAACTGGACAGAGCCCTTAAAAAGTTCGGTCTTGATAAAATGCACGATTTAGAAGTTATAGACCTGTTATATGGAATACTAACCAATACGCATTAAACAACCCTTTAATTAATTTTAATGAATTTTTCTGCTCGTCTTTTTTTAATTATCAGTTTATTATCGTCATAAAACACTTTAATCAACGCAATTTATTTAAAATTTCAACCTATAATAGACTTGAAAACTCAACATTTATTAATTTCTAGTTTTTAAAAAACAAAACCGTATTTCAGTGGTGTTCCTTTACTTTAATGTATCTCTAGTTCAAAAGTATAAATAATGACAACTTGTACCCATATTTTTTCAAAGCAGAGCTTTTGCGTTATATTTATAGCACAGTATTTTTCACCCCCGAAAAAAGCCACAATTCCTGACATTCATTTCAAAGTAAGAATCATACCACTGCGCGCAACTGCTTCAAAACTTCAAAGCAAAATTTAAATTATTTTATATTCAATTGAAACGCGATGGACAAAGAGAAATAAGTGGGCACTTTATGAGCCCTCCACTTCTCTGACTTTTCACGTATTTAAGATTAAGTTTATAAAATTTGTGTTTATAAGGAAATGATGTCCCCCGGAGTTGTCTGTAACAAAAACCTCCGATCTAGAATTCTTTTTGCTCTGAACTATTGGGTTTGTTCGTGAAATAAAGAAAGTTTACATGTTGTAGTAATATTTTACGTCAAAATAACTACGTAACATCGCTCTCATTATTTGAAATAAGGTTCGTTGCGAATTTATAAAGGGGCCGCTAACGACGGGAGGACGGAACAATTTCATTTATATTTTACAACTCTTCGACTATCAAAATACGAAGTACATTTCAAATATATGCACCTACTCCAGTGGTGCAGAGGGGCCACACTTTGAAAAACCAGCAATTTGGCGTCCATTTAAAATGGCACGCCCTGTATGACTTTCGTATTTAAAATTTTCCAACGTAATTAAAATATTTGTGTAGTGTAACTGTTGTCGTGAAACGGAGTACGAGTAAATAACCGAAAAGTAAAAATTCCGAAACACATTAGTACACAAACAAAGTTCGTGACACATTTAAAACTGTAAGTGGCTCTCTAGAGAACTGTTAATATTAAATTTTTCCCCTTTTTAAATCCACGTCAACTAAAACTAAATAAAATTTCGACTTTCAACCTTAAAACTTCACGTGAACAACTAGTGCAACTAATCTAAAATTGTCGCCTAGGTGATCGTATACATATAAAACGAGTGTCTACTCATAATGACCCTTTTTGTATCGAAATTCTTCCGAAAACGTGTGAAAAATATAGTAATTAACAAATTTTAATTGGTTGCTTATTAACCCAATATAGTAGTTTAAAAAAACTAGTATCGTTAGGGGCCATGTGAGAGCATTAAATGAAAGCATTCGTTCATAATGTCATTTACGCATGTTTATCCATCACACATGCCATTGGCATGTATTGCATATATTTCAACCTGTGTTAGTTTTTTGTTTATACACTTTTTAATTCATAAATACACTACTAATAATAATGAAGTAGTTGCTTTTTTAGACCCTAAATTAATTAAGGAGAGAAAAATTTGCCGACTATCTCGGGAATCGCACCCAAGGCAGCCATTTCCGGTGACTGTACAATACCAATCGCATCAACTAGTCGGCTTGTTAATCTCTCCTACTACTACTACTACTACTTATACTACTAATACTACTAATAATATAACAAAATAGGAAAATTGTAAAAAATGCAACCTATGCACTTATACGAGGGGCATTTTGTAATTAAGGTCCGTTTTTTAATAAGATACTGTAAATATCATTAAAATTTATTTTTTTCGATAGTTCTACATACTTTTATGCACCTACATAATTTCAATTCTTCTTCAAACATTAGTCATATCGCTGAACAAATCTACCGTCTGTGATAAACCCAATCCATGACTGTAGTTTTCAGTTCTTCGTCGTCTTTGAACCGTTGGCCACTAAAGAACTCTTTTAAGTACCGAAACAAGTACAAATCACTTTGTGCAAGGTCTGAGCAAGGATGATCCAGTTGTTCCCATCTAAAGGAACTGATTAGACCTTGTGTTTGTGCAGAAACATGTGGCTTTGCATTGTCATGGAGCAAGATCACACCGGAAGACAGTAGGCTACGCCGCTTGTTTTGTATGGCACTCCAGAGTTTTTTCAAAGTTTCACAATACGCATCAGAAGTGATTGTTGTGCCTCTTGGCATAAAATCCACTAACAAAATTCGTTTCCTGTCCCAAAAGACAGTTGCCATGATCTTTCGTGTTGAAATTGTCTGTTTGGCAACGATGTGTGTTGCTATTTCATTAACTGTTGTTTGGAAGGAGTCATATGAGATACCCAAGTCTCGTCTCCTGTAACGATGTAGTCTAGCAAATCATCAGCAAACCCGACTGTATCGAGACAAAAACGATAAAGCACAGCCCAATCGTTTTGTTCTGTGATCATCAGAAATTCCTGAAAATGTTATACATTTTTGAAATCAAGATGTTTTTCTTTATCCAATGCCATAAAATTTTTAAATGGTCCAATACGAAAAACAAACGTATAAAATACAATAAACTAAAAATTGTAATGAAACTTTTTTGGCCTGGTCTGAAAGAACAGAAAATGTTCCCTTTAAAAAGTCTGTGCAGCTTTTGAATATCTTTCCAAATAACGATTTTAAGGCCAAAAATTAAAAATGCCAATTTTGTTATTTTCCGCCATATTTCGGAAACGTTATGGAGGGGGTAAATTTTGTTTTTTGATTTTATTTAGGCATTAGTCAGGGATCATTTTTGTCCAGTTTAACAAGTCTCTATCTCTTATAAGTGAGATCTCTGTACCTACTTTAAACGTTTTAAAATACATCCTGTATTTGGAGTTCTATTATTTATTATTAAGAACTATTCTATTTTTTATTGAAAAGATGCAGCGCTTCAACATCTATTTTTGGTCATTAGCGAAGAATCTTATGCAGCTTTAAATTTTACACTTTGAGTCTTGAGTTGGTTATTAGCTTTGTACCATTTACATTATAATTCTACTATATACACGTTTTTAGAGTATGGAACTTAGAAATAATGAGTTCTCTAAATGAAGACTTATTTCGTACAGTCTCGCTTTCTTTAATTATTGCGATTACAATTATTTTCAGTTAGTAATAATTGATTGAAAATAATCCTATCACCTTAATTAATAGAATTGTTCTAGCAACGGCATTTGCTAGTTAGTGTAGTAGTAGCGTTTATAAGTTGCTATAGCTACCATTTACCAGCCTGAAAGCATTTCTCTAATCGAGGAAATGGGACACAATAATAAATAAAACATATATATTCTGTTATGTACACAATTAACTGTATTGTGATGTTTTTATTTTACATTGTTTGTAATTTTCTATAGCTTTTGATGTAATGTAACAATAAATTTATAATTAGCAAATAGCGGTTAAACGAAATATAGCAAAAAGTTTTAAAAGCAGCTGGCAATAATGAATATGTTGGAAATAACTACATAACAATGATAATGCTAAATGCAGAGTGACAAAAAATTTGAGCAAAAAGTAAAATAATGTTAAGTCCATAGATGCACCTAACCTAAATATAATTGTCAGACAGGCAGACTGTTTGTTTTAACAACAAATCGCCTCTTACTTTCTGGACAACCCACGTATTTATCGGGGGTCGGTTTTATAATACGTACATAAATTAATAAATGGACGCTATAAAAATGTTGACTCGAAATTGTGAATTTTTTGTAAAATTAGTTGATTTGTAACGAAGATTAATATCATCGGCTAGAGTTATTTATCATCAATAATTACATTTTTTAATCAAACGCCATACATCTTCAATTTTTCCAAAATAATTATTATAACTTAATTTCAAGCTTCACATAACGTTTACAAATTGCTTTTCGCGTCATTTTAGAATATTTCAAGCAGCGGCGATACGTTTACGTATTTATACTTTCTTTTTATTTTTATTTTTCTCTCGTAAACACATCGATTTTCTAATTAAAAACTTTTGAAGTTTGATGCTTTGTATTAAATAAATTACGCCGTAAAAGATTATTTGTTTTAGGTAGGTATATACAAAAATAAACCCATTTATTATACTAGAAAAGTTTAAAAGCCCTCGAAACGTCTTCTTTCGAGATGAATGTATTTACTAGAGTATACATAATTTCGTTCCTGTAGATTTATCAGAAGGTATCACTTTAAGATGCTACTTTTCTTTGTGTCACGAAAATGTCGATACATTGTTTGTCATCAAACTAGAAAACACAAGTTTGCATATTTTCTTTGGTGAATTTAAATAAACTTGAATTTTTTACATATTGATCAAATATTTCTTGTTTGTTTTGGTAAACAAGGGGAAATCGTTTTATGCAAATATTAAATTTATATTTTATTTTGCTAAGAAGGTGCCTATTAAAAATATTTTTTTTAAATTTCCAATGTAATCATGGTACGTAATTTGTTGCAGGATTACAACGACGATATCCGACAAGAACAAATGTGGGAAATGCAAGTATTATCTAGTCAAAGAAATAATGGTAAAAGCGACGATATAACAGGTCCAAATTCTAGTACAGATTGTTCTAACGAAGACAGCCACGGGGGAGAGAGTATGGAAGGTGTTCCAGAAAACTCGGGGGACGATCATCCGGCTCTTAGGGGAATTGAAACAGGTTAGTGAATCCGATGGCTTGTTGACCAAAACTTCTATGCTAAAACTTTATAAAACCACAAGTTTTATTTAAGCTTTTACGCCAATAGAGAAATGTTTCGACGACGGTAGAAATTAAATAATAAAAGAACTTTTTTTTTTATTAAATTTAGTTGTTGAAAAACATATTGGACGAGATATGTTTAGAATGTTAAATATGAAGTTAGGAATCTTATAGTTCAAAGTTCGGAAAAACGTCGTTTAAAATAATGTCACGTCGAACATTTGTGATTGAATATTCAAAAATTTGCACGTACTAGTATTGGCGTGTGACATCTTTTTCCAGATGTGTACCAACTAAAAATTATTTATAAAAAACCATCCTTCGTTAAAAATTAATTATATTACGAAAATGTACTATAATGTATATTTTCATGACATTCAGTAGGCAACAGTAATTATTTTACAAACATAATCAAGATGAAGAAATCGAATTAAGCTTTTTAAATACTAAAATGTTTGGTGTGGGTTTGAGAAAGAATTTTAAGTTGAATGGCTTGCTCAGATTATGAAACTGACTTAATGCAAAATTCCCAAATTGATTGACCATGAACCATGACGCTACTAACGAATTCAAAGGTAAAATTTAAGCACGTATCTACCAATAATTGACTTAACTATTTTGCAATCAGAGAATGATATTCAGTATACCCAATGAATGTACGAAGAAACCCCTCCTCTCTACCATTTGCCGAAATGGGGTTAAATTTACGTCCCTTAATAATTTTTTGCCGTTTGTACATCCCGTTCATGTTAAGGGTTCTTCCACAGTAACGTCTCGTAGTCCCCTCAGAGAAGGTTACAGATCTACTCATAGTGATCGTTTGTATATCTACTGGTTTTGGATAAGTAAAACCCTGGGTAGACCGTCTCAATGCCTCAAAAGCTGGAAATAGACATAAAATATGGAGGGGCGGTTCGTTCTCTTCCCGATAGTGTGTAGGGTTTGATTGAGAAAAAAAGAGTCCCATAGTGTGTAATACTTTGATCGAGGAAGAAGATCTCATAAATAGGCTTATCGCACTCCTTAGATATGTCCTGCTAAGATTTAGCAGTAATTTATCTTTTTATGAGTATCCCTAAGACTGATATGTATCCCAGTGATTTGCGTGGCCATTTGAGAGCGATTCCACAAATTTTCTTTCGATGAAACTGTAGGGGACTCCAAGAACAGGTTTGGGGCCGCTGAAGGTACTTTGAGATCCTCTTTTAAATGGCCTTCAATTCCCAAACGACTATGTGTGTACCAGAAATTTGCACCAAAAGGGCTTGCAGATCTTGTCAAAATTTCAGTACTAACTTTCTTACAATTTTCAAGTGCACTCAGCTCAGCTTAGCTATTGCTTGCATGTATGGTAGGTGCTATCGAACGCGGACGTCTGTAGTGTGTAGGACTTTTATTGAGGAAGAAGCCTCTAATTAGGCTCATCGTAACTCCTCAAATATGTCTTGCTAAGATTTAGCAGTATTGACTTTTTATGGGTACGCCTAAGACTGATGTGTCTCCCAGTGATTCGCGTGGCCATTTAAGAGACATTTCAAAATTTTGCTATCGATGAGACTGTAGGGGACCCCACGAAAAGGCTTGGGGGCCACTTCAAGAGCCTCTCTCAATTCTCTCCAATTCGCAACCAAATGTGTGTCTACGGCAGTATCCCAGAATTGTGCACCAAAAGGGCTTTCAGTATCTTTCCTACAGTTTTCAAGAGCACTCGGGAGAGCTTGACTGTTTGTATAAACGTAAACTTGCTTACCTAGGTAGGTTCATTTCAGATTGACTATGAGACGGATATTGATTGTATATACTGATTGATACAAGCCAAGTATCAAGTGCCTTAATGCTTGTTACGAAGGACTACATATTATCTAAAATACCTTCTAGATTCTAGAAGGTAACTCTCTCGTCTAGTTAAAATGAGGCAAATCCTAATACGACATTTGATCAAAAAATAAAAATGTATATTAGCTGAGTTACTGTATATAATAAGATTGTGAAATCTTTTTGCCATAAATAAAAGCAATATTTTTAATAATAATTATTAACGGACAGCATTAGTCTAAACTAAAAGTTTTAACGGGTAGTAAGGAATTATTTTTGATACTTCGTGTCTCTTGTCGATTTTAATCCGGGGCGCAGTGAACAATATTATAAGTTTGAATTTTTTCACTGAGCTTAATGCGTAGTTTGCAACGCTTCTAATCATTAAATTTCGTCTAGTAAAAGAAAGCCTCGTTAAGCCTCACGATAGTGTCACATTACAGGCCTTTGATGGTGCAGTCCCAAACGCTCGCAACTCGTTTTATTTAGGTATTTACTTGTTTCGTTACTTCCCATTTTGGATATAGTACGTATTGGGTCAATATGCAATCTATTTTTCATAGCATAAGCAGTTGAGCATATCAATTTCAATACTTATTCATTTATTAGCTGCAACTAAACCGATATTTGCACAAGACTTAAATTTAACAATTGAAGATAGGTACTCAATTCCCAATTGCTCTTTGAAAAATAAAATCGACCAAATTACTTCAATTAGGTATATAAACATTGAAAATCTTATTAATTATTTGTACTAAAGTCTGTAGCGAATAATATCAGTTAAATGCATAAAAAATTTATGGAATGAGATTCACAGTTAATTATAATAATTATATTAATAACCAGAAAAAAATACATAGGTACCTACCTAATTGGCAATATCTATTGAATTGTAATTTTTAAATAAAATTAACGTAGTTATTAGACTATCACCAAATATAATAATTTCCCTACTTTGTGCGGGAAAGCAATATAAAGTAATTGGTAGTAACTTCGACTTGGAGAAAAACAAACTAATCTTTTTTGACATAGCATATTTTAAAACACGAAGTGGTTTAGCATACAATTCGAGAAAACTCAAAAAGTAGCCAAACCATGTAGCTCTATATGGATAATTTAAATTGATTTATTGGACCTATGAGAATAAATTGAAGAAAGTTGAATTTTTACCTTTAGCGCTGTTATAAAAAGTTTTAGATTTATTAAAATATATTCCATCTATCTATTACACGTAAAAAATGTATAACTAAATCACCAAATTTATAAAATAGTAACTTCGAACATCAAAACCTGTCTTCACTCCAACTCGATCCTTTTAATATAAAAATGCCATTAAGAGCTTAAGAAAAATACTCTAAAACTAATTTTACTGAAAGGGTTTTAAAAGAAGCTTTGAAATGAGGGTAAATGGTTCGCTGCTTACCTTTATACTTAAGCTGGTTGGTTGAATTTCAATTTTAAAATGAAATTATACATTTTCATTCAGATTTCTAAACATTTACTTATTGCAGTAATTTCTATTTAAAATTATTTAATTTTCCACAGCGTAGTCAATAACTATCCCATTTTTTGGTAATGTAGCCCATCTATAGATATGCATCTTTTTTTTTTTTAATGAAGGGGCCAAACAAAACCCTTGAAAATTAATTTCAAGTTTGTTTGTTGGTGGGGGTAGTTGTCAACAAATAAGTTAGTTTAAGAGTTTGGTCAAATCGACACATTTTGACCTACAAACATGTGATGACAGCTCTGAAGCAGCAATATAAAACAGCTTTAAATCAATAAAAATGCAAATATTATACAACACGTTTCTGCCTACAAGATTTTCAGCACGCAGTTTTCCGTGCAGAAATCAAAGAGATATTTGAGAGCGTTCAAAACTTTTATTTCAATAAAGATGTGCATTCATTACGAAAATATGTACGCCGAACAAAAATTTTAAAACCGATATGTTCCACTTTATTGGCAGCTTTTCTTTCATCATCTACATACTTTTTCACTGAAAATTTAATATAAAGTTCCAACCATTTTTAATGATTTTTCAAATACTCATGAATTTCGATTCCCACTTTTGGGTTAATACCTACTTATTTTTTGTCAACAAAGGAGTTGTAGGCGAATTGAATTAATTAATAGTGTAAAGTTATAGTTTATCAGATTTACAAGTATAGGGTGTTTTTGATTAGGCAGAATAGAACGTTACATTGAAATAAAACATATACCTAATTTGATCAAATAAATAGAATTTCGGCTTTTTTTAACCCTAAAGCTACCGTACGGAGTACCCGGGTACTTTTTTGAGTTTAAAAGCCTATAACTTTTTTTATTTTAAAGGAATATTATTGAGACTCTTTGACATCCTGTAAAATTTAATTTTTTATACGAAAATATTAGAGGGGCACAAAAAAATTAAGTGAGATGGGATATTTTTGTAATTTAATAACTTACACCTTAAACCTACCGCATGGGGTACCCGGGTACCTCGCTGTTATTTGCTTGTATTTCATGGGGAATCAATTAAAAGTAGAAGTATTCGAATTATCCATTTATATTACACATTTTTATATTATAAATAATAATTATTATTATAAACAATAATTATTACTAATTACAAATCGCAAAAAAAGTTAGTGATGAACTTTTGTACTTGCACAATCGTTAGATCTATAATGGAAGTCGGTGAGATATGCCCATCACAGACAAAATTTTTACAACTCTCTCATCTCTTCCTCGTTTTCCTGTTTGGCATCTTTTCACCATTCTTCCAAATTATGCAACAACCAATTACCCTCAGTCGTTCAGTTTTATCCCGTTCTTGAACGTTTATTTGTGGCTGTGGTTTTGTAATGCTTACTTTGACGCCAAGAAATGATAACAATGCAATTTTTATCAAAATAAAATTGAATAATTAATCCTTTAATTCCCTAGTTCATAATCCTTAATCCCTAATCACTAGTTTAGTTAGTATAGATCCTATATACTTTGATCTAGTATGGATGGCATACAAAGAGTTTTTCCTAAATTTTTTAAAATTTCCCTACGTCGATTTGATTTTGAAGGCAGCTAATAGGGTGATTTTCTACAAAAATTATTTCTATGATTCTGGACACGGATTATTTGGAAAGATGTTGCAGTACAAAATAAAAATAAACCCTGTTGTAAATGTCCACCACGCTATGCCCACAGAAAGCGCATGTTATCTTCACAAAACAGCTTTACTTTTGGGACGCAAATAGTCATTTGCTGGTTATAAATAAATTTTGGATTAGGTAAAAAGGCGTGGGAAACTAACAATTGTCTCAATTGTTGTGTTTATTTGTAAAAATATTGCAGTGTAATATACATAAACTCCGTTGTAAATGCCGACGACGCCATGTCTTCACAAAACCGCTCCAATTTGACAACAAAAATTGTTATTTTAATTTTTTTAAAATTATAATTTAAAAAATAATACATGTGCAAGTTGCAATAATAATTAATATCGCCCAAATATAAACTAATTAGCTGTATTACTACTCATTCTCCATATAAAACATGCAGGGTACCCGGGTACCCCGTGCGGTAGGTATAAGTTGTAAATTTGTACCATGAGGGTTAAAATGATCTGTACGTTTCGAGAATAGAACCACGATTTTCAAAATAACTTTGCACGATTTGCGATCGTTGCTCTGATTTCAATCTTTGCACGATGAAATGGCAAACATTACTTTATAAGAATAACCACTCAACTTCGAAACATGATAACTGATATCAAAGCTGTCTCAATCAAAAGTTCTATACCTCTAAAAATCACCCGTTACTCAATATAATGTGCACACTCAGGAAATACATCCTGTATATTTTCGGTTCTTCATACTTTCGAAGTCCGAAAGGGTCCAAACCAGGTTGGAAAGAACTAAAAGTCGCTGGAATGTGGCTACACAAACTCGTACTTTGTATTAGTTGAGTAAACAGAATTACAGATTAAGAGTAAATAAGAAGGACCGAGAAAGTAAAAACAAACATTAACAATTGCTAGAGTGAAAAAGCTGACAACGTAATTCGAACGCGTGATGAGACTTTGAGAGCTGATAACTCGAGCAAATAAAAAACGTAAACGAGAGAATCTCACTGATCTTACCATAAAAGTACATCGTGATTTGAAAAAACATTTTAGAATATTTAGGCACACATCAGTGTCACTCAAAATGGAAGCTAACAAAGCGCTTAGAGTAAATATATCGTCTGACAATGGATAATACGAGATGATAATGACGAATTTATTATACTAAAATCGATATTTTTCGTCAAGCCTAAACTATTTAAGCACTTAAGCCAAAACGTATTTAAAATAAATCTTTCGGAGGACAAACGACAAAGCAAACAAAATTAAGCTACTTATGTCATTGGGATTGAAACCATCGACATTATTTTATTTAATCACGAAATACCTTCTGGTTAATGCTTCAATGCACGGTTAAACTCAAACTGTTTTAAAGCAAATAGGCACGAGTTAAATACAAACACGGTGTTCGACATAAATTCGTGGTTTGTGCTCAGCTCAACTGCAATTAGTAGAGCTTGGAATGTTAAATAAAAATGTGTATAGGTACTTAATCGAGAAATTTTAAGTACTATTTGGTAATAGTAAATAAATAAATAAATCTGAGAAAATAAATAGAGAATTCATTAAATACCCACTCTAATTAGTTGCTTTCATGAAAGCGCGCAATAAACAATCGAAAGAGCAATGAGGGCGCTTCTCTCGTTAAGGGTCAGGCGTATAGGGATGCAGCGGTTGCGTAATGAAGTCGCATATATCAAATTCCATGAATTCCCGAGCTTTATGTGGTTAATAACTAAAATTTTTTGAGTCGACTACGAGGTTGTAAATGAATACTATACACGTGTAATTGTAATAATACATAAATCAAAACGCGGTCTCAGTAATGTAGGCATACATTCGTGAAATTACGATTCATAAATATAAACACGAAAGTGTTTAGTTTAACTAATTTTTTTAAAGCTTAAATATACTACGTATTAATTATTGCGCTGGTAATTTATTTTGCGCTCAACCCCTTATAATTAAGAGATGGCAATTTATTATTAAGATTTTGTGGTGTTTAACGTTTAGCTTAATAAAAGCAAAATATGTAAATCTATTAACCCAACCGTCTAACTTTACAAAATTTATTTCTTTTTCGCGAAAAACTTCTAATTTATCGATTAGGACTAAATATGAACGCTTTTCGTACGATTTATGAAAAGCTACATAATGTAGATCTTTTTAAGAGCATAATTTATTACTTTTACTGAATACTATACTATAAAATTATTATTATTTTATACTTATATTCAATATTCAATTAATTGAATTACTAGAATAATTTCACAAATTTTCTCATATAGTATTAGCGCATCGTTTATTACGTGATTACGCAGTCTAGTTTCTCACGTTCTCTCTTTTAAAGCGTCTTTTACATTTTTTCGATAAGCATGTGTAGTTCTTGGATATTTATGCTGGATCGTGTTTAGAGTTGAAAAAAATTTGGTTTTCGGACTTCGAAGGCGTCAGTCATCACAAAATCCACTCTTCTCAAGGCGCTATATTTCAACGCACTCCAGCACCTGAACTGTTTGTTTGACGAAAACAATCTAAGAGACTTAATTTGTAGAATATTAAATGTACGTTATTTTTGTATAAAAATACTATTCACTAAAAGCGCGTAGTTTTTGAGTTATAAACGATAAACAAAAACAACGACGTTTTTGGAATTTTTGCCAAATTTTAACGCGCTCTCGCGCTTAAATCGTTTACCTGGAGAAAAAGACTTAAGAGATATAATTTGTAGGCAATTTTATCTAGTTTACTTTTACGTGAAAAAACTGTTCGAAAAGGGTGTAGTTTTGAAGTTATAAGCAAAAAACCTAAAAAAGAGCGAAAACCCACCCTTCTCGAGTCATCTCCAAGTTAATGCTTCAACTTTTAAGAGGGAGACAATCTACACAAAAATGCAATTTTTCGCACATAAATTTTTTATGTACCCTATATGGGTTAGTTTTACCCTAAAAAACACCCTTCATACTTCAATGCACCCTAGCACCTAACCTGTTCGTTTCATGAAAAAAATATAAGAGACATAATTTGTAGAAAATTATATATAAGTACTTTATTTTTGTTTACGAACACTAAAGTGCGTAGTTTTTGCGTTATTAGTGATAAACAGAAAAAACAGTTTTTTTGGCAGGTTTTGAAATTTATTTTAAACTTTAACACGCTCTAGCGTCTAAAGCGTTTGTCTAAAGAAAAAAACCTTTGAGATAGAATTTGTTGGAAATTTTATGTGTTTCTCTTTTCTATAGAAACGTGTAGTTTTGAAGTTCTGAGCGAAAAATTGAAAAAAGAACTAAAGCCCACTCTTTTGCGAGCCACCCCAAATTAATGCTGCCACGTAGGAAGGGCAGACGATCGGTTTTATTACTCCTTGCTATGTACTTTCAGCCTGCATTATCAACGAAAAATGTTTATTTTTATTTTAGTACTTTTATCTGGACTGACTCGGCCTCTCTGACACACTTTGCCCTATAATGTTTGTTTTAGAAAACAATCTAGCAGACATAATTTGTAGGAAATTAAATTTACTTTATTTTTGTACGGAAAAAATGTTTTCTAAAAGTGCGTAGGATTCGAGTTATAAGGGATAAAACAGTTTTTGACCGATTTTGGAATTTTTTGTCAAACTTTAACGCCATCTAGCGCCTAAATCGTTCGTTTGAGGAAAAAGCCTATAACATATTATGATTTGTAAGAAATCTTATTTAGTTTATACTCATATAGAAGCACTTTTATCATAATGCCCCCTAGTCACACCGTCTGTTTTATTACTCATTTACAATGTTCTTTCAGCCCGCATTGTTAGAAATTTTGTACTTTATCGTTTAGTCAAAGTGTTCGTTGCCTCCCGGACTCAAGGGTTAAATCTACGAGTAGAAGAAATGCGAGAACGTAAGACAGGCAGCTACAGCTTGCAAATCTTTCTCCAAAACAAAGCCTTAACGAATCGAACCAAATCAAAACCTTTTGGCATCTGCTATCGGCTATGACCTTAAAAATTGAGGATTTGTAGTAATCTGAGTAAAAGGGGCTAATGCACTACACGAATAAATTTACTTCACTGCTACAAAATCGCTTCAGAACATTTAATAAAATATTAATTGTTTACTCGTCCATATTAGAATACCAAATAATTGGTAGAGATATAATAAACGCAGTTCAATTATCTCCACAGATCATCTTATAAAAAATATTTAGATTTTGAACAATTCGATTATTATGAACCATTTAAAAAAAAGGTAAAGAATTGAAAAATGCAGGGTGCATCCGAAAGATCTGTGAGGTCAATTTTACGTTTTAGTACCAAAGCCAAAACAATCAAAAAGTCGGGCGACAAAAAATGGCAGAGATAAATGACTCCAATGTAGAAGCCCACTTGATTTAAATCTAGTGAGTGACATTTTTTATTACCATACACCTAAATTGGAATTACAAAATGACACAAAGCTCGAATTTTTGACTTTTTAATTATTTAAATTAATTAAAAGTTTGGTTCATTTTAGTTTTGTAATCCTTCATAATATAATTAGTAACGAAATTCAACATGGAAAATTATTAATTTCTCGATCTCCGCAAAATATTACGTTATACCCTAAACCCAATGTAATTGTATGTAAAAGGTTAACTAGTTTAAATGAAATCGAATGTTACAGAACCTCAAACACTTAGTAATTAACATCGGCCCACTCGGCTACATTAATTATTACTTCGGTTATCATATTTGTCACGTATAGAAGATCGCCCTACGTAGTTTTACTGTAATTGCTAATTACACACAAATTCGTGTGTTAAAGTTAATTGCCGCTTCAAACGAACTATTTTAAGTGAAAGAAAAATAATGAAAAATGTTATATGAAGGAAAAAGACTATAATTTTATCCACTCGACTACATCTTTTAGTGGTTTTGTAAGTTCGAACAAAAACATTATTCTTCACATGCAAGAAACCTACTAGATGTTTTCCACCATTGTTACCTTCAAAGGCAATTCCTTTTTTATCCTAGCTCTAACAACTGCCTTTCTTTATACTGTCGACCCCTTTTATATTGTCCTTGATTATAAAAGATATTCTCTTCCAACTTTCGATGGCTTTTTAATATTTATTCTTCGAGACTTCCCAACCAGAATAACATCCGAGTTTTAAAAAAAGAATCCTCAACCGAACGAACTTTCGAAGTAATTGATAGTCGAAACCAATTAACTCGTTATCGAATGTAGGTGCGTTTAATTTAATTTAAAGTTTGGGTTATAATTCAATTACTAAAAGTGTCAAACGTAGTTATCTTATACATACGCAACATGGTAAATTTAATTTTCCACCCAAAATTATAATTGATATCTAGAATAATTAATCTTTTATTTTGCTTTCAGATTCAATTTCAACGCCACCAGAGGCAGCTATTTCAGAAATATCGGGAAATTCTATACAAATTTCTCCAACTAATGGTGTAATTGCCTCATCCAATTTAGGAGTACCTGCAGGTCGTAAAAGACCGTTACTTACGGGGGGGCCTAGAACGTCTATGACTCCTACAAAACGAACAGTAATGAGTCTTTTAGCACGCGCACGAGCAGCTCAAGCGAAACAAATGCCAGCTACTTTTCAAAGAGGAGCCACCGAGTAAGTTTCAGTTTGTTTTTTGAAAGTTAAACGACCGTTTAGCTTTTTTAAATTTTGTTTTGTGTATTTAACAGTTATTTTGCAAAATGGGTAGATATGTTAGTGGAAAATAGTGTAATTCAGACCTGGTCCCTGGCTTGTTGGAGAAAGCTGCTATTTTCACTTTTGCACAATTTTGTTTTTTAGTTTAACCGAGAGTCGACTTTTGATCTTTTAGTCCGTTTTCAAATTTACAAAAACGCTTCCGTGGGATTTTATATGAAACAAGTGTGACCTTCATCATAATATACAACATACCAAACAATCATAACTACCCTGTTTGATACAAGGTACTTAATCCGGATCTTTGTCAAAAGCTGTATCGCCAAAATGTGACAAAATTGCAAACTTTTATACACTTGTATCTGAGATACTATTAGGTTTGCAGAGACCATTCTAATCTCAAATGGTAGAAAATTTTGTCTATTTAAAAAAGTATTCAACTAACTTTGCCACCAAATTAATCTTTCGCGGTCAAAATTGACAGCCACTGAAAAAAGGTGTAAAATTTAGCAGTTTCTTGGATTTTCGACAAAGATCCGGAGGTCTGCCGAGGTGGAAAACTTGGATTTATCATTAGGCCTCCCTAATAGACAAGATACCAAAAATTGGAACTGCTAAGATAAATTGGAAAGTATTTGAGGTCTTAGCCATTTTGTTTCTCGCGTGAAGCACTCAAACTCATTACTTTCGAGAGTGCCAACATCGAAATTATGTGGCTCCAAGGTCAAACAAAGAGACTCAAACTAGTGTCACACTTGTTTCATCAATAGCCAACGAGTGCCTGTTTTTGCACAATTGCAAAAGAACAGTCCTCTTTTTGGGGAAACGGTTAATCCTATATAAATTTATAATAACCTTTTTTATGTAGAATTGATGTATCAATATGTTTTGTATAGAACTTGTTTTTGTAATCCTAATATAGTATAAATTATTGAAAAGTGTTTGCGATGTTGGCGATTTTCTTTCGCGCATAGCACTCGAACCCATCATTTTCGAGAGTGCCAACATCGAAATTATGTTTCTTCAAGGTCAAATGAAGAGATTGAGACTACTGCCACACTTGCTGCATATAAAATCCCACGGATGTACATTTGAAAACGAACTATTTTATTAAATGGATTTTTGTTGTTAGTAATCAGTAGGCATTCTATAGAACCTCCAAGTAAAGCATTAAAGAAATGACTTTAAGCACTCTATGTAATGCCTAGAGTCAACATGTAGGTACTAGAATAAGCTTCTTCAGATACCTTTCGTAATTAATTTTGGACACTTTATAGATTGCTCGATTGCACATTTTGCCGCTCACATAAATCAAACATACACAAAAAAAACATAAGGATCATCAGATACCAAACATATTATTAAAAATTGAATATTACGAGTTCATTTTTTATGTCGATCTTTTTTTAAACAATCTGGCCTGAACTAGAAGCGGAAGCATCGATTTTAATATAGTGGAATATTAAATTAAGGTTGATGGTTGGATAAGTTGACGTAAAACTGAAATTCTGTATTTAATGAAAATGGTTCGCGTTTTAATTAAGGAAAAATTTTATGTTTAATAATAATTCGAAGGAAGTACATCATAAATAAAATAACTGCGAGGACATTAATCCCGAATAGATAACGATCAATCTTATATTCGATATCTTAAAATTGCTTAATGTATTATCTTAATTTTTATTTTTCATTATTTTTGTACCAAAGCAAAAACTATCTAACATTAGTAACATTTCATTTCCACGCCATGCTTCGCTGTAAGCAATCAATGTGCGAATCCCCAAACCTTCTAAATCTATTGAGAGAGAAAATATAACGGCATAACTGTCGAAAAGCTGAAAGTCTTTGAAACACTTATACAACGAAAGAAAGGACTAAACTAATTGTGCAGTCAACTAGAAAACTGAAAACAATTTAATGTATTTAGGATTTAAAAATAAACTTTCAGGTAATAATATCTTTGCTAAGGTTACTGAGATTTTCGTATTATCTTTTATTACAAAAGAGGTTAAAGGACAATCAAATCAAATTTATTAACTTCTTTCTTTTAAAGAAAATTTATTGGAAGGGCGCATCAACCTTGAGGTATTTACTTTGTAAATACCATATCATTTGTGGACGTTGGGGATAAGTTGGAAAACGGAATTATTAACGTAAAAGTGCAATCGCAATCGTTTTGCTTGTTTTGAATAGATTGGTGCGTTTGTTCTTATACTATCGAAACTCGATCAAAGATGAAGGATGAAGGTGAATAGGTAGACTGGGCAATGGGAAATATAAAAAGGCAAAAATGAGTAGTCGGCGTAAAATGGACAAATAGCTGCAGTTAGCTTTTACGTGACTTGAATACTTAGCTGTACACCTTCTGCTGCATGTGTAATAATTGTGTCCAAACAAAAACAAATATATTTTTGAATATTCAAAACAATTGAGGTAAATGTAAACAGGGGTAACGTTTCAAATATGTAATACTCACGATGACGTATGACATATATCAGCCAATAGGTTGTCATTATTTTATTTAACTGACCGAGGACCGGAATTCCAAACGGGTATGCCGCGTACTGTATATCTCACAAGAAATGGGGTTTTAGTGTATCACGTATCACCAAGAAATTAATTGATCTTGTGTCATTAGAGATCATTATTTACAAGAAACTGAAAATACCGACTACGATTAATAAAATACACAAATAGGAAGTCGTATACATTTTTTTGCTAACAACTTCTGCATTTCACAACATTTCATTGCTTTGTTGACAGCATATTAATCGACATCTCATTTTGCCCAGATTTTTCAAAATAATTTTGTTTTAAATTACAGCTAAATGAGGTAATAAAAGTGCACTTTTAAATTAATGATGGAAAAAAATGTCAGTCGAGTGTCGTCCTGCTTCGCGGTCGCACATCTCCAACCGCTCTTAAAAGTTGTGGATCACACTTAAAATCATTTCTTGTGGTAGTCTTGCGAACACTTCTGGGAAGTGTGCTTCGTCACTCATAATTATCACGACATCAGGATCATCAGCAAAAATGGCCCGCATTCTCGCTCAAAACTCTGCGCTGTGCAAAACCTCTTTCCGTTAGCTGTTGAACAATCATTATCTTGTAGGGATGAAATAGCAAATCGTCATGCAGAATGCGTTGGACGGGACATGCGCAGAGCTAGAGCTTGGCGCCTAGTGAACCGTTGAGGACTATCAAAGACCGTTCCTCTTACTGTTTTAATATTGTCTGGTGTCCAAACGGTACAGGGGAGGCCAGGTGGTTTCCTCTTCATGACGGATCCGGTAGTTCGAAATGCTCCAACCCATCGGAGTATCGTGTTTCGATCTGGAATTGGCCCTCGGCGTTCAACATTGACCTGTCGACGGAATTAACGTTGCACGGTAACTACAGAATCGTCGTTTCTAAAAAATTGTCGTCCACGGTGCCATGGCTAAAAACTGCATTACCTGGGCTCTCTGTTGGCGGTACGGCGAGGTCATTGCCCTTTTCTTTGCGAAATGCTATCTATTCAGAAAGAATGCGTTTCCTCTGCGCCAGGTAGTACCTACCTCTGTCACAGGTAGTACGATATTCTTAGAGACGTGGTTTCAATTTGGAATGGGAAAATGGAATGTATGTATGGTATAATGGTATAGCTATTGGTATGGACGGGTGACCGTGCTTCTAAAACTATATTAAACCTTCGGTTTAAGTTAACCTGTGATAAATACAAAATTGTCGAGTTTGGTAGTTATACAAATCAGCAGCACCAACATATTTACGGATAGAATTTTCTGAAATACTCGTTGAGTATGAAGCTTCTTTTCAGTTGCATTACGCCAAAGGCTTGGGATTAGAGAAAGAACACATTAACTCGCTTTGTCACTAAAGCAGTAGTCTCTCACAGTTGCAGAAGTACTCATAGTCATAAACGTCATACGTCGTACGTCATAAACGAGCAGCAAGCATATTATCGAGGATACAGTAACCTAACCAGTGGCGTAGTGATACTATCACGGGCTTGGGTTTTAAAGAGTTTGTATTAGTCCTCTAGCGCCGTAGGCGCAAATTTTTCAAATCTGTCTTGGTTTTCTCCCCTGCGCCTCTGAACTCATGGGCATGATTCCACGAAACCCTCGGAACCATTATAGTTACGTCACTGAATCTAACGAATATTATTCACTCTCATTTTTCAAAATTACCCCGTGTATTAAAATTAGCTTCTAGTTTGAAGTTCGGGCATCTGCTTGCACCCCGGGTTCTACCATTGGCCCCTCAAACGCATGGGTCACAGGGCGCCGCATCAAACTACCCGGTGATACGTCCACACCTAGGAGGATAGAAACAAAACAGATTAAAAACAGTACATTGAGACGTTTAATTTCAGTGTAGGCCCCCACATTAGCTCCGAGAACAAAACGAGATTTTACTGTATTCAATTTATTGCGTTTTCCTCATCCCCATCACGTCGATGTGCTTGTCTGTTTTTTTCCTGTCTATCACGTCATTACTTATTTTGAAGCTTTTGCTACTTTCCGTTTGTACTTAATAGTGCGGATCTCGGTAGCTTCTCGTCGTTTTCGTTCAGTTGCGTTTCGTTCCGTTCCGCACTAGTGCGCTTGTTGTTTTATGCGGTTTTACGAGTATGGATCATTTATCATTTTATAAGATGTTTTTAAATTTCTATAACTTTATATTTTTTTAAACATATTACCGAATAAACTTTTAATGGCGGATGAAAAATTACGAATACGTCTTCCCGTCGGATACTTGAAAGAAACATTATTTTCCATGCGGTTAATTTATTTAGAATAGACACTTTTATGCGAAATAAACATTAGTTATTATAGCAAATTGCCATTTTATCAAGCTTTCATCAGTATTTGATATAATGAATGAAGTGGAACTAGGTGAAGTTTCCTTAATGTCATCATCAATCTCTTCGTAAAATGAAATGTTGAATCACAGAACACAAATCTTTTTTTCTCGTGTGTAAGTTGTAACCCCATGTTTTCATGTTAGATCAATCTATAATTTTTCATTTTCTAATGTCTAGAATCGCTTAATACAATTTTGCACAAAAAGGCCACTCGTGTCACGGTGACTGTTACAACTTTTTCTATATCTGTCACGAAAACTAATATAATCTTTTTGATTGCAGACGAGCTACAACATTAGTTCCATTATTAAGAGAAGATTATTTATCAGGAGCCGTTAATCTTAACTTAATTTAAGAGATCTGCACACATCAATTATTATTGAAAATATTATAAATAATATAAACTGCACAAATTTAAGCATAGTCGAAAATTTATTTAGATGTTAAAATTGTATCCGAGTTGTAAGTATCGAAATCTTCGTCTTTAGAAAAAGTAGAATGATGACTTTTAAATAACGTCCTGGTAAAAACAACCCTTAAAACGTTTCGGTTGCAGTAATGACCAACATTAAGTTTCGAAAATTTACAACCCTAAACTTTAGGGTAATACGGTTGTGGATTCGTCCTCTGAAACAAAATTAATGTTTTTAACTCTTTGAATCTTGTCCGAGACTATTTTATGAGCCGAATTAAGATATTTAAAAAAATACGCGGAGATTCCGATAAAATACAATTTCGATACATTCGGATAAAATTGCACATATTTTTTGTATGTACAGATAAAGAATAGTGTTAGTATATTTATACCTATGTACAAGGACCAAATATGTTCTATAGCCATTTAAGTTATTTTTTTGTGTATTTGCTGGATGTTTTTGTAGATTTTTAACTGCTTAACTAATTAAACAACGAACTTTTCTTTTCGATTCGATACACGCCGCAACAAAAATTAAATAGGAACGAGCCAAATTTGTTGCTATTAAACATCTATTGTAAAAAAAATATATACCTAACTAATACAAAGATCTTTCGTAAACTGTTAGCGTATATCGTTAGATGTCTTTTATACAAAACGGAGAATAGATCGTGCTAGAAAATAAAATTTTCTTTTTATTTTAGTGCTTTATAGACATATCTCTACTAATAGAACGATTGTTAAGAATCCTTATAGGTATTACATACTTTCTTATGTAAAGTTTAAATTTACTAAATAAAATAATGTTATTGTATTTGTTGCGTTAGAAATTATGCAAGAACATATGTAGCTAAATGATTTTTATTATAAATAATTAATATTAATAATTAAAATAAGTGTAGTAATTAACGTCAGTAACTTTGAAAATTCTACGCAAAAAGACGAGAGTAGAATTTTCAACTTTTACTGACTTAGGTTACGTTTATCAATAATAATTAATTATACAATTGATAAAAACGATATTATAAAATTGCAATTAAATGTACGTTTTAAGAAAATAAATTATCTGATGTAAAATTGATATTTAAATTAAATTACATTGTTTATTTACTTAATAATGTAATACGTAAAAAAGTTGTCCGACTATGAAAAATTTTTAACTAACTGTTTGTTATAATTGCACCCTTTTAGTTACTTTTTTAATGTCTTAATAATACTAATAATAATTAAATAAGTCAGTATAATAAATATTAAATAATTAAAATTGTCATTGTCTAATAAGTGTACAAATGTAATAAATATTATTGAAAATTATTCTTTGTAGTATGTCTGATTTTTTCGTTTCCCTACATTTAACAATATCTGTGGGTCGTCGTCATCGTCATCATCCCTAGCAGTTCACTAGCCTAAAAATTCCTTGCCCAGAAAAGATTTGCTCGTAGTTTAAAGTAATGTAAAGTTATGATTGGCAACCGTTTTTATAATAAATCTGGAGTTGAGTAGCTGGAATGATATTACACAAAGTCAAAAAGTGGTTAATGATACCTGCATCAAAAGACGTCACAAACAACTGACTTCTGAACGAACGAACGAATGGTAATTGAAAAAGTTAGTAAATAAATTGATTTTTTTTAGCTGGGCTTTAATTTAAAATTGAGACTTTTAAAGTCAATAAATGAGCAAAGTCCTCCTATTAGGTAATAAAAATATCAATCGTAAATGATGTAACGTTTTTATTTTGTTTTACTTTTTTAAAATTTGTAATTATCGCTCCCTCTGTGATTTGTCTATTATACTTTAATATTGTGGTAGAGGTAAATTGTCAATTTTATGTATTTCTTTATCGCGTTTTTTGATAAGAGCGAACAATTCGAAAAATGTTCAGTTAAAAGTTGATTTCTAGTAGGAACGTTGTACTTGTACGTAAAGTTTGGTCGACAAAATTCAATAATTTATCAAATTTTACACTCTTCTGCGATTATAGTTTTAAGAATTTTCGATTTTTGGAGATTGTGCCGCCCTTTATTGTGATTCATTGTGTACAAGGATTACAACCCTTATCAAAAGGTACGTGTTTCAATTTGTTTCCATACTTTTTATGGTCTTAGCTCTTATATAAATTTTGGTAGATAGGTACCTTTTGTACCGAGTCTGTAAATAATACAGTCAGTCGTTGGTATACAGTTGTCAGTTGTTAATTTTGATTTCATTTATTTTAACACACAACATATCTATGAGGCAACGCATGATTTCGCACAGACGCCATCCATCAGATAAGTCGAAATTTTGTTTAATAGTAATTATACTTCGTGTGTTTAAAAATTGGAACAATGTGATTTAATTCTTTTATCATCTGCGATAAAAATTTATTCGTCGACGTTTAATTTAAAACGAAAACTTGAATTTTATCAATTCTTTTTAAATACTCGTTACAAGCTATAACAAGTTGGTTAATACATTTTGAAATTTTAAATAAAATCCGTGCAGAAAATTTTCAAATTACACTTTCGGGGAAACGCCGTTGCTTCGCTTATGAACGCGATTTTTTTATTCAAAAGTTCTGAACTCCTTCTCCAATCTATTATCGTCCCATAAATACCAAAATTTTTATTCTCAAGCTTCTGTGAAGCCCGGGAGTCATCCCTTAGGAATGGTCTAAATTCGATTTTTTATTGAATCCCCTCTTTTTTTAATTGTAAAATAATTAAAAACTAACTACATATTACCATTTTATCGTCATTATCAATAGCATCACTCATCCTCTTTAGTGTCGAAATCATTATTATTTCTTTTGTCGTTTTATTTTCGACATATGTACTACCTAATATTGATGGGTAGAACTTCAAAAATGTGCATTTATAAAAAAGCGTGTGTTCAATTTTTTGAAAAGCTTTTCTTTGCGCTAAAATATTTTCAACTACGTAGGTATGTGTATTTTTTTTCTTATTTACTTCTAATGCGGTAGCTTAGAAAACCGATTTATTGGTAGGATTACGACAAGTCAAACTATATTTCAGTAAAATTTTGGCAAGTCGGAGCATCACGTTCGTCTCGAAATTATTATCATTTCCACATTTCGTGTTCCAGAACATCAACAAAAGTCTTGATGGAGGCTATATCTATTGCGACAAGTTAAATGGTTTTTCTTTTTCCGTTATATGCTACCCAAGCCGCAACACGTTTTAGGTTTATTTTATCACTGCACGTACAAGTCAATTTGCTTTCTTTAATACATTACGTTTACCGAAATATAGTAATCAAAAAATTACACTCTTTTCAACAACATAGTAGTCCAGTAAGTTAAAACATTTTACCTTGCTTTAAAAGGGTAGGAATGATTTTTTGGTATGTTGTCTATGACGAAGGCCTAATGATAATCCAAGTTTTCTGGCTCAGTAGACCTTCGGATCTTTGTCAAAAATCCAAGAAATTTCGAAAATTTTTACCCCGAAGGATTAATTTTCTTAATTTGTGTTATCAAATTAATAATTAATTATTGAGGTAGGAATAGGAATTCGCCTATACTTACACCTCCGCGAGTTTAAATAACATTAGACAACACCACAACACATATTAAGGTTCCGATATGCTAGAGTGAGAAAGGTATATGCTCATTTTGAAAAGTAAGCAACTTTAAGAATAACGACGACTGTTATCAAATAGCTACATTAAAATTGACATAGTTAGGCAAATTTATTCCCAATTTCAGAAGGCCCCTGTCCTTATGATAGAAATATAAAAATTCAAAAGCGTTTTACTGGAGCGGTTGGTTCAGGTTCATTATGTTAATTATTCTTCAAAACAAGTCTTAAAGTGAAGAAGAAAGTATAGAGTACGATATGTATATCTCAGAATTTTCATTTTTTATTTAAAAATGGCCCAAAAGTGGGTAAATAAAAGCAAGCAATTTTCCTCACTTT
Organism: Malthinus flaveolus; assembly: GCA_950108345.1. NCBI lineage: Eukaryota > Metazoa > Arthropoda > Insecta > Coleoptera > Cantharidae > Malthinus > Malthinus flaveolus. The sequence continues at coordinate 58,551,106 of OX467285.1, forward strand.
CAGTAAGCCTTATCTCTATTAAATATCAACATTTCAGCAACAAAATTTAGCTTACATTGTAGCTCAATCTTTCTAATTTATTTTTTATCTACATAATTTTTTTGTAACTTCAATAGGTTTCCCTGCTCAACCGCTCCAGTAAAGCACTATTTGCAAGATTTCTAACATGGGCAAAATCGCAACCTTAAGGTAGGCGAATTTTATTTTTTAATTATCAACATTTTTATTTTTTACTAATTTTTAAATTGAACTCGTAACCTTTTAATTCGTCTTCGTTGTAACTAAAATGAGTGGCCGATAACGTGATAAAATCGAAAATTTTAAAGTGGTGAATACTAGTGAAAAGGGAAAACTTAAAATTGCTTTTTTATTATATTTGTCTAAGAATTTATTTGAAGAATATTTTTATTCGCCAATAACAACTATTAAGAAGTTTATAGAAAGGAGTTCACTTTTTGGCGATACAAATTAGTAATGCGTAATGAAGTAATATTAATTGGGTGAATTCTTCTTCACAACTTCGTCTCCCTTATTACTTAATTGTAGTATATTACGTCAGCTCGGCACTATTTTGAGTATGAAGCATTGAAAATGTGCTTGCGTCCCCACGATATCTAATACTCATTATAATTTTGTACCGGCTACGGTGTAGTGGTGCCAGTAAATCTTTTTTGAATTTTACTTAAAATGTCTAAACGTGGGTATATTTCAGGTTCTTTTAGTTCTTCTAATGAGTACACAAAGTACAAATAAAAAATAAATAAAAATTCCAACGGAAAATTATACGATTGCAAAAGAAAATTGCTAGGTGCGAATTTTCTGAGTCAGACACTGGTTTTTCGAGTAACTAGTAACTGTGTTAACTACATATTTGTTTGTTTAGTTAGGTGTTTGGATTTCCATTTTGGCTTTTTGACATTTTAAAAAGGCTGAAGGAATTTTCCATACTTTACTGTTTGTTACCAATTCACCGTACGTATTGTAAAACGTCGCCGCGTATCTTGATATTAATTTATTTCGAATGGTTCTTTATAATTTTATAAAAGATAGAACCTTATTTGGCTGGTTTTTGTTTCGTTTTTTCCTATACATTTTCAGATGCATTAGAAATTGTCAATAGGGGTTAGTGCACATTTTCAGATGCATAACACTAGTTTACTCCATTCACACAAATCTTTCTATTATTTTTCATTTTCCTAATGGGGATCTCGCTTATTGTAAGAGTTAGAGAATCGGTTGAATGGGGAAAGTAGTGCAGTTTTGAAAAAGTAACTTATTGATGCTTTTAAATTTTAGGTAGGATGTTCAGTTGTTTAAATATGACCGAAAAACTTAAAAATGAGCAATTCTTTAAACTGCTATAACAGAGATATTATTAATAAAAAAAGTTTAACCGCCATTACCTTAATTCTTTGTCTAGAATTTGCGAAAAACTGAAAAAAGTGACACGTCTTTGACCATTGTCGCGAAAGCTCACCACCGATCCTTCAGGACTTTCGGTATATTCATCACTAGACATCTCAAAATGAGTGTGTGAAATTTAATAATTTTTCTTTATTGGCCGTTTTTGAGATAATGCACCTAATTGCCGAATTTTAAATGGCATCATATGCAAATTTGTACACCTTCATTTCATTTTCTCATAAAAGTACACTTTAGTAACATTTTGGACGAGATTAAAGTGACCCTTTTGTTTTGCTTGTTTTACTTTTCGTGCCGGCGGCAGTGAAAAGTGTTTTTCAGTGCCTTGGAAGCAAATTAAATACCTGCATTGTAACGTCTTCAAAAATGATATTAAAGAGAGCGACTAAACCTCTTGACGCAAATGCCAATTTGCGAAGTTTAAAGAAAAACCTGTAATTTTAACAAATATTTATTTTTTATCATTTACAAAACTGAAATTTAAAGTAGGTACTTACAATTATTAAATGAAGCGTTTTGACAATTTAATCCGCTGAAAGTTAGAGTAGAAAGAAGTTTTTGTTAACCAACGCGTTTTTGGTCGGAAATTCTACTGCCACGGGCAAATGAGCATTGATTTCATCTAAATTATAAACTTCTAGAGTTGTCGATAATTGAGGAGAGGCAGACTCTTTAAAAATTGCCATTGCAACGTCGTTCGTTCGGCGAATCTTCAACATAGCCTTCAGCTAATACCCTGCTTGAACGCCCATGCCTTTTTAAAGAAAAGTAATGTCGGATCCTGCATTTACGAGCAGTCTAGCTGAAGTTCTTCGTAGAGCATGTCCTGTATATTCTTTCAGATTCTCCAATCCTCTAGCTCACGAGGCACACTTCCAATTTTATGTATTCCCATAAAAGACCATAAGAAAACTCGTCTATCCGTTATAGCTTTTAGGCGCACAGAAGCATATTTTCTATACCGGTTTAAAAACTTCTCCCTACAATGGTAAATTAACAAATTTTTCTTGTTTTGCTCTCCAGAATTTTTATATGAAGTCCTAAGTCTTCTATGTCGTCAATCTTCATTTTTACTATTTCATCACATCTGCACGCGCCAAATATGCTAATTAGACGGTTAATCTAAACAAAAATACTTAGTGAAAATTAGCATTTTTTTAGGTTAAAAAATCACCTTTTCTCTTAAATACTTTTCATCGTCTGCTTCCATCATAAATTTTTCAAATTGCTCTTTAGTGAAAACTTTTGATTTTTTTAGACCTTCGTTTCTTTTAAACCCCCTAAACTCGAAGAAAGTTGGAAGAAATTTTAATATAAAAATTAAACCCTATTCCGCGTCTCCCTCCTTTTTTGAAAAAAATCGTTTGCGGTTTGCGGCGCAAAGCCATGGAAGCCTAATTAGCCACAATTTTTGCCCTGTGCCTCGCAAATCCTAAAGACGGCTCTGCGTGAAGTATGTATGTGATTTTGTCAAGTACAAGTCTGTTTCGTTCGGTTTTCATTTTCCGAAACCTTATATTTCCGAAACCTATATTATATTAAATTGAACGTTCAAATGGTAAATTCAGTCAGTTTTACAAATTTTGGAAGTTTTAACAAGTTGTTGTCGGAAAAGATTTCTGCTTGAAGAGCCTGGATGCCAGACCGTATTCTTAGATTCTCAAGTGCTGGACAATCAAATAAAAAGTGCTGTACCGTGATTTGTATATTGCACGTTTCACACAATGGTGGTGGTTCTCGCTTCGGTTTATAATCGTGTGTTGTTCTAGTAATCTAGTGTATCCCATTCTCAGTCTTGACACAATTAATTCTTGGGAACGTGAGAGGTATTTAGGCAGAATCCATACTTGCACATTCAGTTTGATCTTAAGTGAGTAACTTTCTTCCTCTCTCCATTTTTGGTTTCATTTTTCCTGGACCTTTTTTTGATGGGCCTTTATGTCTGTGTTTTGGTAAGAGTCAATATCTACATCCTGGTTAGTCGCATTCTTGGCCTCTCGGTCCACCAGGTTACTACCCCGAATTCTCACATATGTGAATGTATCCACAAATATTTTACATATTTGTTCCGACTGATAAAAAGGTGGTGTATGTCACGAATTTTCAATGTAGAAGTTTTGAATTCCCAGCAGAGAACTCAACGAATCGGTAATTATTAAAATATTAGTAAGATTTTGGTTACTACAGTTCGATCGCACTGGATATGGCACAAAGTTCTGCACTAAACACGGAATTTATTGAATTAAGTTTTTTTTTAATTATTATTTCGTCACAAACAAAAGCGAAACCACATTTTCCGCCTATTCTAGACCCATCTGTATAAATCTTGAATCTTGGTATCCTTTTATAGTTTCATCAAAATAATTTTTGTGTGGTAGGTTTCTGCATTTTGGTCAGATTAATTAATTTTAGGTGTTTTGATAGTCCATTGTGGAATGTTGATATTTCATAAAAATAATTCTTTTCCAAAAATAGTAATATTTCTATAAACTTTCAGCATTTAATAATTTATAGATGATTGTTACATGACTGTGCTTATGGCAAAATTGACGCCATATTATTTGTCTCGAGTCAGTAGCTATTGTGTTTGTGACGTACTTACTGAACCGGTTGAACCGATATAGGCGAAAACATCATTATAATCAACCGTTTGACTATAATAGAAGATTGCGAAATATTTAAAGCGATTGCTAACGGCATGTACACATGAGGGCGTTAGACGCCGCGTTGAGCGCGCGTTAGCAAAATGTGATCTCGTACACATGACAGCGGTAGACGCGGCGGTTGAACCAGTCTTACTACTTCTTACTACTTCAGTGCGACTATGGAGCTAGAAGAGGTTACATGTCTCTCTCTGTTACTCTCACAACAGAACTGGCCAAAAGCGCGCGCTCGACTGATCACATGTGTACGCTCCAATGCTCAGTCTAGTAACTCGAAACGCGCGGCAAACGCGGCGGTTGAAGTGAAAACTACAACCGCCGCGTTGACCGCGCGTTGGTTCAAAGCGCGCGTTGGCATGTGAACGATCCCATTTGTTCCTAGGTACTTGGCTACGCGCGTTTTGCTAACGCGCGCTCAACGCGGCGTCTAACGCCCTCATGTGTACATGCTGTAAAGATGTCGCCTGGCAGTTTTAATTTTATTAACACCATAAATTTGTAATCTGGTTTAGTTTAATAAGCTTTGATACTGAAGTAATAGTTCGAAACGGTCGTTAGCACAAACCCCTAATTATTAGGGGTTTGTAATAATTTATTAGGGCCTAATAAATTATTACAAAAATCAACAATAATGGGTTGATAATAAATTAATTGAATATATTTCTTTTTGACTATTTGACAAAAGCCCTCAAGTGTAAAATTCAACGTTAATTTTCTTAATAGTATGTAGTTTAAAAATATTTAATATTAACACCCGTCGTGTATCCTTCCCATGCACTTTCATACTGACAAATTCCCTTTAAAAAAAAAGCACTAAGAAGCGTGTACTTTGAAGTAAAGTTTATAAAAAGCTTAAAGTTTTGAAAAGAGTAAAACAAAAAATTTTAATTACTTGGAAGATAAATTCAAGCATCAAATTAGTTGAATGTATAAAGACCACAATTAAGAACATTTTGATTCTCAAATGTGATCATTAGGGAAGCCTTTAAAATTAATAATTGAAGTAATACTTTTACTAATTAATTTTATGTTTTAACGTCATTAAATGCTCCTTGAAAATGTAAATTAATATAAAAGAGGAGTATTTAGTATTTTTAACAAGAACATAAAATTACAAATTATAAAAATGAGACGTACCGATATTAAAAATAATATTAAATTATAATTAAAGGGCTGAAAATAAGCTGATTACCCTTGTTGAAAAATTTAATAAAGAAGAAGCGAGACTGTTTACTAAATACTTTGAACATTTTATATGAATGTCTTAAGTCATAAGTCTAAAAATTATTTAGTTATCAGCTTTTGTCTCCTTAATTCTGAATCACTCTGTATTGCTCCGACAATTTAGCTTGTGTATAATGAAGTCGAAGTTAGAGAGCAAATGGCAGTCAATCAGCACTAATCGAAATATTTTAAATAATAGGTGTTCGTGTAGAAAGGCACTAAAGTTATTTTTTATCGCTCGTGGTTATTTGAGTTGGCTAGCACGTAGCGCCTCTCCAAATAATATTCACATTCGCACTAGCCGCACCAAATAACCACGAGTTGTAACCACGTGAGTAATAAAAAGAAACTTTAGTGCCAAATAGGGACGCATTAATTTTTTTCTGAAATCTTAATTTGCCAAATTTATACGATTTTAAACATTATTAACAGGTTGTTTTGACAACATTGACATGATGCTATAAATTTTTGAAATCAAGATTTTTATCTGCCATATAATTTTGAAATGGTTCCCATATGAAAAACAAATGTTTGTATCAATATATCAATATACAATTAACTAAGAATGATAACATGATAACCAAAAATTTTTGGCTTCGTCTGAAAGAATAGAAAAAATTCCTTTTAGAAAGTCTTTTCAATTTTTGAATATCAACCCAAATAACGATTTTAAGTCGAAAAGTAAAAACACCAATTCTGTTAATTTCCGCCATATTTCCGAAACGTTATGGAAGGGGTAAATTTGGTTTTTTGATTTTATTTAGGCATAAGTCAGGGATAATTTTTGTCCATTTAACCAAGTTTCTATCTCCTATAATAAGCGAGATCCTGGTACTTAACACATTTAAAAAATACATCCTGTAACTGACGATTTTAGAAAAAATCAATTTCACTTTTTTCAATTGGGGCGGGGTTATGTGCCAGTTTACCCTAAGTTAATTAACTCTTTTTGTCTTAACTTAAGCCTCTAGCGAAAAAATATTTATAATATTCATATGTAGTTAATCGTAATTATAGAAATTGACATAGAATGCCTAGAATTTAATCCCGGTCGAGCAGCATATAGATTTAAGGCAGCCTTCGTTACTATACCAATTTATTTTAAACTTTTTATTTTGTAGTAATTAAAATTTAAATTACCTTTTGTACGTCGAGATTGAGCTTGGTCATATGTAAAAGTAACGTAAAATTTTTTAATTTATTTTCCCTTAAATTAAATATAAAATTGGCGGCTTTTATTAAATCTTTTATGAGCCACTATCTGAGTGTTTGAAAATCTTTTTAAAAAAGGACAAAGTAATTTAACGCAAGAATACACTGCAGCATCAATTTCCTGTAGTTTTTTTACAACAAAAGAAACTTCAGCACATTTCACAATTCTCAAAATGGTTGACAATATTAGTGTGGATTCTTTTAGACGGGAGTGCGTCTCTTTTAAATTGCGTTTTCTTATCTACGATCAGTCGATTACTTCACTTTTTGGTGTTGTGATTGTCTTTCAATGAATGTCCTTAACTTACGCAATTTGACGGCAATCGATACGAACAGTTTTCTTCGAAGTATTATTTAGAAATAAGTTTGTTCGTGGGTTAAGGTGAGTCGATGTCTCTGTCTCTACTATTCCATCTCAATTTCATTTGGAATGCATCTATCTTCCTTGGTATTAGTAAATAACTTCAAAAACAGCCAAGAAATTTGTTATATGCCGACATTGTTATTAGGTACTTCGAATTATTTATTTATTATTTATTTATTTATTGTTTATTGTGCACATTACAGGTAAAAACCCAATTACAATGAGCACATAGGTTTATACAAATATACAATTACAATAACGCACAGAGTAGTAGATATATAATATAAACATATAAACAATAAACATATAGTACAATATAAACATCAGAAATCCATATGGATTACACTAAATTAGTACTACAATACTACAGAAGAAATTTCCAACTTTAAACTTAATGGTAAGTTACTGACAAATTCGTATCACAAACCATATCACGACAAATTACAAGACTAAAGCTGCCGGCAGCTCTCCAAAAATGCTAAATACGGTATAAAAAATATATCCAAATCACAAGCATACTGATTGTAAAGATAACAGAACACCACAATCGGGGCATACCTTCTAATATCTGTTTTAAATTTTTCATGATGGAAGATATAAAAATTGGGTCTCAATCTCCCATCAGGGAGATCCCTCCCATGAAGAAGCCTGTGAAAAAAGGCTAATAATGCCGCGGACCTGCGCGTGCTAAGTCGCTCGAAGCAAAGTTGGTCGATTAGATCCGAATAATGATTAAATGTGGGATATTATGTACCGTAGATCTTTAAGTATACAAGTACCGACAAAATTTAGATTGAATCATTTCAATGTCTTTAATGTATTTTTTTATGAGGATTCCATATTATAGAGGCGTACTCTAATCGAGACCGAACAAAAGTAAAATATAGCCTCGAAACAGTCAATGGGCTTCGAAACAACCTAGCAGACCGCATAACAAAACCAAGAGCACGGTAGGACTTGGCGACGATGCTTTCAATATTTATTTATTTATTATTATTAACTTGCGGCTAACAGGCTAAAGCCTAATTACAAGCTGCAATAATACAAAAAAACAAAATATAAATACACATGTGCGCGTGCCGACCACAACGCAAAAAAAAAAAATAAACAAATATAAATACATGCAACGCATGAATACACATGCGAAAAATCTAAGGCTAAGTCTTAAAAGCTGACCAAATCAATCTCCTTAACACAGGCAAACTTACATCCTGAAACAAATCAAATTCATGACATCGGTTGACAATATCACACATACGATAGATTGGTGAATTCAAACTATGATTTGTATGCACAGTAGGCAAATAAAAAACCGTGCCACGCCTCGAGTTATAAGAAGGAACGTTGAAATTTAGGTTCGACAATAGTTGACTATCGTCTATAATATTATGCACAACCTTATATATAAACGTTATAGAGGCCATGGCACGTCTATCCAATAGAGAGTCAAAATTAAATTCCCTGAGAAGGCTCGTATATTCCATAAACCGCGGATAAACACCGTGCTTTTTTAAATATAAATAGCGCAAAAATCGCTTTTGAACCCTCTCAATTTGCGATATGTACAATTTGTAATGCGGCGACCATATGATGGACCCATACTCAAGAACAGAACGAATAAATGATTCATATAATTTGACGTACGATTTAATGTTTCTAAAATCACATGAGTTTCTAATGATAAAACCAAGAGTTCGATTTGCCTTTTTAGTTATTTGCAAAATGTGCTCATTGAATGTTAATTTACTGTCATAAGTTATTCCCAAGTCCCTCGCACTAGAAACACTCTTTAATTCCTCCCCCCGCATGTCATACTTAAAATCAACAAAGCTAAACTTTCTTGTATACCTCAATATGCTTAACATATGAGAATGTTTCAGTTATAGTAACTCCCAGATCCTTGATTTGGTCCACTCTTGCCAACTGGGCACTACTCATATGATAAGGAAAACATACCGGTGACCGCCTGTTAGTTACTGTTAGTATGCAGCACTTGCCAAAATTAAAAAGCAACCTATTGTGAACACTCCACTCGACGATACGATTCAGATCTTCCTGTACCTCGAGACAGTCGCTGTGATTGGTAACCGATCTATATAGTTTTTGGTCGTCTGCGAATAAAAGTTTGTTTGAATTGGTTATAGTATCTGGAAGATCATTGATAAAGATCAAGAAAAGAAGAGGGCCGAGATTAGACCCTTGTGGGACACCGGAGAGCACATGAAACTCATCTGAAGAAGTACCATTGTAGGTCACATATTGAGTACGATTTTGCAGATAAGAGGCAAGGAATTTTAAAAGATGCGGAGACATACAGTAATAGTGAAGCTTTTCCAATAATATGTCATGATCCACCTTATCAAAGGCTTTAGCAAAATCCGTATAAATCACGTCAACCTGACCACCGGCATCCAGAACACCAGTTACGTAGTCCAAGAAAACAAATAGATTGGAGACCGTTGATCTACCAGGAATGAAACCGTGCTGATGCACTGACAGCGCAGGCTCTACGTGATCAAATATGCGCCGGCATATTATTATTATAGAATAAATCAAAATGTTTATTATTTTATCGGCATACTAAATTTCTTTTCAGATCACTAACTAAGTGTCAGAACCAATTTAGAAAATATCGGAGTAACTACGTCGTTGAAAGTTGGTTGAAACTTGTTATAATTCTAGTCACGAGATGCATGAACTCTTCCGGTTCAGATAGTTTCCGGTTATAATGAGATCCAATCAAACGCAAAGATACTACGAAGGTGTAGGTTGTAGGTAGTTGAAATTAGCTGTATAGGAATTAGATTTGTATGGTACGTTTTCGTGGAGAATGATAATATTACTGAGCCTACTAAGAAATACCGACTTTTAATTTAAAAAATGTTGTGCTGTTTGATATAGACTTTTTTCGATTACTCGTAGCAGTCATTCATAAATTATAAGGCAGCACATAAAAGTTTAAAAAGTGTTCAAAAACTTTGGAATACTTCAAATGTTATTTTCAACATTGAGAATCAAGAATTTTTTTGTTACCTTAAGCTAATACGTGTGAACTGCACTGATCGAATGTAGTCGTGATTTTTTGTTAAATGGTTCTGGTTTTTCTAAAGCTACTCGTTCGGGCAACCAAAAACTATCCTAAAGAATTCTTATAAGTTATGAGGATTATTTTATTTTTTATTTTTTTGTATGCAGGCTTTCAAATACACTAGTCACAAAAATTGAACGATATTAAAAAATTCCAAATTTTAGGGCGATTTTCAACAAAGGATAACTCGGAAAAAAATGGTAGTACAAAAAATTAAAAAAAAAGGAAATTGTAGCCTCAAGTGTCTAGTTTTTAGATCTGGACCGAAAAATTTTTTAGCGTAGGCGGTATTCACGTAATCATCCGAAAATCAACTAATAATAATGTTTCCAAATTTTTCTCGTTTTTGAAATGGTCTGTGGACTTCAAAAAATTTTTTTCATCATGCGCCCATAAAACTCGTTTAGACAATTTAATTTGACCTCTTAATGAGCTGCGCACGATTTTTTGCAGCGAAGTAATTTCATTTCAAAGGCGAAAAAAAATTTGGAAACAATATTTTTAGTTGGTTTTCGGATGATTACGTGAAAACCGCCCACGCTAAAAAATTTTACAGTCCAGATCTGAAAACTAGACACTTGAGGCTACAATTTACTTTTTTTAACTTTCTGTACGACCATTTTTCTCCGAGTTATCCTTCGTTGAAAATTGCCCTAAAATTTGGAATTTTTTAAATATCCTTCAATTTTTGTGACTAGTGTATTAATAGTACTACTTAATAGTATTTTTTGTGTAGTTTTATTTATAGTCGCTTCAATTACAAAGATTATTAGCGACTTGGTTTTTATAATTAGTTATTTACACTTTATTATACGTATTTATTTGTTTTAAGTACTCGTATATTATATTGTCGCCATTTGTTGTGCGCTGTGTGTCCCTAACTATGTGGTGTAGCAATCGGAAGTAGTTGAAGGAAGGACAAGAATACAGGATGTGGTCAACAGTGAGCCTTTCGCTGCATTGAGTGCAGATAGGGGCGTCTTCTCTATTGAAAATGTGGCCGTGAGTGAGCCGTGTATGCCCAATTCTCATTCTGCTGACCACAACTTGCCCAGCCCTTCCCAACGGCACATCAAGCCTTTGTAGAACATTTGGTTGAATGTCTTTTAGTTTGTTAGTATGTTAGTAGATATTTCCCAATCATGTTGCCACTTGTTATTTATTTTAAATGATACTTCAGTAGTAGGTAAGGTCTCCGGAAGTTTGAATATCGAAAGGCACAGCTGTGTCGGACGAAAATGCCTCACGGGCAGCCTTGTCTGCTAGGTCATTGCCAGGGATACCTGTATGAGATGGTGTAAAGACGAATTCGATATCCCCATTAAGTTCTTCACGTGTTTTTTTATGTCTTCCCTTATTGATTGGATTAGTGTAGCCGTGGGATACACGTTTTGTAATGCCAGCAAGCTGCTTAGAGAATCCGAACAGATAGTGTATTGATGGTTGTGGTTGTTAAAGATGTGTTCGAGTGATTGTTTGATTGCACAGAGTTCGGCAGTAAATATTGTACAGTTCGATGTTATTTTATACATATGGCTTTGTTAGTCAGATATAAAAGCTGCCGAAACTTCGTCATTAATTTTACTAGCATCTGTGTAGATTACGTGATTGTTTGGTTTGCTGTTGATTATTTCTCTATGAGATATTTTGAATGATTTTATAGAAAGGGTGTGAGGGTTTTTTTAAGTATACTGCTACTGGATTATTTGGATTTTGAAAGACTTTTACTGCATAATTTAGGACGAGTTTTTGCCTGAGGATGTGTAGCGGCATTTCTCCAGATAATTCTCTTAAACTTTCTGCTGGTTAATACTGCTTTTATTTTATGGAAAAAAGTGAAAACATTTTAAAGTTTAAATTTGAGGGTGTTGAAAGAGAGAGAAATAATAATACCCTGATATTATTATACGCTTCAATATTCTTAAAAAGTGTCTGAATAATAAAATTGAAAATTTTAGTACCTACTTAATGCAATACCTATCTATTTAGAGTATTTAGTTCATTGATTATTAGTACATTAAAATCATACAGAAATAATACGACTTTATGACTAATGTTTTACAAGAAAGTTCTTCAGTTGGGAAAATAAAAATCAAAAATACATGCTTGTGACATCTATGGAGTAAATTGGCAGCTATAGCACGACATTCCTTTGCGAAAACTAAGAATTCTCCAAAGAGGGAGAATTAAATTGCATAAATTCTTTATTGTTTATGACTTCTCTAGACAAGAGAAATATAATTTACTATCGTGATGAAAGGATTTAACCCTTTTAATATGTCATTAAGAAAAGGTACGTGTATTAATTTAACATAAAAATCATAACTAGTGACACATTTTGAGGTCTTCGTTAGAATAATAATTGAACGGTGGAACTATGAGTTCTGACACGGGTTTCCAGCCCGAAATAAAGGAAGTGAAGAAGGAAAATGAACATATTGAGGAAAATCCTTTTAATTTGGGTAAGGTTTTACGAACGTATTTCAGTTGAATGCTATTTAATAAACCGTTGTCCAGCATTCAACCGTAACCTCAATAATTTTAACTTCAAAATCTTTAGACATGAAACGTTACAGGATTCGTTAAAGTTGAAGCATTATACGAAGAAAAGCCTGTAGAAGATGAGTACGAAATTGATAAAAATGATTATCCTTACGGTAGTGAAAATAAAGATTACCAAGCCAACAATGAAAGTCCACGTTGTAACTCTCCGTTAACTAATAGTGTAAATGTTTCCGAGCTAACATGTTCAAATACTACGAAAACAGATGATCCTTCAGAAAAATGCAATTGTGAGTTTTGCAAGTGCAAACCAATAAAAGAAGACTTGTACAGTAATATATTAAAACTTCCCGAGGAAAATAAGCTTCAGTGTAAGCTATGTGGATATACTAGTGACGCAAAATTCTTTTTTGAAGAGCATAAAATTCAACATGAAGTTAATAATTTATCAACAAGTACACCTACGTGCAATCTATCTCAAAGACAATATGGGCAGAGTCACGTCGATCAAAAACCTTTTCAATGCGAAAAATGTGGACTTACATTTCGTCATAATACCGAATTAAAAACTCATAATTTCCAACACACCGGTGAAAAGCCAATATCGTGTAAACTATGTGATTATAAGTGTCGACACAAACGATTCTTACGATCGCACATGCTGAAACACACTGGAGAGAAACCCTACAAATGTGACGTCTGCGAAGCTACGTTTGTACTCTCGGGAAGTTTGCGACGACATAAGTATATTCATGCAGGAATTAAAAGGTTTAGTTGTCATGTGTGTGGTTCTCAATTTCAACAAAAAAGTGCGTTAGTCGATCATTTATATACTCATACCGGTGAGAAACCTTTTAAATGCAATTATTGTAATTACTCGAGTGTGAGCAGAAGTATATTAATAATTCACACGAGAACACATACTGGAGAAAAACCATTTAAGTGTAACTCTTGTAATTATATTTGCATAAGCCGGAATAGATTAATAAATCACGAAAGAAAACACAGTGGGGAAAAGCCGTTTAAATGCAATTTATGCGATTATAGTTACAAAAGTCAAAGTTCGTTAACAAGTCATATGAGAAAGCATACCGGAGAAAGACCTTTTAAGTGCACCGAATGTGATTATTCGAGTACAAGTCAAGCTGCATTAATACTTCATAATAGAGACCATACTGGAGAAAAGCCATTTAAATGTACTCTGTGCGATTATTGTTGTAAGAGTAAAACTACGTTAATAGCCCATATGGCAAATCACACTGGAGAGAAACCGTTTAAGTGTAAGCTATGCGATTATAGTTCGATATATCAATGTAATCTAAGTACCCATATGAAGAAGCATAAGGAACCTTCTACAATTCAAATATTTAAATGCGACCAATGTAGTTATGTATCCGATTTTAAATCAAATTTGTTATGTCATATGCGAATTCATACAGGTGATAAACCGTTTCATTGTAAATTATGTAATTTCAAATGTACGAAAAAAAAATACTTGGTCAAACACGAATTAAAACATTCTACCGTTAAGCAATAATATATTACTCGTTTTTTACGTTTTATAAAAATTAGATATTAATTGTAATGATCTTAAATCCAATTAATATTTATATTTAGTATTTATAATACTCATTCAAAATAATATCGTATCGAGATGGTTTGGATATATTTAGAATGTGCCAAATTATTGGCAATTTTATTTATTTCGACAATCGCCTTATAAATTAATATTTGTAAGCCTTCTCGATAACTCCTTATTTTGAAGTTTCTGTACAAATGATATTATTGTAAATAATAACAATTTGAGTGAAGATGAAAGAAATGTATTTGAAGCATAATTTTATAAATAGTTTTACAAAATATTCTTGTAGCTCATTTTATGAATTTTCAAATTTTTGATTCTACTCGATACTCAACAACAGTACAACTACACCAGAAATTGTGATTTTAATTTATTATTTTACCGTACAGTTAATCATACCATCGAACATAGGGCATTTACATTGTTTATAAAATAAACCATTTGGTAAAAAACTCCAATATGTAGTACCTATAAGAAAAAATAAACTTGCCATTAAAAGACCAAGAACAAATTGACTAATCGAAATAGTGACTACAGATTCGGAAGCAGCATAAAAAGTGGCAATCTGCCAATGAAAATATATTTACAGAATTAAAAAATTAACAAATAAAAAGTTATAGGTCAAAAAATAGAATAAGAATTCTCCGATTTTCCAGTTTTTGTGAGACCGCTTAAATTTATTCGACATTTTTTTCAGATTATCTGCCAGAACCAAATTTAGAAACTGCCAAAAAACCTATGATCTAGCTCTTCAGATAAGAGGGATCCCCATGTTCCACAACGAATTTCATTCACCCTATATATTTAATTACTGCTAAAATTTGATTTTAAATTTTAAGGCACAAATAACGAGCGATCAAATTAAATTCAAGTTCTCAGGCCCGATCAATGCCGTGTAATTTTATACGGCCGCCTGGGGGCTTAAATTTTAATTGAATTTAATGGCTCCGTCCGTAAATGAACTATGCAAGTATGATTTCCAACACATATTTGGATGACGAGATGGAAGAAAGAAAAGATAATTTTTATGGTGAGAAAATGTGTTTTGATTTATATAAGTGTTTTCTTTGTGTAAAGTCTTGAACTCTATTGTGCATTAACCTTAAAATATCAAAAATTAATAACAAATAGACGACAAATTTGAAATATGAGAATATACAATTTAGTAAGTAATAAAATTAAAACATTTTCAGATATTATTAAAAATGAAGCAAAGCCTCTGCTAGATTTATTTGAAGTTGATAAAACTGATAGCTCGGATAGCAGCAAAAGTAAATACCACAAAGTCGATGATAAAACGACTATTCATAGTTATCCGTTGCCACCAACAAGCAGTTTAAAAAATTGTGAGAATTGTGGGTTTACGTGTTCGGAAGATTTATTGCAAACACATGTGGAAATTCATGATCCCCTTAAATTATACGAATGTGAATTCTGCCAATACAAATGCTTAACAAAAGACGCTCTATCGAATCACTTAATAACTCATCCTAACCAGAATAAGCTTCAATGTAACTTCTGTGGATATGAAACTATAATGAAACTGCTTTTAGAAGAACATTTAGTGACACACGAAGTTCTCGATTTAACAAGATTCAAGTTTAGAGAGAGAGATTGTGTAGTTGCAAACCAAGAAAAATGTAAGTTAGGTGTTATTAAAACCATTGACTCGTGCCAAATGAGAGATCATGTGTATCTTCATTCAAATGAAGCAACTTATACTTGTGAAACTTATGATTTGAGTGTAAATGATTTTCAAAACCACATTAGTAAATGTCAGACTGGTAAAAAACAAATATTGAACTGTGAGAAATGTAATTTTACATCTTCTAGTTCTTTGCAATTAAGTCTCCATAGTCTAGTTCATGTTTACAAAAAACCTTACTTATGTGAACTATGCAATATCAAATTCTCTCGTAAAATTGACTTGAGAACTCATTATCTTCAACATTCAGTCTCTTGTAATTTTGGCTTATTTAAGCGAACAAATGAAGTACTCTCACCCTCACATATGCTGAAACATAATGCAGAAAAATGTAGTGCATGTAATTACCGCTCCACTAGTCAAAATAAACATGCAGAAGAACAACCCTTTAAATGCGACGACTGTAATTACTCTACTACGTGTCGGACTGCATTTGTAATCCATATGAGGAAACACACTGGAGAAAAACCATTCAAATGCAATGAATGTAATTATTGCTGTGAAAGTCAAGCTACTTTAATAGCTCATTCGACGAGTCACACTGGAGAAAAGCCATATAAATGTAAATTGTGTAATTGCAGCTTTAAATATATGTGTAATCTGAGCACGCATATGAAAAAACATTCCAAACCTTCTACAGTTAAATTATTTCAATGTAAACAGTGTCATTATACATCTCCTAATAAATCAAATTTCAACCGTCACACGCAAGTTCATGCTGATGAAAAACCATTTCCTTGTAAACTATGCAATTATAAGTGCACCAAAAAGAAATTGTTACAAAAGCACCAATTAATAAAGCACTCTAGAAATATTATATTTTCTAAATAATGTATTCAGTAGTAATAAAATACCTACGATGTATAAAAGCAAACATTGCATTATTAATTTAATTTCGCTTCGTTCCAAGGTATACTATTCGTTATGTATTTAAATAGGTTTAAATTTTATTACGACTCGCTGTATGAATAACACGATAATTGTTTATTATTTTAATAAGAACAAATAATACAAAAGCGTGTTGTATACGTTTCGACTAATCTTCCTTTTTATCTTGGGTAATTTCTACAGTTACAATCTTTGGTTTGGGGGCAGAAAATAAAACGCACCAAAAGCACAACCAAATTGGCATCATAATACATGTTATCACATTATACAACCAATTGCTGTATATCATCGAATCCACGATACTAAAAACAACAGCCTGTTGAGTTGCAACAAATCCACGATTTACATTTTCCTTAAAGGGCTCTCCAGTAAAATTAAGGAATGTGTTGATTAAAATAGTTGCCGTTAGAACGGATAAAGGATGAGCTAACAACCACAATATTTTCTGAATGTAGCCATATATTCTAAAAATAAGCGGTTGAGTTTTAATTAAACGAAAATGTATAAAAATTATCACCTGCATCTGCTGGGGTTGATAAATAACATTAGCGGTGCATATAAAGTGCCAATAAGTAAACCTAAAGAAAAATTATGCAAAGACAAGCAAACTAACACACTTCCAAATTCGAGAAGTGCGAAAACATTTAATACTGCCATATTTTTGTAACACGGCTTAATTGTTATGAACATCGGACCAATTAATAACACCACAGAAAATACTAAAAAGCCTCCATAAATAGATGTGTCCGTATTATAGCCATACATTAATCCAATTTTAGTTAAAGTCTTTGGAGAATTCATTATAGTTATCCCGATAATATGCGTAACTAGTAGTATTGTTCCAATTTGAAATAAGTTTATCGGTATATCTTTTAAGTCGACTTCAGTTGGTTTGCTGTCATCATCACTCGAATCGTCTAATAAATATTAAGATTAACAAAAGTATATCGAGCTATTTACAGTAAACCTTTGCTATCAGTTTTTGAGTCTTGTTGTAACTGACACCATTTTCCACACGCTTTAATAAATAAAGCGCCAGCAATAAGACATATAGAGGGCATATAGAGTCCTAAAGAAATTGATAATCTCACATTTTCTGATAGTTCAGTACACAGATTACTTACCAATCGAAATAAACCTTTCCGAAGACGGCAATAAGTAAAAGAAGTAGCTTTGATGAAAACGTTCCAGAAGATTATTTAGACTCCTAAGAATGCCTTCTAAAATACGCCCGATTGTAACAAAATTTGAATGATTAGGATGAGTCTTTTTAGGAGCAAAACCTTCCATAGTTAACGATTGAATTCCAAAGCGATGGAATAAACCATGATTTCCATTTGGCACCTAAAGTTAAAGTATAAAATTGGAAATATTTTTTAAATTCTATTTACCCCACTTGACTGAGAAAAAACCATAGCCATCATGGTTCGAAATGAGCGGTTCCAGTCTTTAACGGGATCTCTAAAATGCCGGTTTTCTTTATTTTTGAAGGTGTTTATAATTCCTTCTTTGGCACTCAGTCGAGATGCAAGATTAAATAAATCCAAATTGGGCAACTGTCCGTTGAGGCCTTCTACTTTGATGTCAATTTTTTCTACACAAAAGTTTAATCAAAGTAAGACAATTTCGATTTGTAAACGAACCTATATTAATGTCGTGAAGTTCCAAATTGATAGCAGCTTGAATAGCCCCTCCTCTACCACGTAAATCTCCATGATCTAAAACACCTTTCTGACCACATTGAACATTATGATATGCTTCTAACCATGCTTGTATTCCTAGTTGTTCGTGCTCAGTAATAAGAAATATTATGTCTTTAGACCAATATTTCTCTCCTGCAAACAATTACACTTTACACGTCAAAATTTTGTAATTAGTCTAATTACTAGGAGCTTACTGTTTGCAAATTTTGCAAAAGCTAACATGATGGCAATCGATGGAGATGTCGTTGGATGGACATTTTTTGGAGGCCTGTAAGGTACACTAATTACCAAAGCTTCCGTACTAGATGCTCTCGCAGCACGTAAAATTCCATAAACATTTTTACCAGTATATTTCTGTAAACATGAATAATTAAAAATTTAAAATGAAATTAACACGATAAATAAAATCTTACGTGCGATTTCCCGAATGGATAATTTAATGTAAAATTATGAGTGTACGTATCTAAACCAATCTGTTGAAATTTTGCCAGCAACCAAGGGTATGGTATAGAGTTATCATATTTTGACATTTCATCTAAAAGTTCGTTGTAAAATTGTTTAGCAATTGTATCTTCTCGAAATTTCGATTTTACTAATCCAGGCAGTAAAGCATTTTCAGAAAAGTACGTTGCCGTATTTAGTGGGGCATACGCTAAACAGCCAAACCACACCACACCAGCTACATATAATAAAATACATAATTTAGAATGATGTTTAACCAGGGCTTTGGTTAATTTGCTCTGTCCAGCACTAGGGTCAGTTAATAATCCCATTGTGTAGAAGTAAATTTACTAATGAACTTAAAGGTAACCTGTAAGCAACGAAATAAATTCACTTATTAAGTTATTTCATTAATTTTAATAAACTTCACTTAAAAAGTTCACTTTAACTATACGACTCCTCATAACCTCAAACTTTGACTTGTTTGTCCTTGCCTTCTTGTTACTTCAAAATCTAAAGGATGTTTTCCACTGTTTCACTATAAATTTACTTTTTCGTTTACTTCGTCTACTTTGAAAAAGTAATATTTTTGATCTTTATCATAATTTTTACAGTGTTATTACTGGAATTTAATTATAAATTAGAAGTGATTACAAGTCAGATAATCACTACAAAATTTTTAAATTTTTAGGGTTAATTAATTAGAATATTTCCCTCATGTGTAAAAAATCCCATTAGAGGAGTGCAATTATCGATTGTTTTACCCTAAGTTTTACATGACATTTTAGAAGAACATAGATTAGACGATATCAAACATGTGACGGCAGCGCGACAGAAAAGTTCTCATACAAGAAAATTGGATGTTTTAAGGTACTACTTGTTTTCATTTTAATATTTAGGAGCTTGATCCTGGTCAATTTAGTATAAGATTTTGGAGTTGTTTATTTACCATTAAGTGCCAATAATGGAGCTACTTTACAAACAACTCAACGACATTATTGGATATAAATGATGCTACTTTGGTGTTTGTTGTGACTGTGACTTTTAGAAGCTTACACACTGTAGAGTATTTAATTATAAGTTACTTGTTTCTTTAGACTGTTGGTTCTTTATTTATATAATTAATTTTTTGTCGTACTAGTAATTTTCTTGTTTGACCATAAATCAGTATTGTTTATGCATTAAAATGTATAATTATGACATTCGTTTAGAAATTAGTTCAAACAATTTTAAAGCAATTTTTCCAAGTCCAACATTAATCTGTTAAAATTGCAACTGTGTACGCCTAATACATAGGCAACACTTTTTACTGTTCTCCCACTACATTATAAATTTTGTATTTACGATAGAAATATGTAGAGTGGGGTGGTCACATGATCATCAAAAGTTAATATAAGACCGAGTTTCGGCAGTCGGAAACTTTGTTATCAACGCTTCAAATCAGCTTCGAAGAGAAAATTTAAGGCTTGCTCGTGTGAAAATTGAACTCGCGTTTTTGAAATTTTTTTGATTGGAAGTTGTTTCTCGTATTATTCTCAACATTTCTATACCAAGTTTTAAGCCGATCGCTTATTATTTAAATGCAACAGATTAAATTTAGTAATTAAGTTTTGCTTGTAATTTCATTCTGACGAATAATTGTAATTTGTACTTCATTAAGTTTAGTATTATTTTATAGATATGTATATTTTGTGCTACGCTTATATTATTTGTTGTACCTACATATTTTATTAGTTAACGTTAAACATACTAATTACTGTAGATATCGAATATGAAATAAAAACTAATTAACTCGTGTATTTGATTTTGAATTAAAACCTTTAATGAATTTTAATGAGCATCGAAGAACAAGATGTAGTAGACCAAAAGTCTAGAAGTAATACTCAATAATTAAAATTCTCAAAACTACCCCTATATTTACGTTATTCGTTCTTAAAGTACAACATTTTAAGAAACATTTAGTATTGGGTATCGTTCCTCGACCCTTGGACTACCACCATGTAAAATTTCAACTCTCTATCTCCTCCGGTTCAGAAGTATAACGCCAAAATCCCCTTATTTTGCCATAAAAAAGGTAAAAAAACTGCTAAAAGTTGATAAAAATCGGTTTACGAGCCATTTGATACATGAGGAGAGCAGAAGAGCGATAAGGTCGTCAAAATAAATTTAAATTAATAGAAAAATATGTAAATAAATTTAAAATCGAACCCGCTTATCGTATATGCAATAACGTTACGTAAAATTTAGTAATTTAAATTTATTTCGATGATCTTATAGACCTTCTGCTCTCCTAATGTATCAAATGGTTCGTAAACAGATTTTTATCAGCTTTTAGCAGTTTGTTTACGTTTTTTATGGCAAAATAAGGGGATTTTGGTGTTATACTTCTGAACCGGAGGAGATAGCGAGTTGAAATTTTACATGGTGGTAGTCCAAGAGGCGAGAGACGATACCCACTAAATAAAATTCTCTAAACTACCCCTAAATAATAAATAAAAGCAAATAATAAATCATTTTTAAAATGTAGTACTTTAAGAAAGTATAACGTCAATGTAGGGGTAGTTTGGATCATTTTAATTAGTGGGTATCGTTTCTCGACCCTTGGACTACCACCATGTAAAATTTCAACTCTCTATCTCCTCCGGTTCAGAAGTATAACGCCAAAATCCCCTTGTTTTGCCATAAAAAACGTAAACAAACTGCTAAAAGCTGATAAAAATCTGTTTACGAACCATTTCATACATTAGGAGAGCAGAAGGTCTATAAGATCATCGAAATAAATTTAAATTGCTAAATTTTACGTAACGTTATTGTATATACGATAAGCGGGTTCGATTTTAAATTTATTTACATATTTTTCTATTAATTTAAAATTATTTTGACGACTTTATCGGTCTTCTGCTCTCCTAATGTATCAAATGGCTTGCAAACCGATTTTTATCAACTTTTAGCAGTTTTTTTACCTTTTTTATGGCAAAATAAGGGGATTTTGGCGTTATACTTCTGAACCGGAGGAGATAGAGAGTTGAAATTTTACATGGTGGTAGTCCAAGGGTCGAGGAACGATACCCAATACTAAATGTTTCTTAAAATGTTGTACTTTAAGAACGAATAACGTAAATATAGGGGTAGTTTTGAGAATTTTAATTATTGAGTATTACTTCTAGACTTTTGGTCTACTACATCTTGTTCTTCGATGCTCATTAAAATTCATTAAAGGTTTTAATTCAAAATCAAATACACGAGTTAATTAGTTTTTATTTCATATTCGATATCTACAGTAATTAGTATGTTTAACGTTAACTAATAAAATATGTAGGTACAACAAATAATATAAGCGTAGCACAAAATATACATATCTATAAAATAATACTAAACTTAATGAAGTACAAATTACAATTATTCGTCAGAATGAAATTACAAGCAAAACTTAATTACTAAATTTAATCTGTTGCATTTAAATAATAAGCGATCGGCTTAAAACTTGGTATAGAAATGTTGAGAATAATACGAGAAACAACTTCCAATCAAAAAAATTTCAAAAACGCGAGTTCAATTTTCACACGAGCAAGCCTTAAATTTTCTCTTCGAAGCTGATTTGAAGCGTTGATAACAAAGTTTCCGACTGCCGAAACTCGGTCTTATATTAACTTTTGATGATCATGTGACCACCCCACTCTACATATTTCTATCGTAAATACAAAATTTATAATGTAGTGGGAGAACAGTAAAAAGTGTTGCCTATGTATTAGGCGTACATAGTTGCAATTTTAACAGATTAATGTTGGACTTGGAAAAATTGCTTTAAAATTGTTTGAACTAATTTCTAAACGAATGTTATAATTATACATTTTAATGCATAAACAATACTGATTTATGGTCAAACAAGAAAATTACTAGTACGACAAAAAATTAATTATATAAATAAAGAACCAACAGTCTAAAGAAACAAGTAACTTATAATTAAATACTCTACAGTGTGCAAGCTTCTAAAAGTCACAGTCACAACAAACACCAAAGTAGCATCATTTATATCCAATAATGTCGTTGAGTTGTTTGTAAAGTAGTTCCATTATTGGCACTTAATGGTAAATAAACAACTCCAAAATCTTATACTAAATAGACCAGGATAAAGCTCCTGAATATTAAAATGAAAACAAGTAGTACCTTAAAACATCCAATTTTCTTGTATGAGAACTTTTCTGTCGTGCTGCCGTCACATGTTTGATATCGTCTAATCTATGTTCTTCTAAAATGTCATGTAAAACTTAGCGTAGTACTTCTTCCAGTGGCACTGCTAGAATACACAAAATTAAAAGAAATTTCCATATTTTAAAAGAATAGTCTTCTTATTTAAGAAAATATAAAACTCAAAAGTACCTTCTAAACTTCTGTCCTAAAGTGGCACTACACTGTGCAGTTTTTCAGCAAGGAAATTCTTGAGCAACCATATCCACTCCAGGGACAGGGTTCAAATTAACTTACAGGTTACAAGAGTCCTCAGAGTAGCTCGTGCTATATGTTGTATGTATAGATGTGAATTGACCTACCTCGCTTAAAAGCTCGTGCAGACATTTGTACATACCTTTAAAAATATCAACTTATTAAGAAATCAACAAGGCTACTGCTGAGAGGGGCCATCAAGCGTCACGAGGATCATAGTTCGACAATGATTTTTGCTAAAAATTCTTAATAACAAAAATGCTCAAAAAATGTCAATAGTTTATGCTGTTGACAATTTTTCCTTAGTAAATTTCGATACTTATTAGTAAAAAAAACAACAGAATCGGTAAACTACACAATAACCCTAAACATATTACAGTCGGGTCCGGTTATAACGAGCTCGCTAGTGCCAACAAAATGTGCTCGTTATATCCGAGCGTTCGTTGTAAAGGATCTTGGTTATAACGGATTTATTAATTATTATCTACTGTGTTTAGACTTGATTAGGGTAGAGTAACACTAAGCAACAAGAAACAATCACCAATGACGAATGTATGTGATAAATATGTTTAAAATCGCTTAAGAGGAGTTACACGGCGAGCTACAATAAGTTTGTTATCATTATCGTGCTTTATTTTAGAAGCTAACCGTCCAATAAATTATCAAATCTTCCACAATGAAGGAAATAATCGCACCAGTTAAGAACGTTTTTCAAGGATAAGAAATTGCTCGTTATAAGTGATGCTATTCCGCATTTGACCGTGTTTGGCAAGGGAAAAACGCTCGTTATAACAGATCTGCTCGTTATGTCCGAGCTCGTTGTATCAGAGCTCAAAAGGTATTGAGTTAAATGGCGAATTTTTCGTGCCATGAGAAATTACTCGCTAAAACCGAGATCTCGCTATAAGCATAGCTCGTTATAACCGGACCCGACTGTAATTATTACGTAATGCAAAAAGGTCTAAACATTTCCTAGATTACCTAGAATATAATTTAATGCAAAGATTGAATTGAATGTAAATTTACAATGCCGATCTATGTACTTGATCTTTTTATTAAACAAGAACAAAACTCTACTTTTGTACCTGACCTCTGCATAATTTCAATTATCTAATAACTGTGACACTTGTTATGCAATTTTTGTATTGAATGCTAATATTTTTTAAAAACAAACACAATTTAAATTTCTCGATCAAAACAACTCTCGATTTTATAAATTTGATGCACTTAAAAATCTACATATCCTTTTTATGGACTTCTAAATCAAATAAGTTACAAAAAGTAATATTTAATTAGTATATTTTTGGTATTAATTTAAATAACACACCGTCATATAAATAATACTATATTTTGTATAAAAATATATTACCTGTACATTTTCTTTTTTTTTTCGATTATACACTTAATTACATAACCAACGAATAATATATATTATTTATAAACATATGAAATTAAAACTGTTACTCACTTACATCTATGACTAGCTGATTGTACAGCAAAGATTGTTGCATGAGGTAGATTCGAAGTCATTATGGAACAATATTTTTCAGTAAATAGGGGAATGAAAATTTTTTTATTTGCATTAAGCATAACATTAATAAAAGTTTTGTACTAATTAGGTGTAAGTGACCAATTTAGTAATTTAATAAAAATATAACGGATATTTAGAAAAAATATATAAGAACTAGCTTCTTTTTTAATAATAGGTAATATAATATAACATACATATTTTATAATTTATCTAAGATATAATTTACGGAGTAAGTAAAATAGTGATTTTGCATTACCGTATCTCGGTTACTTTTTAACCTTTTTAATTATTAAAAAAAAATTTAAAAGGGTGTTACCCGTATCGTCGATTAATGTTTTCTACCGAAGATTGTAAAAATACTGGCCCATAAATTAAGAGCTGCGCGAATTCATTACAAAATGGGACACACTCATTAGAAGCCACTTTACAATGTTTGAAAAATGATTTCCCGGTTTCTATAGTGTTTAGAGAATTGCAAAGAGAGAGCTGGAAGCATTATACTAGGAAACTTAAAATATCTCAATGATTAAGAGGGCTCTTAATAAGAGTAAAACATTTAAATCCATTTTTCAAAACTCCTAAAGTTTGACGGCAACATATCAGTTGAAACGTAATTTACAACACCCAATTTGTTTTCTCTACTAATGGGTACTTTAATCAATAGCTACCTACAATTTTGTATTGGATTAACTGGATTACCAACACCGCGTTACAGAAAGCGAGATATTTTAAAAACATCATAAATGACTAGTCTTTTTATTTGTTTTGAACATTTCCTACTTGTGAGGTATCAAAAATATACCAATGTTAAGTCATGGATTTTAAGAACATCATAAATCGCTCTCTGTACCTGGCAAAAGGGCTTATATTATGGTTTAAGGTATAATTCAGCTACTTTGGCTTGTGCGTTATTGGGCGCATTCAGAAAACAGTAATGCTGCAACGCTTCGTTAAAGCACTTTAGAACATTGGTTGTTACATAAGGCACCTTAAAGGTTCCCCGAATCCGCCCATTATATTGGATACGTTTGCTATAAGTACTTGTAATAAAAAAATATTTAAAGTTTTTCGATAGTACATTTTGCCATCTTGTCTTGTTCAACACATAATGCATGCATACACACGCTAAAATAGCTGAATTATAGCATAATAGCCATTTACACTAATTTTTTTAACAGGTTTGCTGTTGCAAATAGCAAGTTGTCAGTCGACTTAAATGAACAATTCTAACAATGGACGACTTTCTTGAAAAAAAAAAACACTTTTACTGACCCAAACAACAATCGTCCGATTAGTTTTTTCTTGAGGTAACACCTAGAAACTTTTTTAGCGATTTAAAAAATAAATTAATTTACTTATATAAATTTTCACTTACCCCGTATATAGCACCAATTATTCTTTACAGATTACATGTTTAAAAATACTCTTTGGGAACACAACTGAAATTCAATCTTATAAATAAATTTAGTATTTATAAACATGCATTCTGCCAATAAAATTTTTTATAAGCAACAAATTGAAAAATACTATAACACTTAACAAAAATAACGTATGAACTTTACTGCGACGATGGTGGTGGTGGAGGTGGCGGCGATTGAAAAGTTTGACTAAAGCCTGGCAATGGTAAATTCTTATCCTCGGTAGTTTGTAATAGTCTCATAATCTCTGTGTCGGATAAAACGGGTTCTTCCAATAACTGTGGCGAAATTAATCCGGCCGTTGGTTCAACGTGTCCGACTAACAATTCGCTCTGAGTCGAACTTTCGCCAATTTCTTCTAAAACCGTACTCCCAAGATCTTTTAATTCGGACTGGGTGGACGTTCCGGGTAAAAAATGTAACTCTTGCGTAGAGGAAGATAAAATAGGATTACTTTCTGTAAAAGCGGGTGGAAAAAATAAAGTACCAACTTCCAAATCGGATATATTTTCTTCTATTTTTTCGATCGGAAATTCCACCGAGCTAGGATCGAATTGTTCCGTATTAGAAATACTCGATTCGGATGGTTCCGATTTAATACTTGTTTCAGGTATTTCACTCTTAATTACAGTCTCTATTGAATGCGTTTCTAATGGAAAATTTTTTGAATGCGATTTTTTAATATGCCTAACTAAATGATCTTTTCTCCCAAATCTCTGAGGGCAAAATTGACATAAAAAGTCTCTCATACCAGTGTGGACGACTAAGTGACGACGTACGTCCTTACGGGTAAAAAATTTACGATCGCAGTGATCGCAAGTGAATTTTTTTTCGTTTGGATTTTTTACGGTTCTACTTCCTGCATGTATTTTTAAGTGGTAAAGTATGTCGTCTTTCGTCTGAAACGTTTTAGAACAAATCTGACATACTAAGCTGCCTTCTTCCGCCGCATGTAAAGCGGTGTGTTTTTTAAAACTCAACAACGAAGTGTATTCCTTGTTGCAGTTAGCTTTTTCGCAGATATAATGTTTCTTGCTCGGACTGTGAACTTTGATGTGATTTTTCAAATGATCCTTCCTATGAAACGTACGCTCACACACCGAACAACTAAATGGTTTACGATCAGAATGTATTAGGACGTGTCTTACTAATTTAAATTTCGAACTAAACGATTTTTTGCAATGTTCACATTTAAACGGCGAATTTCCATTGTGACTTAGTTGATGTTTCGCTAATTTTGCACTATTTTGAAATATTTTTTGACAAACGGGACACACGTGTGACTTTTTGCTACTCGGTTGTGACGTTTGTGTTTTAGTTCTTTTACTTAATTTTGGCGAAGGAGTTGCCGTAGACTTTTTCACACTTTGTAATCCCGAAGGCCCCGGTTCGGATAAGCTTAGGAATGTTTTTGTCGGTTTTGGCAGTTTTGACGGTGGTACTACGGGTACCGGTTGCTGTTGAAGTACGTCCGAAGTTATCGGATAAAATTTTGATTGACTAAAATAATCTTCTATGTGTGCTTGTTCTAAGCCGACGCTAGCCGGTGTTGCCGGGCTTTCCGTCTTTATGCTTGTGGGCAATGTCGGACTAACGTCGTAATCGATAAAAGAACTGAACTGAGGTAGCGAACTTAATACGGTCATTTCGGTAGTGGATTCACCTCGCTCTTCGGTCGTTTCGACAGAAGATGCCGCAGGTTGCGAAGGTAATTCTTCAGATTGTTCCTCTATCTGGTGAGCAGAAGTTCTGCGTACTACCTCTCTAATATTCGTCTTATCGCCTGGTGTTCCCATGGCGATACCAGTGAGGGCATCATCATCTGCAAGAATTCGATCGTATTACTAATTTCACTTACGATAATTGCTAGTTTATTTAACGTCAAATACACATTTACATTAACGTTACATACATCCAGGTTAATTTATTCACATTCACACAGTAGAAAGTACTTACCTGGTTTATCGTAACTTTTTAACAAAAAGCGATTTGAAAAGCCATAACTTGACCAATTATGTGTTCAATTTTAGCTCAATTTATGACAAAAACGTTTAGAAAATTAAAGGTAGGAGATTTTGGCATAAGTGAACTCCTTTCAGAGTTAAAAGGAATGAATTTGCATTAATTACTTGCCTGAATATGATTAGAAACATAATTTACGATTACGACTAAACTAAAGAATGAGATTAAAAGGAACGTTATCTGTTTCACTGGAATTTGGGTCGCAAAAACGGATCTGAACGGCGAGCTTTCTACTTATATGTCAGCTGTCAGTTTTTTAATCCTGATTTGTACAAAAATTACTTACACTAACGTATTATGATGAGCAGTTACCACCAGAACACAGTGTAGAATATAACGAACATCGCAAATAACGTAAATTGTGAGAAAAAACTTGCACTTATCCGACAAACACCATTTTCACAATATGTATCACGTGTGCTGCTGATAAATTCTCATTTTTATCGACCGATAACATCTATAGTTTTTTAACCTCGCCAAATTTTTATTTAATTGATTTTCGTTGCCCTTACACGCTAATTACGCAGCTTATTTTGACGGTATTCCGATAAATACGAAAATATACTCAATTATGTAAACACAAACGTCACTGTCACATAGCCATATTGAATATTTATCCCATTTATCCGAGTCGAGGTGAATGGAGCGTGCGTGTTCCGCGTTACATTGAGATTGTAGTAGGAAACGAACGAGAAAAGACAAAGACAAAGCCATTCATGTTTGGAACATCAATTAGGAAAAACCAGTTAATCTGTTTCATTCACAAAAATTTTGAACCAAATTATCGGTTTCGATCGAAACTATTGAAATTTATGCCGTTTTATCTATTTTAATTGGAAACGAATTGCATCGATTATGTAACTTTTTTTCCTATGGGAATTAGTTAATAAACGTATATTTTAATGTTATCGTATATTTATTGGTAGTTTATAACTTTAGAAGTATAATAGTGCAATTGATAACGGTAATTAATCATTTGGAAATCCTAATTTAGAGAATAAAAAGTAGATAAACAGATAACAAATTTTAAATTTAAAGAAAATTAAGTAGGTAGCTCCACTCGTACGGAGGTAAAAAACAATTACATTGTTTTTGTTACAATTAACAATAAATACACAATGTTTTTCTTATCTTATCCAGGTCTAGATTAAGGGAAGTTATATCCACTAGGCGATCTAGGCAGATGCCCCGTCTAGGTACACTATTATTCCACAGCAGTTCAGCACAGCATTTAGGGGTTGTTCCGTTGTTTTTATTTCTAGGGTATATAGAGAAAACGTCTAGGGGTGCGTAACGAATTTTAACGAAAAATCGATTGGTGAGAACCGCTTTTAATATCTATTGAATAATATTTAATTTATACCTACATATTTTCCTTGTAAATGCGCCTAAGTGTTATGCAACCAACTTGACGTTTTGTACGAATATTTCAATAGACTTACAGATTTTAGTCTTTTGGAATACAATTTCATTGTGATTGGGATTAAAGGCCTCTAAAATATTTCAAACGCCATTTGATAATTCTCTCATAAGAAACTTATATTCAGCTTATTCTTCTCCGCACCACATCAGTAGAGACATCGGCAGACGACAGGCTATAAAATGTCACCTATAAATTTTAACCTCCGGTTTTTCTACTGCGGGTTAATTACATTATTCTGGGTTAAGATAACCTTCACAACTGAGTAACAAGTAACTGTGTTTTCTTAACGTAAGTCGCACTTTGGCCAACATGCGTTTGTCCACTAAATTTACTTCCGACTCTTTTGTGTAGTTCAGAAGTGAACTTGGTGAAAAGAAAACGTATGTTGGTTAAAGTGGGAGTTGCATTTAAGTGAGGGTTACCTTAAGCTAGAGTTAACCCACAATAGAAAAATGGGGGGGGGGGGGTACGTAATATAAGAATGTAATTTAGCCAAATGGTTAAATAATAGTTAATTACGAATTACATTAACATATATTTGGCTCTTGGTGTCACATTTACAAATCAGTACTTATTATACAAATATAACATTTTAACAATAAATATTGTATTCATTATATATTTTCTGCAACTAAAAAAGAAGGTAATAATATAATATTCATTTTTACTACTATTATTATTAACATTTAACCATAAAGCTTATCAATTTAGGCACATATATACATATACATTTAAAAACATTGAAGTGTAGACTTTGTCTTTGAATAAATACTATTTACAATTCTATAAATATTTTAACAATGGAATTTTATAATGTAAAATTACAATTTAACCGTTACAATTAATTATTATTAGGCTACACTTCAACAACGAGCAAGGGAAATGGACGTATTTTCTTTATGAAGCATATAAAGCACTTAGACTTCAATGTCCAAATGGAAGGGTTTGTTTTTTGTACAAAAAATATTCAAAAAGTAGGTAGGTAGGTACCTAAAGGAAATTGAAAATTAAAATTCCAAATTTGAAACGGGTGTTAAATAAATTGGTAGTGCATGTTTGAATTAAAACATTAATGGGTGTCTTCATAAACTTTCTTAGGATAATGTACACTAGGTCCGCTATAAATTAGTTATATTTTTATGTATAATATCTACATTTTTTATATTAGTAACTTATTAAGGGTGCTTCGTAGCTTCAAAAATTCACCAAATGTTTCTACATGTAAAAATTAAGTTACTATAGCTGACAACTTTACGTGCCACAACTTCACTCAACCTCTGAGCATAACTTTGTTCGACCGATTTTCTTCAAAAACGATTCGTTTTGCGACTTCGATACAAAAGTACCCATTTCCCGTAAAACTTATTGAAATCCTATAGTTGGTAACCCTTATTGATGCCAGCGCACTTGTAAAATCTCTCGTGCGAACCACCGAAGGTACTACCTATTGAATAAAACTTGCCACTTCCTCGGGAAGCATTTGCCTTCGCGGTCTAGAACCTTCCTATCATATTTTGCACATTTGAATCATCTGGCAAAAATTTGAAATTTTAAACGTGTTCTTAAACACCCTGTATAAGAAATATGTTTTTATAAAAATTAACATCTTTTAATTAAAATAAATTTAGGCATTTTAAGACATTCGCGAAGAAATTATGTTTTAAGTTGTTTCGTTTAGTTTAGATAAAAAATTATTTCAGTTAATTTTCGTAAAATTTAACATCAGTCGTGTATCTTTTCAATAATTTGTTTCATTATATTATTCAACGTTATAACAATATTAAAATATTAGCTATTGTATAAAAAATCCTGTCCCATCGTCCCAGTCGTCTAAATTGGGGCCGAAGGAATCGTTGAAAAATTGATCAATTTCTTTATAAAGATGAATTTGAGACTTTTTACTAAAATCGTGACTTTCATCGGGATATACCTTCAAACGATATAATCAGATTTGAATGTGGAAAAAAGGACGCTTATTCAAACTCACCAAATGACGAAATAAGACACCTTGATCTATCAAAGATCTCGCAAATAAAATTGACTGTTGTGGTTTAACTGTCGTGTCTGCTGTTCCGTGCGCTAGGAAAAAATTTCTATCTCTTAAATTTCCAGCTCTTTTGGTCAAGTCCGCATTTTCGTAATTTACCAAATGCTCGGAAGGAAAGCCCAAATATCTTTCGGTGAAAAATGAATCTGAAAAAATATTACGAGGCGAGATGATTTATTAAGTTCAAATTTTAAATTTACTGAAATATTGCCAAGTCGCAATTGGGGAAACGCTGACAGAACAATTAATGACGTGATGAAAATCTTGCATCATCAACATTGCCGTAACAAATCCACCATAACCCTTCCCGACAAGACAAACTCGTGATTTATCGATAAATTTAAAGGCATCTTCTAAATAAGTCAATACAGCTAATTGATCTTCAACTTCGACAGTACCAAATCTAAATAAAAATATTTGTGTTATTGGCTATTTGAATAAATAAACGAAGGGCGTTACTTGTGGTAAATTTCTCTCAGCATTCGTTCTCCTTGTAAGCCGGAGCCTCTACCATCGATTTGAGCAACGACGTAATTTTTAGTTGCCGCTAGGTACCACGGCCAAGTGAGTTCCCATTTTTCGGAAACGCTTTGAGATCCTGGTTTTCCATTTCTATAAAAAATTACTTATTAATTTATATGTTCAAGATGTTCAACGTTGCTATTTTTTATTCGAACAAAAGTAAGGCAGCAAAGAAGCTATAATAATACGTTTGGAACAAATATTCTGGCTTATCTTTCATCTCTTCTTACAAAGAAGGGCTAGTAGGAGATTAGTGATTTATAGTAACGTAGAAGACATGTTAACATATAAAATGTAATGATTACTACACGAAACTGCTAGCGTCGGATGATAAACCACGTAATTTTTTTAATTTGTGCTTGTTCATCAGGTTACCTGCTCCAGTTCGACTTTTATTTAATTCAACATACAGAATAGGCACGTAAACAAATTTAAGCTGACAAATATTTTTCAATGTTTCGCTTATCTTTTCAACTCGAACAATTGTAACAAAATTGAAAATTCAACCCTTATAATTCGATTTCACAAACGTACACAGAAGGTTTAAGCAATTTATTTAATTTCCTGACGATAAAAATTGGCGAATAAAATATAGGCCAGTCAAATAATACAAACTGGGGGGAAAACTCCAAGAGTTTTGAAAATTGGTATGGTTGTTCGTTAGAACTTGCAGTATAGCATACTAAAAGTCCTGGAAGGTGGGGGTGAGCTGACGAGCAGGGAGAGGGAGAGCTGTTTAAAAGGGACTTTCTCATTTTTTGCAAATAACTCGCCTTCTACGTTGATGAAGGTTATTACGCAAGTTCTGAACCTAGAAAATAGATGAAGACAAAACCTAACGTGACTTTTGTTTTTAGACATCTTTAAGTACATCTTTATTCTGCTTCATGCAGGTGGCATTGGTGGCTGATTACTTTTATGAAACTTCATCTTACGTTATTACGTAAACGAACTCACTGTAACTGCTTCTCCGCGCTATATCTCGAAAATAGTTAAACGTACGGAAAAAATGCAGGTAACCAATCTTGTAGCTAATAATGTTTTCTATAACTTTCATAATAACCTTCATCAACGTGCGATCTATAAGAGGCGAGTTGTTTGCAAAAAACGAGACAAAGTCACCTTTAAACAGCTTTCTCTCCCTCTGCTCGTCAGTTTGTCCCCTACATTCCAGGACGCTATACTGTAGGCTCCTACGAACAACCGTTTTTTAAAACTCTTGGATTTTGTTCCCTCACTGTCGCATTTTTGTCCAATTGAAAATTCTTTAATAGAGTGACGTTTCAATAAAATTAAGTCAAGAGATTCTTATGAAATTGTTCGCATTTCCTTTAAAAGGACGTTACAAGTCACTTCTATTTTGCAGTTAAATATGTCATCCTACTTGTACTTTTGTATTCGTTAAGTGTAGCTTTACAATTTCGACAACGCGTGCAAAATTCGCGGCAATAAAAGATTTTCTGTTTTTCCTCCAAACGTGCTTTTATACAAAAACCGATTGCGCCCCAATACTTGACTTGAAGTTACTTCTAAAAGGCACATTTAGGTATCGGTTTTCCATTCCAAAAGTATTCAGTATTACTTTTCAATAAAACCAATAAAACAGTCGGTAGTTTAAGTTTCTTTGTTCGCTACTTTGCATTTAAATTTGTATTCGTAATAAGTAAAAAAAATTTCTACTTACACAACAACGATCATCGGAAAAGCAACGTCTTCGTATTCCCTTAAAACGGGAGGGAAGAAAAGTCTAACTTGGGCTTTGTATCCGGCTTCAATTTCGACTTGAAACTTTTTAATTTGCGGTTGAGATAAAAATTTTACTTTGTTTCTTAGATTATGACCTGAGTCAAGTACAGCCAGTCTAGAGTTTGTAGTAGTGTCCACTAAAAACACTACTGGAATATCTGGTCCCATACACTCCTGAATATAAAATCTATTTGCATTACTGAATATCACATTGTTATATTCACAAACGTAGTTTACTAGCATTGTATTATTAAATATTGTTTCGTTTAAGTATTCGGAATCATCGTACGTAGCATTATAATCTATGGTAGGACGGCACGTTAAGCACGTCCACGGTTGAGACGAATTTGTATCGCCTATTTTGAATAGGTGGCGAACTCCGGGGCTATTTTCGTTAGTCGCCATGGCGTATCTGGAGGAAAAAACTGAATTAGACCCGTATTAAGACTGATTATGTAAAACTTATCGATTAAATTTAAAAATGCATCGCATTTCATTCATTTGCATTACAATTCAGAATTTTAAATTCATTAGCGACTCGGTAAGATTAAACAAATTTGGTTATACTCACATCAAGTGATTTTCTTCGTCCCACGTTAAAATTTTTGTAAGTTCAAATGCACCGTGCGTTAATGGAATCACGTAACTGGAATGTATCTGACAAGCGTGCATGTAATTTCCATTATCGCCGTCGTTTACTGGTAAACGCACTAAAGCTTGAGCCCCATTTGTAGAGAAAACTGGATGAAATATAGGTTCGGTCCAACCCACACTTTCCTTTTCGATGTGAAACTAAAATTGATAAACGTAATAATTATGAAGTTTAACTCCTTTTAGCGTAAGCTTACATTTGTACAATTAAAATGTGGAGCTCTACAAGTAACCATTACGGAAACGTTTTGTCTTCTATTTAACCAAACAATTGCAACGTGATGTTTACCAAAAAATGTTGCACTTGTGATATAGCTATCAAATTCGACGTTTGGCGTTGGTTTTATTTCGACAGGAAATAAATATTTCGGAGTATTTAAATTTACTATCCATACAGTTGCTTCTGGATTAGAAAGACCCACCTAAAAAGTTTATTATCGTTTCGAGAAGTTTTAAAATAAACCGACACGACACATTTGATCGTAAAATGGATGTATAAGACCCACTCGGATGTCTCTAAGTCTAAGATGAAACCCTCCTTTTAAAAAATGTGAGCAATACACGACCTGCCACTGGTTAACCGTAAATATCTAAAAGAACGACTGACCCTACGATAAAATAGCTTTACAGAAGAAGTATAAGGAAAAAAGTCGAACTGCTACTGATATATTGCCAGATTTATTTCAGAAACAATCGAGAGATAAAGGTCACTTTAGACGGTCATCAGAGGGTAGGTTTAGAATGTGCGACATTTCTCAAACCGTGGGCGTTAGGATATAAATAATTACATAATTTATATACGTACTTTTGGGTATCTCACAGATCGAATTGTAGGGTATCTGACTTTACTATTTTTACTATCGTACCAAGGATAGCTGTACTCTCCGACGTTCGTATCGTTGAACGATAAGTACATGAGATATTGTCCATCGGGTGAGAACCA
This sequence comes from Malthinus flaveolus, assembly GCA_950108345.1. NCBI lineage: Eukaryota > Metazoa > Arthropoda > Insecta > Coleoptera > Cantharidae > Malthinus > Malthinus flaveolus. The sequence goes on from OX467285.1 coordinate 58,586,646, forward strand.
AACTGTATGGTCAGTTTTCAATATTTCAATTTCGTATAACCAATCGGGGATTCCGTTGTAAACGACGTTTATTTTACCAGACTTTGTTATCCTACATACTAAATCTCTATAAATTTTTGGTTTGTAATAAATATCGTTTTGGTGTATAAAAACAACACCCGATCCATCTGGAGACCAAGCCACGTATTGGAGATGAGGCGCATTTTCGTCCAACTCGATTGGCGATAATGGCTTTTTAAACCTAAATAAAAACGAGTTAAACGAGCAACGCGTTAAAAATGTTCACAAACCTCGTAGTTCGTTCGTAGATGTAATATTTTGCTAATTTAGTGTACTCGTAGTTTTGTATTACCTCTCTTATCAGGAGCACGTATTTTAGGTCGTTTGAAATTTTAAAATCCGATGCATCGTACTGTCTCTGCAAATAAGGGAAATATTAGTAGAAGCTTAAGAAGAAATAGTTTGACGAAATATAAGATCAATAAAATTCAAAAAGTCATTTGTATTTCAGCACACATCCGAAAAGCACCTCAATTTATTCCGTACACGATTGAGTATGTCAAGTGTTACGGTTTCCGTAGCCGTAGCGTTACGAGTCTCGTGTCTTAAACGCTCGCGAATCCCCAGATATTGTATTTTTTAGAGTAAATAATGTTTCAAGGAGAAGAAAATCGGAGTGAAAATTTCTTTAACGTCTACCTTCAGCGTTGCACTCTTATTTTTCTAGTATACAGTATAAAATATACATTCCGTAATGGAATTTTCATGTTACGTCTAATTAATAATTATATCAAAATTTTAAATTTTTATTAGGTAGGTACGTGTTACGCATTTAAAAATTTTGGTTGTTATCAAGACTAATGACCCGATATTTTGTAAACACGAAACGATTTTTTTTTATTAGCGAAACCTGAAAAGTTTGCTCAATTAACTCGAACTAGAAGTTTTCACGAGTCATCCCACACAATTCATAAATTGACGCGTCGCTGAGTGTAAACTGAAATTTTATACCTAGACTTTTATTTCTTCTGAATAGCGTTTTAGAAAGCGGTTATAAGTTACAACTCTTAAAATTTTTCATTTTAATTAAATAATGCGGGCGACTTCTCTAGACAAGATTTAACGTTGAATTCAAAAGCAATTAAGAATTTAATCGATAGAAAATTAATATCTACACGAATTTTCTTGCGACGGCTTATGAACCGTCTAGAAAGTTTCCTAAGTTGAAAAATTTTTGGAAATTAAAATATATATTTTTTTGCCGCGTCTTCAGAGCGTATACGCGTACACAGGTAGTTCACAGCCCGATTCAAATTCGCTGGGCACTACGTAAGAAATGGGTTAAACCTACGACGAAATTGCTAAATTTCGTAGATATTAATAAAAAAATGTTAAAACAGTAAGCTTACGATATGATGGCCTATCCCCTATCCTATCACTATAATAGAATAATACTAAACAGCTCGGTTTAGTGAACAAAAAATATTTAAAATTCACCACTTTAAATTGTGAACAGAATGTGTGGGGTTTGGAGAATTATTGGTCACTATTTAGAGTGGCCAATAAATAATGAGAACTTTGAATAATGACATTATTGAATAAGATGATGAAACTGAAGATACGTCTAGGTTTTGAAAATGATAACTCTGAGAAAAATGGTCGTATAGAAAATTTAAACAAAGGAAATTGTAGCAAGTGTCTAGTTTTCAGATCTGGACTGTAAAATTTTTGAGCGTGAGCGGTATTCACGTAATCATCCGAAAACCAACTAAAAATAATGTTTCCAAATTTTTTCTCGTTTTTGAAATGGTCTGTGGACTTCAAAAAAATCTTTTTTTTTCATACGCCCATAAAACTCGTTTAGACAATTTAATTAGCTTTAATTTGGCCTCTTAATGAGCTGCGTACGATTTTTTGCCGCGAAGTAATCGTCGATCAAAGCAAACAAGGGCCATGTTAACTTTGACAATCGATTATTCGGGAACTAATGATCGTACAGAAATTGAAGGTAGGGATTTGGAAACTGCAAAACATTCTCAATAAGACACAAGTGGTAGCGATTGATAAAATTTTTGTTATATAATTTTTTGACCCAACTCTCTACGACTAACCGTTCTTGAAAAAAAACTTGATACGGGTGGTCTGGTTCACCCTGTATATGCTGTAATGAGTATGCTAACATTCAGCTACTTACAAAACAAATAAAAGCACTCGGTCAACTATAATTCATCGTATACTGACTCTCAGCTAATACGGTTTAGCGGATTGTAAGCAGCTGAATGTCAGCATATTCACCAAACAACCTATAGTGGCCAATAATTATTTCTCCGACTGTACCTACTTTTTTATCTGTGAAAATTATATAACGGAAAAACATTTTCGCTGTTCGTTTTTCTTGGAGAATTAATTAACTAAAGCTTATTCTCTTTTGTTGTTTTATTGGATTTGGATTTTGGTTAAACAATAAATTCCATTTTTACTCCGAGTTCAACTCGTGCATCATAATTTTGCTTTTAAAATAGGTTAGGAGCATTTTACACTATTTTATTAACTTTATATTGCGTGGCTTTAAAATACTCGATATTATTATACTCTGAAGATATTTAAAATTTACTATTATATTGTTAGTCAGCGTATAATTTAGCTCTACCTTTTCCGATAAAGGAGATCCCCATGACCATAGATCCCCATAATGCACAGCAATATAACAGAGAATTTGAACTATTCGTAGTCTAGATCATCAAAAATTAGCCAAAAGTTTAGAAAATCCACAAAGAATACGTGTATCCTGAAACAGACGTTCAAAAGTTGAACAAACAGTTATATTTTGCAAGTTCTATTCCAACGGTAAACTACTGCACTCGTACATAAATAAACTCCCACTTTCAGTATGTACTTGTGCAGTCACACAAAAATGTATTGGGCTCTAGTAAGCGGTAAGCAAAGTAGTCACCAAACAACCTAGAGTGGCCAATAATTATTGCGCCGACTGTATCTAATAATTAATAATACTATTGCTATCTTCTAAGTGAGGGATGCTTCTTCCAAAAACTTTTCCAAATGGTGATAATAACAAAAATGAAAAACTATTTTAAGAAACTAATTTTGTATACTTTACTTCTGGGACGTCGTAAACACATGAGTAGGTGGATGAAAAGCGTAAAACTAAAAATAATTCTATACACGTTCAATTATTTGTACAAAATGGTTTTTCCGCACAAAATTTTTAACTTACATCAAACAAGCCCAAATTGTCACCAAGAGAACAATTCAAACTCGTTTTTCTGATGTTTTCGCAGCAGAAAATTTAAATTATGTTTGTGTTCCATTTTCCAAGGTAACATTTCTAGTAACACACTTATTTCTTAAGATTCGATTTATTTTCTTGATTGAACCATAGATTTCAACCTCGACGTTATTTGAGCGGTGCAATATGTGCAGCGCATGTATGGGTGCATTTACCTAAGGTATTAAAGTTTTGGATTTATATTCAGTTTTAAATTGGTTAAGTTAGCGATCTCAACCTGTGCCCCCCACTAGGGGGGCATGATAACATTAAATAGGAAGCGCGATCATACCGAAAAACAAATGATTAGAAAAATTATTTCATTTACTGCAAGAAAAGCAAAATACAAAACATTCTGTCATAATAAAAAAAGAAAATACACGTGGGGAGGTGGGATGAAAATCATAATTGAAAATTGGGTCACAACTACTGAAAGGTTGAGAAACGCTGTTTGGGTGCGGTTTAGCAGTAGAAAAACGATAACTGTACCTACGTTGTTTTCGTAAACTGACCGAATGAAAATAAGAGTATTAAGGTTTTCACGGCCGGCGTCATTGCCATTGCCATCGGAGGTAGAGGTTCTAGGGTCGAAAGGTTCTATTTGTGATACCTGACGTAACACTAATTATGATCACTTCTATGGTAAGCATTTTCAAAGGGAAATTGGACGAATCCACGCATCAAGCACGTAACTAGATTACTTTTTTAAGGGGGGCCATCGGGAGGGTTCGCTGAAAACTGAATGTCAGTAGATTTTAACATCGTATCGAGTTCTCATTAAAGCGCGGCTTAACCATATTACGTCATATTAAGGCCGTAGTCGAGGGGGTGAGATCAATGGGGTCAGAAGTCAAGAGAACGCTATTGATAAACCATTAAAAATAGTTTCTGCTTCTCTACCAATTTGCTAGATTAGTGTTCGCTGTACTATGAAGCGATACTAAGACAGGTATGCTTCTCGCAGATTTTCCAGCAATGAGGGATCCATAGAGACAACCTATTCTCAAAATCCTTCATACGATAGGGTCTAAAAGAACCCTGCGTTTTAGCCTGCGGACTACACGGACTATGAATCTTCTCAACGCATTACTGGCCCCGGGCCCTCCTTAGTTACGTGCCTGTCACGCGTACGCGTACTTCGACGGCTACCGAACAGGATTCGCCCAATTTCCTTTTGAAAATACCTACTACCAAAGTGGTATATAGCTGAGGAAAGACGGAAGGGGTGTGACGCAGTTTCGACACTTGTCGTACCATCAGTTGAGCGAGCGCAAGTATCTTTAGTTTTATTACAGCTTTAACCTTTTTGCGCTGCGTATTTTTTAAAATTACTTTGCTATCGCTCAACCCAGTGAATCCACGCTTCGTCGATTCATAGCGTCGAGTTCTATGGCATCGTTGGCCAAGTTGAATTGCGAGGACAGTAAGTACAAACTAAATTGGCAGTTTTGAGACTTCATCGGATGTAGCACCTTATGGCTGCTTTTATGAGCCCACCCTAATAATAAAATTTACAAAAACCGCCACCAGCACATCAATTCTATGACAGATTCTTTCAGAGTGTGTATGAATTAATATTATACAACGTCTTTTATGACGGACTGGAATATTTTTTAATGGAAAAGTGGATGATTATTTGAATGTTTTTTATGCTAATTTAATGATTTCCGTCTTTTCAGTTGGCTTATTTTGTTGGAAAAATCCGTGCTTGTACTAGGGAACTTACAATTTTAAGACCATTAAATTTTGAAATCGAATTTTCTGATTCATAAAAGAAATTAAAAGTTCTTAATAATTACGACAAAAAATTGGGGCAAAGTATTGGTACTCATTCGCGTGTGAGTTTCCTTTAACCCTAGAGCCCAATCACGCAGACTGGCGCGATATTTGTTTCTAATTACTTCAATTGTTTATGACTACTTTACTACTTTACGTTTTCGGTGCCGCAGACCACAGACCGACCGCGCTCTGTCATGTTATAATTCTTTTAAATTTTGTTTAAATATAAAAAGGTTGACTTTTATTGTTTATACTTACTAAATAATTTACTATCATGCTTTCAGAAGATATATTATCGCAAATTTTTGAAATAGAACAGGCTCCATTTCATCGTCTAATGAAAGAAGTTCCAACGGACGACGTCATAAAATGTTATTATGGGTATGAAATTCAGCCGCAATAATTGTTAAACTTTTCGCGGTTTTTATTATAAACAAATATTAGTTTTTGTTATCTACTACTTTATTATTTAGTATAATAAACGTAATAAAAAAATTGTCCGCCAAAATGTTGATTTTAATCGAAATTCCACCTCGGTCTATCAGACCGACGCGCCCTTAAATGTTATAAAATGTCGCGCGCCTCCCGTAGGGTCAAACTCAATTTGTATATTATTAAAGTTAAAACGAAAATGTTGATCTTAATTATTATTATTTTTTAATGCATTCTAAATTGCTATGTGTTCGGAAGTATAGTGTTTTATATAGCGGCCTCGAGAACTGCATCATAATATTTTATTTTTAGTTTTGATGTAAAACAAACACTAATAACCTTTTAACCTATTAAAACATGAAAACTCTTCGGTGCTCAAATTCCTGAAGCCATATTGGAAAAATATTGAAAGCTATTTAATTTTTGTTCAACCCTTTAAGATTATATTTACAGAAACCCTACACCACGTCAAATTTCACGATGTTTTCAACTAAATAAAGCATTCCGAATTTAGCAAAAATGATGAAGTCAATTTATAATAAAGCGCGAAAACGTTAATGCAGAAGTACAGTGCTTTTGGAACCTTTCCATTGTAATCAACTTTTCAAATTACGACACTTAATTTTCCAAGACGTGCAAAAATATAAAGATAACAAAATGAACTTATTTGAAATTTTAATATTTTGAAGTTAACACTTACGAATGTCGAGTTAGTCATTAAAACCTTTGTAGTTAGATTATCCGCATTGTAAAGGGTTATTCCACCGTGTGAATCTCTGTATACAAACTCGGAATCTGGAACAAACACATTAGGGTCATTAAATTGTCTTATTTCTAGAACGTGTGGATTATTAATTAGTCCACTTACTTCAAGTTTTAATATAATTTTTGCTCAAACTTATTTAACATCTTTGTAGTTGTTATAATGTAATTAGTAAAAAAATTATGAAACTAGAGTGAAATGCTCTTGTTTTTTATTTTTTAATCTCATCCATATCCTGCGCACCGAGTGTTTATTTATTTTTGCAAATAGACGTTTCACAAAACTTTCTTAGCAAGAGCTTTTTGAGACAGCTTTGATAACAACAAAAACTAACAACTTTAGATTTGCACATTTTACTAGCGCTGGAGTTATTGCACGTCATCTTGATGTCCTTTACAGAACCCATCATTTCCACGCAAAGGTTGGACTTCTTTAAAAATGGATTCAAGAATTCATTCACTCTCTAGGATTCAATTTACGTGAAAATCTCTAGTTAAGAGAGTTATTTTCTTAACAAACTGCTTTCCGCTCCATGTTGATATAGGACAAATAGGGACTGAAATATTTCAGTTTACACAAACCCTTTAAATTGTAAAAATGCTACACCGGAACCAATAGGGATTCACTAATATACAAAAACTAATAATATTTGAATAATACTAATTTTGAAATATGTACCAACTTATTTCAATTTCAAATTCAGCGAAAATATGTACTATATCTATATAGGGAGGGGGTGGTTGATATTCTGGCGAATACGAAAGGATCTCGACTATTGCAACATGCAAAGCATAGGTTTAAATCTGGTAAAAATGCTAAAAATGAGAAAGAGAAAAAACCTAAATTTTGATATGTCCAAAACTTTTTTTTCCTTCATAAAAATTGTAAATCAAGAATCAATCACCATATATCACGATAATTTGCAGCTACCCTATTTGGAGCTATACGCTATACTATTCAAAGAACATCAATTGGGCACGTTCCGGTCAAACTTTTTGTCGTCGGAAACGTCTCCAAAAACTTTTATTAACATAAATTTGGAAAAGTTATAAAAGCGTCGTATATATTTAGAAACCTTAACATATCTATCATGCACGCTCTTATGAAAGCAATAAATTTAAAAAACATTAATACACTTTACTAGTGAATTCAATTTGAAGTTTAGGTAGAAGTTGAAACTTCAATTTAAATCTGTCAATTAGGGGTAATAATTTCCCTTGCAAAGCTTAATTTCTTAATAGATTTTAGTGAAATTGAGACGACTAAAATAGTTTTCCTATTCCAACGCTATCCAACTCGTTAACTGTTGTACCTATTAACCAAGTTAAACCCTTTTAACCTTTTGTCCCTTTATATCCCAGCTTAGACGAAACGAAGTAATTAAGACGGTGTTTTGGATTACATAAACTAGCTTATATGATTAATAATAACTAAAAATTTAAGTTAGACTTATTCATCTCCAATTTAAAGAGACGTCCTTAATCTTGAACTCTAAATTCGTAAATAGTTTCGTCTCACATTACGATTTTGTACTGAAATGAACATTTTAGTCTGAAAACATATTTTTTGCGACGAACAAGACATTTTCGGCTATGACACCGAGAAAAAAGTAGTAGAAAAAACTTTCTAATATAACATCTTGACACGACCCGATGAGTTTAGGTTTGCTCGCCGATAAAATTATTTTCTGTAAAGAAGGCGTTGGTGACTAAAGAAGCGCAAAAAATTTAATTAAAAACTGTAAGGGTCTTTCTTTAAATTGTTAAACGGCAGATGGAATCTAACACGCTGTATATAATAATAATTGTGCTGCATCTATTCAAAAGTAAGTGGAGAGTATCAATAAGCGAAAGCACTCAAAGAAGTCGACTACGGAGAGTGAGTAAATTGGAGTAAAAAAATCCATTAACTCTCTAATTCGATTTAGTAATCCGCCAGCAAAATTAAAAGATGGGGAGTAGTAATAATGCGACTACGCTATGGTACCGACTTCTTTTTATTTTTTGTGTTTTCTTAATCTGTTTTGAAATGTTATTATTACAATTATTATGAAAACATAGAAGGGAGTGGAGGGTTAATAGGTTAATACCCTATTTTTCTCGACTATACAAAATGTAAGCATGTGTGCAATCTTTTGTATCTCAAAAAATTATGATTCGATTTCCATTTTATTTTCACGAAAGTATTAGGTTTTTTATGCCCTTTAAAATAATGTATCATACATTAGGGTTGCCATTAGAAATTTCCAAGTAGGGGTTGCTGATGGTGAAAGAGTGCAACATTAAATTAATCAACAGTGGATTTAAAGTTCCCTCTCCACATCTAAGTCGACGTGCTTTTTCTTAAAACCGTATATCAATTAGATTTCGAGTTATTCCAGGTGGGAAGTTTTCAAATGAACACACTGTATTATGTACAATGTACATTATACTAAATTCTATCGATAAAAAAGTAAATTTCAAATAAAATTACCATCAATACAAACATATGCAAATTACTAAGAACACGCCTACTTAAAGGCACATTTTAGACATCCCTAAATCAAAATTTGCTTTCATAGGTAGTAACCACCGTGGTATTAGTTAAACCCACACATCAGATTATAATTACATCCTGTATGCAGTATATGCACTATACTTCATTAAAGGCGAACGTGAAATAATTTGAAACTTACTGTTGTAGCCTGCCGTACAGAATAATCATTTAACCCTTAACCCGATACGCCGGTCCGTATGACTCCCATGTAAAATTTAAAGTTGTATAACAATTTTATTTACATGTCTAAGAAGTTACTGACTTGTCTAGCTTGAAAATATTGTGTTATCGACGAATTGACCGGATGTCGCCGTTACCAGTCTTTAGTATCATTAAATTAGAGACCATTTGCCAAGGTTCACGCGGCTTGTCAAGCCGACCGTCGCCTACAACGTGACTAATTTTATTACGTGTGTATTTGTATATTTTTATAAAGTGTTAAAAATCAAAGTAATTATATTGTGAAATTTCTTTGTTTATTATTGGAAAATATAATTTAATTGATTTTTTTAAATTCAAGTAGGTACACTGATAAAATATAATTTTCTTTAGAAAATGGCATCTAACTCGGAAGAAACGGTAATAAAATAAATGTTACTTCATATAAATTAATTTTTTTTAGCTTATCTTATTCTTTAAGCTTTGCATTTTAATATTAGTTAATAAAAAACTGATATTTGCGTATTATTCTGTGCGTTTTACTGCTATACAATAAAAGAAGCGTCAGATACCGCCGTTCGCCTATAGCGTAAAAAATATCAACGTCTCGGGTTAAGGGTTAAGGATGATAAAAATGTTGCTAAAAACGAACATTAATTATCAATGATAAAAGTACTTTGAACATCTAACTCTAACTTACAACGTTAGATGAAAGATTAGTTATGAAAAAACGCCTTATTCATGTAAAAGAGAATTTAGCTCTGATCGTCTCATCCAAATTTAAGATCTCTCTAAGCTTATGTATTTTCTGTAAGGTCTTCAACGGAAACTCGAGTAAATATTATACTAAGCAATTTGATTTGATACACTCGGATGTAAGGTGACAAGAAAATGTTTCATTGGAAAGTGATGGAGTGATACGGATTAATCCTTTGACATTATTGTCTGTCGTGATAAAACAATCCTATTGAGACGGTTTTGGTAAGTATTTTCGTAATGCACTTGTTCACATATCTGTAAAAAAATACTAAGAAAACCCCCTTACTGTAAAATTGTTTACTGTCGGAAATAATTTTAAATTATTGTATCGGTAGTTTTTGAGAAAATTTTTGTTTCAGTTTTTGAAATGTTTTATATTATGAAACTGAATAATTATTTTCATATTTTGGCCGTTAGGATGCCAAACTCCAAAGTGTTTTTGACTGTTTATAGAAAAAAAATTCTAAAAAAAGCGGCTAATGTGGCCATAACAGAACTGTCTTTACATAATGGAAAAAAGAGATAGGGTAAACTCGCCAATTAAATACGGAGTGTTCTGGTAAGCGAGCAGTCTTTGATACACTCTGATACACACTGTTATTGACGTCCTGTAATTTTCTAACGAAGCGTCGAAAACGGTGGCCGGTCAGAAGATCCCAGAAGAAAATATCTCAGTTAGTGTTCGCCCAGCTAAAATGTCCCAAAATAAAAAATACCCTAACAAAGATATCCCGCTACAAAAATATCCCAATAACAAATATCCCAGATTTGGTTCACAACGAGATCCTGGCGTATTCGATTATTCACGCGGTTCCGAAGCCCCCCGCGTTAGGTTACGAGGAAGGAACCATTTTTTTACAGCAACGGAAAAGGTGATTTTTGTTCAGATCGAGATCCTGGCGCATTCAATTAGAAATCTCAGCGTCAAAAACAAGAAAATTACTTCGTAATTAGGAAATTATTGTAATAGGATTTTATTGTAGATTGATCTTTTTGCTATGGGATTTTTTTGTATGGGATATTTTGGCATGGGATAATAATGATCGGGATGTATTGACTGGGATTTTCTGACCGAGATTCGTCGAAAACATACCCCTATTGTTTGTACTAGTAGAATAGGCTAGTAAAGTTGATACAGTTGTATTATTGTGAATAACACCCCACCCCGTCTGTTTGAAAAGCCTCGGAAACCTAAACCACCTATTTCTCGAGTCAAGTATGAATTTCAATGTTAAAAAAAAGATTATGTCTTAATGTCGCTCAACCTTCGTTCGTTCTGTACGCCTTTCGCAGTCTTGTTGCGTATAAATGGTAGTAAAAAAAGGGGTAGTCCTTAAAGTTTTGCGTAAAAAGTAAAAAATATCTAACCTTGATGAAGTAGAGGAAATTGAACTTAATACTCTTCTTGTAAATGTCCCAAACGGCAAAATATAATTCCAAACATGAAAATTAAGCACCGAGCACATACCTAACGAAGTCGCGTTCAATGATACACTAAAATATTTAAAATTTGAGTCGATAATAATTCGATGATAGGTAGTATTTTGCGTAACATTTAAAAATCGTATTCTATTTGGTGCACGTGTAAAAACATTATATAGTATAAATTACAAATTTTTAAATATTTAGGGTTAATTAGTTAGATAGATCTAATACGTTGTAAATGAACCCCAACATACACACATAAGTGAAAAAACTTTAAATGAGAAAATTTGTTTTCCCGAGGCACTCGGTGGAAATTTATTCACGTATGATTGTTGTATGCATACTAATTTGATTTATATATATATTTCGCTTTCTCGACGCATTTAAACAATGCCGGATTGCATGTTAAAGTATGTTGACCTCCGTAGTGTATTAGGTATAGGCGTGCTACCGGAAATAGCAAAGTCTTGGGTTCGTTTCCACTCGGTGGAAAACAAATTTTCTCATTTAAAGTTTTTTCACTTATGTGTGTATGTTGGAGTTCATTTACAACGTATTAGATCTATTATATAGTATATGATAAGGGCACATTTTAACCATACAAAATCCAAAGTAAGGTTTCATTTATAACAAATAAATATTATCGATTACGTCAAAATTGCAAAAAGAGAATTCAAATTTTTATTACACGAGTTGCGTCTGGCGGTCAGTAAGTATCCCGAGTTACGTCCCGGGTCGGTTAAAAAGACCCTCGAGTTGCGTCTCACGGTCAAATTTTCTACTCGAAATTATGACCGGCATTTATCGGACATAAGGACAGGTGTCGCCTTCATTTAGCCGAAACTGCTTACATTACAACTCAGAAATCAGTTTTTTAGAGGGTTATTTGGGTTGCCATTTTCTTTCAATCTGAAATAAGCTAATCTTTCGTTGATTTTATTTCCAATCAGTTAGAAAATGCCAAAATTGAAGAATTTTGTGACTGTGTATTGAACAACTACACTTCTCCATAAACCAGGAGTAAAAATACAGGGTGATTAATTAGCTACCGACAAACGTTGACATGTAATTTTAACCCTCGCAGTCCCGAAACCGGATCACGACTGACCCAAAGTCGATATTCTTTTGAATAACTTCTATGATAAATTTTTTTATATAATTTCCTTTTGTGTATTCTTCTAAAATACCAAACTACATAATATACTGCTAAAAAATATCGAAAAATGTATAATTTAAGAAAAACGTTAATAAAGAATACCCTGTATAAAAATCTGCAGAAATGAAACTATGAATATTAGATGTGAAACAAGCAAAAACTTTTACAAAGAGTAACATTTTTTGATAAAATCACTAATAAGCGAGATTAGATTGAAACCAAAATGTCCTTATTTCATCCGAAAACACAAAATAAAAAATGAGTCATCGATGACCCGGTTTGGGTAAACCATGATTGAAATTTATTTTGAAACTGCAAAGGTTAAGAAAAATTATTTTGACATTTGTCCGATTTCACTTATTTAAGGAATTAAAAGACTTCGGGAGGCCAGAGCGTCCAAGCGGGCCGAGCATTGGATTCAGGTCTGGATGTACTCGGTTCGAGATTAGCTGACACCACTAGATTTTTCAATGTGTCAAATGCCTTTTCCCGGGTGGTTTGGAACCCATCTAAAGCTCTACGCATCTAAAGACGGGACCTACAGTAGGTCCCGTCTGTATATAACCTGTGCCGTTGAAGCGGACGTTAAATACCACATTTAAAAAAATACTGGGCATAAGACCAGTAGGTAAGCGAATTTTTTGGTTGAAGTGTTAAATGATGGAGGAGAGAGAAAGAGAAAATTAATAAAATTCGAATCAACTGCGAGTTTAATTAACACACAAAACTACTATTTTGCTTTTATCAGAAATAATAACTGAACGCCTGTTACCCAATACATAACAAAAAACATTTTGGATAGGAACTTACAACTTACTGTTTTGTTAAGTGGGTTCTACGTTCTACTCGAACAAGGATTAGAAATTATTGCTCTTTCCTCCTACTCCCTACTGTAATCATATATAGCTAATATAGGTACCCACTCCAATCATTTTTTAAAACTAATTGAAAGAAAAATTTTTGTTCCTGAAACTTGACACGAGTCGTAATAACAAGCTGGTAATTCTATCATGATGGTGAAGTACTCAGTAAATATTAAATAATATAGCATTTATTATAACGTGTATAAAGCTTGCAGTTTCCAAGACAACCTTATCGATTACTAACGGCACAAGGAGGATTTCTTCTAGTATCCTTTTTCAAGTCATATCTCGAATTCTCCACATTATGGAATTATTAATCCTCTAATCTCTAATTAGAAAAATATCGGTCTTACAATTTTCGAAAAAAAAAAAAAATTTAACTTACCAGAAATCCACGTTCCGTTAAATTTCGCAGGTGGAGGTAATTTATTAAAGACTTCTTCTAAAGAAGGTTTTCGACCTTTGAGTCGCGGTTCTTCTTCTGGAGGTGATACCAATACTATGCTAAATACGATGAGTCCTAATACAGCGACTATCACTAGTAGAGCTATAAAAATGCCACGCCAATTTCTTTCGCTTGGAGAACTGACCGCTAGTTCCTGTAACAAAAATAGCAAGTTGTAAAAAAAGTATTGCTTTGGATATACGTTAAGTGGCAATCAAACATTCTTTGCCTTTTCGGATAAACGTAAGTACTAATCAAACATTTTGATGATGTGAATGTAGGGATGTGCCAAATCCTCTTTATAAAGAAAAGAACAAGTTTATAATAGAAAAAGTCTAAAAGTAGTATTTTAGTAACGCCGCGAAGCTTCTTTTTTTCATTAATGAAGCGTATTTAGCTGCCACAGTGATAGATTGTAAAACATAAATAATATTCGCCCTTGAAAGATATTTTTCCAAAAACAGCTCTTGAATATGATAAACGAGTTGTTTTCATTCAAATACAAAAAGGAACTATTTTACTAAAATATCACGTTCGCATAGATATAGAATAATATTGAAAAGCAAATGTGCTTTTTTTTCAGAAAAGTTGGAGAGCTGAAAAAATTTGTGGTACATGGAAATCATTTTTGCATGCGAATGCGAGGATGACAAACTCGAGTTTAAAGTGATTCGACTTCGTACAACAGCATAATTATTTTAAAGTTCTGTATATTATTACATAAATTTCATTTGTTTTAATAAGTTAACTTCTAGTTTACCTCTCTTCATATAATATGTAAAGCTAACACTATTATGAGAAACACAATTTACACCTTTATCTCTCTTTCTCAACGTAATTTGATAATAACAAGCGCTAAGTACAGTTGGCATTAAAGTATGGCTTTAATTAAGTTTGCTTTATTCTTTAAATTAGCTTTTGATATACGAGGTGCCTTTAAAGAAGAAGTTTTAATTAAAAGATCCAACTTTTTTTATCTTTAAGTTATGATGTGAATTTATACAGACAGAGATTTACATAAGCGAATTTAGCGTTTTTTCATTAATCACATTATTTTTCCTACCAAATTTCTTATTTTTTACAGATAAGAGAATTGGCGATGAATTTTTTGGGCTTACACAAAATTTAAATTGAAAGAAAACTTCGAATATTTTCCACATCTTAACTTATTAGGTATAAGAGACACAATAAAATTTAAATGAGAAACCACTTGCAGTCGTGAGTGGCCAATTTGAGAACCCCTTTAAATTCTTTTAGTAATGCTTCAGCATTGTTCAGATAAGGTCGGAAAACCGAAAAGTAGCCAATTCTGTAAATCATAAAAGATACGATATAGGTAATATAAAATGTGCGCACAAAATTTTCATTAGTTTTAGTCATTTAAAAAAATGTTAGAATTGGTATTTACGAATTGATGGTCAATATATACAAAAGACTCGCTATTGATTAGTCCAATTACTATTGGATTGAAAATAAGTCTCCCACTTTTATTTTTTCCTCTGAGTACCCGAAGTTTGACTGAGATCAATGGAGACTCGCTCCAAGCCATACGATGAATAATACTGGAGGCAGCGAGACCTTTTTAACCCTAAAGCTATCGTACGGGGTACCCGGGTACTTTTTCGAGTTTAAAAGCCTATAACTTTTTTTATTTTAAAGGAATATTATTAAGACTCTTTGACATCCTGTAAAATTTAATTCTTTATACGAAAATATTAGAGGGGCACAAAAAAATTAACTGAGATGGGATATTTTTGTAATTTAATAACTTACACCTTAAACCTACCGCATGGGGTACCCCCGGGTACCTCGCTGTTATTTGCTTGTATTTCATAGGGAATCAATCAATTAAAAGTAGAAGTATTCGAATTATCCATTTATATTACACATTTTTATATTATAAATAATTATTATTATTATAAACAATAATTATTACTAATTAGAAATCGCAAAAAAAGTTAGTGATGAACTTTTGTACTTGCACAATCGTTAGATCTAATGGAAGTCGGTGAGATATGCCCATCACAGACAAAATTTTTACAACTCTCTCATCTCTTCCTCGTTTTCCTGTTTGGCATCTTCTCACCATTCTTCCAAATTATGCAACAACCAATTATCCTCAGTCGTTCAGTTTTATCCCGTTCTTGAACGTTTATTTGTGGCTGTGGTTTTGTAATGCTTACTTTGACGCCAAGAAATGATAACAATGCAATTTTTATCAAAATAAAATTGAATAATTAATCCTTTAGTTCCCTAGTTCAAAATCCTTAATCCCTAATCCCTAGTTTAGTTAGTATAGATCCTATATACTTCGATCTAGTATGGATGGCATACAAAATTTTCCCTAAATCTTTTAAAATTTCCCTACGTTGATTTGATTTTTAAGGCAGCATAGGGTGATTTTCAACAAAAATTATTTCTATGTTTTTGGAGACGAATTGTTTGGAAGGATGTTACAGTACAAAATAATAATTAACCCTGTTGTAAATGTCCGCGGCGCTATGCCCACAGAAAGCGCATGTTATCTTCACAAAACAGCTTCACTTTGGAGACGCAAATAGTACCTAATTTGCTGGTTATAATATAAATTTTGGATTAGGTAAAAAGGCGTGGGAAACTAACAATTGTTTTCTGGACACTGTCGAAAAAAAGCACGTGCCGACACAGGCTTTATTTGTAAAAATATTGCAGTGTAATATAACATAAACTCTGTTGTAAATGCCGACGACGTCATGTCTTCACAAAACCGCTCCAATTTGACAACAAAAATTGCTATTTTAATTTAAAAAAAATAATTTAAAAAATAATACATTTGCAAGTTGCAATAATAATTAATATCGCTCAAATATAAACTAATTAGCTGTATTACTACTCATTCTCCATATAAAACATGCAGGGTACCCGGGTTTCCCGTGCGGTAGCTATAAGTTGTAAATTTGTATGGTACCATAAGGGTTAACGATGCAGACTGAGAGAACATTACAAATGAGTAATAAAACAGACTGTATGCCACTCCAAAGTGGCAGCATTAACTTGGAGTGGTTGGGGGGGTATTTGCTCTTTTTTAGGTTTTTCACTTCAATCTCAAAACCTACAAACTTTATGAGAGAAGTGCTTTAATATGAATATAGACTACATACAATTTTCTACAAATTATGTCTCTTTGTTTTTTTCGTTGGACGAACGGCTTAGGCGCTAGAGTTGGAGTCGAAGTATGGTTAGTTTGACCCTAAAAACCCACCCTTTTCGAGGTGCTATAATACTGCTATTATACTTCAACGCGCTGTAACACCTAAACTGTTGGTTCGACGAAAAAAATCAAAGAAACATAATTTGTAGCAAATCGAATGGGCTTTATTTTTGTATAAGAATACTTTACTCTAATAATGCGTCTGTTTTTAGTTATAAGCGATAAAACAGTTCTTTTGGTAAATTTTTGTCAAACTTTAACGCACTCTAGCACGTACACTGTTTATCCGAAGAAACAAACTTTTTATACTATTTCTAAGTTGGTCCAATATCTACATTGCTCAAAACAGAATTCAAGTATTTTTGATGAAATTAGAAAAAAATTGAAAACTACCAACGAAAGTTTAGCCTAAGTTCCAAATTTCCAATTAATCTGAAAACTACGAATTGCGAAGTTATAAGAACGACACTTATTTTCTTTCAGAAACCTTTACGCTCTTATTTACGTCTATACAGTAAAGCTATACTTAATCCCGAAAGCTTCGTTTAGATGGGAATAAGCAGCATAGTTTTTACTGCACTATAAACTGTGGCTACAGTTCTGAAATTGAAAGAGACAAAGCTGAACTTGACTGTAAAAAGTTTCAACTTATGCGTTTGGTCAGCCTAATGATCTATAAAATAAACCTACAATGTTCAAGAACGCGATACAGGCGTGGTCGTTAGTGAAGAAGCAAAATAATGTTTCAAACGTATAATTTAAAAATACATTCAAGACGTTTCAGCGTACGTGAACAATTTTTGAAAATTTGCATTAAAAACTCGTTACAATATGAAATACGTACAACTTACAATATCGATTAATTTGAAAACAATTTTGAAAAAAGCTGAGAATTTGAAAAGGGGAATTTTTCAGCGGGTACGATCGCTATTTTTATACACATGCGTTGCATAAATTTGTTATTTTATTCCTTTAATGAGAAAACTTTCGATAACATTCGTCTGAGCAGATTACGCCAAGGGTTCAGAAGCAATGCATAATTTGTTTAGAGTAGATGTAAATTTTATGCTAAATATGGCTAGAAGGATATTTAGTGGGCCTAATAAAACAACCTGCTATTTAATAAAGTTAAGCTCATGAAAAATGTGATAACTTTTTAAACCGGGGCGAGAATCACAGCTGGGGATACCGGAGATTTACCCCCATGTAGCCATGACAAGGAATAAACATTTTCTCCCCTGCTTCAAAAATATATCTTTTATGTGTCGTTAACTGGTTGAAATATGAAATACAATGCGTTAGTTTAGATTTAAGCCGTAGTACCTTCGTTTTAATTTGCTCGTGGCTCTAAAATTTGCATGATCCTACATCAAGCAACCCGGTCACCACTGTATGCTACTCCAGTCTAGTGAGTTTAGAGTAAAACTTAATAAAATATGACTGAAAATACAGCAAAAGTAATAGGAAACCATTTATTTAACCCTTGGATGCATAGTGCCAGATAATATATATTTTCACATAAAACGGGCTTTGCAGGTCCGCAACTAAAAGCAAAAGTTTAAATGTGTATTATTGATCGTATCATATTATGCAATTTTCAAAGATTTCAATATAAAGTAAGTTGATATTTCAAACTTAATTGTTCATTAACAAATAGTTATTATTGGCGTAAGCCATTATGCGTTCCTGAAATATTCATAAATAATTTAAATTTTGTACCGTTTTAATATCACGGCGGAATAAGTTTCGTTTTATTTTTTCCTCAGAAATATTTTTTTAACCGTTTTATTACGCTTTTGACTATTGGCTCAAAAATATCACTATTTTCTGAATTAGCGAAAATTATGCCTCTAAATTGCGGTTTTTGTTGCTTGGGGGCACTGGTATTCAAAAGAAATTCAATGCATGAGTATTTGACACAATTTTGAGTATATAATTTTAATCTCGTCATGTCAGCGGCCTATGACGCCCCACGCGTACATTTTATTTTGAAATTGGGTACCTTTAATTCCCTTTTTAACGGTGTAAAAATATTTTAAGATTATATACACACCTGGACACACGCTCAATATGGATTGTGATATTATCACGATAGAATCGCAACAATATTTATTGGATCAAAGTAATACCTTACACGATCAATTTAAATCTGTGGATCGGGCCTCAGTTATACTGAACAATACTGTAAATGTGCATCGGAAGCGACTTCTGAAAGACTTCTCAGGGTTTTCCCGCACTTACAGCCCAGTTTACATTAAGCTAGTTTCTATTTCCTCTTCTCTCTGAAATTTCTTGAAGAAATTTTCCCGCATGTGAAGCAAAGGCCTTGCTTTACGGTAAGCAAGAGTGTAAAGAGTGTTGGAAGCGACTTCTGCAAAACTTCGAGTTTTCTCGCACTTACAGTCCAGTTTACATTAATCTGTAGCTCTATCTGAAATTTCTCGCATGTCAAAACGCGCTATTTGTCTAAAAAGAGAGTTAAAAGTTTTCTGGTCAACTTTTTGGGGATTTGGAATAACAGATAGGTGGCTATACCCTATTCGAAGCCGGTGAGATAGTGGTTATGCGTGGTGTAGAAGATTATTAATCACTCACTCCAGTGTTACTACCTAGTGTTAACAAACTTTTGTTTCAAAAAAAATCTAATCACATTAAAAGTAATTATATTTTCAGCATATTCACGCTAATTGACAAAAAAGTAATCAAGGTAATGGTCTAACTGTATAGGAAATTAAATTTCATAAGCGAGGTCAAAATTTTCAGTTTGGTCGGTGAATTTTAACGTTTAAAATAGCTCTGTAATTAACACGCAAAATCCTTTTTTTGTAGTTTTCCATAAACTCGTTTTAATTGTTTAATCGACATAAAAATTAATTTTAGGTGTATTATATTATCGTAAAGTTATTTTCATCCAAAGTTTATAACATTTGTAAATAAATATCGGCTATTAATGCCAACTTTATACGTGACGATAACAAGTTACCAAAACACATTTATAATTTTAAGAAAACATCGATTTTGAAAATTCATACTTTAGACTAAAATAGTAACAAATCATCGAAGAATAATGTAAAACCATTTGGCTTTGAATTTCTTTTTGGTGGTAAGAAAATTTTTTTTTGAAAAATATGGCTTTGAAAAAGATCGGTTGCTGTCATAAACCAATATCGGAAAAGTGTTAAGTGCGACGCACTCTTTGACAATAAATTTAGGAATATCAAGTTAGTCCTTCTCTTTATTGCATCTTAAATAAAATTTGAGTTGATTTAAGTTTTAAGAACCGCTGAAATGGAAACTTTGTTACTCCCACCCACATCAGAGAATTTTGCTATAAAAATGGAATACAGTGTTATAGTAAGGTTCAGGAAAAATGTTAAATATTGACTTTGATGAGTCAACTATGAGTAAAACAACGGTTTACGAGTGTTATAAGTGTTCCCAAGATGGCCGTGAAGACGTTGAAGATGACGAGCGCCCTGAACGCCCCAGCACATCAAAACCGACGAAAATGTGGTAAAAGTGAAAGAAACGATCGCCGAATCACAATTAGAGATAGCCGATGGTGTTAGCATATCAATTGGCTGCTGCCATGTAATTTGTTCGGGTGTTTTGGGTATGAAACGTGTTGCAGCAGAATTTGTTCCAAAATTGTTGAATTTCGAACAAAAATAGCGGCGCATGGAAGTTGTTCAGGAGTCGCTAAATGAAGTCAACAACAGAATTACTGAAACGTGTAATAACCTAATAACAGGTGATAAAGCATGGGTTTACGAATATGGCGTCGAAACTAAGGTTCAATCGTCCCAGTGAAGGCATTCTGGATCTCCAAGACCGAAAAGAGCTCGATAAGTGAGGTCGAATGTGAAAGGTTGTGCTCACTGTGCTCTTCGGCATTTCTTCTGTGTTTTAACGGCATAGTGAACCATGAGTTCTTGCCACAAGGTCAAACGGTCAATTAGGAGTACCTACTACTTACAATGTAGGTATACATAATCCGAAAGAAATGCCAGGATTTGTGGCGTGTTTTTGCACCACGATAATGCGCCTGCTCACACTTCAGTGCTTGTTTGTGATTTTTTGGCCAAAAACAACACTGTAATGATTAATGATGCCTCAGCCTCCATATTCACCAGACGTTGCCCCGTGTGGCTATTTTCTGTTTCCAAAAATAAACAGAACCTTCAAGGGCCGTCGTTTTGCACGCATAGATGATATTAAAAACGCTTCGTAGAGAGCTAAAAGCTGTTCCAAAGAATGAGTTTCAGAAGTGATTCAGGGATTGGAAAAAACGCTGGCATAGGTGTATAATATCTAATGGGGATTAGTTTGAAGGGGATAACATTGTTGTAAATAAAATTCCTTTCTAAAAACGGAAACTCCCGTTACTATATTTTGAACAATCCTCTAAGTTGCAACTGTTTCAAATAATTTTAGTTTAAGCTCTGAAAAAGAACTACCATGTTGCAGAAAATGGTAGATCTGATCGAAAACATACAGACTGATTCATTGGAAGAAGCAAAAACACGGCAGCCATGAAAACATCGCTAATTCTCTAATATTACGAATGAATATGGGCTGTGACTTTTGAAAAACGAGTCACTCGTACACAGTGGCGGCTTTTCAGCCTCTCTAACCAAAAACAGAAGAAGAAAGAGAAAACAGAAAATTTACGGTGAGCAGTGTTGTTCGAAATTAAAAACCAACTTGACAATTTTCACAAAAACTAAATTAGACCACGCTCCTTTTGACTACGGCGCGCTTTTTACCTCGTTCTTCTCGATGAGTTTTTTACTCTCTTTAATTTTGAAATTGAACAGTGGCGGCTTTTCAGAGGAGATTAGTAAGGCCCAGCCCCCCTAACTAACAACAGAAGAAGAAAGGGAAAACAGAAAATTTACAGTGAACAGTGCTATTTGAAACTAAAAAGCAACTTAACTATCTTTACAAAAACTCAATTAGGCCATGCCCCTCTTAACCTGCGGCGCACTCTTTGCCTCGCTCCGCTCGGCGGATTTTCTTTAGCTTCCTCAATTTTGAAATTGATAGACCGCCACTGCACATATATATGATTTGATAGTCACAGTTTTATGTCTCCTTTCCATTCTCTTCGTTATTACTATGATTGGTGCATTATAGAGCGTGTGCTTGTTTTCAATATTTTTCATTAGATTCAAGCATTTGGGAAGATCTCCACCGATAACTAGACCTAGTGGTGACAATGTAGGTCTTCCACAATTGGCTAAGTTTATGTAGTATCTTAAATATTTTATACAGCGCGCTCAAAATTGAAAAATCATAGGAATGCTTAGAATTCACTGAGGCAATTCGAGAGGTTATAAGTTATAAATTATAAACATTCCTTAATCTTCTCGATAACCTTTTATTTCAATGCCTCGTATATCTCCAATAAAGTGTATAATCAGTGGAGTACTTCATCGAAATACGACCTGCTTGTTATTAAAGTAAACATAATAAATAAACCAATATTGACTTCCGTGATAATAACTTAATGACTCGAGGGTCGTATAACATTTTCCTCATCCCAATTTTCAAATCTTTGCCGTAGATATGTTAGGGTTTTTCGTAAACAATGCAATGGTGCGGTAACGAATTGCGAGTTAAACATTTTTGTGCAACAAGTATTACACGTATTGAACATTGATAAATTCTAAAAAGCCTAATTAGCGAGTGTTAAACTATTAATATCGAGATAACACAATTTGCATTCCTTTATAAGGTTAGGGCGAATAACTTTTGTTAATCAAAGCTCAATTTCAATTTGATACGTAATTTGCAAACTACCGTGCTGATTCGATTATGTTCGGTGCCCTCTTATACGAATTACGATTAATGACATATTTAAAAGAAAAGTAATAGAATTATAATTACCTCTACAAAAGGTGCGGATATTTTAACTCGATTAATAGTGCCTTTAGTGGAATTTTTTATATTGTTAACTTCCGTTTTTACTTTTTGTTGTGTTTCAACAGCCATTTTATTCTTTGTTTATTTATATTAATTTATTGTCGGATTTTTTATATAGGACAATTGTTATAAAAATTTGTGCGTAATTTAAAAACGGCGGTGCGGTCTTTAATAGAATATAAAAAATATCAACAATTGTTTAGTTATTGCTTTTTTAACATATATATTTATAATAGTTGTAATTCTATTGACTATTAACACAGATATTTAAATACGTTTTTGAGTTATATCGTTTTTGTAAAGCTTTATTTATAAAATATATATGTTTCTAACACAATTATTTCACGTTATTCGATTACAAGTATCTAACACACTGAACGTCGAAATCACATTGATTAAATACGAGCAATTACAAGCAACACTTATTAATACACTAGGAACAATAATTTTATGTAACGACAATTGAATATTTTGAGCTTTTGTTTTTACCCGAAACGAATTTTAGCGAGTACTTGTACCAAAAATTCATCGATTCGCGTCAAATCACAGTAATTTAAAAAATGTCAGGACGTTTTAAAGGATTTCAGTCACTTGAATTAATTTTGAGTGCCAATTTGAATTTTATTACTATTGTTTTTAGCGAAAATAAAATGTTTTGACGGTAAAAGCGGTGAGAGACACTGATCGTCTGAAACTGTTTGGTTTAATGCAAAGCTCTCACGGAAAGCCAATAGAATCCCCACTTACACTGGAAAATAACTGTTTTCCACTGTAAAAGCTCGATCATTTTTAACGGTTAAAATTGACTCGAATTGTTCAACAGGGTATTATTGCGTGTTACTAAATTGCACTTTAATGTTTAAAATTATTATTCGGGTGTAAGAAAACCCATTCGATAACTTTAAAATGGAAATTAATTTCCAAGTTTAGGAAAATTAAAACTTACATAATTACCTTCGTACACGCCAAAATGTTTTCCCTTGTTTTATCAAAACACGAATTTCCTTTAGTGTAAATAAGTAATATCTAAGTAGGCCACGACTTATTAATTTATTATTTTTTTGATTACCAGCGTTACACACATCGCTAGGCCCTTATGGTTTAATTAAAATTTTTTACTCAAACGTAAAAAACGCAAAACAAATAAGCCCATTTAATTCGGTCCATTTTAATGTTTATTTTAATCAACTCTTAGTTTACATAATATTGTGGATTATAAACAAGGGCGTGGTTATCCAACGTAAAGTGCCTTTAATCAAACTAACGAACTACCCCTTTTTAATAATTCAAACTTGCAAGTTAGGTACCAACACGACTATAATTATTAAGCTTGAGCAGTAAAACTGCAATTTTCATAAATCACCCCCGATTAAATCAAAAGTAGGGTTACGATACTTCAAACATACAACTTTTTAAAAAGTGTAAACAAGTTGTAATCCGTCGAAAAAACAAAACTTTTTCCCTAAATAAATGAAAGTTCTGTTTTCCTTTTCGAAGCTTAAATCGTATATTTTTTTATTGCTGCCATCTAGCTTTTATGTAAGGAAAGTCTAGTTCTGTTCTTACAGCGAAACTTCTTGTGGTTCGAAAATATTAAATTTCTGAAAATAGGAATGCTATCGATTGTAATAAATCGCGCTTCAGAAACTTTGTCGGAAGAATTTTTAATTATTAATTTCGTCCAAAGTTGGTAAAATTTCTTCTAAAATTATTAGAGAACTTTGTAATCGCAATTTTCTTGTCAAACTACATTTTACATTGAAAAGTTTTAAATTATTTTTTTGTGTCAGATAAGCGCTGTAAATCTTAAAAAAATTAATATGCTTTGCCTAATATGAGTTTGTTTTAGTTTTACCGTTTAACTGACACTGGTTCTTATACCGGGTGGTGACCGGGTAAATTTGTAAAATTTCTAATGTGCAAGTATCTTAGTTTATCAGTTTTAATGACAACGTCTGCTTAATAGAACAAGAAATTGTTAAACTTGTGAAATACGCGTCTAGTAACAATCCAATCAATTCGAGCCACCCTGTACATGTCGAACGTTTGTTTAGTCGAAGAATTCCTCACAGCATGAACACAGAACTAAGGGTAATAAGATCTTCTAGTCATTTGGAAAATCATAATTATTACGGGATTTTATAGGTTAGTTTTATAGCTGTATGCATGTAGCTGGAAACTTTAAAATACGTACCTACTATTTTTATAGTATACAAGCATTAAATCTAGGATCCAACCATTTTATTACTTATTCTACGACCAAACCCCAAGAACAGGATAAAACCTTTTTGGTGTGTATAAAAAATTAATTGCTTGTAAAATTACACTCAGTTTTAGTGCATGTACCTACCTATAACATTAGAAAGATTTACTTTGAAAGAATTTGGTCTTGAATTATTTATTATCAGAAAATTTCTCTTAGAAGAAAGAGAAAGTCCAATTTTAAAAACGCTTTTTAAAAACTTGTCTTTTAGAAATACACTAAAAAGTAGAAAATAAAAATTAATCGTCATGATTAGAAGGCAAGGGTGCAAATCTATTCACAACGTTTAACATCAATTTGATAAGCTCAAACTGAGCACCCTTGTCTTCTAATCATGATGATCAATTTTTATTTTCTACTTTTTAGTGCATTTCTGAATGAAGACAAGCTTTTAAAAAGTGTTTTTTATATATTTTTATTTCCTACTTTTTAGTCTTTACACTTTTATTAATTTTACAATGTTTGACAATTCCTTTAGTTTTTTTAAGCCGCGGAAAAAATTCACAAAAATTTCTGAAAAATTCTGAAAAAAAACACTAAAATTTCTGAAAAACTACTGAAAAATTCTGAAAAATTTCTGAAAAATTCTTTCACGTAAATTGAACATGCATGCAAAATTTCAGAACGATTGGATCACGGGAAGGTGTTCAAAATTGTAAAAATAGATCCCCAACATCCCCACAAAGCAAGCTAATATCGGGTGTCCCAACAAGAGCGCCGGATTTAATTTTAAAGAAAAACACATTTATTTTTGGAATTAAGCAAACATTTTTATTGCAACATAAAGAAAAATAGTTCCGACTAAACGTGAAATACAACATCAGGCAAATGGTCACCACGAAACCTCTGGAACAGGGTTATTCTTTTGTTGAAATTTTGAATAACGTTGTCGCATAAATGTGGCTGTATTTCACCAATAACGCGTCGTATTTCCTCTTTAAAATGTTCAACTGTTTCAGGCTTATTCGTATACACCTTTCCCTTCACATAGCCCCCCCAAAAAAAGTCCATCGGTGTTAGATCGCACGATCTTGGTGGCCAATGTTGATCGCCAAATCGAAAAATGACACGACCTGGAAACTTAATCTGCAGTAACACCATCTTTTACCAAAACTCGTTGCATAGTGCTTCTGGAAATGTTTCATTCTTGACCACGATGCCAAACGGAAGTTCCTGGATTCTCGGCTACAGATTCCCTTACTATTGCTATATTTTCGAGTGACCGACAAGGACGACGACGATGGATCTTCTGATCCATCAGCGTAAATTTGGTCTTAAAATTTGTAATTAAACGCCTCACTGTCGATGTGTCGATTCATTTGGCGCATTAGTGCGACCAAAAACTTGACGTAATTGGCGAACTGTTTTCGAAAAATTTTTACAATTCTTGTAATGTGCTTTTACAATAATTAAACGTTGTTGGTTTGAATACTTCTCCATATTTTTAAATCGCGTGATCTGTACGTGACAACTCGCCAAAAAAATCACCGAACACAACTCATATTAACAAAATGGCAGCAAATTTAAATCCGGCGCTCTTGATGGGACACCCTTTATAAGACAAGTAAAAAAATACACAGAATTGTTACTTTATAAACAAATATTTATCTGGTATCTTCTAGAGATTTCGCCTATCATCAGAACAGATTGAAGCTTGCTCTTTGTCAAAAATGGGAGTAACCGAAAAAATCTCGACTGAGAACCAGCGACCGGTCTCTCGATGCGCACTGGAAAACGACAGTGTAGTTTTGAATCAACGTCAAAAAATTTCAGGGATGATAGAATAAGTCAATAAGTCAATATAATCATTGTTTGTTAGATGTGATAGAGGTCGCTTCGTGACCTCGTTGGGGATGGAGGTGGATTTTTTAAAATAATATTTTTAGGAGTGGGACATTGGATTCAAAAACGTTTGTTGTTATAATTTCTTGCCAGATTAACAGTTTTAGATCTAATAGCTAATGAAAATCATCTCTCTAAACCTAAAAATACGTACGTTTGGCTCATTGGCTATTAAATCGAAAACTGTTAAACTGGCAAGAATTAACAAAATACATTTTTGAATCCAATTGGTTTGAAGACTTGAATACGTTTATTAACAATCAAAAATGTTCAGTTCTACACATTTGGTTTTTAAAATAAGCCATTCTCACCCCAAACGAGCAGCTCATGAGCAAGACAGCAAATTGATCCTCCAGACCTCCAGTATTTTTAATGTGCAATAATTATGGTGAGTTGTTCATCCCTAAATTTGCAAACAGAATTACAGAGTTACAAAACGTCGGGCGACCCCCATAACATATATTTATGACAAAAATGATTGTATTTACTTCAGTTTATCATTCGTGTAATTATTTTGAGGTTGATTTAAAATCATCCTGTATACCGTATTCTGGGCAAGCCTGGTACTTCCAAGGGCTTGCCTTTAAAATGGCCTTATCTTACATTTGATAGGACGAAAGTTAGTAACAGATTGTTGGCCCTTCGGTGGAGCCATCATCTAATAAATTGGCTGCTGCAGTCTCTGCACCGGAGGAGGTGTATATACTAGTCTGTCTGAAGTTGTAATTTAAACAGTAAATGTTTGGGCGCGTAGGTAAGATCATAAGTATGTGCTTAGGCTTTCCGCAAACTATCGTGTCCCTGTTGCAGGAGCGGATTCCGTTAATGGCGTAAAGACCGTCATGGTAAATCTGTTTTTTTTCAGGTCGTAACGGGCGATCCGGAAGCGATTTAGTGGTAGTCTGGTGGTAAAATGAAGATTCTTCCCGATCCCAAATCGTTACCAATCGCGGTAGAGCGGTGAAATGGTTCCATTCTCATTCGCGTGGAGTAGTTGGTGGCCTTTATCTTGCTCATTCTGATATTGGTACTGCGGGCAGAAGTTACCTTCTGGTGAGGTTGGATTCGCAGGGGCTTACGGCTTTTCTAGGAATTGGTTAACCCTATCAGCCTGCAAAGTTGATCAGCCTGCTTCCTATACTCTTAGATCCACTATGTATACCGCAATTCTTTAGCTTTATCTGGCATCTTCGCTCACTCTTGTACGTAGTTGATAGTGAATATGCTCAAAGCTCTGCACATTATTGAGAATTTTCACAGTGTGCATGGTAATTCGTCTCAAATATCCATTATTTTCTTTTTTATTGCGTAAATCAGTCATTTCTGTATTATAGTAGTAATGGCCATACGATACTATATCGAATTTGCTCCAGCTCCATTCCGTTAGAGATCGCCCAATAATCTTTATAGTAGACAAAAACTAATCCGCTGTGATTGGTCAAACGGTCGAGCTAGAATTGAGCCTTCTTATTTATTACAATTATCAGTAACAAGATAAATGACAATTAAATGACCCAATAAAAATGAAATGAATATTTGATGTAAAATGAAAAGAAAAACTTAAACTTGCCGTATTTCTGTTAAATCGTTCTTACAATAAAAAAACCATTAGTCAGTTGCACGTTTCCTTGCCAAATTTTCTCTGAACTCATAGTCTATTTTCGCTAAGGTGTGTGATAAAATAGCAAAATAAATCAAAATAATAGTAACTATGTTTATCTTTAAAAGAAAATAGTGCACAGAGACGGGCGCATTTGTTATTTTTCTCATTTAAAAATGCAGCTTGTGAAATGTCTCATCGTAATAGAACGTATATAATACGGCTAAAGACATTTCAGTCAAGAGTTAGATAAGTGAGCAAATTTTCTTTATAGGTAGTAGTGGTAGTGCATTTCGTATCACTTATTTTCAGAATGAAAATATTAGAAAGCTCGACGAAATGGAACCGTCAGTAATAGTAGAAGTCACGCAAGCACAACTGTATTTAAAGAGGCACCCAGGCACAAAATTTTAAAATTACAGTTCATTTACAGTCCAGTAGTTGTGAAAATTGAAACTTGTGCAGTGTGTAGTTATTGTTCACTCGTTAAATTTAGTTTTCGTAAAAGCGAAGAAATTAGCTCGAGTGCTAATTGCAAAAACTTTTTCAATTTATGCACTACGTCTTACGTATAAATAAGTTCGTAGTAAAATTAATTATCTTAACATTTCTCTTTCTTCAGTAGTAAGAAATAGTTATATTCGATATTTCTCCACACTGAAATAACAATAAATTCGTGCTACACATCCATTTGTAATTGAATTGCCGACTTTTTAAGTGTAACTATATATCACTTTCACTAAAAGTTAAAGAGGTTATTTTTCTCAATGCTTCTTGACTAATAAGTGGAGAAAAATTCCCCTTTTTCGTGTTTAACATTTTTAATATGAGTGATGGGGAGGGGCTTTGGTTTGATTCATACCGGTCACCTCAGTGTCACCTCTCGGAAGGAAAATATTTACCCATCAAAAGGAAAACCTCCTTCATGCAACTCAATTTAAACATGCTCTCTAACAAGACTCACCCCATGCCTATAGTAAATGAAAACCCAGTTTACTTATTTTAAAAGGAAATATCTTATTTAGCCTTCATTACATTAAAAAAGGGATTTTTACAGCTTTGTTCAGTAAAACGACTTTCTAGTTTATCTTAAGCATACAAACTTTCGTGCAGAAGTAATTTTGAACATTCAATTTTAGATTTGAAGTAGATAAAGTCGTTTTACTTAAGATTAAGACAGTTACATAATGAGTGTTATAAATATAGAATGTAATATTACAACGATTTTCATTATTTTCAGATTATTTAGTAAATTGCCTGTTGAGAAAATAACGTCACAAAGTTTTTAAGATAAATGTGTATTGTAACTTTTATGTGGTACAAAAATTTAAGTCAATTTATAAATTTCTCGAAAACATTTTTTATTTAAGTAAGAAAAAGTTAGTTAGTTCTCTCCATAAAATCTGATGAGAAGGAATTTGTTGGAGCAAAATTGTATGTACTGGGTGTAAAATTTTAAAAGTTGATATAAAAGTTGTCCCGGAATAACACCGACAATGCTCTACAGTGAGTTCTCAGGACCAAATAAGGACATTTGCCCCTCTTGAAATTATACCCTAAAATGTAAAAAAATTACTTTATCACCGACACGAGTGAAAATTTTTTATTGAATTTTTATACAGCCAGCCTATCTTATAGAAAAGTCAATGTGTTGTAGAAATTTTAGGAAAATCGCACTACTAGAAATACCCGTCCAATTCAAAAACATAGTTTCAACACTGATGTGTTTGCCCTTACGGTTTTGAAGATGCTCATAGTGCACTTGTCGGTGTGGTTGATTTTAGCGTCAGAAACGATTAAACACTAATTTTAGTTTTTAAATTGCTCAAAGCCCATTTACTTGAATTACAGACATTCGTGTTGATCGAAATATCCCTAGAATTTACCTGATTTCGGCAATGCTTCTACGTCGAGCAAATGCTTGAATTTAAGTTAGTAGATGAGGGTCACTTTGAGCAACTAAGGAACTGCACGTCTGTAAGTAAACGTCGAAGGTAACTATGTTCAGAGCTTCGTGACAACCTCCTTACAACTATGCACCTACATAATATTATGTAAAAATTTACTGAATTTCTATAATAATTGTAGAAACAGTAGAAATGTAGCAGCAGGGGGTCTACCGAAAATAGTAAAACTTTGAGAGTGGTCCACGAGAAAAAAACGTTTGGAAACCTCTGTTTTAAATGAATTACGAAATAACCATTAACTAGTTAGTCGAAGAATAGAAATTATTTTTCAAATTTTCTCAAGATCAGTTAGTTTTAGTAGAAAAATTGAAGAAACAAAAATCTTTTATTATAAAATTTGTTAGATAAACCAAATACGTTGTAATAAAAAATCTTCACTCATTTCGGAGATAAAATGATTTTTGTACATTTCAACTATAACTTTTTAGGGGTGCATTTTAGGGTATAATTTCAAGAAAGGCAAATGTCTTAATTTGGTCCTGGAAACTCACTTTAGAGCGTTGTCGGTGTTATTCCGAGACACCCTGTATAGGTAAGTCAATATTCCTTTTGACTTATATGCTAATTCTTCCTCTCTTATACTTATTGTTTTTTAAACATAAGCTGCTTTCAGCAACCTTAAATTATTGATGTCCTTCAAAACAAAACCATAAATCAATATTTGAAGACGTAAATAATAGCGCGTATTCGCTTTTAAATGGGTTAAAATCCAATAGATGGCCAATCTCCACTATAATCTTATATTATTAAATTTTAAATTACAAACCCCGGCGCCAATTTTGTGGAGCGGTTTCCAAATTGTTAATTAACTAAGTTTGGAGTTTCAAAACTAGCTGAGGTTTCTAATAGAAAAAACGATTTAAAAAAAATCAAAAACAAACTTTCAAACTTTATTTTTGAAAAATAAACTAAAAGTCCTCTGCTTAGCTAAGATCCTAAGCTGGATGATTATGACTTAAATGGAAATTGGTGTCTTACGTGGCCGTCAAGTCCATCCCTTGTAACACGATCAAATTTTACTTAAAAACGTTGCATTCTATTTGCTTAATTTTATACAAAACTCATTGAATCAATATGTAAACACTAAAATTTCCTGTTAACTTAATAAACTGAACTTAATAAAGTATAAAGTAAACGATACTTGCGTCCTAAATATAATTAATTCGGCGGAATAAATTCAATATTCAAATTTATTTACGTACTTAACGTATAATAATTTAATAATATAGTATCATAATTTATTATAAACAAGCAAAAGTTACCTCTCCTTGTTGCTCCTTTTTGCTAGTTCCATGTCCTCCTCCACCACCTCCAGTACTTTGAACAGTATTCATAATTCACAAAACACATCAAACACAAATTGTTTATCAAGTTTGTATATCTATTTAATGCAAAATTATAGTGTCTCGGTTTGACATGGTTTGTCTCGATTTATCCCAAATAATTTATAAATCAAATAATGGAACTTAGTAGTTTAACTGAAGTTTCCGTTAAGAGATATCGAGTCGACTCTATTTTAAATTAACAATAAATGATTAACATGAATACTTTAATCATAATCGGAAAAGTTCTTTTGCGGCGTATTAGTCGTTATTTCGAATCACTCTCCTTACATTAAAAATATATAAAATTATTGTCTAAATCCGGAATATTTCAAGATAAATTACAATTTAATTAGTTAGAGTGGAGTTAGAGTCCGGTTTGGTGTCCACCTCAAATCAATAGTTCGGCTAATGTTTTTGTTAAAGATGCCGTATCACTATTATTGTTCTTAGATATTTTTTAACATTTTTCAGTCAAAAAGTTCTTTTTTGGTTCACACCCCCTTTAAGTCAGTTAAGTTTTACAAGCATCTAGGATCTAGGGCAGGGGTGGCCGACTTGATTAGACCCAAACGGCTTAACAAAAAAGCTGTTTCACAAAAACAAACTAATAGGGAAATTATTTGAGGTAAACAAAAAATATTATTGGAGAATTCCGAGGCTCCATTTGACCTAGGATAAATGGGGCCTCGGCTTTTCTACGAATTTACATTTTTTGCCTTGCCACGATCGACTGGACTAATAGTCGCGATCGACCGGTTGGCCACCCCTGATCTAGGGTATTTAAAAAAACAGCAGCAGAAAGCTTTCAATCTCGCTGTAACCACTTTCAGCAGGTCTTAAGAAAACGCTCTCTTAAAACTTAAGTTTTAGGCCCCCCATGAGGCAACTTTTGTCTACTCTTATCGACTTAGTTGTTCTTATAGTTTACGAAATCCTCATATTTATATATTTGTATTGCACATTGCACAATGCACACCCTTCATTAATTAATAATATTTTATGGCCAATGTTGTGAAATTGTGATAATATGCTGCCGATCTACCATACGAATAAGAAAATTATCTTTTAAAAAATAAAGTGTCATTTGTATAGTTTGGTATAGTTACAAAAGTATACTATTAACTATTAGAGTTCGTTTTAAGAACTTTTTGCAACTTTTCCGCAGAGTAAATACAAACAGTATCGTGTGATCGTGTGTCGTTTTCGTGTCACTTCTCAAAGACTATAATCTATTAACTTCATTTCAAAAAACTTTACGTCAGAAACCTATTTAATTAACGCACTAGTTTTTTCAACTAAAAATCTGAAAATTGAAACACTTGATTTGAGGTAAAATTTGTAAATTTAAATTTGGATTTTTGTTGACGAGCTTAAAAGTTTTCGTAAAATAATTTGAATATTTTAAAACGTTTTTGTGGGGAATTAGGGTAGTAAAATATTTTTTTATATTGTTTACAACTTAAATTGTAAATTTAAACCTAAAATGTCCAACACAAAGGACAATGCATTGAATACATTATTTGTAATTACAAATTATTACAATCGAGGTAACCACTGCTCAAAAATAGTTTTCAATTGTAGATTGGTAGAATAATATCTAAATGTAACTTATTGTTATCGAGTGTTTAGTACAATTGCATTGTTATAAATTTTGTTGAAACGACGAATAACAAGTACTCTGAGGTATTGACTTCGTTGAAATGATCGAATTTGGAAATTATAGGCAAACTCAAATGTGGCCTCTTTTCAGTGTGAACTCTCACGATGAAACTAGTTTAAAATTCGGACGATATTCTTAGAGTGGATGTATCTTACAGAAAAAATATAAAGGTCAAGTAATTGATGCAACATCTTACCTGAATTAATTCATCATAAGTCACACATAGCGAAATTCAAAATTTTGAAGTTTCGACATTTTGTAAAGTACATATACAGTACAACTACTGGATGTAGAAAACTATGATGACAGATGACGATTTGGACGATGACATTCCTTCCAGCACGCGAACAAAACTGAAAGGGAGAATGGGCCTTCATGACAATGGAAGTGGTGACGTGGTGGCCATTGTTTACAAACAACACAAACATAATCGATAGTGTTGTGGTAAACAGCTGGAAGATTTGGAAAATAACAAATAAATCCAGTATTTTACAACTAGGCTCTCATTTGCAATTACTGCTGAGCTTGCTATAGTTTAGTGGAGAAGCAGGGGCTCCCGATGCAGAGGAGCGAGGAGAATGTTCAGTGTCCTAGTTCAAAGCATGAAGTGCCTTCTAAAGTCGCTTTATCATATATGTCGTAAGATTAGATAGTATTGACCACCTCATCAAAAGAGAAGAAAATTGTGCAGAAAACAAATGCTGATTTTGCAAAAACTATTTATTTGTGTAAAAAGTTTCGAAAGTTTTTATGTGGAAAACAGTTTATTTTTTAAAAACAGACTTTTGTATTGAAAAAAAGCAACAAACTCACAAGTCAAAACGCATATTGATTTTACAACAAATGGGCCTAAGCTACTGTAAGTCAATTTTTGACACGGCTGACTATTTTTGATGACGGTGGGTGGCTATTACGCGAATTACGCGAAAATCCAAATTAAAACAATATTTTCCAACAAAGACGTGCTTGCCTATAAATTTTGTTAGGGGCTGTTATCAGCTATCAGAGGACTTTAATATCATTACGTACGAAAGTCGTAATGGAGCGAATAAGACTAATTAATTTTACAAATTAAATTGTTACTGTTCAGTATCACCCCAATAATGAATTGCTTAACAGTTAGAAACGCGAAAAACTTTCTGGTAATTCTCAACTATTTTGACGGTTTTCGTCCATCTACACTTCCACCAATAACAAACTTACTACTCAATTATCTCAGTACAAAATACGTCTTGGTACACGATATTTCTAAATTAAAATTTCTGAAACGCTACCAATGTTGCTATAACGACGTCAATAATGCAAGATTTCTAACTAGTTACCATCGATTACTGCTATTAATTATTACGGTAATTTAATAGTAACCCCAATTAATAACATTTCCATCGTGGGGTAACAAGTTGAAGTGATGCAATTTCTAATATTAAAATTCAATTTACTTCTTAATTCACTTTGTCACTTTGATAATATCTAACAAATTTGATCTGGATATGTTGTGGCCATGTTCCATGTAATACGTTCTTTTTTTGTTACTTTTGCCAATTAGCTGTTTAATAAAGTTTTACGTGGAAAAATGATAATTAAATTTTCTGCAAAATTTTCGCATAACAATACTAAAATTTGTTAACAAAAAGTTACGAGCATAACGCATGGATTATCACAAATCATGAAACGAAAAGCTAATGGCGTTGTCGGTATTATTATATTAGAATCGGATCTTCTCTGCTATTTTATGGTAGTCAGTTCAGAAAAGGTAGAATTTATTATCGTTTTGCATAAGTTATTTGGACGATTTATTTTAAACACAAATTTTTCTAATGCTTTGCTGTTAACCAAAGGTAAATGTGTTTTGTTGACATACGGTATCCACTGCATAAAATATTTTAGAATTAATGTGTCAAAATTGACGCATTGGCAATTATGCCTATCCTATAATATTCCAATGGGAAAGTAATGTAACGACGTGTCAGTCACTTTCGTAGAATAAAATGGCTCCGTACGGATCCTCCAACTTAATGATTTAAAAATCATAAATAAATAATTTTATTCGTAAACGCGGCTCAACAGAAAAACACAATTTCCACTCTACTGAAAATTGCGACTTAGAAGTCATTAATTATTTTTTTAGTAATCCATTACCAATTCGTTGTCTGATAGCTTTTAGACATTATCGAAAGGAAGATTAATTCTTCTTTTTGTAAACGTTGCAAAAATTTGCGTTTGTCGACTTGCCAAACAATTCAAAAATTAACCGTAATTACACCTAGACACATTAAACTTCCAGTTAGCAGTGTTTTACTACCTTTGTCGCACATCATAAATTTAACGGCCAAATTGGGAATTTGCCCAACGAAATTCAAACCGTCGTACATCTTTCCCCAAAGTTAAATGTAGTTAAAAATTAAAGGACAATTTAAGTTTCTTAATTAAACTTCAGCTTTTACGTTAAGATGTGTCGATTTTATTCAACACTATGTATGTAGTACTTATTTATTTTATCAATAAGTAGAAGTTTCGGTTACAACTGCTATTCAATTTTAAATGCAGATTAAAGTTTTATGGAGTAAAGAAATCGAACTTACGTTCTATGGCATAAAAGTTTTTCATGCATGAATTTTATATGAAACATGGTTGGTACGAAGGTACGTTAGTTCTAGCCTTTGCTCTTGTTGCATTTCCTCATTTGTTTCTGAATGCAAAAACTTCTATATGATGCTAGACAATGTCAGAGAGTTGAATAATTTAACTCTGATTAAAGAATTTAGAGCAGTCCTACTAACTCGGATTAAAGAATTTAATCACGGTTAAGCCCAGTTGCATCAGCGAGCTAATCTCGGAGTCAGAGTTAACTCCACGATCTGAATATAAGGTTAGATCTTAGCGTGGATTAGATTAGGTTAGCTCGTAGGCACTTGGCCCAGGGCTAACCCATTGATTTTCGAGAGTCAAATATATTTCAATTCAACTCAGAATTAGTTGTTGATTTAGGTTGATCGTAGAGTTCACTCCGACTCCGAGATTAGCTCGTTTATACAACTGGGCCTTAATGGCAGTTAATCAATGGATGAGTAGTTGTCATGACAATTTGCCATTGAAATTCTCTAATCTGCGTTGGTGGAACTCCCACCTACTCGACGTACGGTCTCGGGCTCTTAATATATAAATTATTAAGTCTCGAACATTTTCTAAGCACAAATTAACAAAAACAAGCTACCGGCAGTTTAGCCGGTAAAATTTGGAGATGTCGGGATATAATCTCTGATTAGCTGCCATCAACCGTGATTAAAGGCTTTAATCAGAGTTGGTGGAACTGGCCCTTAATAAACAAATTTAAATAACAGGAAAATGATGTTTAGAAATCCGGAATCTAAACTAAGTAAAACTTTTTGACTACCGATCTTCTGCTGCTTATTTTTGTCAGTTCCGAGCTAAAATCTCAGGACTTACATTTGCTCCGAGCTGTACCAACAAATCCACATAGTTACAATCTTGCTTTACTTTAATTTAATAAAATTAGTTAAATTCGTATCCTATCGAAGAGCCAGTAAATTAATAAACCACGGTATGCAAACGTAACAAATCCTTAACAAACAAAACGAAACATCAGTTAACAACGGCATGTAATCAAATTTTACCTATAACATGCTCGACTAGTGGAAGGATGAAAAGGACCATCAATCCTTCATCTTTGTATAGCTTAAAATTAAGTTAATGAACGAAATTTAACTTTTGGATAAAAACGTCTGAAATTTAATTGACTCGAGAAAGTTAAACGTAACGTAAACACTTTGCTATTAAAGGCGCTTTTACAACTTTCTTTAACCAAAAGGTTTTGAGAACTTACCACTACGTGACTATCTGACTATTAAAAGAAACTACGCTTAAACTTATAAATTCTTATTAATAATTTATATTCACGACTTATTTGTTACAAGGGCAAGACAGTTAATTATTGCAAACTTGGGGTAAATAAAATTATAAGGAGTTTGTTAGTGCACGGTGGTAGTATTAAAGACGTAATGCTATAGGAGTGTTCTACATTTTTCTAATACGCGATAAAATTACGTTTATAGTAGGTAGATACCAAAATTTATTTTTGAAGTTAATTAAAGAGCGCGTATTTGAACTTTTTGAAGTTTTTCTTCTTATATTTAATTATATCCCTAAGGCATGTTTTATTTTCTTTAAGCCCTTCGATCGAGCGAGCGCCGAGTATCTACTTTGAGTTCTCTAGGGTTCGTTTGGTAAGAAAATAGTAGGCATACGCGTAAGTACTAACTTCATCTTACAAGTTTAAAGATGTTTTTGTTAATGATTTTATAATGTTAAGGATGATATTTTCAGATTTGACATTTAAGCGCCAGTATTAATTTAGAACAAGAGTCTTTTTATTTTTATTTCAACGTCGGAGACAAGAAACTAGAAGAAACTGTTTGCTTGCCAATATGAAAATTCAAAAAATATCCAAATAAATTGATTTTCCATAGTCCACCATTTAATTATGGAGCAGTACACGCTTTCATAATGATTGCAGATTGTTCAGATTTATGATGAAGAGCACCGTCGAGCGTCGTTCAGCCGCGGCAACCCAGGAGTTGGTACAATTTTTAAAATTTTATAAAATTCGAACATGCCCAACGTAAATCGTCAAGTTTTTTGTGAATATCCTTTTTTGCCTATTGTATTTTAACTTTTCTGCAATTTCCACTTACAATAAATTATGTAAGTAATACGTGTATTCTAAAATATATAACGCACTAAAAGAAAATGGAAAAACTAAGACAACGGTAAATTATATACCAGGGGTTCTCAACTGGGCACGCTGCCAATTTTTTTAACAATCTTCGATTATGTTTTGTTTAAAAATATTCTTACATTTCCATTGGTATAGAGTTTGTAAAATTTTATTTAGAGCAATGCTAATGAGAATTTCAGCATTAGTATAGTAATCGATCCAATTTTCCACGATTTATTGTAAACTAAGTAGTTGAACTTGAAATTAATTTTTGCCTTTTCATATTACGGATCATCAATCTTCGAAATTTCTGCATAACGATTACAATATCTATTTTTCTCTTTTCACGAATAAATATTTTATAATTACATATTTTGCTTAACAAGTACATCCCTCGTTCGATACAAAATTATAAAATAATAAAAATAGTGTTAATTTAACGTTGTTGAAACATAAAAATAACAAACAAAAAAAATTGTATTACATTCTTAACGCCATAACAGCTTTTCCGCTTTGTAATATGTTATATATTTCAAAAATGTTCAACAAAGCCCTTTTATGAAACTTAAGAGCTTTCTAGTTTCCCCACACAAGTATTTCTTTGTAGTTGATTTTCTAGATATTCGTTTCTTTAATGCAAAAGTTTAACATTTCAAAACCTACACAATTTATTTAGGCACCGCAACTTTTTATTTTTCTTTAAACGAACCAAAGAATTTTGTGACTCTTCTTTAGTCTCCGATCGAGAGAAGTGATACCTTTCCGGCGCGACGTCGCTCCGGAAAATTCATAATTCCCGTGTGCCATTGTGCCATAGCAGTAGACAACAGAAAGATTAGACCGTCGTTTGTTTCACTATACAACTATAATTTTTCTTGAAGTCATTACGTCATTTTTACGCTTGGTTATACATTATATTTCTGTGACTATATTCGAAAATTGATTCAACCACTCCTCGAGCAATAATAATTATTACAAACTCCCTAAAATAGCAAGCTTTCATTTGTTTTTTAGTTCACGGGTATAAAAAGGAGCGGTTTGCTTTTTCCTAATTTTATTTCAAAGTAAAATTTAACAAAATAAAACTCTAGGTCGTCTCCGCTGCTTTGTAGGTCGAGTATCGAGGTAATTTAATTTATTAAGCGATAAGCTTTAGTTCTTTAGTTGTCACAAGATAAGTCCCCATACCCATCAATTCGATCCAATAACAATAAGTAGATCAATTCGTCATTTATTACGGAGTATCTTCGTGCGGAAGCTCGGCTCCTTCTTTAGTAATTCGTTTAAAGCTCAAACTCATTTTTTAATCATAATACCTTCTGTAATAGTACGTGGCCTCTCTCAAGTGTAATTAGACGTTACAAAAATATTGTATTTCATCAATAATTGTAGGATACTATAAAAGTACTACTCTAAGCCGGGCTTAGCTCGCAGTAGCAAAAAGAGAGCTTTAATCTTTTAATACACGTAAGGTATACTGTTTGAATCAAATGAATTAGGTAAAAGTTTTTCTGGAAAAGTCGTGCCGTTTTATCTATAAACAGCAATAAAAAGGAAACCCTTTCACAACTTTTTGTAACACCATATTTGTAAATTTTGGGGTTTGTAAGAAAATATTACGAAAGACCACTGGGATTACTATTAAATAAAAATTTGCTCCTCGCTCTTCATTGCTCAATCCTTCGCCTGGCGTTGACATCTCTCTACTTTCTACCTTTCAACTCTCATTTCTCTGTTGCAACTTAAATTATTGTGCAATTTTAGCCATTTGAAGCAATTCACTTGACGACTCGAGGACGTTTCCGTAGTCTGCTAGTAAGCCGATGAAAACCTGAAAATTGTAACATTTCCGTGCGTTTTACGAATAATTTCGAGTTTATTTGAAGTCGGTAACAATAAAAGTCATATCACTTTTTACTTGAAATTGGTTAAAAGTGAACTTATCATAAATAGATGAACTTTAATGGTTTCTTTACACAACAAAAATAAAATAAATTTGCAATAAAAGTTCAACATGAGCTATTTTATAGCCTATTTTGCGTGAAGTTTGAAATTGTTTCATCTTTTGTATCTCAAGAAATAAAATTTTTAGTTTTTTGGTTTAATAGTTACAATAAATTTTTCAATTTCACGATGTACGCAAATCCTTAGGTCTTGCACACGATAAAAGATGAGAATCGACAAAAATGTACAAAACAAAATCCAATTTCATTTTTAATCTTCTTTTACGAATAATAATTAATTAAAGGTTTAAAAAAATTAGGTATTGAATCGCTAATTAAACAATGGCCGTTTAATTAAACCAAAAAAACAAGTAAATTTACCTTATTCGGCTTTTTGAAAGGATAATACGATAAAAAGATATTTGTAATGGATTTAAAAAATTTTAAATTATCCTAGATATTCTTTTCTGCTAATGAATTTTAAACCGTAACTGACGTACTAATTATCTGCCTTCGGGATATAATTTTTCTATCTATAAACGGTTTGGAGCATTTCATCTAAATGACAATGATTCCAATTAAGCCCTTTGAAAGGAAAATCGTACACAAAAGTGCTGAAACTATAGTACCACTCATTAAAACTTAACTAAACTCACGAGGTCCTTTGGATACCCTATGATTTATCCTTTAGGGTTATAGTATTACATCGTTAATTTTGATTAAGGTCAAAAATTATGCTAAAGAAAATGGCAAACAACGCTACGCTTTCCAGTTGTAAATTACCAAAATTTAAAAAAGAGGCCAAAATATTTATATTGTGTTCTTGACGTTAGTAGTGGAAATTCTTCAAAAATAATAATAGTTTTTCAGGAATTGTCAAATAAACGCTGAATAGTAGGTACTGTAGATCAAATTGTGAATTTATTGAATCATTAACTTTTATTTGCCAGTTTGAGCCACAAGTATGTGCAAAAGAGTGTGCAGGTGCAAAAACAATAAATTGGGGGTTGGGGGGTGGGGGGCTACTTACAAAAAAATTATTCGAATTTTTCTTTAAAATAGAAAAGTTCGGGATGTGTCAACGGCTTAAAAATTACCCTCATGAAGTCATATTTTTAACTAATAGCTTGCGAAATGCGTAGCGTACAACGTTTGACAATATGCATGTTATCTTGGGTAGAAGCCATGTCGCTTAGGCTAACAGACTGTATTATCAATTTCAGTAGTAAAAACATAACGACTCATATCCATAAAAATGGTTACAGCTGTAGCAGTAATATCTACGATACGTTTTATAATATAATTAAGAAAATATATTTGTAACATAACTATTTAGGCTATCTATGAGACTTAAATTAGTTTATGACACAATAATAAAAAAATTACATAAACCTCTTACGGCTCATTAAAAATTTATTTAGTTCATTAATACTTAATGTACTTTTTTGTTTGTCTACTAAGCTTTTTAAAGCTCATAGTTTACCTATTCATTATTCATGCTATCAAAAATTGAAACAAATATTTAAGCTCTCGAAATTACTCATAGAAAATATTTTATGTATTTTTGTAAAAACAAAAGAGGATAAAAAGAAAGAAAATTTCATGATTTTCAGACAATTGTGAGATTTGTTCCGTTATTATATTTGTGGCATCTTTAAGCGACGTAAGACATTAATTATGAAGTGTTGTTAGGTGTAATTACAAGAACAATTTATTACATTACATAATACAAGACAACTAAAATAACTTTTCACGTCCTTTTGTAAACCTTTTAGATGATTCTTGACTACCTAATGTTCAAATAAACAAACTGAAAGCATTACATTCAGTAGCTTTCATTCATGCGATGACGAGCACTTTTATTCAAAAAAGAAATTTTTCATATTTGAAAATTTTAAATTTTCGGTTCATACAAGTGGTCTCTTTTATAGAGTTTTAAGTTTAATTCCATGAAGGGTTTATTTAGTTACTCTTTTATAATTAGTTGCTCTTGTATGGCCGCTTAATATGGCCAATACTAATACAGTTTCACAACCTCTCAGGCTACACATGTTTTTTCTAGTTCAAGAGGGCTGGTTGCTCGAGTCCTACGTGTATACTGCAAATACATACCTACAACTCTTAAACCAAAGGAGTTTTAAATAATTAATTTAACTTTAATAATAAACTATAATATTTGAAATACAAAGATTTTTTTGTACCTACCGGTGTGAAAAATAAAATGACTCTTGTAGTTGTATCTGACAAATACTTGATGGTGTTCTTTGTATTGAGAATTAATTAGATAGATACCTACGTCAAATGAAAGTTAATTGGATTTATATCTAACGCTTTGCTAAAAAATCTTTCAAATTATAAAATAATTGCATCGCTATACGAGTACCTACCTACTTTTGAAATGAGATCGAGTTAATTGATTTTTTTAAATCTACGAATCAGTTCGCCTGTTTTTCAGTGAAGCCTTTTTGCAATAAAAAAAATTGCGCTGAAAATAGAGATTGAAAGTTCAGGTAAATCGTTACATCACCAAAAACGATTTAAATGCAAAAATTGAAGGCATCAGTATTCCCAAACATATCTGTAGTATGTATGGGCAAAATTGGGAAATTAATATTCTCAATGTGACATTGTCGATTCAGTTCCTAAAAGAATTTTTCACTGTATTTCGTAAATAAACGCTTTTGTAAATAAGCGGAATAATTATAATTTGTTCCTATCTTTTACTTTTTTGTTGATTTACTGTGGAAAAGTGTAATTATGATCGGAAAATAAAGTTTTTTTTAATTTTTATTTCTCGACGTATCGGATCCCCCTGAATCCAAAAAATATAAAACTCGTCTGTGTATGTTATAAAAATGTAAAAACAGGAATATATAGGCAAACTATAGGCCCTTAGGTTTGATTTTTGAATTAATTTCAAAATTGACTACTTTTAAAAGACCAAAATTGACTAAAATTTTAAAACGAATTTGCTCGGGCCATTTTGTCTATATTTTGATATGATGTAGATATTAAAGTTCTTAATTAAATGCCGTTGTTTTGTTCATTTGCTATGAGCAGATCTAGAGTTATGATTTTTGAAGTTCAAAATGTCAAAATTTTATCATTTCTTTTCTAATTAAAATTTGTAATTGCAAGTTTCTAAAAACACCCTATATATTGTATTATTTTTTAAAATATTGTAAAATTAGCTATCTAATGATACCAATTATTTATTAGTTTGACTTCCGGTTCAACCGGAAATGATAGTAGCTTTCAATTTCAATAAAAACGTGTAATTTTAGTTTTTTGAAATTAGGAAGGGCGTTTGAGCATACTATTGTCAGGTACTGTCTATGAAATCTTTTTGAATATTTTCAACGCATACGTCCTGTTATGGTCCCATCAGCTGTTGTTTCTACTTCTATGAGTTGAGTATTGTTAGTAGTTAGCATTCACTTTACAATTATTGCAAAACCAATTTTAATATTCTAAATTAATTAAAATGAGCATTGTTTTGCGTTGTGCACCATTGCTCATATGAACCAAATTAATGAAGGATAAAGTTTTGTCTTCCCTAGCGTACAGAAAGCCAACTTGACAAGTGACAAGTTAGTATAAACTAGCAGTTTTCTCCAAAGTTTGGCATTTTAATACTGAAATTTGACTAACTTTTTAACTTAATCAGGCTTGTGTTAGTACAAAAATACATTCCACATAACACATAAATAAAGATATAAGATGAATTTTTGGCTAATGACATAAGACCGTAGGCCAAAAAATTTCGGCAGGGGTCTTGCAAGCGGAGCTGAATAAAGAGCAAACTGCGTCCGGGGCCAAACCTAATCTTGCGCTCCTTCAATAACGGAGATACTTGAAAGCAGTGGAAAGCAAAAATTTTTGATTGTTTAAGAACAAACGGCTTAAAATGAAGTTAGGACTTTCAGGACCGATTGATAGTGTCTGCAAAACAGAGATTTTTAACTAGTGATATGCAGAAAAATATTTAAACTTAAAATTATTTCGCATTTTTTTGAACCTCTAAAAATATTTCGGGGAGGGAGGGGGGTCAAACCCTGCTACCCCCCCCCCCCCCTTAGCTACGGCTTTGCAATAACATGATAAATTAGTTCAATATTTTAAAGGTTGTGTGTACGATCATAAACTTCGATTGTCAGTTCATCGCTAAAAGAAGTGAGTATTTTAGTTCCTTTCGGATTTTCTAAAAGAGATACTGGCTAAGCTTAGCCTGGCATATCATTCACCCCGTGTTTCCCGTGTGTGCTCTTTTTTTCGTGGAGTTTTCGTGCGAGCCCGAGACTTGCTCTTATGCTCATCCTCCAGCTTTAAGTTTTCCTTTGCTATCGGGTTTA
Organism: Malthinus flaveolus; assembly: GCA_950108345.1. Lineage (NCBI taxonomy): Eukaryota > Metazoa > Arthropoda > Insecta > Coleoptera > Cantharidae > Malthinus > Malthinus flaveolus. Next base: position 58,631,050 of record OX467285.1, read on the forward strand.
AATACTAGCCCAAGCAATAAGTGCCCGTGCACTTATTGGACTTCTTGCTCCGCATTCCAGGTTGCAAGAACATGTAATAAAGTCATCCACCCAGCGAAATTAGGAAGCTACACTTTAGAACACTACTTCAAAAGAGCTCAACATCGAGTGTTATTTTAATTGTCCACATTGCAGACTTGTTTAGCTGCCGTATTTTATAAAATAAATCCAAAATCAATTAAGATAATTAGTCAATTTACGTGAAAAGAGCATCAAACTTCTGTGTGCAGAAGCATCCATCACCGAAAAACGTGATGTCGAAATAAATCTAAATTTAAACTTTAATAGCTATAGTACTGTAGTGACATCTAATAAATGGTCTCATCGGCGCTACTGATCTCTTACAATATCCTCGTAATTATTTTCAACGACAAATTCGTTTGTGAGAGCGCAGTATTATATCGATTAACTGGTTAGTGTTTTATTATCTCTCCAAAAAGGTACAATAAAATATTTAAATACAATTAAGTTTGAATGACAATTTACTATTGAATTCTCAATTATCTTCGCTACGACTACTACTTCTTTTGTATTTAACCGTACAAAATTCAAATAGAACAACCAAACTTGACAAAAGAAAGTGTTGAACCTGAAATCTTTAAATCAGGGTCCAGTGACAGTTTGAAAAGTAAAATAAGATCACTTTTTTAAAAGTTTTCTTCTGTAGTATTTTATTGCAGTTTTAAATTCAAATTGTTAACTAAAAAACTACCTCCACTTACAAGAGCAGTAAAACTATTCCCTTTTATGCAATTAATTTATCTAAAAAGTAACGTAAAAGTCGACGAGAAGAAGACTTTGTTTTATTCAAGCGCTATATTTTAGTGTCAAATTGTTTGAAAAGAATGACACTTTTTGAGGATTTCGAATTGTAGAAACGTTCTTTTGATAGAACCTTTTTGTCGATAAAATTAAATAAATTGCAGAAAACTTTATATTACGCGACTTTAAAGTTATGTAATTGTGTTTGACACACTTTTCAACAATTATCTCATTTAGTAGGTATACCGGGTGTTGACCGAGCTTGGAGATTAAATAGCTGCTAATATTGGCTCCACTAATAACTTTAGGAAATAACACTTTATACAATATTTTCCAATGAAAATTGAATCGAATGAGTGCTTTGGTTTTGCAATTCACGCATTAGTTTCCACAAAAAGTGCTGAAATAGAATAAATTACTGGAGTACCAGTAATAGATGTTCTGTTTATTGCTCACGAAACAGCTGAAGACATAATTTTAATGCTATACATTTAATTACAATACAGTTTTCAGTTATATCATACATCACTCATAACTCATAAGCCATTAAATCATTTATTACTGATTTTTCTTGAGAAATGAAAAATAAAAAATGCTTTTCTCTTTGGAACTCAACACGGGGACGTTACTGTACCTTTATAGAACGATGATGGATTCATCCAGCAATGGCTATTGAAATCTTACTGTCCATTATGTATCAATAAATGTGCATTTTAAATCCTTCCCTCGGGAGTTTTGTCGTTTAAAACGCTTTGTTAGGAAGAAAAGTCGATTGCATTGAAAAATGAAGATAAAAGACAGGTATTCAATTTTTCAAGTATACTTATTGAAAACTCTCAATATAAGCTATATTAGATGCAGTTGATCGTGCCTTTTGTTCAGTTTCTACATAGTGCTACAATTTATGTACTGCTCGATATTTAGAATTTTAAATTTTTTCAATTTAAACCTCAAAAGCTGAACTTATCGGCACGGTCGGTTTTTAAATTTTATTTAAAAAATTGAACTAATCCGATGAGGGAAAAATCATTATCTTGAACATTTCTCATTCACAATGGAAATATTTTTGCATTCTAAGTAGAAAAAATTTACGGGAGAAGCTGGTTGTCTTACATGAGGTTGTCAAATTATAATATTATACAAGAGACGTTTCAAAGACGTCTAAAATGCGAAAAGCTAAAGATGCGTTACTTCCATCATTTGCTAGAATAAATATACAGCGGGTTTTGAGAAAAGAAAACTTTTATGAAGAATTACCTTTTCTTGTAAATTTGGAAATAAATTTTTTTTCTTCTGGTTCACGCTATACAAACTTGTCTTAATATAATTAAGAATATAATAGCTGTTGAAGTGATCACGTGATTTATAAGCACGCATCCCGTTAAAATTTCTACTAGCTCAATTCTTTATATTATATTTTGACATTTTCCCAACAGGCGAACGAAACAAGTTTTACTTTATTTTTTTACTAGGTCGAAAAGCTTGTACATTCAATAATCCGTAAATCCTATAAGGATGCTTTAGGTTTCACATAGTTATCGTAGCGTGGCTACACTTGTCAAAGATCTAAGATCAGGTACAACAAAGTAGGACATTCTTTGCCAACGTCGAAAGATTTAAAAGAAATAAAATAGCAGAAAGGTCTACATGTTTGTTATAAAATATAATTATTTATTATGTTAGTTAAAATTGTTATAAAAATTTAAGTTTGGGTATTAGGTATTTAAAGCTCGTTACGTGCACTTTTCGGTACTAGAGCAGTTTTATTATTATTTTTGTTTCTACTAAAAGCTCCAAGAGGTAAAGCTAACGTACTAATTGAATTTGAATTACCTTCAAAATCTTAAAAGTTACTACTCCAAATACTCTCAGAACTGTATAATAAAGTTAAGAAACTTCCAACAAGAGTGTTAATTTTACGTCCTTCTTGCGATTAAGGAATTTCCGGTAACATTTTTGTAATTTTTGCAGTTTCTGCTACCAGTTTTTCCAGCTCTGTAGAAGCTGTTCTATTTTTCATTTTAATATTGACAGATTTTTCCAATTTCCAGATATATTTCCGCCTTTACTGCAAAAATTAACCAAACTATCTCAATATAAGTAAGAGTAAGATATCAAAAAAGCGCTTATGTTGGCTCTCTTTAATGAACGGATAGTCAAAACCAGGAGAGGTGTCTATGTCTCATTCCAGAAAACTACGTAACTTGAATAACGCTATCCTTGTTTATAAGTTGGTTTTGACTTTGTGGGAATGCCACAGAATATTTTAATACGTCATTTTAGCGATGAATCATAAGACACCTTTCCTGGTTTTGACTATACTACATGATCAACCACTCCAAAAATTGGCGATGGAATTCGTGTATCTCATTGCCAAGAATGAACAACATTCGTTACATACCACATACACTTTTAATATATTGAAAATCGTTTTTTAATTGCTGATGAGGAGAGGGTGATTTAGCTACTTTGTAGTGATCCCGAAAAATTCAGTCATACCCTTTATCGGAATGGACTCGTATATCGCAAAACAGTACTCCAAAAAGTCTACATGTGTAGATAACTCTTGTTCTTCTGTTACGTAAGAGTGAGTAAGTTATCAAATCATGCAGTACTCACATCGTAAATTTACCATGCAGTAATGCAGAAGCTCGTCGAATAAATCAATAAAAATTGTTTTTCATATTTACGTAACGACTTCTAGATATTTCCCCTGGCAAGTTTACAATACCGCATTGGAAGCCCGAATTGACGTTTTAAAAAGAGGCGAAAGCGAGCATGATGTAAAATAAGCCTTTGTATACTGACGTGTGCACTTTTAAAAATTGTTAGAGACTCAAAAGAACAGTCACAATGCCAAAATAAAAATTAAAAGGCTGTAAATAAATTAAAATGTACTGAGTAACCCACCCCATTTACCATAACATCGGCATAACACCTTCAGAGCAAGCCGAGAGCGTGAGAGTAGAAGCTGCTAGAACCGAAGTTCCAATTCGACAACAAATAGTCCACTTAAGTTAAAAAAGTTATTTATTGTTATTGCGGTCACTTAACTGGAAGAGCTCTGGGTGCAGATGATCGAGTATTGGCAAATAAGATAATGTATTCAATTTTTCTACCTTCGTAGCCAAAAATGTTAGCAATTTGTTTTTGGTTCAATTTGATAAATCGACGACTACATCGAACACAATAGGGCGGTAACAAATTTTTAAGCAAATAGTTCAGAGCACATCAAATTTTATGGAGCGTTAGTAAAAACATCGGAAGACGCATCAATTTTATTCTTAACTCTGTAAAGGGATCTTATTTTGTGAGAACCAAAATCAGAATAGAAATTTTTGACGTTCAATTTGTTCGGACGAACGAGGAAGGTCGGTTTAATTATACTGTAGAGCGTAAATGAAGCTTAATAGGGGCTACTGAAATTAATATAAATTAAAAATAAAATGCTGAAGGTTATGAGTTACGAGCTTATGAGCAACAACTGATGCACTACGTTGTACATTAATTTATACAAATACAAAACGGTTACTCGAGGTTTCTCTCTAAAAGAGTGGGAGAGTTCAATTTCAAAATTTTTGTATCTTTAAGCCATCGATTTGTTGTTTATGATAACACAAATTAATAAAAACCCAAAATAGAAAATAGAGATCGCAATTGTCTGACTCATTTTCATACAATTAGACACTTCTACATCCAGGTCAACAATGGAGAGAGGTGTCTGTTTTAATGTGTGAAACTACTTCAACTTGAGACGAAATATAAACTAGAATGTTTATTCGGTAATTTAGGTTCTCGCATGTAACTGGAAGTCCAATACGGTAAATTTCTATTTTATTAAAGTTTTACGAGAGCAATATAAATTCGCAACAAAGTAGCAAGTAAATAATCTAAATAAACAAGATGCATACTGGTATGGCAGTTTAATAGAATTTGAATAAATTGTTCAACTCGAGACGAAAACTGAATAAGACAAGAAAACATAAAGAGCTACATAAAACGAAAGCTAAGCAAGAGAAATTAACGCCTTGGGCACTCTTTCCATTTGTTTACTAAAATAATTCGTTGTAACAAGACGTATTTTAGAAATGTAATTTACTCGCGTTATTTAGGACTTCTTGGTCGTTTTAACTAATTTTAGTTGAATACGAAATAATTGGCTACATTTCACGTCTGTGGCATAAGTTGAGATTTACAAATAAATGCTTCATAAAGCAACAACAATGTGTGTTCTCGTTGAGATATTGGCTCAAAATACAATGAGCTCATTGAGTAGTTGTACTAGAGCTTGTACAAGTTAGAAATGGGATTGAGACAAATGCTACCGCCAACTACTTACTTTGCAAGCGTCCAATCAGTACAGAAAGTCGAGTTCAGGTGCGCACTAATAGAAGTTTTACCTTAAGTTATTTGCAAAAAGTACCTGCTACGCCACTGATTGACAGTTCACAAAAGCAACTTTATAGTTACTAGCTGTCACAATAATAGTGGACCAAGTAATTTTTGTCAAAGAATTGTATCATTTTTATAAACACTACTCAACTGGTCCAGCGGCAGGCCTACCTCTAGAAATTACAAACCACTCAAAATCAGAGCGGCACAAAATTATTCTGTACTTTCATAGTCGAGTAGGTTGTAAAATAGAATGCGGCTTGCATCGATAACCATTCGAACTAAAATACGTCACAATCCCATAATGGAGATATTAGAATTATGGAACATTTGGTATCATACTGATGGTAAAGAACCTTCCATATGACTATATCATAAGATTCACAATGATTCAGTTTCTAAACATTTATTCCTATAAAAAGTACGCCAAAATTTTTGGCCAATTATTTTACTCATTTTTCGTAAACTCGAGGACCTCAGTGAGAACAATGAGTTTTAATTGGTTATTGCTGTTTAGATGAAAACTTAAATTTGCTAAAAAAATTAATTTACCAAATTTATTTTTCAAAATCGGAAAATGAGCTCCTCAATGGTTTTAGAAAACGTAAAACTATACAGGGTAAGCTATTGGAGTTTGGTTCGCTAATTTAGACGTGTTTTTTGTTCGCAACGAGGCTCTGCTCAAAGCTCCGTTCGATAGTCTAAACGCCGCTTAACTAATTTCCCGAAATTTCAGGTTGAGATATTTATTTATCTAAAGATAAAAAAGTAGCGGTTATCCTAATTTGGTTTACGGTTGGTATAATATGTAGGTTTTTAGTTTAAATGGACGTAATGCAGCTCTCAATCGGTTTTATTGCATAAAAACAGCTAAACCTAAAAATTTAAACGTTCCTAGCTAGTGTTTCGAACCTTTAGTCACATCTCAAGTATAGGTCTACCACTCCGATCTTCTACTAGTGACATTACCACCAGTAAAGAGGTACAATAATCTCCTCCTGTTCTATTCTTCTATTGATTCTATTAAATCTCTCCATAGGTGGGGTAAGTCACCAGCACCAAAAAGGCGCGATGCAGGATACAAGAGAATACACCATGCTAACTTGATTTAAAATAAGCGCACACTTTAATAATCACCAAATAATTGAATAGTTTAAGACGAATGAGAAAACTACTTGAAAATTGTAATTATAAACGATACATTGAGCTTCGCTGCATCCCATAGAAAGGCGCTGGAAATGTCAAAGATCAAAGACATATTTGCAGCAGACCGAAACGTGTCAAGTATAAATACCGTCGACTTCAAATGCGTGTTAATTGAAGTTGTCGCAAATTTATATAATTAAACTGAACGGTGTATACTTATAAAGTATATGGAAACTTTAGTAATGAGTTACACGAAGCCGGATTGAAACGGTTGAAATGAGAAAAAAAAATAAACGTTTAGTATGAGAACGGATAGGTGATCTCAAACCAAGATTTTGAGCTAAACGAATTTAATCTGCCATATACAGGGCGTTTAAGATGAGTTTACGCCAATTGATACATCTTCAAGCAAATGAATCAATGTGATACACATATTCTTCCATTTTTTTATGAAATCGTGAGCTCTATCTATACTTAGTCGTTTTTAAATATTCGGAAAGCAAAGGGCGTGAATTAGAGTTTTTGAGACCTGTCTGACCTGTTGAGTGCTTATTCTAGCTTTGAAAATACTTTTCGAGTTACCCTTTCAACAACTTGGTAAATGTTAGTTTTGTATTCCAATAAATACAAGAATTTCCTTTTTGTGTTTTCAATACAATATAATGACGGATTAGGCCGTTCTTAAATTATTTAACCTTTGATCGTCTATGATATCATTCTAAAAGTGAAGACTCGTACAGAGAGACCTTTTAGGATTTTTTAAAATGTTGTTAAAGAAAGCTTTTAGAATTATTTAAAAAAATTTCAAGCGAGCGTCAATTTGTTAAAGGTTTTCTCTAACTGGGCCGAAAAGTACTGGATTTTAAACTTTTTTACTGTTTTGTTATACCTACTGTATAAGTTTTAACTTACAATCAGGTAAAATCTACATTTTATAGGAAAACTAATTTAAATTTCAAATCAACCAAAGCTTGAAAAATTTAAATAACAATTTTCAGAAAGCATCGAAAATTAATTTATTAACTTTAACATTTCGTTTCTAAAGTATGTTAAATTATACTACGCTATTTTTCACAAATAGTTTCCATCAAAGGGTATGTGAAGTGAAGAATTTAGAAAATATTTGCTTTAGTTATGAGCTCAAACAACTATAAAAGTAAAAAAAGAAAATAACATTATCTCAAAATTTTTACAACAAAGCCATTTAGTATTTTTTTCTTTCGTTCGAAGAAATTTGATTTAACTTTAATGAAAAACCAAACCTACCCAATAAACGGCAAATTTCATCCAACAGCATTTGAAAATCGAGTTCGACACAAATATTTAATTTATATTTGAAAGTTAAAAACTCAAGCATAACGAAGAAATTCCGTAAATATAATTTTATTAAGCCTGGCATTTGCTTGTCATTACGTACAATCGACTCGCAATCGACTAGGTAGAATTCTTAATAAATTGAAAATTTTCTAACCAAACCAAGCACTTACTTGGATGTAAGAAAAACTCTCAACGAAATCCATAAGATTAAAATTAAACTTTTGTTCTGCTTTTTACGTAAAGTGTAATAACTGGCGTAAAAGGACTTTAAATTGTCGAATAATTTAAAAAAGAACTTGAGGGTCTTTTGTAATAAAGTTTTTATTCTCTTTATATTTAAGTATTTGAGTTACCTCGCACTTACGCAGCACGAAGAATATTTTTCCAAACGCCATTTACATAAAGAGTCTCGAAGTTTAATATAGAAAAGTAATTAAAACTGGGTAAATTAATTTCACTTAATATTTGCGTGGTAAACACTAACTTTGATAACGTTTCAGAATCGTAATAAAAAGTTGTCGGGACGTCAACAATAACGCATTGGACACGAAAAAGGAAATGAAAAATTTTCTAATCGAAAAAATGTTTTTTGCTTCTTATAAAATCGAGTCGTTTCGTCCACCAATTTGGCAAAAGAACTTTTCGTCAAATAAGTAATAAAGTATTCAATATTGCGCCCTTCCGAATTTAAAGTTTACAAAAAAATTTCAATTTCGCCAATAACTAAATTAATCGACCTTATCCTAGATTTACCCAAAAACTTTTTTGTGCACTCTTTGTTAGAAAATTTGAACACCGGGAAATTTTTTAAATTTGATTTTTCAAAAAAGTTTTTTTTTCTAAATTCAATATAAACACATTATTACACTTCGCACAGATTAAAGTTTAGACGTAGGTACTGGCGTAAATCCCGGGGTAAATGGTAAAAGCTATCGAGTTCTTCTGAAAGCTCATGCAGTGCGCGGCGCGGCTTCACTGAGAGCGTTGCGTACTCGTCAAGCTCAAGCGATGGTGCAACTTACACTGCGGTCACTACTAAAGGCGTGGTGAGCTTTCGCCTACAATGCGGTTGCGGTATTATTTGGGCTATGCACTCCAATGTGGGTCTGTTTATGAATCTTTTCTAAAACTTTGTCATTTTCAAAAGCACGTAGTAAACTACAAGATTTGAGGAGTTTCTAAGATGGGTTTTCTTTTTAAAAATTCATCTTTTACGACACGTTAAACACTCAACTGCGAATTATCTAAAGCAATTTAAACTTTGTTACTAATTAATGTTGCACTTAAAATAACGTAACCGATATTTATTACTTTGACAGGAACCTAATTACAACGAATGTGGAAATTTCAAATTTTCAATGAAGTTTAGAAGCATTTTGACAAAAAACCACTAACTCTATTAGTTTAATTACTTTATAAATAATTTAGCTTTGTTAATAAAATAAATAAAATTAATTTTTAATTTACTTAATCTGATTTTTATTTAAAAGCGCATTTTAATTTAATAATCTTGAAAGGCTTTCGTAATTACGTATTGTACAAATAATTTACGTTACAATATCTTAATTAACTTTTTTGAGGGAGTAAAATGCTAAAAAAGCGAATCATCCCAATAGGTTTTCAGCGTTGTTGAGTTACAAATAGCATAGAAAGAAGAGTCAAGAGAGTGGGTATCTAAACTGGGAGTAAGAAGTAGGCCAATAATATCTGCTTTTGAATAAATTGTTGTTGGACAAATATCAGTTTTTGGATTTTTCATACTCATAAACAGCAATTTTGAAGGAAAAACAATTTTGTCTGCCAGATTAACATTCTGTGTACTCTATTGGGCACTCGAATTGAAATGTAACACTTCTTTGGTGTATTTCGAATATACTAGTATAGATTTTTGATGAGATGACAAGAGATTGTTATCGCAAGATATAATTAACAACCAAAGCTTGGAAAGATGGCCTGACATTTAGTTTTACATGATCGTTATTTTGAGAATTTGAAATTGTTCCCTGAAGTAACCCACAAATTTACACCGTGTGTTAGTTCTAGACGGGATTCAAAACAAAACAGTTCAAATACATTTTAGGCCAATTCCTTTCAGTTTTTGAGATACTGACAAAAGAAAAACTACGACTTGCACGTTCTTATGATCTTACGCCATTAGACTTTTTTTATTGTGGAATTGTCTTAAATCTCCTGTTTACAGTAATGGTAAACCAGTAACGCGAGAATATTTGAGTAGGTTCTCTACCAAATGTGAACTTGCAGATACTAACTAGCAACTACTAGCAACAAGACTCAAAAACTAGAAGACTAGAGAAGGAGGCCCGTGAAGTTGCAATACCTTCATTGAAATTCTCGATTTTTAAATACCCCATAATTTAGTGCACTTTTATGCTTTAAAAAAAATTTTGTGCTCGCTTAATTGCGAAGTTACGAGGGTTGCAATTATGAATATTCCAACTTCACGCGTAATCCCACCATTACCGATGACTTTGAAAACGGTCTCATAATTTAGTGATAATTTAGTGTAATTTAATGCCTCAAAAATAAAATTTAGTGCCTTTTATATTTGAAGTTATAAGAGCTCCAAGTGTGGATACTACAACATCACGCGTAATATCCACGTTCGCCTATGAACTTGAAACTGGTCTCATAATTTAGTGCAGTTTAATGACCCAAAAATAAAATTTAGTGCTCATTTAGATTCTCTACACGACTACATTTAAAATTGGGGTGTGCTATTTTAATACCCACCTTCACCGATTGCCCTGAAAAAGGTGTCATACTTTGTGTTAATTTAGTGCAATTTAATGCCCAAAAATAAAATTTAGTGCTCACTTACTTTCAAAGTTATAAGGGCGGAAAGTATAATATACAGAGCGGGTAATGTTTTCATATGGGAACTCGGTAACTATAAGTTTTAGAGAACAACAATAATGGCGCATCTTGGATCTTTTAATAATAGTAAAATCAAAATTCAACTGTCTTATTTTGTTGTCAAGCTATAGCCCAAAATTCATGTTTGAGTAATTTCAATTTTGGCCGATAACTCCTTTCGGCAATCGGTGAAGGTGGGTATTACAACTTCACGCTTTTTAGCACACACATTTTAAATGTAGCGTGTAGAGTATAGAGAATCTAAGCAAGCACTAAATTTTATTTTTAGAGCATTAAATTGCACTAAATTAGCACTAAATTACAAGACCATTTTCAAGGTCATTGGTGAAAGTGGGTTTTAGGCGTGAACTTGTAATATACAGTATTGCAACCCTCGTAATTCCGCAATTAAGCGAGCATTAAATTTTTTAAAAGCATTAATTGCACTAAATTAGCACTAAACCACTAAATTATGGGGTATTTAAAAATCGAGAAGTTTAGTGTGGGCATTACAACTTCACGGACCCTAAAGAAGGAAGTAAGAAGGCACCTAAATATATGTTTTTTTAAATATTCGAGAATTTATTTATTTTCTTTCTTCTCATGTCTTAAAAGTGGCAACAGAATTCCTTCGTGGTTTTATTTCGCTCTAAATACTTAATACCTAAAAATGACTGATTTGCCCATAATCGGACTTTTCTGTACGCGTTGAAGTTAATTCCACAAGCTCTCAATAATATGCTCAGAAGCTCTACCAGATTTCTAAAATCTAAAATTATACAAGGCATATCTATTTGAAATAGGAAAGCTGATCTCATTTTCTGCTCAAACGGAAGTCAAAATATTTAATACTTGGCAATAGATAATTTTACAATCTTCCCTATCACTTAAAATATCACAAAAAATGTATTTAAAATAGAGAATATAACTCCATTTTTGGAGTTATCAAAGAAATAAAATTTTGAAATCTCCGAAACTAGCGCATAGCGGAAAATGAAACTCAGTTGATAAGTTAAGAACTTCGATATCTATAACATAAAAATAGAGACAAAACGGCACGAGCAGATTTTGAGAAAAATATCGACTATATCAAAACTAAAGCCCTATACTTTGCCTCTATATTCCTGTTTTCAGATTTTAATTATCTCCAAAGTTATAAGAAAAAAATAGAAAATGGGACGATCGTGATGCTGGCCGCCATTTAAAATTTAAAAATTTGAAAAAGTATTTTTGTAATTAGGATCGATGTGCACTAACTTATAGGCTTATAGCTGAGTATAAATACTGTGGGTCAAGATTTTCCGAAATGCCACTAAAATAACTCCCTTACGGCATTACATACACACATCCATCCACCCACAGACAGGCAGGCATTTTCAACACTCTAATTTTATGGATTCCGCGGGACCCGAAACTTCCGAGAAATTAAATTTAGAGAAAATTGTTTTCTTAGATCATTAAATTTTTTCAAAGTCGACGAATAAATAAAACTGAACTGCCCGGAGCGGATTCTCTACAAGAAAATCTCGGCTTATTTGCGAATTTTGAGCGCTCCTTAAATGGAAGAAAAATGATGCGTACAACACTGTACTTAACTACGATCTGAATAGGAATTTTATCCTTTTCCTTGCGCTTTCACGATACGTCTTCATGCCGTAAAAGTGTCAAATTTAAATTTTGCTCCGTTATTTTACGAGTATGAGAAAACGCATTTCCGACAACGCAACTATTTTTTCACTTAAACTCAATTCAAGTAGTAATTTGAGCAAAATATATCACATATCACGTTTGCTTTTTTGCCAACAGGTTTAGTAGTGATTCTTCGATTGTACGAGTAAATAGAAGCCATTTAAATGACTTCAAAGCAAACACGCTAGGTCGATACTTTAGTAACAGAAAAAGAGTCAGATCAAAAAGTGTATTCGAAAATCGTGTAGTAGCTGTCCAGAATTATTATTCAAATAAAATATTTCCAAGCTACCGGTTATGGACTTGTATAATCTCATCCGTAGTCGGCCTACGTCACCAACCCGAGTTTACCAAAAAGATTACGTTTACTTTAAACGTCCAAACTCAATTATAGACCTACGTCGAAGGATAATTATTGAAGGATGCGAAGAGCCGAGATTCGCTTGTTAGGAAACGCGTTTTGAAATGGCCCGTATTAGATATTGATCGTAGGCTTAAATCTTAAACTTGCAATTTTTCTTAGACTTTATAGATCGTCTCGAGCTTGTACCGCGTTAGTTTATTAAATTGAATTTTCTCAATACTATCGTTTGCTAAAAATTGGTACCATATATTTTTATAAGAAGTATATTGGAATACTCTGGCAAAAAATGCTTACTTAGCGATCAAACACGTAATGTGTAGCCCGGAAAAGTCCATGTCAGTAGAAGATTACATGAGAGCAATTGAAGCTCTTTGAAAAATAAAAGCTCTGAAACTCGGCGAGCTCTTCGCTTCCTTATTAAACTAGACATACTTTTTGTCAAGTTTCTAGTTTAATTTGAAAAATATACTTTTAGTAGTTTAGTTTCTTTGCAAAATAAATAAAAATGTGACACTTCTATCAATTTCTTGGCTTATTATCTGTGTTGTTATAAGCTTATAAGTATCTACTACTATTTTGGTTTCTTTCGTTGATCAAACTCTCTCGCATTACTTTAGAAGTCTCGAGTGGAATAAAATAAAGTATGAATTTTTTAATCATTAGCAGTATATCCGCTTAAAATCCAGTGATGTAGAGTAAACGTGACCAGAGTGGCCTCAAAGCTCGTTTAATATGAAAAGCTTTTCTTAAATTAGGTTATTTGTGAACTTTTAGGTAATTACCTTTTAGATCTAAATTTTACTAAAATTACTTTACCAGGAGTGCCATCGCATGAGTAGATAGGATAAGGGATTTAATTCGAAAATTCTTCCTCATTTAAATAAGCGACGGTCAGAAAGTCGGCGAGTCAAGTAGTTCGGCGACGTGAAATTAATTAAAGAGTCCACCATTGCTCGTTTAAAAAAGCGTCGTTTTTAGAAAAAATTTGATTCTTTGATGTACGAAACGAGTAGGAAGTGTGTCTTGTTTTATTTTAAAATTATGGCTTCAAAGCCCAAGTTTCTAACGATTCTAAAGTTTTGAAATTTGTGCAAAAGGTGTATACAGAGCTTCAACTTCAAGTTGCTAAGTGCAAAATGTATAAATTAGCTACTCATTTTTATCTGCATAATATACTACTTACAAACTAAAATGTAATAATAAAGGCTTAAAATGTTTTAAATGCTGATTTATATTAAAAGTTTAATTTCCATTATTTTGCAATTGTAGCTATTTTTGATGAAAATTACCATATCACGATTGTACCAGAAACGCCTAACTTAAAGGTAGTCTTTTTAATTCCAATTGCAAGATAATGTAAGTTTTACTTGTGAGATTAAGCGTCGCTTCATTTGAGCTGTTAATCCTGTCACTACAGTGGATAATAATAACGGAAGTAGAGCGGATCTATAATGGTAATCATCTAGCATTACCATATCACCACTGCCATCTAAATTAAACAATTGTGCGATTGTACGAGGATTTAAAACTGGGCTCTGCTTGCCAGTTTTATAAGTGGGAAACTTATACTTCGGCTCTTTCTGGATCCCTGCGTTTACAAATTACTGAATTCGGTAACGACATCGGCTTTACAGTTTATTGTATACTATCTATTATTAGCGTACATGTGATTGAAAAGTTCCAAACTTTTATTTAAATTTCTCCCCCAATTACTCTGATTAGTTATTTTTTATAGGAAATTAAAGAGGTACTGGACGTACAATAAAATCAAAAACAAGAAATGATAGGAGGAGTTTTATCGAGACTGTACAATTAAAAATTAATTTTTCAATTCTCAATTAAACATTATATTCCCCAATTATAAATAAATATACGAAGCAGTTAAAAAATGTTATTGAAATTCAAAAATTTTAACTCCCAAAAGAATGAATCTGGTTTGTGTTTTTCGATTAATAATTATTAAATTATAAAAAAAATAAAAGAATACTTATTGCCTTAAGGAAATAGCAAATTTAAATCTTTAAAAATTACTACGACTCTCATTAAAAATAAAAAACTGTCGACAATCGATTATGCCCTTATAGCCCCCCTTAGATAGCAACATTGTCTGCTGCTAGAATTCAACAATCACAATTTAAATTTTCTCGTAACAATTTTACTCCAACTCTTCTTTGAATACAGATTTCACTTTGTCACACTTCCTAATTATTTTCGCAGGATAATAATTAATTTAATTTTAAATTGACTCACATTGTAATTCAAGCCACAATAACTTTTTCTTCCCAGTTTCGACGAAGATTCCATTTTAAAACATTTATCAACAAAGTTTTTCATAATAATATATTTTCTTTAGTCGAAGATTTAAAATTCAAGACATACTTTCCAAAACGAGAACTTTTTACTTTTAAAGTAAAACTTTTTTTATTCAAAACGCAAAACTTAAAATGGGAACTTTTCGACCTGATCAAGTAGTGACTCTTCAGGGAACTAAAGTGTGAATCTATGAATATTTTCTACATCATTTTTGAAACCCCTGATACTGAGCAATAAGAGACGATCATTTATAATTTATACTATACAAATACAAAAATACATCCTAAATTTAAAAAAAAAAATTAACAATTGCCCACAGCGGGTTCTATTAATTTTATATACAAATTTTCTTTATTTATAATTTTTAAGAATTTGTTGTTCTCGTTAAGTTTTGACTGAAAATTAAATCTATTTCATTTACACGATTTTGTTAGATGTGTACAAGTGTACATTAATGAAAGTAGGAGATCCTTGTACTTCAGAACAAATTTTACAATTTATTTTTTTTCATTTTATTGTTACAAAATTAACGAATAAAAAATATGCCTACTGCAAAATAGTACTTTCTAGAGTACCTCCAAAAAAAATTGTTCATATGCTAACATTAAAAACGGTTTTGGAACATTACAAACTGATTTCTAAAATTGTCTCTAAGTACAAACCCAGGCTTGTACTTTGGGACAGCAAGGTATGTACTTCGAGATGTACATTTATTCTACATTGAAACCTGACAAATCTACTAGAAATCTAAACTCATTACATTTTCTTGCTGTTCCATCTACTACCTAAGGTACACCAAGTTTAATACTCACATCTTCCCGTGGTAAATCATATACAGTATCACAATCATTGCCAGCACAAACAAAATCCGCGGAATTTTTTTAAGTAGATATCTCATCAGTCCAAAACTATCACTGTTAGCTTCACAAATGTGAGCCACCTAAAATTTTATCATTTTTTTAGATGCAATTTTAACGAGCACTATAATCTGTACTTTTGTAGCTATTTGGACATGTCCCGAAGTACAGTTTAAGTAGTGTCCCGAAGTACAAGCAACACTACAATGGAATACTCAATTCATTTTTAGCTTCAATTTTTAGATAATCTTTAGTTTTGTATGATAAATCTCTACTATATAGCTTATATAATAGTATATTAAATGGATAATAACTTCAGTTGATTATAACGTACCTTTAATCTAGTGGATGTTTTTGCATGTAAAACTACTGTTAACTGACATAAACACAAAACTGTGTAATTGTGTAATTCCCCCAAGCAAATATAGTTTTGGTGGTTTTTATAACATGTGCTATCCTCTATTGGGTATTCCTTAATGTAAATATAACTATTGGCGATAAATTCAACTTTAATGTACTAAATAATGAGCTGTCAAAGTACAAGCTGTCCCAAAGTACAAGGATCTCCCTATAACTAGGGTATATCAGGAGCCTTCAGTTAGCAACTCAGTATGTTAGACAAAAATAAAGCACAAGAAAAAGACAGAAATTAGGAAGAGTAGAAAAAATTCAATGGTAAAATTAAGGAACCCCGTAATTCTCCAATACGTTAGATAAGTTTGATACAAGCCAATCTGTTTTATTTCTATTCAGTTTAACTCTCAAAGGAAATAGGTAGGCAAGTACTTATCTCTCTATATATAAAGCTACAGCCACTTAAAATGGCCGATAAATGGCCGACAATCGTCTTCCACTTAGGGGTGAAGGGAGGACCATTTTCCTCTAATTTTTCTTTCGAAAATTCGGGAAGCGGCGGCCAAGTATCCCAAAATCCGCTCGGACGTCGGAGGGCCCGGGGAGAGCCACACGTGCCAAAAACGCGCACGGGCGCGAAAAAAATTCGCAAAAAATCGGGGAAAGTTTTGTTGGCGTTGCCGGTGCGGCTGGGGGCCTTAATCGAACCCGCGCGTACGATGGGCTACCTCAAAAACTTCGCATCACTTTCCAAGTATCCAAACCCACCAAATATTACCCTTTCACCTTCAAAATTTACAATTTTAATTACATTTTGCGTTTGTGGCGCGTTCACTCGACAGCTTGGTTCACCATTCCTCTCTCCATTTCTTCTATTAAATTCATTTTTTACATTTAATTACGCACATTTGGTAATTCAACATTTTTATTATACGCGCCTTTTTATTTTTTTTTTAATTTGCAGCGCGCAAAGCGTACTTTTTTTACAATTTTACCTTTGGCCCATGCTTTTGGGTGTTCTCTATATATAAAGCTATAAAAAAGCTATAAAGTTTACACGTTCTTTAAATGGCGCAAAATCTTCTTCCAATTAGGGGTGAAGGGAGGACGATTTTCCTCTAATTTTTCTTTCGAAAATTCGGGGAGCCGCGGCCAAGTATACCAAAATCCTCTCGGACGTCGGGGGGCCGGAGGAGAGCCACACGTGCCGAAAACGCGCACGGGCGCGAAAAAAATTCGCAAAAAATCGGGGAAAGTTTTGTTGGCGTTGCCGGTGCGGCTGGGGGCCTTAATCGAACCCGCGCGTACGATGAGCTACTTCAAAAACTTCCCATTACTTTCCAAGTATCCAAACCCACCAAATATTACCCTTTCACCTTCAAAATTTACAACTATAATTACATTTTGCGTTTGTGGCGCGTTCACCTTAGCCTTCCAAACTTTCGCCTTCAAATTCATTTTTTACATTTAATTAGGCACATTTGGTAATTAAAAATTTTTAATATACGCGCGTTTGTACTTTTTTTTTAGTTTGCACCGCGCAAAGCGTACTTTTTTACAATTTCTCTTTTGGCCGAAGCTTTATAGCTCCATCTACACGAGTAGTCGGGTACCACGTAAGGCACTAACCAACATACCAACATGCGTACTACATGCGTAATTTCTTAATTACTATGTGCTTTGTGTATTGTGTTATAAGAAATTTATAATTATTATTAATAAGAAGAACTAACAATAAAGTTAAAATGGAAGGAAATTTTAAAACACAAAATAAAGTACGTAATATTCCACAAAAATGTTACCTTACATTTATTAAATTTAGGTTATTTCTTACATATTTATCTCAAGGCTACATCATTATTTTCAAATTAACAAACCAAGTGCGACTAAATGAACATGTTTATGGCTTACCCGACATTACTAGCAGGATTCGCCTATTTTTTATACCTACACATAATAAATATTGTAAGTGATTACTATTTTACACTTTTTAAATAACCATAGTACGATATCTTCTTCTAGGTCACAAATACAAAACCTCAACAAATATGCAGAACTCCTCAAATTAAAAAAATACAACTTCGAGACTTTTCATCACAAAAATAAGTAAAAAAAATAATCACAAGCAAACAAAACGTCCCACCTACGATAACGCAATAATACACTCAACGATACCTTTACGTCGATGACTAAACCTGTAAATAATTTACTAAATCTTATGTATGGTAACGAGCAAAATAATCCAATTTTGTTTTAGCCGTGTTCGCGTTTCTATACAGGGTGTCAGCAAAAACACCTTACAACGCTTTAGGGTAAACTTGCGATTGCATATTATACCCATATAATCAAATTTACCTCTATGCAAAAGTGTACCATTCCGCAGTTACAGCTCTTCAAACTTTGCCTTTCGCAAAAGTATTTCTTTTATATCGGAAGAATCGTTTTACATGCAACTTTAACTCGTGCAACATGTTACGCAAACCTATCGAGCCACAAACTTTAGGGCAAAAATACACCGGTTAATTGCCTAAATGTAAAATGGTTGATGATAATTCATTAATTTATAAATAAGATGACCAATATGTTTATTTCTCCTTTTATGTACAAAACCAAAAGCCGTACGATTAAATTTAAAGAGTACCTTTGCAAACATATCGAAGGGGTTCATAGTTGATTGTGACCGACGAACCTATGTACTTAAAAGACTCCCAATTATACATTTTAATAAAAGATAACAATGCAAGACGAACAAGTCTTGCTAAAGCCTTTTTCTGTAAATAAACTTGGAACACAAGGTATTAAAGACAGCGAATTGCCAAACAAGAGGTATTGTAGACTCGACAGCACATACTAACCTACAAAAGGACGAGAAAGTGAATTTCACTTTCAATCTAAGCTTAAGCGCGTTCACCTAACAAACAAAACTTCTAAATATTGAAACTTCATTTCATCCGATGCAGTCACTTTTATTTTTCATACATTATTAACCGATTAAACAGATATCCCCTACTTATTATTAACGATGCAATTATTTATTACATTTTAATATCTTCTCCCTAAAATTTAATTGCCAAAATGTAAAATGGTTGATGATAATTCATTAATTTATAAATAAGATGACCAATATGTTTATTTCTCCTTTTATGTACAAAACCAAAAGCCGTACGATTAAATTTAAAGAGTACCTACTTGCAAACGTATTGAAGGGGTTCATAGTTGATAGTGACCGACGAACCTTCAATTGCCTTTTTAAAGGGTTATATGATTTATGTAGGTACTTATCAAAACATTAAGTTTGGTTACAAACTGTCGTCCAGACACCTTTCTTTAAAACCAAACCAAAAGAGGCAAAAATTCTAAATATTAAAATTTCACTTTCTTTTGTGCACTCAATTCTTACAATTTATCTACATATTACAAAGATTATAAACTGTTTATAGTAACAATGCAGTGATTGGTGTACTACCAGTGTGCCTTTTTCCCCTAAACTTTGTAGGTTCATACCTTTCCATAACACAAAAACATCTTTCACCACTTCAACTCCTATCTAAAACGGTTCTTCTCATATAAAATAAATACTTTTGTAAAACGCAAACTTTGAAGAGGTGTTACTCTGGAAAGGTGCACTTTTGCATACAGGTAAATTGCATTATATCGGTGTAATATCTACTCGCAACTTTACCCTAAAGCGTTGTAAGGTGTTTTTGCACACACCCTGTATAGGGTGTAAATAGTAAGTGGGTAGACCATGTTCGTATTCAAACAAAAATCTAAAAACTTCTAAATACAAATGTTTTACACAATCCAAATATCATTTTCAAAACCTTTTACTTTTCTCAATGCTCCTTAAAATAAGACTCAGAAAATGTCCAAAAGTTAATAAGCCTTTTATTTAAAAACATATTTAACGAGCTCAAACTACCCCCAAAAAGTTATAATCAACTTTATCGAACAGTGGGGGTACTTTTTACCCTTACGCAATTTTAGTTCATGTTTGGTGAACTTCTAAAAGTAACACTTCAATTCAAATGTTCACATAACAAATTTTATCTAAATCAAACTAACCATTATTCATTTATTAAAGAAAAACACAAAATTTTCTTTAAGTTTTAAGCACCCTCGCGGGCTTATAGGAATCATTTTACTATACAGGGTGTCCCGGCTAAGCTTGATAAGCATGGGGATCTCGGAAACTATAGGAGATACTATGATGATTAAATGACATGAAAGTTATGTATGGGAGTCAGAAACAAAAATGTTCAAACAAATTTCAATTACCTCTTGTGCTTTTTTAGATATGCCCAAAAATGTCAAAAACGTCAAATTCTAATTTTAGCCATAACTTTTTTTTTGTGAATTTTTTAAAATTTGCAAACACATTCTTTAAGCAACTTTTTAGGCAAAATTTTAATACCTACTTAGATTTCTCATTTACTTTTCCATTTCGACGCACGCATCATAAACTTTAGTTTTTCTTAAGGTCGCCATGATACATTTTTTATTAGATCGATAAAGATTTTAACGCTGATTCCAAATATGTAAAATACTTACATGGTTCAATAAAAATATGCAAAGATATTGTCAAAAAATGCAAAATTTCTTTTTTTTAACAGTCGCCTATGAGGTTTCTTTTTAAAAAGAAATGCCACGTCGATTGTCAAATAAGTATAAGTGCTTTGTGCACACCATCATTGTGTCTGTAAACGTTCCAACATCTCCATGCTCAACATGGTCTGTTAGGTATACTGGACTGAATTAAATAAAAACAAAGCACTTATACTTATTTGACAATGTACGTGGCATTTGTTTTTAAAAACAAATTTCATAGCCGACTGTTTAAAAAAATAAATGTTGCATTTAAATGTCCCTTTACTTTGTACAGCACGTCATGCAACACCCTCTATTTACACCCTCTATTAATTTCCTTCTCAAGTTATTAAAAAGTAATTTGTGTTAAGTTTGAGGTCCAGGTGCTAAGCAACGCAAAAACTCATTTTCGTTCACATCCACATCCTGCCGTGTTCCATTATTCACGCGATTCCGAGGCCCCCCGCGTTAGGTTACGAGAAACAACCAACTTTTTTTTTACAGCAACGCCAAAAGGCATTTTTTTTTCTACATTCTGGCGCATTTGAATATCCACGCGGTTCCGAGGAACATGCGCTCCGAGCCCGGCCACGCTAGCTTACCACCAAATAACTGATCTTTTTATAGCAACTGAAACCGTCATTTTCTTTACATCCACATCCTGCCGTATTACATTATTCACGCGGTTCCGAAGCCCCCCGCGTTAGGTTACGAGGAACTAACCCTTTTTTTTAACCTACGGAAAAAGTTAATTTTCTTCACATCTACATCTTGGCATATTCGATTCTTCACGCGGCTTGGAGCCTCACTGCGTTAGGTCTGCCGTATTCGATTATTCACGCGGTTAGGTTACGAGGAAGGAACCGACTTTTTTTTACAACAACGGAAAAACTGATTTTTGTTCACATCCACTTTATGCCCTATTCGATTATTCATGCGGTTAGGTTACGAGGAAAGAACCGATTTTTTTTAGAACAACGCAAAATGTGATTTTTCTTTACATCCACTTTCTGGCGTATTCCATTATTTACGCGGTTAGGTTACGAGGAAGGAACCCATTTTTTTACAACAACGGAAAAAGTTATTTTTGTTCACATCGACATTCTGGCGTATTTGATTATTCACGCGCTTAGGTTACGAGGAAGGAACCGATTTTTTTAAAAACAACGGAAAAGTAATTTTTTTTCACATCGACATTCTGGCGTATTTGATTATTCACGCGCTTAGGTTACGAGGAAGGAACCCATTTTTTTTTGGAACAGCGGAAAAACTGATTTTGGTTCACATCCACTTTTTGGCGTATTCGATTATTCACGCGCTTAGGTTACGAGGAAGGAACCGATTTTTTTATAACAACGGAAAAAGTGATTTTTTTTCTCATCGATATTCTGGCGTATTCCATTATTCACGCGGTTAGGTTACGAGGAAGGAACCGATTTTTTTTATAGCAACGGAAACAGGAATTTTTTTTCACATCGACATTCTGGCGTATTCGATTATTCACGAGGTTAGGTTACGAGGAAAGAACCGATTTTTTTTAAAACAACTCTTTTCTTTACCTTGACGGACCTTGAAGGTGACGCCAATCGATCGAGTGGAGTCGAAATATATATAGTATTGCCCCTAGCGGTGGACCGCTAAGACCAATTTTTACCCCTGGGCTTACAACAAACAACAACCAAAAATACACAATGTAGCGCTATAAAATATGCACATGTACTTTTTCTCTAATATACATGTTGCTGTTGATGCAATGCAAATGCAAACTCACATGCGTATTTTTGTTTGTTATAAGCCACCTTTTTTGTTATTCTTTTATATATTATTACTAAATTAGCCTGTTTTGCACTAAGTTTTGAAGTCGTGAAATCGGAAAAATGTTTAAAAGATATTTTTTTTTAACATTACACCACCTTTCATATTAGAAACTTTGTCTTTACTAATAATTCACCCTGTGTAAAGGTATTTTACACATTCACGACGTAAAAATACTGCTGATAATTGGCAAGCTTCACGTACACAACAAGTATACAATACAGTATTCTGTGCCTCGAGGGCCGAAGGCCCGACAAACGAGGCCCGCAGGGCCGATCTACATAACAATACGTACACAAAATATACAAGTATACAATACGGTATTCTGTGCCTCGAGGGCCGAAGGCCCGACAAACGAGGCCCGCAGGGCCGAGAAAACGAGGGCCGTAGGCCCGAGGCGAGGCCCGCAGGGCCGAGCCGTCTGTTAAGGGCCGTAGGCCCGCGCGAGGCCCGTAGGGCCGAGCGGAGGCCCGAAGGGCCGACCTAGAGCTAGAGTCGGCCCGCAGGGCCGACCTAGCTCTAGTACAATATAAATGTATAGATGGGATCGAATTAAATAGAAATTATATCCCCAGCACAATCATTTATCAATTTCTGAGATACTACTTTGAATCTGTTGTGCCATAACTGTAGGGCGTTACTAGAAAAATGCAAACATTTTTTTGCGGGTCCGAGAGGTTTTTTGAGGGTCCCTTAACTGGTGAGGTGGTGTAATGTATGACTCCACCAATACCGAATATTGCTGTTATCTCAAGATAGCGACTACCTACCCCCCCAAGCACTTACAAGTGCCTTGGTTGGTCGGTTTTATATGAGTAATTATAAGGAGAACGTCTAGATATGTCATTTTCTTATTTTTATTTCCCGTCAAAGATTTGCTGGTGCCCGCAGAGGCACCACGTCACCATAAGTGTAATTTTTTTAAATTAGTTAATTATATAGTTTTTAGTTACTTTTAGGAAAATGTCTAGCAGATTCCTCAAAAAAATTTTTTTTACAAAAAATAAAATTTATACTTGCCAAAATAAATGGTTTTACTCTTTAACCTTCCAGTAGTCGCGCAAAGTTTTGAGACACGGGTAGTCGCCCCGGTCTCAGAGACCACATATTTAATTTGCTTTCAAAAATATATTGTAAAACATTTTTGTCGGAATTATTACATATTTAGGTGTTTCAGCAAAACAATAAATTAAACTAAAATTGAAAATTTAATTCACTTGGTCTATTTTTCCAAATCTTATTTACGATTTTGGAAAAAAGTCAATTTTTTAAGTATTGCGATTTTAAATTTTTTTCCCCTCCGTTTAATGCATTTGAGAAGGTACTTAGAAGAGGGGGGCTACGCATGTGTTTTACAAATTGGTGCTCATAAAAGTGTTTATGCGGTCTCACAGACCAGGCGCGACTACTGGAGGGTTAAGTATTAGTTAATTATTTTAAAACTAGGTAGCTATTTAAAATGTCATTTTTCTTATTTGTAGTTTAAAGTAATATGTCCAATATAATATATGCCTAGTTCATTATTCAATATATGAAAAGATAACAAGAAAAAATCATTTAAAAACTGGGGTACGTAAAGACCCCACGTCACCTAGTACGTCAAGAATTAAGCACCTCACCAGTTAAGGGTTAAGTAGAGGTCAGAGCAATATTTGAAAAATCAATTTTGATGCAAATGAAGATATTGTATGTTATAACTTACACTTAAGGAATATTAGAATTCCATAATGTTTTTTTCATCAATATTCCCCGTAATTATGTACCCTACCTACTAAACGAAAAAAAAAGATTCTTGAATTCAATAGCTATTAGGAGAGGGTTCGCGTAAATTAGGTCGCTTTATTTGAGCTAAAACAACATAAGAATTTATATAAATATCATTTTAAAATTAAAACGGTCGTGTATCTAAGTGCTATCTACCCATCAACACATTACCTAATCTTTTTTTAGTGAAAAACGTTTTGCCTAGTTAGTATAGTTATATACTAGAACGTTAGTTACTTTAACTTTAATTAAATACGCCAATTTAAATC
The DNA here is from genome assembly GCA_950108345.1 of Malthinus flaveolus. NCBI lineage: Eukaryota > Metazoa > Arthropoda > Insecta > Coleoptera > Cantharidae > Malthinus > Malthinus flaveolus. The sequence goes on from OX467285.1 coordinate 58,655,592, forward strand.
TCCAAAGTTTTGAATATTAGAGCTTTATACATATACAGTATTTGAGGTAATATACATAATACACATACAGTAAATTATATCTAACGCATACAACTAACAACTAGTCCAAACATTCTTAAGCTTTCAAACTTTGTCTTATACGGACAAAGCAAATTAAACCACGCAGGATTCATGTAAATATAATTTAACCGCTATAAAGACGACGGCGAGCATTAATTCGCCATATAAATTTCTTCTATTTGGGCGTTTCATTTTGCCATTGTTTTTAACAAAAATAGGGTAAAAATCGATGTATATGGACACAAAAGTTTCAAGTGGCTCCCTATCTGGAAAATTGCCTTTTGGCATGAACTACGACCACAGAAAGTGGCACACTCCAATCACAAAGTGCAGCTTTTTTTGGTGTAATACCCAACGTACTAATACGAAGTCGGACAATCAACACTAGAGAAAAAATAATACAATTTAAAATTACAGTCAAAAGAGTATTGATTGACATTCTACCGTTGAAATGAAAAACGAAACCAACTTTTAATCGACAAACAGAAAATGTATAAAAACAACCTATAAAACTTTTCTTTTTTTTTAAGAAAAAAAAGCGCAGTAGCTTTTATTTCTTTAATTAAATCTTGTATTCAGTTCGATGTTAACTAGAACAACTGAGCCGAAATTTCAAAATATACTAACAAGAAGTTTATTCAGCAATTTCCATAATTTTCAGTTTTCCCAGAGCCTTTCATAAAATAAATTAATTGACAAATAATGTAAATTCGAGTCTTATCGCTTTTAGTCTCTGCGTTTAAAAAAGAATAATAATTCGAAAGAAATACTCTTTATGTGCTGTACTTATAGAAAAAGTTAAACTTTTTTCTTTAAATGACAATTTTCATTCGACTCCTCACGCAATCTTTTTAAATTAAGCATCTTCTCGTAGCCCTTTCAGGAAAGTTTGCGTATAATTATTCGGTTCCATTTAATTATTTTCTCTAAACAAGACATTCCTAATTAAAAGTGTTCTTGAAAACAAAAGCACCGTAATGGATTTAACTGTGATTTGTGCTATTTTTGTAAAAGGCCAAAGCTTTGTTTTAAAGTTTTACATTTTGTTGGGAAATTACATTGTTATTATGGTAAATTTATTGAATTAAATGTCGTGAAAATGACTCGAAAATGATAATATAGTTTTTGCTTAATAATAGACGGGAAATTGCATTTGCGTTGGTTACAATTTTTTTAAATTATTCCATCTTATGTGAATTCAATATAAATAATTTTGCCATTTCCCAATTTAGAAGGTTAATTTGAAACGTGATAAAGGAAAATGGGTTTTAAGGTTTGGAGGAGTATATTGGCTGTGCAAAGTTTGATCAATATAGTTTTGTTAGTAGGTAATTAATTCAATTAATGTACCTATAATAGCAATTATTGTAAAATTTATCTGATAGAAACTTATTGTCTTAATTGTCGTCTATTTGCATCTTTTATTACACTGAAATTTGTTCAAATTGTAGTGTATTAAGTTAATTTTCCTTGGCACCTTTTACGAGTTTTGAGAAATCCATCGTTTTTATTTTTACAAAATTGCCAGTAAGGTACTAAGCAAACTGAAAATTATATGAATCTACAATATTTATACTAATGCAACATTTATGTTTTCCCGTGGTGATGCGCCCATTTGGAAAATAAATGCAGAAAGACGTAAAATGAAGAAATACTAAAAACGTGGCTTCGATTTCTAGCTACAGGTTTTAATGCTACAGCGAATTCAGGGTTGATGTTAATTATCTCTATTTTAATTTAGATTGTCAATTTATTAATAGTCTAAGATTTGAACTAAGGTCGTTTCGTTCCCATCTGTGAACCGGATGAAAAGTATTTTTTATCAAACATAAAATTTTAACAAATACATCGCGCATGAGTTGCCTAAGGAAATTCAGTCCAGGCCATGGTCCGGCCATCATTACTATTAGTAATTTTTTTTCATATTTTACTCACTTGTTTAATAGACTAATTTCATCCTAATCGAAAGTATAAAGCATAAGGAACATACAACAGTTAGGTTGCCTATTGTTTGTGGTCCCATTACCGGGTTGCCAAGTATAAAGAGGTGAGTCGATATAGTAATATGTAGGATTAAATTCGTCTGTTTGACAAGTGAATAAAATATGAAAAAAAAATTAATTAGGGTAATGATGGCCAGGACCATGGCCTGGACTAAATTTCCTTAGGCAACCCATGCGCGATATATTTGTTAAAATATCATGTTTATTAAAAAATACACTAGTCACAATAATTGAAGGATATTAAAAAAAAGCCAAATTTTAGGGCAATTTTCAACAAAGGATAACTCGGAAGAATGGTTGTACAGAAAATTAAAACAAAGGAAATTGTAGCCTCAAGTGTCTAGTTTTCAGATCTGGAGTGTAAAATTTTTTAGCGTGGGCGGTTTTTACGTAATTATCCGAAAACCAACTCGAAATAATGTTTCCAAATTTTTTCTCGTCTTTGAAATGGTGTGTGGACTTCACAAAATTTTTTTTCATTTTGCGACCATAAAACTCGTTTAGACAATTTAATCAGCTTTAATTTGACTTCTTAATGAGCTGCGTACGATATTTTGCCGCGAAGTAATCGTCCATCAAAGCAAGAAAGGCCATTTTAACTTTGACAATCGATTACTCGGGAACTAATGATTGTACAGAAAAGGAAGGTAGGGTTTTGGAAACTGCAAAACATTTTGTATAAGACACAATCGGTAACGATTGATAAAAGCGATTGATATTTTAAAGCGATGATGATGGCTTAAAAAAAGTGGAAAATTTGGGAATTTAAGGATATTTGGAAAATTTGGTATAGCTTTGGATATAGTGGATGAACAAAGGATATCGTCGGTAATTTGTTAGCCTCAAAGTGTCCCTAATAAACCTTCAAAGTTGCAAAGCTCTGCGACTTGTTTTTCTTAGCGCCCCGAAGGTTTATAATTATCGTACCGGCCAAAATCATCGTAGCAAGCAGTTTTTTGATTTTTATGCATTTTTTCGACTTTAATATGGTTTTTTGGCGACAATCCATATTTTTTGATTAAAAACAAGACTCCTTGGACAAAACCGAAAAAAATGTTTGACCGAAAAAAATTGTTTTCAAAATTCTTTTGTTGCCACATGTTCCCAATGCTTCATTTATTCATAAAAAAACAAATTTGACTTTTTCTCGCTGTTTTCATATACCGCCAGCATTAGCGTTATCCAAAGCGTACTACGTGGAGGTCGAGGTCGGATTTACGCTTCTTACACACGTCCACACGCCATTTCAAAGACGAGAATAAATTTGGAAACATTATTTTGAGTTGGTTTTCGGATAATTACGTAAAAATCGCCCACGCTAAAAAATTTTACCCTCCAGATCTGAAAACTAGACACTTGAGGCTACAATTTCCTCTTTTTAAATTTTCTGTACGACCATTCTTCGCCGAGTTATCCTTTGTTGAAAATCGCCCTAAAATTTGGCTTTTTTTTAATATCCTTCAATTATTGTGACTAGTGTAGTTTTCATCCGGTAAGCAGATAGGAACGAACAACGAAACGGCTTTAGTTCGGATCATGTACAATAAGTACTTGTAAAGGGTATCCCAACAAGAGCGCCGGATTTAAATTTGCCGCCATTTTATTAATACGAGTTGTACGGTGATTTTTTTTCGCCAGTTGTCACGTACAGATCACGCGATTTAAAAATATGGAGAAGTATTCAAACCAACAACGTTTAATTGTTGTAAAATTTTACGAAAACAGTTCGCCAATTACGTCAAGTTTTTGGTCGCAATAATGCGCCAAATGAATCGACAGTGAGGCGTTTAGTTGCGAAATTTAAAACCAAATAAACGCTGATGGATCAGAAGATCATTGTTCGTCGTCGTCCTTGTCGGTCACTCGAAAATATAGCCACAGTAAGGGAATCGGTGGCCGAGAATCCAGGAACTTCCGTTTGGCATCGTGGTCAAGAATGAAACATTTCCAGAAGCACTATCCAACGAATTTTGGTAAAAGATGGTGTTACTGCAGATTAAGTTTCCAGGTCGTGTCATTTCTCGATTTTGCGATCAACACTGGCCACCAAGAAGATCGTGCGATCTAACACCGATGGACTTTTTTCTTTGGGGTTATGTGAAGGAAAAGGTGCATGGGAATAAGCCTGAAACAGTTGAATACTTTAAAGAGGAAATACGGCGCGTTATTGGTGAAATACAGCCACATTTATGCAAAAACGTTATTCAAAATTTCAACAAAAGAATAACCCTGTGCCAGAGGTTTCGTGGTGGCCATTTGCCTGATGTTGTATTTCACGTTTAATCGGAACTATTTTTCTTTATGTTGAAATAAAAATGTGTTTTTCTTTAAAATTAAATCCGGCGCTCTTGTTGGGACACCCTTTAGTATAATAGAAAATTTGCCCAAAATTAATGTTGATTTGAATCGAAATTCAAATCAACATTAATTTTGGGTATTGTAACTTATTGTAAATTATTAACTGTAAATTGTAACTTCAATGTTAAAATTTTAGAAAATTCGACTCAATTTAATTTTTTTAGATTTTAGACTATTTAGGATTTTTAAATGCTTCATACCATACAATAATCATTATTTTATGTATACATTGTACTCGTCTATGCAAATAAAGGGAAATGTTTACCTTCAAAAATATATTGATATTTATTATGTATCGGTTAATTGGACATTCATTGGAAAATGTAACTGCCCCTTCAATATAATTTGTCCTTTTAATAATATCGTTGTTATAAAAATATGAAATAAACATTAAAATAAAAGTTATGTACGTCACGTTTTTTACAAACATTTCCCAGCATTTCCAAGCTGTTGTTTAGATATCACATCTGCAAAATAGAGACAAATGTATCAACTGCGTGCATCGAGCACTAAAAACGAAAACGTTCCAAATACTTACATTTAAATAAAAGTTTCAATCGTAATTTGAAATTTAAATTTTGATATCAATTTTCCAGACTTAGGCACTTCAATTATTCGTATTTAAACGTTAACATTATTAAAATCACTCCAAACGTACCTTGTATTTGTAATAAAATAAAATATAGACTAGCGCTTCGGAACATTGCCAAAAGCACTTTACATTTACTGTATAATAATATAAGATAATAAACACGAAATTAAATGTTATAGGTATAGCTATACCTACAAATGAAGCAATAACGATGTGGATTGTCTCAGTTCTAAATTAATTAATTTGCTGCAAGGCTTAATTAACTGTAAATGAAAGAAGTAAAAAGCTACTTTACGTAAAAATTGGCTACGAGTAAAAAACCACTAGAGCTCAAGATGCTCAAGAAGAAATTAACACAGAAAAAAAATCGCATTTGTTCACTGTTGTGACACCCCATTAAACCTAATTTAAATTAACCACTAAATTTACACCCAAGTTAATCTTGTAAAATCATGAAGGTTAATCAATTATGAATACACAGTGTTCAGAAGTGCTATGCGCGCTGTTATTATCTTTTGGATAATAATTAACTAGGTAGTACGTCTAAATATAGAATAAATAAAGGATAACATTTTCTAAAAGCTTGACACTAATAATACATACTCGAAGCTTTTATACTTCTTAAGGCTGAAAAATCCCAAAGTGCCTATTAGAACTGCAAAGTATCAAGGGACGTCCTTTATTTGTTGAGTATTCTTTGTTCTAAATTAGCGTTTGTGTCGAGAGCTTTTTGTAAATTTCTTACGTTTACGCTACGTAATTATTTTTTTGGAGATTTGTACGAACATTAATCATTAACTACCTCACAATTACCAACCCCAGGTTTAATTAAAGCTTCTCTTATCAAGGTGATTTTCAATCAACGTCAGATAATTTCAGGGATGATAATAAGATTAAATCCAACAATCTTTTTGTTATGTGTATGGGGCTCGCCGACGTTTCGTGACTCCGTAATACTCTTTGCAAATTTAGGGGGAAAATGAGGCTTTTCGCAAGTACCTACCTACTTAAAAAAGCGCCTTACCGGTTTGGATGAAAGTTGCACAAGTAAAAGGAGTCACCTTAATTATTGCACATTAAATACTATTTAGAACAACAATTTGAGATTTCGTTTTTAGAGTGTCAGCGACCACAAACACATAACAAAAAATGATTGTATTGACTTAATCTATCATCCCTAAAATTTTCTGACGTCGATTAAAAATTAGCCTGCATTATAATTTGGACAAGCAACAAGTATAAAATTTAAAATTGATTGCAGCTAAGTGGGTGTAAATGAAAAATCTTGTCATTGCACAATGTGATAGCGATATCAATCACAGTGAAGTGTAATTTTATATAAGCGCTGATGATGTACTGCACAAGCTTTGTTGTGAAAATTGCGAAATTACAAACTATCGAAAAGGTTAAAAGTTGTAAATATATTTTTTTTGCTTTGCATGTTTATGCTACAAGAGCTTACTTCATTTAAATCTAGCGCCAGGGTCTCGATAGTTTTGAGAATTTTCAAGTGATGCTTAACCTTCCGGAACACGCACCTGATCTGACAGATCAGCCCTTGATATATTTCGTTAATGCTCGGAAACCAATGAATATTACGGATTCTGATTCACGGTAGCTGTAGCTACTTAATGTGTCATTCTTATGCGTGTTTTCAATTTTGTGAGAAATGTTTAGTCTGGGAGATAAAAGAAAAAGAGATCAGAGAGATACAGTGCGTGTGCGTGGGATTTTTATGAAATATGCGCTAACGTCTGAAATATGCATTTATATGCACTATAAAATTAAATAATTAAATCTGTTTATGTGTAATTCCTAAAGATATTCAAAAAATATTTAGGTGCATACCCGTAAACAAAACATATATTTCCGCATATAATTCCGAGCTTTAATTATTATTATTTGGAATACTTCTCAAATTGAATGAATTTAAGGGTTTTTACTATAAAAACTTGAAAAAAAAACGGAAGTCTTATTTTTTTAAAGATATTAGTTATGAAAAATATTATAAACAAATTTCGTCGATTATTTTGTTTATATTATATTCATTGATATACATAATGATCTGACAGATACGGTGCGTGTACTGGTGTAAGAAAAAAAGGTGCGTGTTCCGGAAGGTTAAAAATAAAAATTTTCGTAACTCTTTAATGGTTATTAACGCCCTATAATTTTCTAAAAAAGCGACGGAAACACACCCCAATAATTATTCTTATTTTTACTAGTACAATACGCTTGTGAAGTTGATACACTCGTATTATTATAAATAACATCATGTATATTTGAAAATCATCAGAAATCACCTATTTATTGAGATCATAATCAAGTACGAAATTTTGTAGTAAGTGAAAAAAATCTAACCTTAGGAAGGAGCGGAAATTGAACTTAAAACTTCTTGCATAATGTCTTAAAACGGCAAAATATAATTCCAAACGCGAGCAGGCGAGCACACACCGAGCACTTAACCAAACCAAGTCTAATGATACACAAATTCGAGTCGATACTAGTTCGATGATTATTAGTAATTTGTATATAACATTTTAAAATTATATCGCAGTTAGTCGAGCGCATCACGTGCAAAAATTCTTATCGAAGTACAACAAACGTTATGATAAAGACAACTATTAACAAAACAAAATTCCAAGTATATTTTTATTAATATCAAATAAATGAATCTATTCTCACATACTACGTCAAAATTACAAAAGAAAATTCAAATTTTACTTTTTCGTCGACTTCGTCTACTTTGAAAAAGTATTATCTGTAACTAATCAAAAAAAGCTTTTTTTAAAATTTAAATTCCCCCGACTCCAAAAAGCTTAAAAAATAAAAAGCTTAGAAAAGTCGGGCCTTGTGTGTGTAACGCCGTCAATAAAAAACTACTAAAAGATTTTGTCAAAATTTGGTTTCGGCCACACCCAAAATAACCCCCTTATTACTTATTAAATACCTAGGTAAGGTATTAAAAATTTGGCAGTATTCTGTGCTAAAAATTTTAATAAATTAACTACTAAAAGAAGCAAACAGACTTTTCTGTGCTAAAAAGGAGTCCTAAAAAATTTTATTGAAGCGATTATGATGGCTGAAAAAAAGTTGAAAATTTGCGAATTTAAGGATGTTTGGAAAATTTGGTATAACTTTGGATATAGTGGATGAAACAAAGGATATCGTTGCTAATTTTTTAACCTCAAAGTGTCCCTACAAAACCTTCAAAGTAGCAAAGCGCTGCGATTTTGTTTCTTAACGCCCCGAAGGTTTAAGTTTATCGTTTCGGCCAAAAATCATCGTAACAAGCAATTTCTTGATTTTTATGCAGTTTTTCGCCTTCAATATGGTTTTTGTGGCGACAATTTATATTTTTCTCTTAAAAACAAGACTCGCTGGAAAAAATTGAAAAAAAAATTTTCTGTACGATCATTAGTTCCTGAGTAAACGCCTTTTTGCTTTGATCGCCGATTACTTCGCGGCGAAAAATCGCACGTAGCTTATTAAGAGGTCCAATTAAAGCTAATTAAATTGACTAAACGAGTTTTATGGTCGCATGATGAAACAAAATTTTTTGAAGCCCACAGACCATTTCAAAAACCAGAAAAAATTTGGAAACATTAGTTTTAGTTGGCTTTCGGATGTTTACGTGAAAACCGCCCACGCTCAAAAATTTTACAGTGCAGATCTGAAAACTAGACACTTGAGGCATCGTGTAAGATACCACAATTTAGTAAAACTACAGAAGACCGAAATCGGCATTGGTAGGTATACGTATACATATTACAGTATTGCCGAATGACCGAACTGTAAGTCATTTATTAAAGTAGGCAAAACTTTAAAAAAGTACCATGAATAAAATATGAACGTGACCTAAAATCGATATTTCATTTTTGTGTAATAATACATCTGAAATGTGAATTTGAATATATTTCATATTTGGACAAAAATCCCAGTAGCCTGTTGATATGCGACCTGCGCATTACACGTAAGAAGCTGCGACAAACGGTTGTCATGACGATTATGTGGGAAATTTCTAGCTTCAGCCCAGCTTTCAGCTTTCAGAGAGAACATATGAACGCCCTCTGTTATTCAATATCCACTTCATTTTGTAAAAGGAAGTAGCAATCAGCGGTAGGAAGCCAGGTTTCGCTACAGGAAATTTACTACTTTTAGAAAGATTCCTTGATGTGTTTCTCGAGTAATTCCCACATTTTGACGATTTTATAAATTTTGCTGCACAGGAAACATAATTAAGATTAAGATTTACTCATCAAGTTTTAAATAAATTATTTAAATATTTTTGTAATTGTAGTAGATCGAGTCAAATTGCGTATTTTTTGTTAGTGGAGAGTAAAAGTTTGACACAAAAAGAAAAGCCGGCAACCCCTAACCTAATCATTGTCTTGATTTTGATTATTTAATTGACTTTCTTAGCGGTTCCGGACTGTGTCATCATTCTGATGACGTTATATCCGCTAGTTTTATTTGTGTGTTTTTGTTTATCACTATAATTTTAGCAAAGGCTTAAAAATATGTCGCAAAAGTATCTTTATTAATACAACAAATTACATTTATGAAGTCTTGTAAGACCCACGTGGGCTTCTGCAAGTTGAGTTGTGCTTAAAAATCCTAGTCCTTCCCAATTTGGCCCACATTTACAATTTAACAGCCATAATTGCGCTTCATTCCATAAAGTTGTTATTTGTTAATATTAAATGTGAAACTAGAACGAAAATCTTAAAAATGTTATGTTCGCAGTTTGTAGTTGAAGTTTACTCATCTTTTATCAATTTCGAGCCGTCATAAAATTGCATAATATTGCATAAATAATGGAGAACATTTTTAATTTGCCTCAAGGCATTTCAAATAGATATTTTAAGTACGACCAAAAAAACAAATAGGTATTAACTATGCAAAGGTTAAATTCAATTATAGCTGGTAATCATCAAAAAAGAACAAATTGTTTCGAGTAAACTTTGTATAGAGTCTAGAGCATTACACACGTCACACACACATTTTCGAGGCGTGTGTATCATAATATAAAAAAAAACTTATATCGTTTTAGTCTTGACAGATTCATCTAATGGTCACTCGTAATAACGACGCAAAACGACCTAGGTAGCTACGAAAATCCCCGAAATAAAAAATAGCCAATGTAGCGTCAATAAAGAGTTTTTGTAGCAATACAAAGAGAGAAATTCTTTTGCGTGTAAAATATTTGGGTGATGACGTGATTTCAAATCAAGATCAGTGTAAAAATTAATAAAATTAGGTAATAATTCCTCTTGCTTGCTGTGAAAATTTTAGCTAATTTTATTGCATAATTTACCCTTCTTTAAATAATAAAACAACAGATTGGAATTGGAAGTAAGTTCAAGTTTTGAGAAGTTTCTGAACAATGATGGGGACGAGTGCTGTAAAACCTTGGAATGAAGTTATACTAAAAAATTAAAGTTTTACGTTTTTCGCTTTTAGGGTCGTTGGAAACTACTTACCCAAAAATATTAAATAATGAGAATTGGATAGACTGAAAGTGTGTAAGAGGTGAGCGAACTAAATTCTTCCTGTGGTATTAAGGTCGTAACTCACCTATCAGCACAGCACCCGACAAGCATCGTCACAGCACCGCCGAGTGGTCAACTCGACGGTCGTGCGTGCGTTCATCTAACGCCTCAGCACGGGATCAGCACCACCGCAGTACCGGCACACTCACATCTTTATTGCAGTTGCATTTTGTTTGTAGAAGTAGGTATAGATTCGTGTGCATAGAATATGTTCCGGTTTTCAAATTTAGAGCTAGCTATGATTGCTTTATCATTAGACGAAGAAGGGAATGATAAACGCCAAAAAAGAAGATATTGGATAATTAAGAATTACAATGCTATAATATTAGTATAAATAAAAAAATAAAGTTATTCTCGGCCTATTCTACTCAAAAAGTAGTAAAGAGAAATTATAATTTTCCGTACTTTATTTATCGCTAGGAGTAACGTTTTATATTCTAAAATTTTTATAGCAAATTTAAATTTTTTCTAATCAAAATTTATATATATGTTGATGATGCTTTCAAGTTACAGTATAAACAAATAAACGTGCATTCATTGAAAAACTTGGCCCCTGGAAAGCTTTTAATAAAAACAATCGTTTCCGACAATCTAATAAGTTTATAATTAAACAGAAATGATAGGCAGTATTATAATGATAAGTTAATGTACTATACGCAATTTCAATTAAAAATTTCAATAATTCGACGAATTATGAGAAAAACAAGATTTAAAAACTAGCTTTTCTTTAATAAACTTTACAATTAACTTCTTTTGTTTTAATAATTATGATCGGAAGTTAGAGGACAGTGATACGAATCGAATGATGTATCACACGTTATTTTTTGCTTAAAAATAAAGTTTTAAAGAGAAAAAAACGATTTGATGTGCCTATCGACACCCCTTAAATTTTAAATGTGTATTTGCAATTCCCAAAATTTGCGCATTATTAAAATTTGCGCCACAAGCCCGGCTCCTGCATATACTCCACTGATAGTAAGTTGCAACTAAGCGAAATGTGCTGATAAGTGAGTGTACGACATCGGTACGGTATCAGCACATCACAAGCACCCCACCTGCAAAATATTCTTTGGGAGAAATGTCCGGTGGTTGAGGCGTTGAGGTGCCTTGTCGGTGCTGTGTCGATGCTGTTAGGTGGGCGCGCTTACATTTAAATACAGGTAAAGAAATAAAATTTGCCGGTGACGATCAGTCGGCGTTCCTATGCTGTGCTGATAGGTGAGTTACGACCTTTATAGGTACCTATTTAAAATCGCTTTCCGACCGGAATTTGGTGTAGCCATTTACGTTTTGAGTTAGCTTTCAAAAAACCCTCGTTCGATTGTCTCTGCCCTTCATTCCAGTTTAGAAGTTGAAGGAGACTCACCTAGAAAAAAAAAGAAAAACTTAAACTTCTATCACTTCTATACTCACACAAAAGTTCTATAAAACGCTCTTTTCAAAAAAGAGCGACGCATTTTTAAATCGAAGTTGTTGATATGTGTGTTTTATTTTTATTCCACTGATATTTGTGTTTGCCAAAGTCTATCTTTAATTATGGAGCAGTACACGCGTCCACAACGATTTCAAGTTGTTCAGATTTATTATGAATAGAGTCGTTTAGTCGCGGTAACTTTGAGTGCACTAACAGCAATTTTCGGTTGCAAAAATCGGCCAACTCGAAGAACTATTATATTAGTCCAGTGCATTTACGAATCGACCTAAAAGTTTTAGGCACTGTCATTATTTGTTATAACAGTGCCAAGACTTTTAGGTCACGTGTATAGAATTTTCGTAAATGCACTGGACTATTATATGCCCATTAGACGAAGAAATGCATGGAGCGAAAAAAATATTGCTGTCGTACGAGAGAGCGTCATGGCAAACAAAAATGTATGTTTTTACAATAAGCGATTAATTTGTTTATAAATCTATAAATACTTCTATACTTTTAACTTTTACGTTTTTGCTATACTTTTATTTTGGAGTACGAGTGGTAACGATCCAGCTACAACTAATATATATGTTTAAAGACATGCCTCAACTTCAAGACGTACACGAGGCTCATGGAACTAGAAAATATTTTCTAGTTCCATGATGAGGCTACAACAAATTAATGCGCTGCAGTAAGTTTAACTTTCACACGTTAACGGAAGGAGATTCGGTGCAATCGTTAGAAAAAGCTGGTTTGGAGTTTTGGAGCAACACTTAATAAAAGTGTTGGGGGCCCAATACGAAAATGAATACAAATCAGAACTTAAAATGAGAACTTTGAGATACGGAAAAGTCATAATTTTGGTAAATCGAGATGAAGCAGGCTTTTATAAATAATTTAATAAATTTTATACACTCCTATTGACCCGAACTATTAAAACGGAATTATTTGGAACAATTTACAATACCGATGGTGAAATCTACCAAAGAAGGGGAAGAATTATCATCGAAAGAAATAAGCAGGAAGAACTTGATTTGCCCGAACGGGCCTTATACAATACATTAGAGGAACCAGAAGAGTTTCATTTATACCGATTTTATAAATCTTGAACTGATATTGACGCTCAATGCCGATAATCTAACACCTCCTTTAGTTGACGGTGTGACGGCAGGAGAGTGCAGCTAGGAGATCCGATTCAAATTCTGATTATTTCAAAAAATGGACTAGTCGATTGGCCGTCTCGATTAAGTGACATAACGCCCCTATAGACACTTTGTTGTGGAGATATGTTAAGTTGCTCGTTTACAGTAACAAACGAGCAACATTAGATTCTTTGAGAATTAACATGGAACGCTTAATTGCTGTTATTCGGGCCGAATTGTGTCTAAAAGTCATGGAAAATTGAGTTCAATAGATTAATTCGTGCATACGCTCTTGTGGAGGACGTTTGAACAATGTTGTGCTCCACAAATAATGGCAAAATATAAATGAACTTGACATCTATTAATTATTATAGTCTATCATAGTCATTCAAATTTAAAAATGAGAACACAACTTAAAGCAATCAAACACAGACACTTAATTTCCTGTTGGACGAATTAAATAATTGTGGGTTGAAAGGGGTATAGCAAATAATAAAAATTTAAATAAAACATTTTGATTTTTCGTTTTTGTGTTGTTAGAAACTCAGAAACTGTACCAAATTTAAAGTATTTTTTCGAAGCGTTTGCTACGGTCCTGCTGCTGACAGTGTAGGGCTCATGGTATTTTGATGAAAAAAGTTGCGGAAAATCTGAATCGAGTTTAAAATCAGTTAGTGTTAGTGTTAGAGTTAAGTGTGTTATGTTTAGAAATTTTAAATTTCAACGAAGTCACTTCTCAAGCACGAATGGCGTTAGAAACAAACCAATGGTAAAAGATGTGCTAAAATATAAATATATTTAAAGCTGGACACACGTAAGGGTAGACCTGAAGGTTTTACTTGTTCAGGTCGCCTGTTCAGGTAAACCTGATCGTGTGTGTGCTCACCTGACAGGTATACCTGACACCAGAAAATAGTTTAAAATTCATATTTTCTGCTCACCTGAAGGGTAATATACCTGACACCAGAAAATAATTTACAATTTATATTTTCTACGTGACCTGACACCATAAAATAATTAAAAATTCGTATTTTGTATACTAAAATTTTGAAAAATTTGTAATATAATTTTTATTAAAAAAATCAAATTAATGACGATAAACATTTTATTCATTATTAAGGCAAAGTCAACAGTTTAGGCATCGTTGGATTCAAAATCAAATTCTCTACCAGACAAAAAAAATTTATAGGTAGCCATTTAAAAACAAAAAGTTGATTATTTTTGACATTGAAGGTGATATAAAAAAATATCAAAATTAGAGCCCGTATTAGGTAGTATCTAGTTGTATTTCTATTATCATTTACAATATTTTCTTTAATTATTGAAATCGGACAATAAAAAATACCGGAGTTGCAGTCGTGGGCGTTTTTTCATACAGTGTGTCCCAAATTAGGTGGTATTGGTATTGGATGGCTGTCTTGGCTATTAATAAAGATACAAATTGCCACTAAAAGTCTATGTAAATGGTTTTTACGCCACGTTGCCCACTTGGCTAGTTCTAGACCAGCAAACTACACCACCAATCTGCACTAACTTCTATGTAAATGCATTCTATGTATAATATGCAGCGCATCAAAAGTGACTGTCCTTTATTATATGTAAATGTGCAGTAATCTTGCATAATGTATTAACGTTGTCACCGTCACCACGATTATGTAGCTGGTATGAAGCCCGGCATCGCTTCTTGTTCTATACAGGGTGGTTTGTAATAGTGGCAAAAAACTTCTACAGCTTATTACTGACATTATTTTGAGTAAATAATGCTATAGTTGAATATAGGTCCTATCTTGCTTAATTACCAAAATACAAGAGATCAAAATTTAATTATTACTAGTAGATACGTAATTCTGCATTTTATACAGGATGTTTCAAAATTGGAAGATACGAACAGTAACATCTTAATCTACCAAGAAAACTGAATAAAAAGTTCCTTTATGATTTCGTTTTAACGAATACTTTTCCACCTTCCACGTATCTTGATTTGAAGTTATAGGAACTCCAAGTTAAGCTAGTAATAGGTAAAAGTAGTCACTGGCAAATAAAACACAAAACAACTTGTTGTGGCAAGTGGCAGTCATCCTTTAAAATTAAAAATATTTTTCACTACTTTTCAATTTTATTTAAAATCAAGCTATCCGGAAAAATACTTACTCGTCAAAACGCAAAATCACAAAGAAACTTTTTATTTCGGTTTCTTTGTAGATTATGGTGTTACTGTTCATATCCACCAAATTAGAAACACCTTGTATAAAACATCGAATTAAGTAAAATAATAATTAAACTTGGATCTCTGGTATTTTGGTAACCAAGCAGAACCTATGTTCATTTGTTCATATTAGAATTTTTATAAGCTGTCAAAGTTTCTTACGCCCATTATAAATCACCCTGTATAGGTGTATAAATAGTCGATAT
Source organism: Malthinus flaveolus (assembly GCA_950108345.1). Classification (NCBI taxonomy): domain Eukaryota; kingdom Metazoa; phylum Arthropoda; class Insecta; order Coleoptera; family Cantharidae; genus Malthinus; species Malthinus flaveolus. Next base: position 58,671,125 of record OX467285.1, read on the forward strand.
GCTTTGCACACATCAACTGATATTGGGTATACCTATCAGGTCTGGTAGAATATATGAATTTTCATAAGTTGTAGGTGTCAGGTCTACCCGTCTGTTTACCTGAACAATCGACTCGAACAGCTACACCTGAAGGTTTACCTGACAGGTACACCCTTACGTGTGTGGATAAACGTAATACCAAAATGAAGCTTCTTCAAGTTTACCTTCAGGTATACCTGACAGGTAAAACCTTCAGGTCTGCCCTTACGTGTGGTCCAGCTTAAGGCGAAAATGGCCATACCTGAGATATGCTACTGACAAAAACTTTTTTCTTTAAGTTTTTCTAATTCTTAATACTGCATGCAGACCCTGGTCACCCTGTATATTTACGATACAACTTGACTTTTAACGATTAAAATATTTCTATTTCAGAACAAATCCTTACAAAACTTATTTTGATTCCAATATTTCGTAAAGCAGCTATTTGAGCCTTAAAGATCATATATTTGTAACGTATAGTAATCCAACTCACGTGAGTAGATGTTGTTTTTCCGATCTAATACTTCTTCACAAATAAAAAGGAATTCAGTTTCAGGCAGCAGATGGTAAAATATTAAACGAACCAATACTTAATGTATTTTTCTGGATATTGAAGTTTGGGTTTCTTCAAACGCCACTAAAAATGAAATCATCAAACCGCCGAAAATGTGAAAATGAAAATTGAGTATTAAAAAATGTAAATGCGCCTTAATCGAGAGTTTAGCTAGCGATGATCCTTCTGTAATAAATTGAACCAATAATAGGACTAAATGCTTCTGCAATTTGCTATAATTTATCATTCGGTTGAGAGCAATAGCAAAATAATAAGTTTGATAAATTGGATATTAGAAAATATTTCAGAAATATAAAGAAATGCTATTTTTTCCTAAAAGCTTCTTTTCATCCGCCATTTGAAATTGTATTTAACAACAAAATAGATATAACAATAAAGAAAGAGGCATGAAAAGGGTTGTACACAAAATCTACGTTATGAAAAGAATTTTATTAACTATCGTGTAGCAATACTAAGCAAAGCGTGCGAAGCACTTTAATGTAGTTTTCCCTCCTTAAGGCCGCCAAAAGTTTTATCCGTATTAACAACTCCGTTCGTTGTGCTTCAATTGGGAACGCCAAGTTAGTTTAAACTGAAATATCTAAAAATTTCAGTAGCCAGGTAGCCACCCAAACTTTGCTACAATTCTATCGAGGAATCATTCGTCATAAATCGATTCGAGCAACTTTGAAAGTAACTTAACTATAAATAAATAGCAAAAATTGTCCGATTTGGGTGGGAAAGCGGGAAAGTGGGAAATGAGAAACCCACCTAAGCGTGGGAAAAATTGTAACTTTACAGTTTTCTATTTGCAGTTTTACATAATATTTCTCGTATAGCAAAAAAATAGTTTAAATTTATTGTAATAGGTGCAACGAACTGAATAGAGGCTATAATCTTTAAATTATTAAAAATATAAATTTTTTTCGATTCAGCTATCGCTTCGGATGACAAATTTAGACAGAAGTTTGTTTTTTATTTGTTACTGTGCTTGGGTTTCAATTTAAAAAATGAAGCTGCAATAAAGCGTTAATTGCTGTAATTACGTAAAATAATAGGAAGTGCCAACGCGGGCATAAACTAAAACTTTTAGCAAATGCCGAACGATTTAGGAAATAAAAACGTATTAAACCGTAATTGTGTTACTATAGGAGAAAAAAGAAGAGATTGTAGAGAAAACTAACGCTTTTAAGCATTCTTTTATAGTAATAACGTTTTGCTGGAAAAGAGTGCTTGCGAAAGTTTATATATTTTTTGCTTTGAACAAAATTTAATTTGAGCTTTTGAAAAATGTGAGACTTTATTACATAATCTTTAAAGATTTCAACTATTGGGGCTCAAGGTTATTAGGCTAATACTTTTATCCGGCGAAGAATGTTTTTATAAAGTTTGCGTGCCTTAACAAACGGAAATTTTCATTTTCGTAGCATTAACAAATTCCCTTGTATTAAACAACAGGAGCCATGTTTTCGAATTTTTAAATGAAACAACAACTAAATATTGTAACTTGTAAGATAAAAAGTAAAACACCTCTTAAAGCTGTCTTAGTAGTGGGTATTTCGTTTTAATACAAGTTGCTGATATTCTAATATTATCTAGTAGTTTCTATATCTGCGCGTGTAAGCGATCCAGGTCTTAAGCGTTAAAATGATGGTTTCTATCTGTGCCTTATCATTTGTAGATAGGTTAAATAGCACAAAACGGCCCTGTAAAGCACAAAAAAAACTATACAAAAAGAAAAGCTTTTAAAACCGTCTCTTATATAAAGAAATATTTCTTTAAAACTCACAACAAAGGCATATTATGAGAAAAGTGGTTGAATATAAGAAAAGGGAATAAGAAGCGCCAGAATACATTGATAAATAGTACGATAAGAAAATGCTGGAACGTTTTGCTGTATTTTACGTTTAAAATAAAATTTACATCTTATAAAAATTACATTTAAAATTCCAACTTGAACTTTTAAGTACAGTATTTTCATTTTATAGTTTAATTGAAATATCTGTTAGCTATTAATCCAGATTCTACGTCTAGCTTTTGAATAGAAGACTTGAAACTCACAACGTTTATTACTTTTTCGTACTACATAGTAAGGAAATTTCTGTCTGTCGATCACTAAACAGTAAGTCAGAAACGGTTTGAGCAAATAGTTTGACATTTTTTATTCAATTAATTTAAAAATACCCAATATTATTATATTATTATTGACTATTGACGACGGAATAAGGATTAAAATTAAATTCTTTTTTATTTATCTATTTAAAAACGTACCTACATTGTTTGCACAGGCTACGACTCATTGCTTACAGCAATGTCTACCAGCCTAGCCCTAACCTAACCAGGTAGCAACGTTGTTTTAGTTTTATTACAAAGACGATTCACAAATCAAGCAAAAACAAAGAATTAACAAGAAAGGCAAATGGAAGCTAAAACCAATAGTGTGTAAAAGTAGAAAAATGACAAAACAAAAACAAATAAAAGCGATAAAAAATAACAAAATTGAAAAGAAAGTCTCCAGCCGGCAGACGCTTACGACGGCTCCGCGTTTAAAAGTATCCGTAGAGTTTGATAACCTAATCTCGGCAAGGAACCCGTTTCAAAGACGAATCGTACGAACGGTGAAGAAATTTGTAAAGTACGATGAACAGGAATAGAAAGGAGAAAGTTGTTACCAGATCTTGTAGTGAAATCACGTTCAGAAAGGAAGGAGAATTTGGATCGGAGATACACGAGACTAGTAGAATTGAGGACTCGAAACAAAAGAGAAAGAATGTAAAGATCTCTTTTTTGATTGAGGGTTAGAAGAGATAGCTGAGTTCGGTGTCGGGACACGCAGTCGAATTTTCGCAGATTACAAGGAAACCTTTTACAGGTGTTTTGGAACATAGTGGAGAGTTCCACAGATAAATCGGGGTATTCAATGACATGGATGATTAGAGTCAGGATCAAAGAATGTTTAAGAGGAGTCGAAAGAGTATAATATTGCAGTCGTCGAATAGAATGAAGTTTAAAAAACATTGATTGGAGCACAAGTTTACAATGAGACTCCAGTTAAGGTTTTGGTCAAATGTCAGTCTTAAGTTTCTGGTCGTAGTTACGTATATCATTGTCAACCTCGATACTACTCAGATTATGAGTATCAATTTTTTTTATTTTTTTTTATTTTAGCAACCAACAGGCCTTAGGCCCAATTACAGGTTACATTAAAATATGTTTATGCTACGAACACTGCGCAGATTCAAATGGCGACTTACTTGACAAAATTGAAAACAAGAGAAATATTATTTCTATAATTTAAAATTTAAAATTCACCGGCCACCACCAAAAAAAACAACAAAAAACTGCCCCCAAAAATCAAATGAAAAGCTTAATAAATAATAATATATAAACAACTATTCAGTGCGGCTCCGCTGCGAGAGCCCCCACAATCAGCCCACGTGCTGAATTCTGAGGTACACAGAATACGTCCACCCCCGGCAACCCGTTTACAACGCGCACGAATCTGTTAATTGGCGCTTTCAATGCTTGCAGAGTTCTGCAAGCTCGAGAGTGGAACGTTGGCCTAGCTCTAGAGTTGAATGCCGGCACACTGAGCGGGAGCTGTTGTAAAATTTCAGGGCTACTCGTTTGGCCTCTCAATAAGCTAATAACAAACAGCATAGCAGCTAGGGATCTCCTTCTTTCTAAAGTCACAAAATTAAACATAGAAAGTTGGCTGTTGTATGATACGCGAGTTGGATACGTTCGATTTACCTTGAAATAAAGATAGCGTAGAAATTTCTTTTGGACTCGCTCGATCATGTCAATATGAACCCTGTGTGATGGACACCACACCACGGATGCGTATTCTAAATGACTTCTGACATATGCATTATATAAAGAAATACAAGTCCTGAGATCGTTAAAATGACGCGTCTGCCTTATTATAAAACCTAAGTTGCGATTGGCTTTGCTAACTTGTTGGTGTATATGATTAGAAAATGCCATCTTTGTGTCAAAAGTCACCCCGAGATCTCGCACCCCAGTTTTCGTCCCCAAAACACAGTCATCTATGCGATAGTCGAATAAGGTTTTATGAACTTTTCTCGAATATGAAACCGAAACGCACTTTCCGATGTTGAAAAACAGAAGATTTCTTTTTAACCAGCCAACCACACAATATCTGTTAATATCCTCTTGCAACAAGTGACAGTCATTTAGATTGTGTACAGTTTTAAATAATTTAAAGTCGTCGGCAAATAGTTCACAGTGAGAGTGCTTAACAACATCTGGTAAGTCATTTACTAAGCATAAAAATAATAATGGGCCTAAATTCGAGCCCTGGGGAACGCCCGATCCAACCTCAAAAGACTCTGACGAAACACCATTATAAAACACGTATTGCTTCCTTTCCTTTAAATAGCTTGACATCAGCTCCATAAGCGGTCTGAGAAAACCCAACTCACATAACTTCTTCATTAAAATATCGTGGTTTACTTTGTCAAAAGCCTTTGCAAAATCGGTGTAAATAGTGTCCACCTGTAAATTGGCATCAATGCTTTCAGCCACGAACTGGGTAAAAGGCAACAGATTTGTCACAGTCGATCGCTTCGACAGAAAGCCATGCTGAGAGTCAGTAATGTATGGGGCCACATGCCAGGCAAATCGCTTCGATAGAATAATCTCCAAAACTTTACAAGGTGTTGACAGAATTGCTATCGGTCTATAATTAACTATGTCTCTTTTATCCCCTGCTTTAAAAATTGGGCAAATTTGAGTTTCTTTCCATTTTGAAGGAAACTCCCTAGTGTTTAAAATCAAATTAAAGATTAACGAAAGTGGATAGAGAAGAGCCCTATCACATGCTTTGAACACATATTGCGGTATACCATCAGGTCCGGTAGATCGCTTATTTTTTAGAGACTTAATTGCTGAACTTATGTCTTCTTCACTAATATTGTTTATACCTAATTCTAATGTATTACTAGCCGATCCTTGTATGATCTTATTTATATTATAATCCGAACTATTTGCATCATAAACTGAACAAAAATTCTCAGCAAAAGCGCCTACAACAGCATCTGGACCGTGCAAATCCGAATTCTGATATCTCATAGAATTCATACAACCACCTCGATCCTTTCTCAGGGTTTTGACATAACTCCAAAATGCACCAGGATCCCTCTGTATACCCACTTCCGTGCTAGCTATATAATCCCTTTGAGCTTTAATTTATAAGCTTTTATTAACTTGTATCGCGTTACCAATAATACTGCAGCTAGATTTTTTGGCATTTAGTTTAAGTCCGTATGATATAGCCCAGCAGAGTATTCAACGTAAGTCGTCGTTTAGTCAAATGTGGTTTGGGGATAAACGAATGTAGATCTATCGTCCGTGTACAAGTGATAAGAGCACTGATGAATACAGTAAGAAACAGAATTGATTAAATTAGAAAACAGTATTGGTCCCAGAATAGAACCCTGAGGCACACCAGTAAGAAATGCACGCTATGTAGATTCCCCAGCACCTGTAGAAACCTTCTGTTGACGCCCGCCCACCCATGAATAATAAGAGCAGATTTCCAGATAGACGGAAAGGTAGACGAGAAGCAAGAAAAATTGATAATATGGGTTAGCGGAGCAAGTATAGAGTCAATGATCATGTGAAAAAATTTAATTGGAAGCCCGTCATCCGTCATGCCCCATGGCCTTCGTTTTAATGTTAGAACAGTAGAACAGTTTTGATTTGTTTGTTTGTACTAACAACTATATTTATTTTTATAGAAGGAAATTCGATATTCCAATTATTTCACCTTATTTTTCAAACGTTTCCAAGGCTACGCGATGTCTGTATAGATTAATATCAATCTCTTTTCACTATTTTATCAATTCAAACCTCATTTCCTACTCGTAAGTTTAGCAAAAGTTCCCAATTTAAAAAAACAACTATTTATAAACAAATAAGTAAAGACAAATATATTATTATGGCGTTGAAAATTATTTGCTGTTTAAAATTCGATTCAATTTGATAACATTTGAAAGCTCGTATATAAATTGTTTATTTCTACATGTTTTTTCTATTATTTGCTGACAACAAAATCGTGTTGCAGAATTAAATTTGTCACATACTATCAAATGCCTCATGTTAGTTCAGGAATTTTATTAATAATTCATGTTCACCATCCATTGAATCTCATTTTTTCAACACAATAATAATTATTGATGTTTGATTTTTAATTTTCAAAAATATATTAAGCTTGGGGCCGCAAAAGTCCGTTTTAGCTTTGTCCTAAAACAATATTTCCATAATTGTATTGCTCGAAGGTTATACGTCTTCACGATAATTGCCACGGTTTAGCGGTTTAGCCAATTTTAGGACACTAGGACTTGGCTATTTCAAATACTTTTCCATTTTGAAATTAGTTTGGATTAATGTTTTTTGAAAAATGTAACAGTGCAGCTGAATAAATGCTATCTTTTTATTTTTAACCAGTTTTGTGGCTTCGCTTAATTTTAGGGGTTGCCTTACTTCAAGCTACCTCAGATTACTATAAAACGAGAGCAAAAGATTTGAACTTTCTTTGCTAATAATTTTTTCATATCGCAAATTTCAATGAAGTTTTTAGCTCTATTTGTGTCGCTCTTTGTTTAAAACTTACAATTAATAAAGAAGCCTTTTTCTGAAGATCATCGGCAGAAAAAAGTGAGAATTTGAAAAGTATATAACTCACATTCGTCTGTCTAATGCTTTAAAGCTTGATATAAAAAGGTAAACTCGACGATTCGCCTTTATGAGTTAAAAGACCTTTTAAGAAAATAGATGCATCTCGTCATTGATAAACTTTATCTTGATGAGCTTCCCGAACTTCACGATTTTACGGATTTTGCGAGAGCGGTCCAAATAGTTACAATACACAGTCCCAGTTTTGTTTAAGTTTCCAGTTTTTCACTACGAAAACTGAAAGAATTTTGCCAATTCTATAGAAATTCACTATTTCCACTAAGCTGGCCGTGATCCCAAACTTATAAAAAAAAGCAAAATCAATCGTCAACTGCTCGAGCCCCCAAAATGTCTTTTAAACGTTTGTGAAAAATCGCAATAATTTTTTGGGATCGATACGAGTCTCTGTTTTGTTCGTTTTGCGAAATTCTATCTGGATAACCTTATCGTACGTCATTTACAAAATTGAACAGGTTTTCGGTTAAAGTCCTGCTTTTCAATAGATAAGCGATTAGATAAGCGGCCGGACGAAACATACAATACAAGAAAGTTCAAAGTGGATGTCTAAAGATTTCCGATTTAGTATAGTAATGCAAAACGTTTACACAAAAAAATGCGATTTTTAAAAAATCGTAGTGTTAATTAACTATTACGTGCGAAGTTAAATACAGTTAGAAGTTGAGCTCAGACCAAATTTACAAAACAACAAATAAGTTATTAAAATCCCTCTTTAGTTCTACCAAAGGTTTTACATAAGTATACAATTTCCTTTTTCGATTCATTATCTGTGAAAATCGTATTATTTTGCAGCTTTTATTCTTTTGTGTGGAGGTAAAGGTAAAAAGTAGTTTAATTTTAATTCGGAAATTGGATTTTTGTTATTCCGGTTTAACGTAAAATTTCACAGATTGTTTATCTTTTAATTAACTATCACGAATTTATTGCTGTAAACCATCGAAGGGGTTAATACTATACCCTTTATTAGAATAGATACAATTAGAACAAATGGGATTTAGGTAAGTTACAGAACATAATTAAGATCTGTAAGGTGCAAAAACTGTCTTAACGACCAAACAGTAAAAAGCGAATTCTAAAAATCTCGGAAACCTATATTAAACATTATTTTTCGTGCGAGTTCTACGACCTATAACGACCGTGTGTTGGCTAGACCATTTAAGGGAGGTTTACGATTCAACACGGTATTTTTCCAAGTTAACGTACGTTTATATTGAAGATGGTGCTTATAAATTTTGGTAGAGTTTAACTGTTAAACAGTCTCTACTTTCCCTAGTTTCCTACAGTCCCTACTTTATTAAAGTAGGTACCTACATCAATTTTACTTTTTATGATTATGTTTATTTATTCACTGTATAACTGTACAAAGCCACGTCGTCTTTCGCATGACGAAAGAAAGAGCAGGCAATACCATCTACAGGGTCCGGCAATCAATACTAGTGGTTTTAAATCACCTCGTATACGGTTATTATTGAAATTTGATAAATAACAACGGCTTTTTTTAAAACTTCGGTATTTGCAATTTACTAATTTAAACTATTTTTTGAAAATAACATCTCTTAAGTGAGCGCCATTACAGTTTTAAAATTCTTGCAAACTCTTACTAAATATTACCCTATGCAGCTCTAAAGTAGTTTTGCAAAAAACACCAAGTTTCAACGCCATGTAACTCGTAAACTTTAAAAATATGAAAAAAATGCACATATTCAATTTTATAGAAAATTTTATCAGCTTTAATTTTGTATAGCGTGATGTTTTAGGTCTGACCCATAGTTTTCGAGATATTAACGAAAAACCGAAAGAAGGGACATGTCTTTGGCCATTGCCGCGGAAGCTCACCACCGATTCTTCAGGACTTTTAGTGTAGTCATCACTAGACATCTCCAAACGAGTGTGTGAAATTTTAAAAGTATCGGAATTTTTTGAAGGTGAAACCCATTTTCGATATTCATTGACTGGACTAGATACACACCAGTCGCCTTAAGGAGTGATTTCGTTGCGACGTCTGCGGTCGCGTCCAGCCGCGACGTCCAGCAGTCGAGCACACGGTCGAGCACTGCTTCTCTCTTCAGTTATATTAAACTGCATTGTAGCAGTGCTCGACCGTGTGCTGCATCACTCTCACTTACATTAAAGTCCATTGTAGCAGTGCTCGACCGTACAAGTACGCTATCGATATCAGACTGCAGTACAAAACAATTCGCACCCGACTTGATTACCCTCCAAAACTTTTCTGAATTTACGATAAAGTTTGGTAAATCTTTTAATTAGAAACAAAAACAAAATTGGAAGAACACATGAATTTACCAGATTACAGGGGAACCTAGCACCCTTGAAGATGACTTGCTGATAACGATTTAAAAGATACGAGCACAGAAATAGAAAATGAAGTAAAATGAGCGATTTGAATGATTCAAAAACAGTTTTATCAAACTGTTTCGAGCTTAGAGTCCACTAATAATTTTTTATAATTTCAACGAGAAGAGACGCCAATGCCATTGCCAGTTTGTGATTTTTCCATGGTTTCGATCTTTCGTTCAGAGAAGTTATGTAAAATTTTAGGGTACTGATGTGATTTCATTTGAACGGCAATCGTAGATTAGGTATTTTAGCTTAAATTTGAAGTTAAAGAAATTCATTATCTCTAGAACTGTTAAAAGAAACTCTAAAAGTGTTTTGAAACATCATATTTTAAACCACCCCACTGACAATAAACGAATTAAAACACATTATTTTATTCCAAAGAAATTTTTACTCTTGAAAACTGACAATATCGCTTCGGCCTATAAATTAAAGGAAAACAAATAACTGCAAGAAGCGTCACCACCAAGTATAGTTCTACGCCCAAGAAAAATTTGCTTCGACATTTCTAATTTTTCTTTGCAAAAAGCCGAATAAGCTGGACTGTTTACCAGAAACTTGTTCACCAGTCGTATAGAGAGACCCCTCCGAGTAGATGTATCCAAAATCCTGAAAAGTCCCGCTTTGACTGTATTTTTTTGAGTCACACAAGGTCCACCACAACATAAAAAATTGAATCGTCTTTAAACGTTTTATACCTATAGTGGAACAAACCAATCGATTTTACCGAGAGATACAAGGCGTATTTTAAAGTAAGTACCGTTTTTAAATAACACCGCCGCAGCACTGCGGTCGCCATTTAGCGCATACGCGCCGGGTAGCTACATCTGTTGGGAAACTACAGGCGCCACTACGGAACCATCCGATCGAGTCTACATCTGTTTACGTGGTTTTAAAATGCCGCCACCTATTGAGAATGCCGCCGAACACAAAACCTTGCCACTTCTTTTGGCTGGAAAAAATTGGACCCCCCCCCCCATACAGTCCCCCCATACAGTCCCGATCTAGCGCCGAGCGACTACCATTTGTTTCTGAACTTGAAGACGCATCTGGCGGGGCAGCGCCATACCGATGATGACGAAGTTAAAACGACTGTAAAGGTGCCCATAAACTGGCGAAAAAACTCGCGCGGTTTGCTGTCCAACAGCAGTGTCACTAATGTAAATAGCACTGCGAGTCCCTGCGAGTCTATTCATTAGAACTTGCGACATTGCTGGCGGGCAACAAATCGCGCGAGTTTCTCGCCAGTCTAGAGGCAGCTTATAATGCAATGGTTATCTCATAACCTCATCAGGCGGCAACCTTCTATGACGATGGAATACAAAAGCTGGTTCCACGATACGATAAGTGCCATAATATTAATGGGAATTATGTAGGAAAGTAGAGTAAAGTATGGTCTTTCAAGTGAATAAATTATTTTTGGAAAATATTTATTTCTTCTTTTTTCATTTCAAAACGGTACTTACTTTAAAAACACGCCTCGTATTTCAAACAAAACGTAAGAGTTGAGGAAACTCTCTCTTGATATTAATATTATAATCCACGTTTTCAGTTTTACTCTTTTATATCAGGTAGTATTGGCTTTCTTCGTAATTTCATAAAAAATTCATTTTAAAAATCAACTCTAATACCTATTTAATAAACTGTCAGGGCAATAAATTCAAAATGTGTTTTTCTAAAAATTTTTCTTTAAAAACGTAGTTAGTTTTTTAATGTGTTGTTTGTGCCTTTCTATGTTTTTAATTAAAATGCTTCATGGCTACACGAAATCGATGTGAGATCTTGATATGTGGTGTTTTAAACTTCATACAAACGGATATTAATTAAAAGTGAGTATAAACACATTCACTTCGTTGCACGCACTAATGGGTTGAAAAGCAAATTTTTGTGCTAGGTACGTATTAATGGAGTCCATTATAGTTTAATTAATGGATTTTTTAATAAGCTTTGGATTTTACTCGAGCGAAGCCCAATCTCCTTTATTGTTGTGTTATGTTATTGATATAGTTACAGTTACAGAGGGTTATAAGAGGGCAATAGCGGATGATTCTAATTCTATGTCAAAAACTTTCGCCAAAGCTGGTCTTCATCCAGACTTCATCTGTATAAAATATTTGTCTTAAATAAATCTTTAAGCCATTTCCGTAGAACGCGCAGATTAAAATTGAACTTTTTGCTCAAAAATTGATGGTTTTTAAATGAACTTTCCATTAAACTTAGAATAAAAAAACAAAACCAGTATTGTTAATTAAATTTTAGGGTGACACCGTGAGACTAAGGAAATCGTGGTGCATTGAGTTTGGATGGGCTTCAAACGACTGTCGTACTTGACAAATGCCCAAATATTGGCATACTTGGCTTATATCCGCCATTAACAAGTAAAGGTGTTCACATGAGGTGTACTTAATTTTTTGAATGCACCATCAAGTTTGTACAATTTGACGGAGTGAGTAGAAGAATGTCGACCCTCATGGATAGCCAATAGTAGCGCATAGCGCAGCAAATAAATCTACAAGTCGTGTGAGTCAACCACAAGTATAGGAAGAGACAATTTACTACTTGGAAAGGTGGCTGAATAAAAACAAGTTGGAGATTGCCTCCGGCAAGACCGCCGGAATCCTATTTACAAGAAAGCTAAAAAGAGACGCTGAAATCGATATTAAGATAGATGGCGTAGAGTTAAAAGTGACCAGAATCGCCAAATACCTTGGGGTTCATCTAGACAGCCGCTTAACTTTCGGAACTCACGTCAAGGAGGCATGCAATAAGGCAGCCAGGGTGGCGGCGGCGGCATTGTCGTCAATCATGCCGAACATTCACGGCCCTAAGGCACCAAAGAGAAAAGTGATTGCGCACTTGGTGCAATCCGTACTAATATACGCTCGACAGGTATGGTCCCCAGCCATGCGTACACACCGTCACAGAGATATGGTAATCAAAACACAGAGAGCACTAATGCTCAGAGTCATACAAGGGTACCGTACAGTCTCAGCGGACGCGGCTTCAGTATTGGCAAGCTTGGTCCCGCTCGACCTTTTAGCTGTTGAAGAGGCTAAAACATGCAGAGACGAAACAATTGCTAATTGGCAAAACAGATGGGACTCTTCTCAAAAAGGAAGATGGACGTTTACTCTAATGCCAAACGTAAAAAAGTTGTTAAACAGAAAGCATGGCGCACCCAACTATTTCACGTCTCAGTTCCTTACAGGGCACGGAAACTTCGGCCTCTACCTTCACAGGTTCAAAAAAGTGGCATCTCCAATATGCATCTACTGTGATGTGGTGGACACAGCTGCGCACACCTTGTTTAAATGCCCGAGATGGGCCGCCAGAAAGTTACACTTGGAGCTAAGGCTAAATCGACCGATCTCTGAAGAAAACCTCATAGAAGTGATGTGCGCAAGTGAGGAAGCTTGGAATGATGTAGAGAAGGTAATGAAGAGTACCCTTCTGCAAAAGAAAAACGACAGTGGCTAACGTGACTAACATCGTATAGCGAAAGGGAGCTGATGGAAGACCTAACGGTAGTACCAGCTCCCCTTATACTACGCTCAGAGGAAAGGGTGTAGTGGGTAGACGCCAGGGTGAACAACTTCCCTGGTGAATCCCACACTACCTAGGGCGCACGAGCCTTAAGGCAGTCCTGGGTGTCTTCTCGAAGATTCCTAAACCTAAAAAAAAAAAACCACAAGTATAGGCCAATATTATTACTTGTCATGTTTACAAATAATTGTAATCCCATTGGCTTGTGCGATACACAATACATAAGCCTTGCCAATACTAACAAGTGGAAAATAATTATTGTACAAGTAAACCACTCACACAACATGGCAAGTATACGCGATAAACAAATATTGGCCAAGTACACCACAGTCGTGTCAGGTTGGTTGTTTGTATTTAAGTTACGTAGTTGTATGTTTTGAAATTCTTAATAGACATTTAAGCAGCCTTCAGACAGGATAACCATCACTGAGTAACCATCTGTGAGACTAGATATGCATAATATGCATATTATGAATAAATTATGCATAGGTTCTTATGAAGTCGTTTATACCTGAACAACTGAACAAAGTATACACAGATTGTTGCAGGTGACTGAACTTTAGTCGTCGGTGCTTTCAGTCACCGTCGATTGTATAATCTTATAATCGCTCGCAGACTGATAATCCATTGAAGCTTAACATAAGGACCTATTCATACGTCGCGACAGTTGCTCTAGATTTTAGATTCAATCAGTAGCGTAGCCAAGCTGGGAGCGAAAGATTCTATCTGAAAAAATAAATTTTGCTATTCGAGTAAATCATAATCCAAAGTAGCAGGTAAACAGATCGATTTGAAAATTGTTTATGTAATAAAACCACCCTACAATCCCTACAATCTTTTGCATGCGTGACTACTGAGCAACAGTTACCAGCAGACAATCACCTGAAAGTCACCGTGTCTGAAGGCTGTCTGAAACTATACTTTGAATTTGATTTCTCGCAGGACTAAAATCAAAACTTACGATGCTTGACAGTGCATTGTGTACGACTGAAAGACACCTGGGACTTTTCTACCATTAAATCTATACTCTTATGCTGTTTACGTCTTAGTCAAAAACAACGTTATTTTTAACACTGATCGAACAACGTACTTTGATTTTTTCATCCGTCGTCATAAGTGTGCTGCAATCGTTTGTTTAAATTGTATGAGTATAATAAGATTGAAATTGTAAAAGTTTCTAAACAATTCTACAACAAATTTTCGAGTTTTTCTAGTAACTAAGAAGTGCTACAATTTTTAGCTATTGTTAAGAAAAGTAGATATACCGTAGCGAAATGGTCTTAAAAAGTTAAAGACAATTTTTGTATAAAACGCGTGTAATTTAAAGTTGGATCTGCACCCACGGCTTATCAAGCTTTAGGTATCTGCGTCAAATGGTCGATATAATCATATAATTCTTAAAAAATGGAAGAATGAAAGCTCCATTTGCATATTTATAGGAAATGGAAAGAGCAGAACTTCTGCTTTTGACATGAACATATACGGACATGGCCTGTGACTATATAAATTGTCTCTTGTATTTTTCCGAGTATTATTTCAGTGTTTCTGTTTGTTTCGCTTTTATTTTATTTTAGTACATCGATGTTATTATTAAATAATATTTACTTGATCTTATATTTTTAAAGACGTTATTTGTTAAAGTTCGTAAAATTGTAACTACTACTGTAAAATAATTGTAAATAAAACAAAAAATGTAATTACAGAAATAAATAACATCCAATTTAAATTCTAGAGCTTATTGGGGTTTTTCGTCATTATTATTTGTCGCCAATTTGGAAAACCTCACGAACTTTTTAAATTACCAACTTGGCACTACCTTTAATCATTTTCTTCGAATTCTTACGTACCTAATAACTTTTAAAGTTAATTAAAGCAATTTCAGTCGAGAACTGCAAATTGCATTCATTCAATTAAATTCTATATTTGGTATGCAGTTTCCGTAAATCTGTCGGCTAAACTTATTTACAGAAATTTTTTACAAAATTATTACCAAAAAAAGCTTTAGAAAAAGCTATTTTTAGTATTAGATGTCTCAGATCTACCGTTTTTCATTTTGTGAGAGATCTCATGAGTCTCGAGAGGATGGTCAACAGCAACACGAATGTTAGATACAATTTATTGGGCATTCGCAATTGCCGAGCTAAGAGAAATGTAGGTTAATTTTAAGTGTAGGGTGTATAGCTGTATAGATCGAGAAAATCAAAGTTGTTTAATAAGTGCTCGGTTGGATTCGTAAGTGTAATTAAACTTTAATAGTAGAATTTCGCTATAAGTAGATTAACTTTTTTGGAATTTCATTACGGAGGAAGTAGTTTTTGGCATGTTAAATAACGAAAGATATATTACATAGGTACCTTTTACCCTAGCCTAAGCCTCGGGAAAATTTATTGTGTAACTAAACACTCCTTGGGTTATGACGTTATGACTGTACTACGTTGTACATACATACGAATATTAAATTGGTTTATATCTAAATTTTCTAAATATTACGAAAAGACAAAAAATTCAGTAACAGATAAATTATTCTTCACATTGAAAATTAAATTTGAAAAGGTATAATTGAATGGGTGAACTGGCTGAATCTTTAATCCGTTTACCGTGCAATTAAAAAAGTTTGTGATGGAACCACTATCTATCATTTTCCCTAAACTTACATGTAATCGCGTGCATACGTATACATAGCACAGAAGAAAAACACGTCTGTATTCAGACATTAAAGGAAATTAGCTCGTTCTGTCTTAACTTAATTTTTGTTCGTTTAATGTAGTTTTCATATTAGGTAATTTGGAAATCTACGCTCCTCGTTGGTTCTGTTGCTATTATACTGAATTCATATTAACTATTATGCAGTATAACTTATCTGCAATGTCAGCACGCCTTTGTTTAGTTTTCCCAGTGCATACAAAATTTAATGTCTGTATAGCTCGATTACGTGCAAATAATCTTTAGAAATTATTAACTCGGTATTGTACGTAGGTATATATTCTTCTTCTAGACTATTCTTTAGATTCAAAGAGTATAAACATTTTTTATTTAGACCACCATAGAACAGCAGTATGATTTATTCGTTGTCTTCTTTTGTACTTTTTTTGGAATTTATGGCTCAGTATAAAATTATATAAGAACAACTAACTACTAAAGCAGTTATTTAAAAAAATATTTTTTAATAAAGCCCTAAGCTTTTAGCGACTTGACAGCGACGTATTTTTAAATTAAATTGTACAATTTTTGGTTTGATTAAGAAATTGAATTGTGCACCTGTTCAACACCGTCAGGCTTTATCAGATCGGGTTCTATTCTCGTTCATCTGCAACAGTCTTTTCCTTAGTTTCTAAAGGCTAACGTAGGGTGAAACATTCTGGATTCTTTTATACGACTCAGAGTGATACGAATCTTAAGATTTTAGCTCTTGAGCTGCTCCAAGTCTGCATCGTTTTTGGTTATCAGTGCCCTACCCTTAAACCGTGACTCAATATTTCTCCCTTGATCATTTTGCCGGTTGTTAGTTATCACCGAATTTAACAATTAATAAACTAGACCGCCACTTGACACGCTATCTATAGTGTACGTTCGCTTATTTAATGCGAGGTCGGGCGTTTTCACGCGTCCTCGTTAATACAAAACGAAATATTTTGTCCAAAATAATAATTCTAAATTTCGCCCATAATTTCGTTTGATCAACTGCTCTTCAATTAACGTCCTCTCATGATCCTTAGTTAAGTAACTATTTAGTTATAATTTTGAGAGTTACTTGCTGCGCTGTGATTTGTGGGTTTTCAAGAGTGCGAAAAGTTAATAAATATCCACGAACGAATATCCAGGTCGTGTTATTATTCCCGTATTGAAGAAGGGCTTCGTCCCCGTGTCTTCGTGCTTTCCTTCTAAAAAGTGATGGTCAAGTTTTAGTCTCCATGAAAGAGTAACGTATTTACGTATTTGTGCAAAGTGTAGCTAGTCTTAGCTACTGAACGGGTTCAGCTTGTTGGGCAATTGAGCTTTCTATGATTTAATTTTGGGTGTACGTCAGTGATTATCTACTAATATACACAGCTTCAGTGTGGATATTATTCTGTGGTGGTTCTCAGGAGCCGTCGTGGGATATAAATCGCCGCACCTACTATGCTACCGTGTGGATGTCGTTTGGTCTAGGAGCCATCATGGAACATCAATAGCCACCAACACACGCATACCCCTCGCTCTACTCTCAACCCCTTACGTATTTGCTGGTTTTACCATTAATTAACAAAGTTGCTTGAATGAATTAATTTTTGTAATGGAGTTATACCTTTTTGTTTAGAATTGTTCTTGTTGGGAAATGTAAGAATAAATTTTATTATTTTGTGGCAATTGTGTAATCCTGCGGAAAATCGAAGAGTATCAATGGAAAAGTAAGAGCAAGTTTTGACATAGTTTGCCTAAGAAAACAGTAGGACTCTACTTCTCCTGTGTTCACTCTGTATAGTCGAATCAAATTTGAAGAGCACATGCACTTTTGCAACTTAAGAGCATGTCTTTAAACTTCTTGTTGTTTAAATAATTTGAACTAAACAATAGTGTCTCTCGCATTATTATTCTTATTTCTTGTTTTATGTGCATAAAGTCGAAAAATGTGTAGGAATTAATTATGTAAAATAACACTTACTAAAGCCCTTGCAGGCTCATAGTTTCATATACAAATTAATTAGGTTAGCCCATTTTTAGAAAGTCTGAGACGACGGTGGACTCTCAATAATTAATAGCTTGTAGAAATGTGATAAGAGAGATATTGGTGCAATAATTCTTCTCCTTTTGAATAAAGTTGAACTGAGCTACTCATGAAATCATTTGCTAGAACTATTTTTAATAATTTCGCACAGTTACGCTCCGAGGTTCCAAACTCTGAGATAACATGCTCAAATTGCTGCCTATTGTCTTCCAGCTATTTCTCATAGTTCTGGGACACCCCTTATTTTATGCAGGGTCATTAAATTAAGTTTGCGGTAATTAACAATTTAAATTGACGGCGCGATACAAGTTTGCAATTCAACAAAAACCATTTTGAAATAAAAGCTTAATTTCGATTAAAAAGAAGTTTGTTGTTTACTCGACTTGAAAAGCGACGATCGACTAAATTTGAGCCCAACTTCACTTGACGGAGGAATATATTAGCATAAATTAGAAGTGATACACAATAAAATTAAGTAAACGAAATATGCATCCATAAAGTTGAATTATTCTAAATTTTATCTTCCAAATTTGATTAAGTAAGTTTTAAGGTATATCTGGCACATGTATTTGAGAAATTAAAATGTACAACAGACTGCAAAGATGAAATGTTTAATATAGGTACGTTGTAGGAATAAAATAATTACCAAGTGGTAGTTAAATGAAAAATTGGACATGTAGAAGGCAGGCGAGTTTGTTCTACGATCTCTTCTGTGAGTTTGACGCTAATTAGTGCGCTGCAATTTAAATTTCTTTGTGTTTTTATGGATAGCCATTGTAATCATTTTTGCACAGAAAGTGTCAATTATGTAATTACATAAATATAAATATTCTTTTGACGTAAAACGTTCGGTATTACACTATTCTATATGAGACGAGACAGCAAGACCTACCCATGTACCCATCCACTAATACGAAAGGTGATTTTTAAGTTCGCATAATGAGACGGAAGGAGACGGCCAGTAAAAAAAATTTTTTTTCTATGTTTTTTTTCAATAATTTAAAGTATACGCCAAAAATGTATGCATTTGTATTAAGTTGTTTAGCCGCAATCAACAAAATGCCAAGTGATAATGTAAGAATTTTTTTGAATGTCGAATATTTAGTTACGTACCGTTATTAAATTCCTCACAAAACAAGGAAAAAATTTTAAAACCACCGAATACGAAATGGAGGAAGTTTATGGAGACATTTGCCTTACTAAAATTAAAATTTATAAGAAGTGACACAAATTATTTGAGCAAGATAGGGAGTCACTTGAAGATGACAAAAGCTCCCTGGTAGGCCAAGTAACGTTATAACACATGAAATGGTCATAAAAGTTAATGATGCCAAAAATGAAATGGTCGCCTTAAAGTAAAGGAAGTTGTTAAAATATTAAGGATATCGGAATCGAAAACTTTGAAAATTCAAAAAAATCATCTGGGTATGTCAAAGGTCAGCGCGAGGTGGGTGCCGAGAATGCTCTGACTGCATCAAAAAACAATATTCTTTTAAATGTTGTAAGGAGTTTTTAACGCTGTGTGGTGATGAGTGATGAGGATGACCCATCAACAACTATTATCAATTAAATTGTCACAGGAGATGAAACTTCAGTTCATTTTTATGATCCTGAATCAAAGAAGGAATCTAAACAGTTGCATTTAAAAGGTGGTTCACCACGAAAGAAATTTAAAGTTGTGCCTTCTGCTGGAAAGATGATTGCAACAATCTTTTGGGATTCTGTGGAAATTGTTTTAATTGCTATAAAAAATAAAGATACCAACATAACAGATGCATAGTACCCTGGCATTTTACATCGATTAAAAGAAGAAATGAAGTAAAAAAAACGAAGAAAACTGACAAAAGGCTCACTTTTGCTGCAAAAGAATTCACTTGTTCGTATGGCAAGCATTTCGATGAGTCTTATGACGTGATACGGTTTCGAAGAGATTATTCATCCACCCTAAGGTCCAGATTTTGAACGAATTGACTATTGCTTATTTTCAAATTTGAAAAAAGAATTTAGTGGAAGGTATTTTGACAGCGATGAATTGCTCTAGATAACGAACATTTTACGAGCAAATATAAAAATTATTTTTTTATGGCATAGTACAAACATTAACTCATAGAAGTAAGAAATGGATTGATGTTCCAACAGATTATATTGAAAAGTAAAATAATATAAAAAAATTTTACGTTTCTTTCTGCCCTATTTAGCAACTTTAAAGACCTCCCTCGTATAATAACCGACATCTCCAATCTCCATGTACATTGTACATAATTGAAAATGAGACCCTTATTTCTGAATTAGTTGTTATTGAAGTACTTACTTAATTTAGTTAGGTAATCATAAAATATCTTGTTTAAATTCAAAATTCGGACCCATAAGTTATTTTATGTTGGTCCCAGGTCACAGATGGCGAGCGACTTTTAATCTCCAATTGCTATTCCTACACTACAACCGTTGAACAAACTTGTTAAAGTTATACTTCTCAAAAAATACGATGTTGTAAAATTGAAATTTTCAACTTGCAAAAATAAATATTCGTTATACTATTATTGCTCGCACAATAATAGAGAGCAACGATGTTTTAACAGCTTCGTTCAAGTGCTCTATTAACTACTACTATACAACTTTCTTGTTAATCATGGAAATATGCAACAACAAACGTAACGTTCTAATGAGTAAAACTAAATCTGAAGAGACTCTACAGAAAATTTTAGATTACGCCTAAGTGATGCATAATTTCCAGTTTTTACAAGACTATTACTTTGCCCAGAGTGTATACTTCGTTTGATCCTTTTCTATTGCCTTTATGATAAAACGTTTAAGTACTTGAATAAAACCATCGCATCGTTTGAGTTTGCACGAAAATGTGCTTGTGCTGATAAAGGGAGGAAATTTTTATAAAAGAAATAAAAAAAGTACTCTTAAAAAAACCCCACGACCCCAAACAATGTATTTTTGTATAATTATTTTGAATCAACTTCGGCATTCAAAATTTACAAAAATTTAATTTTATCCTTTTGCCCGAATTATCGGAAGACTTGGAAGTTTTGGCTGCAGTATAAATATCCCGCCCTCTCTTTAAAGTTGAACTAAAGTTTTAAAAACAAGATTTAACTCAAGAATCCTAAAGATATCTATTTTAAATTCTAAAGCTGTGTGCTATTTGCATTCTTATTCATTAGGAAATTTTGTTTCAAATGCCACCCTCGTACTATCCATTACACCAGTTTACGGTTCTTTCGTAAATTTTTTGTTATTAAGCCAAATTGCTTTTTAATTGTCCAACACAAAGTTTGATTAAACGGCAAAATTTCGTATAATATTACAGCAAATTTTCAAATTTTCAACATTAATACGCAATTTCTACTTTATTGGTTAATTTCCAATTCATTAGCATATTTTACTATGTTTCTCGTATAGAGAATATTGAAACTTAATTATTCGGTTTATTTTCAAGGTTTTAATTTAAATATTTCAGTTCTAAAAATGGGAAGCCATTTTTAAATTCTATTTCAATTCTAATTCTACTGGTTTACAATTTAATTTTATAAACAAGTTTACTGCCTAAACACTAATCACCGAGGCCGTATTTTTCTATTTGATTAAGTAGATAATAACTCTTCAATCAATTAGTTTTACTTTTTTCAAATTAAAAATTAAAGTTTTGGCGAAGACAAAAAAACTGATTGAATAGGAGTAGGTACATCTTTGCGAGTCGATGTTTATATTTTTTTTAAAGAACGTCGATTGTGATTACGTTTGCATTTTGCATAAATGACTAAAAAACAGCAATATCCTTCAAAACGCCTTTCTTATTCGTCTTTATTACGATTTAACTTAAACTGGAAATTAGATGTTTTAGCAAACATTATTGTTTTTTTCACGAAAACCTAAAGCAATATTTGACAGTTAACAAATTATATCTTCCAAATTTAGATTAGTCTAAACGAGCAAAAGAAAAAAGATTAGAAACATATTTTCATTTTACAGCAAAGGAAATTGTTTGTAAAAAATGTTATTTTATTGACATTCTCTCGACTTGGGGGACTCAATGATCGGCTCTCCGAGCCTCCAGCTCAGCTCTATGGGCCGCGCATTGGTCTTACAGACATATATACTCGGCTATTCGGGCACACGAAGGGCCCATCTGGGGGCCTGAAGGACCGATAAGTGAGGGCGGATGGCACTAGCAAGTACCTATAGGACCGAGCGGGAGCCCAAAGCGCGTACTACCAATTAAACTCTAGTTCTAAAACAAAACCACAGGCGTCCCCCCGCTGATACCAACTTTAATTCGATACTACGGCCCTACGGGCTCTCGGTCAAGCCTGCGGTCTTCAATTATCGGTCCTTCAGGTGTCCAGCTCGGCCCTACGGGCCTCACTTCTATTTTTGGACTTCTATACTCGGCCCTTCGAGCAGTCGATGGGCCGAGTAGAGAGGTGTGAAAGATCTATTCGTGGCCCGTAGGGCCGAAATTAAGGCTTGGAGGGCCAATCATAGAGGAGCGCAGGCCCGAGCGAGAGCCCGTAGCACGAAGGTCTGAAGTGCCAATGCCGATTGCTGATTAAACTCTAGTCCTAAATACGACCAAAGGCGTTGCCGCTATTCACATGAGAGTTTTAAAGAGGAGAAAAACAAAATAAGGGTTTAAATTCCTGCACTGATACCAACTTTAATTCGATCGTACAGGTCTCCGCTCGACCTTACGGGCACTCACTCGGGCCAATCGATCGTCCAGGTGTCCAACTCGGCCCCACGGGTCGTACATCGGTCTTCTGGACTTCTTGGACTTCTGGCTCTTCGGGTACACGAAGCGAGAGAGAGCAAGAGAGAACGGGCCCGAGCGAGAGCCCGAAGGGCCGACCGGAGGTCCTAATTGCCAACATACTCACACATATTCCATATACTCCAATATATTCACGCCGAGCGGTATTCGGTAACGTATTCATTGTATACGTACATTATCTTTCATGTTCTGGTGGTAGCTTATTTATGAATTTTTTATTTCTTTTCTTTGCCATTTATATTGTCAATAATTCAAGGCTTTAAAGCATCCTCGTTTTCAAATAGGAAATGGAAGTTCGTATTTTCCTGTTTACTGTTCTAAATTTGATACTTCCTAGTTTATTTATTTTTCTTAAAATTGGTTTATTTTACTCTAAATCGCAATAAAAATTCGTCCTGGTTTAATATTTGACGAGATACCAGCTAAAATGTAATTAATGTGTAATAAATTATAATTAAAGGATATATCTTGAGGGTAACAAACATCTCATCTGAATTTGATCGTATTACCCAAACTACACGTCCATACCCTTTATTACCAAACCACTTCAACACATCAAATTTAAATCCGGTTTATTTAATTGAGCTTTAAAATCGATTTATCCGAAATATATTGCAAATTTTGATAATTTATAGGTAATTAATTTAGTAAATGATGACTTTACAAATTTATAGATGATATATCGTACTACGATTCATAACTTATTATTGCTATGGCCGAATGTTATTATACTATTAAAAGATTATGCTTTTTGACATTGCTTTAATTTTTGAGGTGGGTCTGAACTCGGAAGATAGTACTGTGTAATGAAACAGCAAGCAAATTGACAAAATTAGAGTAAATGACTACAAACTGTTAGTTAGTAAACTGAATAGAAGATGTAGAAACGTAGAAGCTCTAAGTGCCATATGAAAATCCGTTTCTCAGTTTACTTCTATGAGAAAGTAAAGGTTTAAATAAAAACTTGAAAAAATTCTTTTTGATTTAGCTGTATCCCCAAGAGGGTTACTTCGACCATATTTAGTCTCATTGACCTAGGAGCAGCTATTGTATGACGCAAATCAAATAGGTATACGACGCTCGTTGAGATTTGCTACTTATCAACAACTAATCTGTAGAAGTTAACTGCAGCTATTATGTTTTCTATTTTTCAAATCAGGCGATTATTGAATATAAAAGGCCTTTTTGAAGAAAAGTCCATTGCGTATTGTCCTAAGAAAACATTGAGGTTGTTAAATTACTTGATTGCGGGCTCAATTAAACGTAAAGTTAGTGAATAATAATTGTTTTAGTTAATTATAAGACTAATTAGTCCCCACCCGTTTCAATCCCAGACATTTTTTAAACACCATGTATAACAATATTATATGAATTTAAATTACTAAATCGGTTTAGTTTGTTCTCTATATTTAAAATTTAATACGGTATATTGTCAGTGAAGTAAGAGCGTGCGAAATTAAAAAATAATTCAATTATTTCAATTATTTTGAGTAACGAAACTTTTTATTCAACTATTGGTTGTAATCATTATCTATTTAATAGAGCGAAATGGAAGTCACATTTAATTTATCGCTTTAGTTACTAAAAGCTTTTAGCTCTATAGACGCTCATCACCATAGATTGGTTTAAATACAAAGGAGTATTTGTCAACTTTAATATTGGTAAATTTAATAACGCAAATTTAATAATGGCGCTCAACAAATAATTTTTAATTTTAGTTGCCCTAATTAAATTTAAATTACGCTTATTACTTTTAGCCTCAATTTTACACCCGCGTCAAGGTAATTTTATATTTGAACAAGAAAGAGATAAAATTTAATGGGTTTATTTTACATGAAGGAAGAAATAAAATTTATTGAAGGTGCAATATGAATACAAGATTGATGGAGATTGGAGATCGTGGTCTGCTTGTGAGTCGAATTTGAATTTTAAAAATACCAACAATTTTCTTTCTTATACAAATCTTTCAAATTTCCGCAATTTAATTTTCAGAATTTTAATTATTCTTTCAAGTTTCTTCAATAAGATTAAATATTGACTTACGAAATTAATTAAATTGAAAATCTCGGCAAGTATTACAAGTGGGCATAGGAGTAACTTTAGATTGCTTACAGCTCAGTATTGTAACGGTTTATTGCTATTTGTGCAATACTAATTTAAGAAATTAAAGTGTGCAAGGTGCTTTTGATATAAGTTTACAATAGAACACAATAATGAAAATATGGATTTTAGATGATTAAGGCCGCGGAACTTATTTTATTGTAGACTCTGGTTTCTTTTAGCAACTCTAATCAAATCTCAAAATCACGCGTTTTAAGTTTAAAGCGTATTATACGAGGATGTATTGATAACTAGTTAGCTTAGTCCAGTTCTATGCAAAAAAAATATATTGCGTTACCATAGCAACGAACAATAACTTATTAGAAGTGTCAGTGTAAAGTTTGACGTCAAAAAAGTAAACCAGAGTTAAGCAATAAATTAAAAGAAAAAAGATGTCCACCGAAATTGAGAAAATCGAAAAATTGGAGTATCGAGCCATCATCAAGTACCTGTATTTAAAAGGGTTAAGAGGTAAGCAGATTTACGAAGATATGGTAATACCCTTGGTGATCAATGTCCTTCATATGCGACCGTGAAAAATTGGACTGCAAGCTTCAAAAGAGGTAAATTTTCAATTGAAGATGATGACCGATCGAAAAGTTCTTGCTTCAGTTTTTTGGGCTTGCAATGGAGTAATCATGATTGATTTTTTGGATAAGGGTAGAACAATAACTGGATATTACTATTCGACATTACTGACCACTCTACGGGAAAAAATTAAAGAGAAAAGACGCAAAAAGCTATCCAAAGGTGTTTTGTTTTTGCAGGAATACGCCCCTGCACACAAATCTCATGTTGCCATGCAAAAAATTCGGGATTTAGGGTTTAAATTACTAGAACACCTCCCTTATTCTCCAGATTTGGCTCCGTCCGACTATCATCTCTTTCCTCAACTGAAAAAAAGTTTAAAAGGTCGTAAATTTTCTTCCAACGAGGAGGTAATAAAAGCTGTGGAGGTCTTTGTTTGCAGAGCAAGAAGAAACATCTTTTTTAAAGGTCTAGAGACGTTGCAGGTTCGCTGTAATAAATGTATCCAATTAAGAGGAGAATATGTTGAGTAATAAAATATTTTGACATTGAAATTTTGTTTGGTTCTATAGTAGGCTAAGAATTTTTCAATATAGCCTCGTAGGTACAGGGTTTTAATGAAAAAGTATTCTGAACGTTAAGGGCATATTTATACTACTATTGAAAATAAGACAAAAAGTTCCCATAAGCACGTAGCGCAAAATCTTTCCTAAGTGAGCTACAACAGCCCTTTGAAGAAAAGCTTTGAATAGTAAGCTTCCAAAAGGCTCTCTTAGGAAAGATTTTGCGCTACGTGTTTATGGGAATTTTTGGTCTTATTTTCAATAGTAGTATGTACCAATGTACCTACCTTTAACGTTGTACTTTTTCATTAACGGCTATATAGCGAAAGGCAAAATTCGTTCTTTTTTGTATAATTAGTCGCTAAGCACCCTAAAAGGCACACAATCACATTTTTTACGGTTTGTTACTTTAAAAAATAATATATTTCAATTTTTAATATAAAAAGTTATTGTTAACATTACAAAATTTAATTATTGTTGTAACTTGATAAGCTTCAGTAAATACTAAAAGGGATACTTACTACTAAACCCTATTTTATTATCTTTTTTATTTACTAGCGTTTCTCTGAAAACAATATCTATTTAAAACAAACACAAAAATCCTAAATTGATCAATAATTTCGCATTTTGTTACAAAAACACTACAACTGCTGAAGTTTAATATCATTTATTTCTATAAATAATATAGCTTTTGTTTAATATTAATTATGTATTAATTACAATTACTTAGTGCTTTCAGACATTACATAAGATGAAGCTCTGTAACAAAAACCACGGTGCCATATAACTTTCTCATTTAAATAATCTAACTTTTAATTGAATTTGCAATTTTTTGTTCCCCAGAGGCCAGTGGAATAGGTAACTAAAAAATATTTAATTGGACTGAATGAATTTTTAGAGTAATAACAAACACAGCTACTGTATTTGTACTATATACCGGCGATACGTATTAGATATTTATGTCCAGCTACTGGTAGTATTGTATCGGTAAATACAATACAATTATTTATATTTGAGCTATGTACCGCAGTAAATTCTAAGTTCAATAATATGTCACCCTTAATTTTGTTTGCCCTCAGGTAAAACAATAATTTTACATCTATAAAGCTATAAAGTCCGTAGTCTGTCATTGGACGACTTTTATGTAGAGAAAAATAGTTCAAAGAAATCAAGGTGTCCTGACATATTATGACTTATAATAACTTATGACTTATAATAACATTTTTATTTTTGTTTATTTTAGGATAGCTTAGTGGTAGAACACCCGGAGCGGCACCAGTCAGACTCGGATTCGATCTCCGATCGCGGTTTAAGTTTTTCTCTTGGATAATCAGCGCAACACGGACGTCTAATGCCATTGACCAAATTGCTCCTGAAAGAAGTGCCTGGACGTGTATAACAAGTGCTGTCTCAAAGTCAGGGTGTGCCTGTTGAGAGACATGGTGAGTAGTGTTGTACAAGAAATTGACCTTGCTGACTTAAAGATTTTTTTGTTGGCGGTATATAGAGCTCCAAATGGAGATTTTTCTTTGTTTTGTAACACTATTAACGTATTGCTGGAAGATCTGTTTAAGAACTTGGTATGCAGACGAGTAGTACTTGCTGGTGATTTTAATGTTAATTTTGACGCTGAAATATGGAAAGGGAGGAAGAGAATTGGTAAATCTGTGTGAAGCATATGGATTGAGGCCTTGTATAAATGATCCTACCAGAGTCCGTGGGATGAGCAGTACTATTATTGATAATATATTTACAAATTTGTCCCCTGAGGAAAGCAGAACATCGGTGATTGAGTCATATTTGTCGGACCATTTTGCACAGATTCTTGAAGTTAAATCTCAAGTTGCTGAAAAGAAAAATATTTACAAGCGGTCTTTCAACGAGGTGGTAAAGCCTTCTCGTATACCCGACAATATTGCTTTGAAAAAAGGAGGGCAGATTGTGAGTAATTCGCAAGGCGTTGCTCAGACATTCGGTGATTATTATGCAGCACAAATGCAGGAAAATGGCGATGGCGACTTTGAATTTACTGGGGGAGGACTGCAAACTGCTAATAACTTGTATCTTTTTCCAACCGACCCAGTAGAAGTGAAGAGCGAGATAGTGGAACTGTCTTCAAAATTATAATTTATTCTAGATGGTATACCTGCTACCATAGTCAAGGAGGTGAAGTCAATAATCTCATATCCCTTGAGTGATGCTATCAACTCCTGCTTGCCTGAGGGTACTTTTCCAGAGACACTTAAAGTTGCTAAGGTTGTGCCGATTTATAAAAAAGGTGACAAGATGGACCCGAGCAGTTGTAGACCCGTTCCTTTACTGCCTACTTTATCAAAAATTTACGAAAATATTATACACAGACGAGTGATGAAACATCTTTTAAGAAATGATATTCTATCGACTGATCAGCACGGCTTCGTTAAAAGAGATCAACCGAGACGGCCATATTTGAGTGTCTAAGTACTCTGGTGAAGGATTTAGACTGGGGCATGAAGGTTTTGGGTGTATATTTTGATTTGTCCAAGGCCTTCGATTGTATAGATCACCGAATACTGATACATAAGCTAAATGAGTATAGTTTTAGGGGTGTTTCGTTGAACTTAATGGCATCGTACCTGTGTGACAGAAGCCAATTAGTTGCTATCAGTGGTGTAGAAGAATGTAGTCTGACATCGGCCTTTTTATTGAGAACGCCAATCAAATCTGGAATGACCCAGGGATCAATTCTGGGGCCTATAATGTGTAGAGGTAAATTCAGAAGTATGAATATTATGACTACTTTCCACAAAATAGGGATTTTTATGCAAACAGGGATATACAAACTAGGAACGGGCAGAGGTTGAGAATGCCTGCCCATGTGCCCATAGTACTTCGCACTAACGAAAAATCGAGCTACTACAGAGCTATAAAGATATTAAATGGTTTGACTAAGTTTGTAACAGTGTCGGATTCTATGTTTGTTTTTAAGAGTCAACTCAAGGACTACCTTAGAGGTAGTGAGTTTTAGAAGTACAGCGATTTTATGGCTGTTTAATTGTTCATTATACTAGATCTTACGTTTTGCGATGTTTAACTATTTCGACAATGCTAATGTTTCTTGTGAGGAATCATTTATAGCAATAAATACTATTATTATTATAAAATATGAGCACTCAACTCGAGCAATAATTATTCTGGTGGAACATCTACCATGTTGAGCACATTAGTCTCTATTACCGTTCTTATTGGCATTCGCTTATTGTTTCATTGAATTTTTGCCGTATGTGTGAGAAGTACTCTATATTATATGTATATCTATATTATTAATTTTGCGGTATAAGAAAAGTTAAACTCCTAGGCAAATATCCAATTAAAATTCTAAGACGCATTTTTAGTTTCTGAGCGTAATTATTATAATGATTTTGGTGTTTAATAGACAGCTGTATTTGAAAATTGGTTCCCAAGGAGCCAATTATTGATGAAATCAATATCAATTGAAACAACTTATTTTAAGCACCGACTCCGACTTCTTTTCTTTTTATTACAAAATCAACTTCGTTTCAAACGTTCAATTTAATAAGCTTCGAAGACATTAAATGAATGTTAAACATTCCTAAAATGAAAAATGATTTTAAAAAGTTTTTAATGGAGTTGCAAAATTCGCGAGTGGATAACTTATTTGGCTATTATTATAAGGGTTTGTTTCCAAATTGACTTACCTTTAAATATAAATTTTCAAGTTATTTAAGATGATCTTGTAAAACAAAGAAATCTCGAATCTGTAACATTGTCGGTATATTATTGGTTGAGCACGGAAGTGAGAGGATCGACATCGACACGCTGTCGCGTAACCTAATGCATCCAACGTATTTTTTGTGAAAATTCTCAAGCGGAAAAATTCGTTCTTGTTTAGGAAGTTAGTTTATTCAGATCCGAGACTATTGATAAAATATAATAATAAAAATAAAAATGAGTTTGAAGAGGACCGTGCTTCGATATACATCACGTATAGTAATTATTATCGGTAAGGTCAGTGACAACAGACACAATTATTTAAATAATAATTCACATTTAATATCTATTGAATTTGTACATGAGGTTTATCAACTAAAATGAACAACCAACCTACAACATTATCAGCCCCCATCCATAGGGGTATAATAATCCTTCCTTATCCATTCACAACACTATCAGTTTTTTATTCAACGGCATTAAAAACTAACTGAATCTTCGCTTATCCTAAACCCGGCTGATATTCGTCTTACCGTCCCCCCCTCTAGACCGGAACCCTATATATATTTCGACATAACTTTTGATTCTGAGTCAAACCATATTATGTCCTTCAAGGTCTTGAGAGGTCAAATAAAAAAGTTTATGGAAATCGCTCTAAAAGCCTATTTTTCAATGAAAAAGTGCTCCGCATCTAACCTAACCTAAAGACCTAAAGGTGAGATCGAGAACCTGACGTATTCGATTATTCACGCGGTTCCGAGGCCCCCCGCGTTATGTAAGCATCAGTAATGTAATAATCAGGTTAGGTTTGGTTAAGTAAGATTCGGTTAGGTTAGGTGGGGAGCACTTTTTCATTGAAAAATAGGCGTTTAGAGCAATTTTCACAAACTTTTTTATTTGTCCTCTCCGGATCTTGAAGGTTCGACTTAGAATCAAAAGTTATGTCGAAATATAATATATACGGTTCCGGTCTAGAGGGGGGACAGTAAGACGAATTTTTACCCTAAACCCTATAACTACTGTAATCAAACTGGAATGTCATGCTAACCTCTCCAGATCTGTTCCGCCAAATTCAATCACGAGTTTCTCCAATAAAAAAACGTCCACTGCCCTCAAAAGCTTCTCTGAAAATTACCTAACATTCAAAAATGTTCCTTTTTCCAAATTTGTGTCGAACCTTCCCCACTAGATCAAATGTCCTTATCTTCCCAACAATCCTAAACGGAAAATAGCAACACAGTCAAAAAACAGAAAAACAAAATTGATACTGAAACCGCCGAGCCCCCTCTAGAAAAAAAGATTCATAAAATAGTGAGCTATAAGTTGATTTATCTTAGCTTGGATATAATCCGCAAATTAGCAACGAGATTAGCATATTTATGTTGTCTAATTTTCGGTCTAAAAACCGCTACTAATTACAAAGAAAATAGATTTTCTCTCAAACGCTACTTAGCAAGAGTGCTTTTAGATTGTGATTTATTGGGGAATAACTTCGATGTTTACCGGTGCATGCGTGCATGTAAAGCAGATTTTTTTTCAGATAAATAATCTTTAAAACGTAGGTACCTAGCAAACCTAACGTCCCGTACGCGTAATAAATAAACACGGATTTGTAATCCAAAACAAGTTTATGAAGAAGGGATTACTTTTAACACCTGATGTATTCCACATTTCTGCTTATATTTATTTCCAACTGAAAAAATGAGGAGCAGTAGGCGTTTGAAAGTAAAAAACTAAACTTAAAGAGAGACTCGTGGGAAAATGTTGCACACGCTGAATAAAATTACAAACGGAAACTAAATTTCACGAGTGTATAATTAACTTCAAAGAAATATCTAATTAACTATAACATATTAGTATACCTAATTATGAAATATAAAACTAAATGGTGGAAAATACCATCTAATCTAAGAGATCAATGATTAATGCAAAATTATTATATAGTAAACAGTTTTCGTAGTCTGGTTTTCTTACTTGAGTTGTGGTTTTGAATATTAAATTATACCCCACTAACACAATTTGTTAGTAGCTCCAGTAGGAAAATTTAGAAGCTACACAACTACACATTGCACGTTTAAACGAGCTGATTTTCAAATAGCAAAAATAATCTTGCAAGACACCTGGATTTGAATTATGTATTTTAGGCTTACGTTTTTTGATTAAGGTATAGATGTGGGAATCGATGGGTTATAAATAATTTACTTTAGAGTGCTTTAAAGATTTCTTTTACATTTTTAATTTTCGGTACTCAAAAATTTTCATTTATAACGCCTTAAAAGCTTTTGTGTGAAGATTTTAACACGGTTTCGGTGGCTCAGTAGTTAGGCGAAGCTTTTCAGCATTACAATTATCTACTTTAATTTATTCGAAATAAAAAAGGGCCAAAGTTAGTTAATCTTTATAAACTCGGTGCTTTAAGAATATATTTCTTTAAAGTTAACCGATCTGGCTGTTTGCCGTAATCATTCTTCTCGCTACAGAACTCTACACCACAAGCTCAACAGGGATTGTTGCAAGGACGAACCACTTAACGAGTTGGTTGCCATCGATTTTTACACGAATCCCAAATGAATTTTAAGTCATTATTTTGTTTATTAGACGAATGGGTTAGTCCTCCTAAAGAAGGATATCATTTTTATTTTCCGGACAGAATCGGAAGTTTGTTATCAGAACTTTGTTTACGCCTTTTTTACCACATTTTTAAATTTTTATTTACTAACAACGTACATTCTCCCTAGATTAATATGAGGTGGAAATGGCAACAAAAGCAGCCCTACAACTACGAAACTACTAGGATGGGGACCATCGTCCGTCGGGCATGGAATTTACGGGCAAACAAAATCCTCGAGGAGTGCTCCAAAAAGCTACCTCTCCTAGAGATGGATGCACATAGAATATACATTTAACAAAGACGTCCAAACTGTAATAGATTCAACTCATTGTATCGAAGTAGTCACAACTGTCTTTACCGATGGATCAAAAAATGAAAAGGGCGTGCACTCACCTGAGCTTGCCGTCGGCAGTAGCCTGTCGCTGGGGAAATATGCCTTAGTTTTTCAAACTGAACTCATGAGAATATTACACAGTGCCAATGAAATCCTAAACAGGAAAATTCTAAGCAAGAAAATACTGATATCGGCGGATAGTAAAGCTGCCTTACAAGCTTAAAACAGCTGCAAGGTAACCTCTGGTTTTTTTAGAGTGAGTAGAGCTGCTAAATCAGATATCCAAAAACAATGTTATTATGCTATGTTAAGTCAAAAGACATGAAGAAAATGAGAGTAGCGATAAATCAGACAAGCTAGTGAAGAGAGGTTCAAACAACCTTCCTCGTGACCTCTAGCCAATCATCAAAGCAGCCGTAACTACTGCTAATACCTTCCTTAACCCGTAACCAGTCTGGAGTCATCCTGACTCCACTCGGTTAATAAAATGTAATTATTATTAAGTTATCGATGTTTGAGGCATACCAAACTTCCATGTACCTTTAAGTTGAACCTTTATCTATATTATCAAATGATTTTTAATGTTGTTTTTGCGTTGGTTGACAAGATATTAAATTTCGAACTGTTTTCGTCGCGTTCTGGAGTCACGTTTATAGATGTTATTGTATATTTATAAAATAATTAGTTGCATTTTTCTGCTTGTTCAACAATTTTTTTACTCAAAATTTGTTAGTCCCAAGTTTTAGGGCCATAATAGAGAAAAATCAAAAGAAATTAAAAATTTCATCATTAAATTTTTACTTACTTTTAGAACGTTTTTATCTTTGAATGCAGTTTTCAAATTTATCCTTTTGTTTTAATAAAAAATTTTAAGTAAATAATCTGTCTACTGGTTCAGTTTTTATATACAAACCATAAAAACTACAATATTTTTTGTTATAAGCGTATAAAAAGCATTAAATTGAATAGGAGTCAGGTTGATTCTCGTATCTGTTAGTGCGATAAAAGTTCACGTCTGTGGTTACGGGTTAAAAATAATATTTATCAATTGCAGACTGAAAGATGAACAAGAAACGTAAGCTGTCGCCAAAGCAAATGAGCTATACCTGGTCCTTCTAAAAAAGCTTGCAAACTATTGTCGACAGCTGTCCGAAACTAATCCACGTACAATTGTAGGGACACTCGAGAGATACTCTCCACTCCTAAATCCCAAATACCATAGATGCGAACTAGAAGTCAAAACAGTTTAACATGTGTTACCACGACTGTTCAGCTCTAACGTCAACAAGAAGATCCATGTTGGAGGTCTTCTGGGTCGACATGGCCAGAATAAGCATCACTCTTCCTGCCAGAATCCTAAAAGCTCGAGATCTGATGGGCACGAGGAGACCGCGTCAAGAAAGTACAACGGGCTCGATTAAGTGGCCTAAGTGCAGGGAGCTATCCCGCCCCCCCCTCCTGAATGACCCAGATCGTAAATTCTACTTGTAACTTCTATTTAAATATTTGACGTTTTGTCAAACCATCAATGAGCAAGGTACTAGTCAATTCCTTCGCAAGTTTCTTCATTTAGATTCAAAACTGAACTACGAAATACCTTATGTCCTCTACTTAAAACTCTTGTCCTATTATAGGCACAGAGCGAACAGGGGACAGCTAAGGTTGATAATAAAAGAACTTGTTTTTCGATTCCAAAAAGTATTTACTTTGATCTTTTGAAAGTAAATTATCTAACCAATGTTCAGTCACGTTCTTTTTGCAACATACATTTCTTACGAAACGTAATTCCTAACAAAAAATGCATATACTTTAGAGACTACGTAAAAGGGACGTTTTGAATATCTTATTGCTATCGACGTCTTTTAACAGCATAAATGTGGGTAATTTTCCGCAATACAATGGTTTTCGTAATATCGTAATAGTTTCAGAGTAAGTGGTTTATCCGCTTAAGAAACTGCATCACATCTTTTATATACTCACAAGTCGACCTTATAAGTTGGTAAATTTAATTACGTAATCTGAACCTAACTAAAAGCAAATGTCTATGTTTAACGCTTCTAATCCGACGCAACCGTCTAAAATGTGTTTTCATAAAGTTTAATGCTTTAAGCAAGTACTCATTTACTTAGTTTTAATGTAGTAATTGTCCTTTTAATTATTAATTTTAGGGTACTACTGGTTGTATGATGAAGTGAATTAATTTGTTTTAAATTTATGACGACTTGATAATATCACCACAAAACCACACCGAAAACAGTTTACAAACTCACCAAACGCTTGGAACCCACAGATCGCTTGACAACTTTTGTCTTTTCGTCAATAACAACTTTTTGTTAAATAACGATGTATTAGAAGTCTGAGAAGTCTTAATAAATTTTCATTATTAATATGAAAAAGTTGAAGGCTTTGATAGTTAATCCAACCAACCCACACTTTTAGAAATTTATTTTTTATGAGTTTATGAGCTAGTATTGATGGTTAAAAATTTTTCTTGCAAGGACTGGGTATGTGGGTATCTGGGTATGATCATAAATGTGTGAAATTTTCTTTGCAAATTTCGTCACAAATGAAACTAAACAATACGGTTTGCTGTAAATAATCTCGTTAAAAATGACTTCCATCCAAGAATAACTATATTAGTGAATAGTAAACCTTAAGCACATTTTAAGAAAACTCGATTAGGTACCTCGTCGCTACTGCTTTCTACTAATATTAATTAATAAATGGTAGTAAAAGACGAACTTAATATTTTTAGTAACTGCAGGTTTTCTATTAAAGAAATTTCCAGCCGATTTTATATATTTTATTAAAAGTCACCGCGAACTGCCTCAACGTCCTTTTATCATCAATATTTCCGTTTAGATTTGTTGACTTTAAAATTAAATTCCAAGATTTTTATCAGCCCAAATAAAATTTTATTGTTGATTTTACCACTCATTTTATTGGAAAATCTTAAATTATGTAATGTTTAATATTTCCTAAAAGGGCGATGAAAATTTTAGGAATATATTTTATTTATAGAGCGCGAATGGTAAAGTATTTGAAAATTTAATGTGTTTGGTTTGAAAACTGTTTAAATTTTAATCTTAAAGTAAACCTGGAAAATATTTCTGTGCAATCGTGTGTTTAAAACTGAAACTTCAATAGACAACTTCAATAAAGAGTTGCGAAATCCTCATATAGTATAATACCACTAGTTTTCAAAGTTATATCGCAATTTTTACGGCAGTATCCCGAGTGTTTATTATGCTTGAGTATAACAATAGTAGTAATATTTATTGCTAAAGGACCAAATAAAAAATGGTGTACAACATGTCAAAACAATAATTAAAAAATATCAAATTCGAGTAAAACGACTTACAAATTTAAAATGACATCAAGTCTCTTAAAAGCAACGATAAGTGCATAGTCCTCTAAAAAGTATAGATAAATTGTTATAAAATAATAAGCCTAAGTTCCTAAGTGATGTGGGGAAGGTTAAAACATCAAGATCTCTAAAAAGTTCGCTGCAGGAAGTTCTCGGCCCACCACAATTCGCAGGATTCTCTTCTGCGCAACAGGCAACAAATACGTCAGACAATGCAGTGGAACTGCTGAAAAAACAGATGCCATGTCTAACTATGGATTCAATCAGCGATAACTAAGAGACTGGAAGTTGTTTACGAGAGCCGACCCTACGCGCCAGAAGACTGCAATTCTGCAATGGTCACTCCAGTAAAGATTTTTGCCGGAGCCTAAAACGATTCTTTTGTTTCATTTCAAATCATTTATTTTTACAAGTTCCATATCGGACCTATTCCGAATATGACGGAACCTAACATAATTGGTCCTACTTTGATTTAAGTGAAGCCTATTCACAGAAAACCAATCAGTCACATCGGAAAGAATTCGAGGGAAACAAGTCCGGCACGCACATGTGTCTTGAAAAAACTGAGTACGGGATTCCAGAAATAACGAAATCCAGTCCAATACTACACCTCTTACGGTGCTCTAACGGAAAGCTTTCGTAACAAGCGCCTATAATCGACACAATCACATGCTTTGCGTAAGTCACAGAAAATTCCGACAGGACACTCGTCGTTCTCAAAACAATCTATGACTGAAGAAAAAATTGCATGGAGCGCAGTGCCGGTGGAAAATCTCTCTCCGAAACTATGTTAGTAGGAGGACAATAAATTATTCCTGTCAATGAAACTCATCTGCAGGCGCGCCAAGAAGCAGTATTTAAAATCTTTGAAAATGGAGAAGAAATCGCTATAGGGCGATAGTTTTAATACCACGTACAAAACCCTTCTTATAGTATACAGACATAACCCTACTACCCTTAAGTCGACCAGTAAATATACCACTAGAAAACAAAATGTTTATAAGGTGCGTTAGAGGCTTAACAATCACAGATGCAGCGCTTTTAACCAGAGCAACCGGTGTCTCGTCAGGCCCAGAAATTCTCTTATTTTTACCTCTACACTGAGCAGCTCTTCCTAGATAAAAGGCAAAGCCACCATGCTGTGATTATTTGCTTGAAAGTTTACTACCAGCACCAGAAAGCGAAGGTATAGAGTCTATAAGACGAGAGGTCTCCAAAAAATTAAAACTAAACTATTCGGCACACTAACTGGATCGGAAACGGTCACACCATTATCCTCAATAACTATATTCTTAGTACCAACCCCTTTACCCGAAAAAGAATCGAACACACGCCAAACCGATATACATAAGGGTTATACCGTTATTGTTAATCTGGTTCTGGTAAAAAGCCGTCTTTGCGGCTGCAAGCTGCAAGCAAGAAACGACGGCGCCTATTAGCAAGCAAATAGTTGGCGTCCAGCTCAGGATAGACACTCCTAAGTCTGTGAACATCGTTCAGATTTTGGCTAGACTCCCTTACATTGTCATTCCCCCAGCTTAATCTCCAAGAAGTTTGGGGAGATTTGAGAAAAGTGTGCCCAGTAATACTTAAAGTCACAAGATTCAAATTCAATAGAAAAAATGTAATTCTTAAAATTTATATATGAAAAGTGTCACCTTGAACGACCGTCAAAATTGTCGAAATAACCACTTAGCACTTGACTAACTGGTGCTAAGTTCCTCTTTAAGTTCCAGTCTCTTCTCTTTCCTTCGGCTGAATGTAATGGGTTAATTACTGTGTTGGCGGTTAAATGGCAAATAATATTATAAATAGTAGTTATACTATTCCTACAAGCGTATAATATTAGTAGTAGGTATAAAAAGTAAAAGTTGGGGTGGGAAAGGCCAGTAGTCGAGTTACTATACCAAGGTGCTACCGTACTCCACTCTGTACTAAAACCTGGTACTCTACTCAACCAACTACTAACCCAACTGTTTAAATTCATTAAATTGTAAAGTAATAAGGATAGTTAGTACTTTCCCCACTCTCCACTATTCTACCAGTGTGAACTAGGCTTCACGAATATGATTCTCGCAAAAGTTATTTTAGATCTAAATGGTTACAATGCACTACGAAAGGGCAACGATTTACCCAGTAATAAATAAATATTATATACGGTTTCAGTTTCCCTTGAAGAATCGACCAGAATCCTTGTGTAAAAGGTTTTACACGTAAAACATCGTTATAAAATATTATGCCCACGTACCGTGTATTATAGAAAAAATTTTGTAAAATGTCTGAATATGCTCGAGTAGTTTAACAAATTTTGCCTTGAAAAATAGTAATTCTAAATTACTAAGTTGAAACGTACCCAACAGTAGTTGATGAAAAATATTTTTGCAACATTTTTTTGTATTTAAAAGAAAAATCGAGAACCCCTTTCTCTTTTCTACAAAACCACTTTTTTAATCAAAAGAACAAATTAAAGCGCTCGCGAAAATAG
The DNA here is from genome assembly GCA_950108345.1 of Malthinus flaveolus. Lineage (NCBI taxonomy): Eukaryota > Metazoa > Arthropoda > Insecta > Coleoptera > Cantharidae > Malthinus > Malthinus flaveolus. The sequence continues at coordinate 58,709,498 of OX467285.1, forward strand.
CGAAGATATTTCAAAATACCGGAAAAACTAATCGATTTAGCGCTTTTGCAAATCGTGATTTTTCTTCTCGTGGTAAAAATATAATTTATCACTTTTCTAAATAATTCCATTTTATACTATTTACCAAACCTAGAAAAGCGTACTTTTTTCTAGCGAAACGGCTTTTAATGCTCTCTTTTTGAATAGGAGAGTTGACAATGGCTTCATAAAAAAGTAACCGCGTAAGCATGCGGATTTCAATCGTTTTCTTCGCATTGCCGTCGATTTAATGGATTTTTTATGTACTCGCGATTTGAATTCTACAATAATCAATCAAAAATAATTTCTTCAATTATGTAATATGTACCTACCTACTAAACAATCAAACTTCCTCGCGACTAGTAGAGTGCAAGGAATAAAACTACGAGTCGTTATTTGCACAAAGAAAATAAAAATTTATTTCAAATTCTATTCTCGAGGCAATGGCGAAAACTTTTAAATTGGTTTTTAATAATATCCCTCTTTACAGTCTACACCTCTACGTATTACAAAAAAGTGGGTTTTTCATTTTATTCAATTTGCTCCAAACGTTAAGAGAAAAAATTTACACGCACATTTCCTTTACAACGAACGAAATTTAGTCCGGTTGGAGGGTGGGGAGATTTTTTAATTATATTAAAGCTACTACGACAAGATGTAATTTCACAAAGGAAGGACAGAGACTAGTATCAACTTCATCCAACTACAAGAACTTTAATGAGCTCGGTTTGTTGGTTCAATATTTGGGATAGTATTCCACTTATTTTGAAAGGTTTGGTTTCACTTGATTATTGTTTATCAACTATAAATAAAGGATGTAGTTAAATTATTTATTAACCACAAATAATACAGGGAGTTTGTTTAGAAATTTTTGATTGAAACTATACAAAAGTTTATTTACGCTCATTAATAACTTTATACGCTACAATTTCTCTATAATTGCAGGGTTAGTGTACTATATGACTGGCTTAACGTGCCCTACCACATAGTACTTTATATAGTCTACCGTTTTAGGACGGCTGTGGGAGCGGGTGAAACAAATTTTTGGCCAAAATTTCGGAAAGATTAAAAAATGCTTTTCCGCTCTTTTTGAAGGTTATCCACTTCTATGTTTAGTTTTTGTTTCCGTGCTTTTCAACAAGAGAAGCTGTAATTAACGGCATTTTATAAGTTTCAAAATTTGTTAATTTGTTCGTTCACAACTTAAACTTTGCGTAAATTTTTTATTTAATAAGCTGTCTAACTTATATTACTTTAACAATATTGGCTATTATTAAGTATAATCGCTAATTACAGAAAATTAATGAATAGCTCATCTAATTAACGAGCATAAACTGTAGGTACGTGTATCTAACGCTATGTAAGTTTGCAAATACCTAACACAAAACACGGTTAACGCCAATAAAACAAAATGGAATCGACGTGAAAAAAAATATAAAGCTTTATCAAATTCAGAACAAAAAGTTGCATTTGCAGAATTTTAAAATCATTTTAAATAAAGAAGCATTTCAACCCTGCGTACAGGGTGCTTCAGGTACACTACGCCAAAATTTAGTTCCATTTTTTAAAATTGCGTTCAGTTTTCTATACCCCAGTCCAAATAAGCTGGTGCATGACTCATCGCTATGTAACATAAAACTGATCCCGAAAAAAAAGTGAGATGAAAACTAAGCGTTTTTTGAAAAATGGAACTATCAAAAATTGTTAGTTTTACTGTGATTTATCATGTGGTACAGTGTGGCGTAGTTGACATGAAACATCCTGTTCAATATAAAATGTTGGAAAATTTAGGATATTTTCTATCTCTTAAGATAAGCGAGACGCCAATTGTGGGCGTGCAATGTGCAATGTGCAGTGTTCACTGTGCAGTTTGATTCAGCCTGTATTCTGCGTCTAAAACCGTAAAGTTCAGCTTCTCACGGTTCGTGATTGGGATTGTTCTATGCATAGCTGGATTTTGAGCAACAAGCGAATAATGTTACATCAATTTTTGCCGGAGCCACTTTGAGGGAAGATATTTTGCGTAAAGCTATTTACGACTTGACGCGCATTATTTATAGTCCAGTCAATAAAGGTTTTTTACTGGAACAAATTAGGGAAAAGCTAAATTTTTGTACCTAAGTAGTATCTACTACAGGGAGTATTTTTACTTCTCTCACTTCTCTGTGCTCTTATCTGTTCTCTCTTCTTCTCACTTCTCTCACTACTACAGATAACAAGAAAATGTTCATAACATAATTGGCAAGCAATATTTTTAAGATTTGCGGGAGATCAACTTGAAGTCAATATATTTTTTGCTTAAGAGATAAAGCCGTTTAAGTGAAACACTAAGAGTTCAGTGTTTGAAAGGGCACAGCGGAGAAAGTAAGCGGAGGAGAAGTGGAGACTTTTGTGAAAATATTCCCTGTGGTAGATACTATTTACCTGCAAAAATTCAGCTTTCCCCTAATTTGTTCCAGTTTATGCTGTTTTTTTGCTTACGTACCTATATTGACTGAACTATTAATACCATTAGCATATTATATGCACCATGTTGTTGAAATAAATTAAATGTTAATATGTATCAAATATACAATTAAAACAATGGATAGGGTAAAAATAGCTGAAGTAAACTAATTTTGATAATAAATTGACTACAAAATAATGGCTTCGATTATTTTTAATATTCCGCGAGTGCCATGAAATTATGCCACCGATTGTATAATGTTAATATATCGATGAGACATCCGATCATAATGCAATTACTCATTTTATGCTGCGTATAAATCCAAACGCCTTTGATCTCCAGGAGTAGAGGTTCTAAAGTTTTTTAATTTTCTAAAAAAAGATCCGACGCTCAAACTACGATAAATTGAACTCAAAATACAAAATAGTCGAAAGTTAACTGAAAGTTTGAAAATTGTGTTTTAAAAATGCAAAAGATATAAATGATATCGCAACCCTTACCACACCTAACCTTAAACTTTTGATTAAAGTTTGATAATTGAATTTGATTATTGCATAAAAAGAGTTGATAATAATTATCACAACTAATTATTACTTAACTCTTTTACACTAAGCACTTATAGAGAGAGTCTAACTTGAAATCGCCAATCGCTTGTTGAATTAAAGAGATGATTACATCGCTATCGTACAATAAATAAATATTACTTCACACACTATTAGGAACTGATCGTAACAGACGTTTATCTATTATATGTAGTGTTCAAGAATCCTTTAAGGGTTCTTACAACTCCTTTAACTGTTCTCTACTTCAGGAGAAACAAGTCGAAATTGTTAGTTTTCAACCGAGTAGTCTTAAAAAGCAGAAGTTTTGAGAAAAAATGAGAGCATTATAAAAATAATACCCATATACTGAAATCTTTTTTCAACATAATCTTATCTTCTTCCGCATACCATTTTATATTTTAATTTTATTCTCCTCGTTCGTACAAAATCCACCCTGTCAAATTGTTAATTCCCGTTTGATACCTAATTTCAATATCAAATTAATTTACATTTTTAGCTTTATATTCATAAATATTACTACATTCCAATTTGCTAAATCAATACGAGCAAAATATTAATTGCATCGTGTAACTCAATTTAGGCCCAATGAATTGTGCGCCACAAAATGTAGCATTTTCCTTACACAGCATCGATTGTTACTAGTTTACGCAAATAAATCACAGGTTTGTAATTTTATTTAAACAGATGGTTTTTAAATATTAAAAATTAATTAAGAGTCGCTTTAATTACAGAATTTTTACATTTTTTCAAGGAAATTGAGTTTTCTTCAGTAGATTTACATATTATTTGACGTATAGATTGGTCATTTCAGTGGAGATCTTAGCTATAAATGAATGCAAAACTATTTAAAGAGGATGCAGAAATTGTATAAATATATTTGAACAGTGAGACAGTTGAAAAATCCACAAACTTTAGAAACAAGACGGTAATTTTTGCCACGCACAACTTCGATATCTTAACACGGATGTTTTCTAGATATATTTTATATTTTTATCTATCTTTCGTATGACACTATTGCAATCTACCAATAAACAATGTGTTACACTAAAAATAAAGAATTCACATTTATGAAATGTATTCGGAAAATTCGTTCTCTAGAAATTTTATATGCATCTCTCGGGAAAATGCACTAAGATTCTGAGATTGCTTTTTATTTCTTTAACAAATTGATACCAATTTTTCGCAGAGTATTTATTTTCTTTTGTATTACGCACTAATTTTTATTTACTTAAATAATATTTTCTAGCATGATGGGGGTATACTGTACAGGGTGTTTACGGCTTTTTCTACATCCTTTAAAGGAGTGGTAGTGCAGGTCAAAAGAAGATGATACACCTTAAAAAACCTTTGTAAAAGTTACCTCATAAGGGACAATTATTTTATTTTTTACAATAAACAATTCATTTTTTTAAATATTTAATGTTTAACAGTTTAATTAATGTTTAACAGTTTGTCTTGGAAATAAAAAGTGCCACAACGCATAAAAGAATATTTACTAATGTAGTAATGTAGTATTGTACTAATGTAATGTGTAATGTAGTCCAGTAAGTAGTACTTATAAATTGTGTTAATTAGAAATTTGATGAATTAATATTAATGGTAGTAAGGAGTAAGGAGTAAGGGAGCGCAACTAGAACACTCCGGCAACTTTCCCCCCTCGGATACAAAGCATTTTTACTAAATTCGTAATAAGGAATCTCTAGTGGAAATTCGCAATGACTTGAAACAATAAGTTACGTCCACAATTGAAAAATTAAAAAAAATATTCTGTGAACTGGGAGAATTTTTAACACCACTTTTGGAACAATACTTCTTGTTCTTTTTTAATGTGTTATTTAACGTCCGCTTCAACGGCACAGGTTATATACAGACGGGACTTACAGCTTTAGGTGGGTTCCGAACCACCCGGGAAAAGGCATTTGACACCTAGCAAAATCTAGTGGTGTCAGCGAGTCTCGAACCGAGTACATTTCAGACCTGAATCCGATGCTCAGCCCACTCGGTCACACGGCCACCCTGACCCCTCTCTTGTTCTTTTTATTATTTTTTTTGGATGTGATAGGTCGTGTAAAATTACATAAAATTTGACAACTTTTCTGTGCCAATGTCCATGGTGCGCCCCAAAATCGCCAAAATTAGCACGGCGTTTAGCTGCAAACATGTATCGAACATGTTCCGTTCAGATCGCGATTGAAAATTGGACGCTCGAAAACCGCGTCTCTATAGATTAATAAACCAAATTATTTTACATGCATTACATCAAAAGAAGTAGTTCTGATTTTTTGGTATTTGTCTATGAGTTTTTGGACTCGGCAGACCTCCGGATCTTAAAAATCAAAGAAATCGCGAATTATTTTATCATTTTCCAGTTTCTGTCATTTTTGGTCTGGAAGGACTAATTGTTCAGCAAAGACAAATTTATACTTTCTAAAATGAGTGAAAATTTTCTATACTTTGAGCAGATCTTTGGATCTTTGTCAATAATCCAAAAATATATACGACTTAGGTTCGTTTAGTTTTGAATTTTTAACAAAGACCCGGATTATTTACCTTACATCAAATGGTGTAGTTACGAATTTTCGGTATGTTGTATATATATGTATGTATACGATGAAGGTCCAATGATAAATCCAAGTTTTTGACCTCCGGATTTTTGTGAACAAAAACTACGCGGTTTCTTGGATTTTTAGCAAAGATCTGATGCCAAGAACGAAAACGTAGATTTATCATGATAAATCCGTCATAGATAACATACAAAATCAGAACCATTTCACTAGATGCGTCTAGGTAATCCGTATTTTAGAGTACAAAATTACTGGACTATAAGTACTTTAACCAAACTTAAACTTGTTGTTGGTACATAAAGAACGAAACTGAGTACAATTTTGTCTCAACGTCTTTGTGATTTCCGAAGATCAACTATCCTAAGAAGCCTTGTCGTGAATTGCTTTAATTAGGGATAAATTGAAAAATTTAGCTCAGATTAATCTATAGAGCTTTTTAAATAACATAACTCTCATTGCCTTGTGGAACAAGAGAATACAAAGCAGAAACTGAACGGCTTAATAACTCTGCCTGGAGTGCAACAACAAACAACCAACCGCATTGTTTGGCGTTCGGGAAATGTGTATAAGTGAAGGTTTAGAAAATTTATCCAAATTCATTACCTAAATTAACAGAAATATAGCGCTATACCAAAATGTGAAGGGCCGTATTTTCGAACTTTTACTAACAACTACTTTTACCGTTGTAATCACTTTGTTATACACGGTGGAAACGTGAATCTTTTTCATAAGATTAAACATGGGAAAATAAACTCCTGTAAATATTGACTCCCCTAACTATTTTACAGTAAAATAATAAATAAAAAGTTTTTAAAGAATGAAAAGCTTCTTGTAATACAGTTATTATATTTTTATTTGATTCAGCCATTTTAGAGAAAATGAAGGAAAATTATTCAGTTAATAACTTACTGTTTCTGGCGGCAGCCTTTATTTTAACGCACGTCAGAATTTTTTATTATTTTTTTTGTATTAGTAATTTGGAATGGATTGTCAAGACTAACGTGAGAAATGATTAATAACCGAATAATTTTCCTTCATTTTGTCGAAAACGGCCGAATCAATTAAAAATCATAACTGTATCGGAAGAATCATTTTATTATTTAAAACATTTTTATTTAGTATTTTGCTATAAAATAGTTAGGGAAGCCAATATTTACAGAAGTTTGTTTTCCCATGTTAAACCCTCTATGATCAAGATTCAAGTTTCCACTGTATAGTATAGTAGCTAGGTAATTGATTTTAAATGTAAAAGAGGAAAAAGCTATCAGTTTTACTCAAAAATTTTGTATTTGGCCCGACTGCAAAATTCTTGCCTTGAATTATAAAATAAGGCAAAAATTCACCAAGAAAATTGCCAATCACAATGTTTTGACAAACCTCCCCCTTCAAATTTAGTTAGGTAATAATATAATTGATTCTGAAATTAACATTTTTTATTAGATCTCATGTTTATTCTAAATGTAAAAATAATGGATTTATTCAAAAATTCTTTCGATAAGTTCATAACCAGACAGACCTATAAAACAATACAGTAAGCCGTGCTAGGCCGAAGATAGAATAAAGCACAAACCGCGGCCGCTGGCCAGGCCGGTCTGAATACACCTATTATAAGACTACACAAGACCTACAAGATTGGTTTGGGGACACCTATAATATTTGATTGATTTTAAGAAAAAAAGTTCATATAAACAGCAACTGCTCTGTTTTTTATATACGGAGTGTAAAAATCTGATAGAAGGCAGGTCTTATGAAAACAAATTAAAAAAATTGTAAACATGTGTCAAGAATAATGAATAATGGCCAAAATATCAAACTTTACGACATTTACCTCCATCGTATTCTAAAAATTCAAGAAATTAGAAATAAATTTTGTACTACTATTTGGAACCAAATTAACAAAAATCTTTCCACGACCATTTTTGAAAATATGTGCTTACCAACGAAGCAAAAATCACCAGGCATGTACTAATAAGAAATTCTAAAATTACCTTTACAAAAACAAATTTTCTGGGCTCATCAGTCTTCACGATATTTTCTAAAAGACATAGTTGAAAGTTTATAGGGTGTGTTAAACCCTGTAAATACGACTATTTTCACAACACTCCACTCGCGTCATTATCGTACACAAAATTAAATTGAATAGAATCGAACTAAAATGCATCGAGGTACAAGTTGTAACTATGATAATATATGTGACGCGCTTATCGCCTAACACCTGACGCGCCTTATGTGTATTCCAAGTGTCGTTTATAAAAGTTTTAATTCTACAAAATAAATGAAAGTTGTTTATTTTAATGCATTATATTCTTAATTCAATTAATGGATGTAAAATGTGTAGAGAGTGTAATTCCCTTATATTAGGAGAAACACAAAAAAGTATAAGCTGGCAGAAATATGAGATTTTCAATAGTCAATTCGAGCCCCCTTTTAACCCTTAAATAAATACCCATCCCAATAAAATCATAGTAAATGTTCATATGTTGAGGATCTCTAAAGGATCAAATTTTAGAAGTTCGATGATAGGTATATATTTTTTATAATAAGAAAATATTGTACTGCACCCATACATATTTATAACTACAATGTTCATCAAACATTTCACTATTAAGGAAAAATTTTATTGTCGAATTTAGGGGGAAATCGATTGGAGGAAAGTTTGATTAGGTCATGCGAAATGACGACTGAAGAGTGCATTCCACTAAATTAAAAAAAAAGTTTTTCGTAACAATGATCGCCAGTTTTTGACAGACGTTGTTAAAAATTGTAAAATTTAGTGATAATTGAAAGACTAACTTCTTCACGAGGGTTGTTATTAAGTAAAAAAAGCAAATATGAACTCTAATGAGTTTTATGTTTGAATTTAAAGGAACCGAACGTTTGTATCTATCTTGAATTATATTTTAACACCCCGTAATTAGGTAATTAGAAAACTTATATTTTTGTTTTAAAATTAATAAAATATTTGATTTGGCAATTTCGGTTCGGACGAACTAAATTTTACGATGTCCACTAACTATAATACCAAGTACGCGCATTAGATGTTCATGGTTGATTCGAGGTTTCAAATCTGTCTTTTAATGGAGAAAAATTCGACATTTCAGACGTATTTGTTCTGGCTCGTGGTATTTTAGACAAGCTGAGAGATCTGGCTGACAGTTTTGTCCGATCACACGTGATGATAGGAATAAAAATAAAACAAATATTCGAGCGTACCCACTAACGGTGAGATTTTAACGACAAGTCAGAACTAGCAGATTTAATTCGTACGAAATTCTTACCGCGCCATATCTGGCTCGTGAACGCACCGATATCTTTACGAATCTGGCTCGCCAAGCATCAGATATGACAGATAATCCGTATGTATATCCCGCTATTTAGAAGCCATAGGCCTCAGACAGCATGAACTGGATAAACACCATCTTTCTTAAAGCTTAAATATTGCAGAAATTTTCTTTGAACCCTGTCAAAGCAGTCGAAGTGCTTTTCATAATGAGGACTCCATACCACCGGCCACCAAGGTATACTGTATTTATACTTTAACCTAGTCTACACAAGCGACTCATATTGTATAATAAACCAATTAACTCTACACTTTTAAAATTCCGACAAGTTCGCATCACAATACCCAAAATTTTAGAGGCAGCTAACGCAACCCTATTAATGTGCCCACAAAAACGACAAACTACACTAAAAAACAACCCCGAAATCAGTGATAATTGAGGTTCGTGCCAAAGAAATCCCGTTTATAGAGAATTCATATTTTAAAGATTTAAATGTGTCACAACGTAGCATTTATTGATATTGAGATCAAGATTGTTATTAACACACAACACCGACAGCTTATCTAGCTTGAAAGTTAAGAAGACATGGAAATATTTGTTACAAGAGCTCTTGCCCTGACACAACACACTACGAATGTGACGAAATTTCTCAGCAGTCGCTAAAATTACACTATTGCTGGAGCCCACTTTGTACCTCTCCTGTCGATATTTTTCAATCATTTCATCCCTTTCTTATTCGCATAGTACGCAGTATCTACATATAGACTCTTGACTATCTATAGCGACTATAGTGTGAAGGATTGTGAGACGAGGATCTCTCTATGGATCCTCATTGCGGGAAAATCTGCGAGAGGTACTGCTTCATAGGTAGTACATCGAATAGTAATCTGGTTATTTTGTAGAGAAGCAGTAACTATTTTTTTAATGATTTATCAATGGCGTTCTCTTGACCTCTGGGAATTTTCGGGAAGGATTCAAGCCCCGTTGATCTTGCCCCCCTCGACTATTACTGTGATGTGGCGTAATATGGTTTAACAGCGCTTCTATGAGAACTCGATACGATGTTAAAATCTACTGATATGTAAGTATATTTTTTTGGCCCACCCAGTTTTCGGCAACCCCCTTAAAAAATATCTGGTTACAGATACTACTGTAAGTGTCTGTAACAACTAAATAAGCCAAATATGGCAAATGCATATTGCGCGAGCAATTCCACAGCACTCTAAATTTCGGTACTGTTTATTTTTGAACATTGTAATTCGAGTTAATTAGTTAATCCACTTTTACGCGAATTTAAATCAGCCTTTGTTTCTCAAGATTCAAAGCACAAAAGCATCAGCAGCAGTTTACAACAAAGACCTAAGAGTCAGTTAGGCGTTAATACACAATTCTCTCTCGTTATGGGCTCATCACATAAGTACGTAGTAAATTGTTGAGATAAAGTATAGCGATAGTATTGTAAATCAATTGCGTTTACGTACTTTTATACGTTTAAAATGAGTTTACATCGCCCCTTTAATAAGAATGTTATCAACGATCTTTTGTATTTCCGTCCAAAATATTAGCTTTTGTCATACCTGAATTACAAATTACAACTTTGTACCTATTTATAGCGAATTAATGACTTTGTTAACTCAATTAGAGTTTCCAAACTATTAATTACGAAGGTTCGAGTTGCCGTATTTATTTAATTGCAGTTATTTCGTACGAGCAATCTTTTATTAAATTTCAAATTTCCAAAAGTATGTCAAATGCTAATGTCTAAGAAAAGAGCGTCTTATCAAATTTGCATGAAGTTCTTACTCTAACCAAGATTTGAATTTTCAAGAGAAATGCAAACGAGAGTGACAAATTCGCGAACTCATGAATTGAGAAAGCCATTGAAATGTTAAACCACAGCATAAAACGTCACAATTTTGATGTGATCGAGTTATTTAAAATTTAAGATTTATGCTCCCTCTAGCATATTAAAGTATGCTTGAGGACGAACTTGAAAAAAGTACGTGGGTGTGCCGTGTGCGTTACAAACTACCAAGTGGAAGTTAAGTGTCCGCTCTTTTTTTAAGTCTCGGGGTATAGCTACGAACCATGCTCTGTAGCAATAAAAGCTATTAGTGGTTGTAGGAATTGGCGAAATTTATAGGCTAACCAAGAAAAACTCACCCTTGTCCGTCCTAATAAAAGCGCGTCCATTTCTCCTTCGGGATGAGCTTGAGGCCCACTCACAGTTGCAATCACAGGTTTAGGTATAATATCTTTTTCAGATGCCATAATTTAACGCATATTTTTTTAAAAAATTTTTATCGTTTGGCAATAAAGAAGACTTAAAAAATTTTTCTTTTTGGCAAGTTTCGGTTAGTTAAAAGTTATACGCGTTTGATATAAAGTTATATTGGCTTTTTCCTTTACTTGTCTCAAACCAAATACAACAAAAAAGTTTCTATCAAAAGTTTAAATTAAGTTTTCGGTTTTGACTCGGTTTGATTACAATTTGTACAAAAAAATTGATTATACTTTTGTGTAAATATATATTTGCGATACAATTTTTTTTTAAATTTCTTGGCACAGTAATTACAAATTTGGTCTGTATTTAATTAATACATGTGGACCCAAATGTTATCAACATTAAATTAATTGAGCACATTCAAGGATATATCGAATCTAATTATAAATAGTCAACATTCAACAATTAACTATCGACACTATATGGATCACAATTTTCTAAACATTAAACATGAATAGTATCAAAAATACTAATTTCTATTTTTAAAATTTATAACTTTAAATATTTTTTCAACTGCCTTATTTTTCTGATATGTGCTTATGAGAATATAACTAATTACACTTATTTTAATTGTGCAGTTTATTAAATTTTGTCGCTTTAAAATTTTAAGTACTTTTAACTAGTTGCATACACAAAGAGAGCGTGCTTTTATTTCAATAAATTATACAACGATGCGAATTTTTCGTCGATAGTTTAAGCAAACGATTTTTATTTAAAAAATAATTTTTTTATTTAATTCTGTGCTAATTTTTAAATTTTTAAATAAAACACGATATTTTTTATTAAAGCCGCTCGTTTAACAGAAAGACATGTCTACTTAACATGTGACTGAATGAAAGCTCAGAAGCAAATGTTTTCAGTAACCTATGTTTTCGCTTTCGCTATTTTCAGTCGACATTTTCAGCTTTGCGACCCAACGCCACTAGCGTTCGTGACGCGAACTAAACCCAAACATTGATTTTTGCCGAAGAATTCTTATAATTAATTTTCAAATTTAATAACCGAAGCACTTTGAAGTGCACTAATTAACAAATACGTACTCTAGTTATCGAACTAGATCATTTTGAGTTAATTTTACACAAATTTCATTATAGTTGGTAAAATAGTTTCCTAAGAGTTTTCCTCTCGCAAACTATAACAATTGAACTTTTATTTTATGTTGCGTTTTACCACTAAAATAACATTTATCTAGCGATACAAATTAACGTTCGTAACCAATTTAAGACGGCATCTTTAATAAAATTTAATTAAAATTTCCCTAAATATTTGCGCCAGGAAGTTAACAAAATTTAATTAAATATAAACAAGATTTTTCGTTAAAAAAATTACTTATATACACACAAAATCCCTAAATGAACTCAATTTATAATAATCAAATAAATTAAACTAGAATAACAACAGTTAACGAGTTAATTTCAGACTTTATTATTATTAAATTCTGTAAAGTCCTGAATTATCGTACAGTTTTCCCCCATCCAACTTGGTTTGTATCCGAGCTACAGATTTACAATAAGCTTAAAAGGCGACCTTCCAAAGCTTTCCCGCAGAGTGAGCTTTCGCGTCTTCGCATTGAAAATTTCAACTGTTAGCATACGGATTATGAAAGCTCGCTTAAATAATGTTTGTTGAATATTAAATTAAACATTTTCGTGTTAACTAATCTTTACCAATTAGTTTGAATTTTCCATTTTTTAATTTTGTTGAAGTTGAAAAAGAATTTTCACTTAGAACACGTAAGGCTGCGGCTGAAAGGTCCAAGGTACTGCAGGAATGGGAAGGGGAGTGATGTAGTGAAGGAGACTTGGAACCAAGGTAGAGTGACATTGCTATGAGAAGATGCTCGGGTGGGGCTAGTACTGCGTCGATAGTACTGACGACCTTTATACGCGCATTGCCTAAAATGGAAGCAATAATATGCATTCGTGCATATGGTTTATTGCAAGCATTTCTTCGATATAATGACACCCTACCTATAATGTAGCAGCTTAGCATTTGCTCACGCTCAGTTATATCCTATATCCACCCTCATGAACATGCGGAACTACGGGTTTTTGTTTTTATTTTGCCACATACGCGATTTTTATCGCTTCCGCTTAGTTCCAGCATCTTTAAAGTGTTTTTGCAGTTTATTATTTTGTATTACACCATTGCACCATGTTACGAATGGGATAAGCAAAAAACAGCATCAAAGTCCCTAGGTATTGATACCGGTGCTTCCCCGACTACGATAGTGCTTTTAAAATATGCTGCATACTTTAAAAAAAAATTTCATTTTATTTTTTTTGCTATAACTTTTTACTTTTTCACTTTTTAATCTACTTTCAAATCCGTTTCGATTAGTCGATTTTGTTCTTGGCCTCTAAATGTTAACTTTATTTTTGCTTATGGATATCGGATTTTTTAACCAACTGGTTTATTTTTCAATTCTTAATCCGACGATCTACCATTTTACAGTTTCCAATAGCAAATTTAGCAACTTTACCACATTTAAACCTCTTCAGCTCTTAAAGCTCTTCAGATAAGCGAGATCCCCATGCTGCACAATGAAATTCAATCAGGTTAACTGGAAATTACGTAAACTTTTTCTGTTTAAAAAATAGACATCAGTATATCTTTAGTTTGTTGGACAAAGAGATCGAAAATGTTCCAAATCTACTAAACTTGGAAGGACTAACGTGCGGTAATTGAGATTAGCTAAGCACGCGTACTGATGAAACAAGTACAAACTTTTAATTTAATTGACAACACGCTACTTCTCCTATAAGTATTCAAACGCCAAACTACACCACAAATTATCGTATCCCTTCGTAAAATCTTCTCGGGAGCAAATCCAATTAACTTTAAGCAAACAAAATTTCCCCCCAATTTTCTTTTTTATTGGCAATCAGTAAAAATCGATACTTTTTAAATATTAATAATTCAACCGTGAACGACTGTGAGATCAAATTTAATGCTCGTGAAGCTGTATCAACAGGTAGGTGTGGCAAGGGAATTAGTAAAATAATTGGTAAAGCATTTCCTATATTTTTACAAATGATCCTCCTGAATACGTTGTGAAATTGCTTAAATGCGTATAATTAAAATCTAATTAAGAATCCATTGTCTTTCTAATTGATTTTGCCATGAAACTTGTGTTCAGAGGGTTACGCAAATATTAAAATTTGACTTACGGGCAAAGTTATGTACCTAATAATACCTTCCATATTTTTTTTAAATAAAAAGTTGAAAAATACAAAAGCGTGAAACTAGAAAAGGCGTTCTTAACTTTGCTAATTAATGACTGTTATTATTTATTAGTTAATTTTATGAATGTCGTCACAAATAGAGCTAATAGCTCTTTGTGAATTTTAAACGCGTTAAAATATTTATTGTATCCGCAGAACCGCGTTTACCGTTTACCAGAACCGTCCTGTTAGTTGTCCTGTTATGATAAATATCTGTATTGTTTGTTTCACCAAATAAGATAAAATTTGTGTGGATGTACTACGTATTACGTATAATCGGGTATCTGCCGTCTATTTGATAACTATAAGATTATTTTGCCCTGATATTGATAGCCACCCGCATAATACTTACTACACATGTGACTTTTTTAAAATAAATGTGATGGCTAAATACTAAACTAATATGATTTAGGCTAAGCCCTACAATTGTTGTCACAGCGGACTACTAACGCGGTGTCCTACGTGAGCGTTACTCGCGGCCGGCGCGGTCCAAAGGTTTGAAGCTGCAGATGCGGCGTAGGCGTAAACGCGACCAGAGTGTCCTGCGTGAGCGGTACACGCGGCCGGCGCGTCCAAAGCTGCAGATGCGGCGTAGGCAAAACGCGACTAGAGTGTCTACTGCGCACGGGATGGAAAGCTTTTTCAGCGCGTACGTCAGTTGTCAAGATGTTTTGGTCGAAGAAACGCAAAATTTTTTTAACGGAGAGCGCCTACTACCGAAGAATTCTAAAAATGCGTAAAAAAAGACTCAAGAAAAGACACAAAACAAATACTGAAGATAAACAACTGAGTGCGCCGTGAGCAGCTTTTGCGCGCGGTGATAGCTACGTAGGACACACAATATAGTTTACATTAATTTGATATTACAGCTTCGGTCGTGCCGGCCGGCGCAATATCAAATATTTTGATCGGCTCTACCGCCCCACAACCGCGTGAGCAGCTCGTGCCAGGCGGTGATTTCTACGTAGGACACACAATATAGTTTACATTGCTTTGATTTTTACGCGTCGGCCGTGCAGACCGCGCCGTCCGAGCGTTGCGCTCACGTAGGACACCGCGTAACTGATCATGAAGATGAACGTATAGAGTTTAGAGGCGGTTGAGGATAAATACAAGGTGGGCGGGCCAATTGGACTGACTGTTTTAAAATATTTCTAACTTTTAGGGCTTGTATTTTTTTGAAAATTATAAAAAAGTTTAAGGAATTTTATAATGGCTACTTATTCCGTGCAAGAACGTGTCAAAATTATAGAATTTTATTGTTTCCCAACGATCTACTCATCTACTGTTACAACGCAAAGAAAATATCGAATACATTTTAATGTTGCAACAGCTTCCAGTGCAAACTTGATCAGAAGCTTAATCCGCCGATTTGAGGAACGTAGTACAGTATGTGATCAAGTACGACCTAATGTTCATCTACCTGTGCGCAATGAAGAAGCTGTGGTGATTGTACGACAGAGTGCCTACGATGATCCATCTGTATCTACTCGTCGATGTGCTAACCAATTGGGCATCTCCAGAACATCGCTAAGACGATTATTGAAACTTGACTTGAGAGTGTTTCCATACAAAATTCAATTAGCTCAACAATTATTACCGCAGGATTCAGAACAGTGCTTTAGATATGCCAACAAATTCCTACAGCTAACCATAGAAAATGCAATTTTTTTTAAACAACTTAATTATGAGAGATGAAGCTCACTTTCACTTAAATGTATATGTAAATAAGCGAACTGTTACAGAGAAACCAAGAGTGTTGCATTAGCGTCAATTACACCTACCTCACAGAAGTACTATTTTCATGGTTAACAACTGATCAGCTCGTAGTATGTTCTACTTTCGATTGTATTTCCCTTATCAAAAAAAATAATTTTGAATTACGTAGGGGGAGTAAAGAAAATTCGGAAGTTCAATGTGACAAAACAAAAAACAAGCATTTTTTGATAATTCAGAAACCTTTAAAAATTTATGTACTAGCGCCACTACCGACTTTGAATCCTCCTCTTAAATGAAATAAGAGAACGCCGTACAAAAACCGGGTGTTACGTTAGCAGCTTTGACTTTTAATACCTCTTCGAAATTTACAGTTAAGTAGTAGGCCACACATTGCAGTTTATAAAACGCAGCCGATTAAATGAGCCGTACCTGCTAAAGCGCTCTAGAGTGGACGGCTGCATTTAAAATAACGCGATTCGTTGTGGCGGTTGATCGGCACTCGAAAAACTGCAATATGTGGCCTACTACTAATTGTTTTTATCTCAATTCTTTACGGCGCAACTTTCCAAGATGAAAACTGAAAACATGGTGTAGAAGTGTTTAGGTATCTATTTAAAGAAAGATACGTAATTTATTAGTTTCTTTAATCATTAAAAGTTCTGTCATGGAACGTAAGATTAAGATTACTTTGTGTTATACAATAATTTTATTCTTAAAATTAATATAACCAGAGTTTCCCCAACAGCAGCAATAATTCCAGCTCGCGCATACAAAAGATTAAACAGTCTCGAGAGCCGTGGAAATATTTACTTAAGATATGTATCCGTCCTCTGTATTTTCAATTTTCTGAGCTTTTATTAAAACATTATTTTTTTACTATAAGACAAATAAAGTTAATTATACCGTTGCTACCCCTGAGAGAAGTTTATATTGAGTTTTCTGAAAAATTTTAGAACGTCGTAAAATTTAAGCAAATAGAAATTTGTTTATTTTACCTAAACATTTAATTAAAGTTATACTTTTAATGGCCTACCTACATCCTACAACTTAGTAACATCTTAAATAATTTATAATAACCTTACTCGCTCTAGTAACTTTTATTTTCTTGTTTGTCAGCCATAAATTTTGCTTTTGACAAAGTTCAAGCTACCCATAGAGAGATTTTATGTTAAATTAACTTTAATGACTTCTTAACACTTATAGAAAACTCAGGAGGAATATTTAAAACAATTTCGATTACAAAACTATTCCAAATTCCTGCTTTCATCAACCTCTCAACGTTAATTAATAATATGGAAATTTAAAACTTCAGAAATGATTAATTTTTAAAATATTAAAATTTAACGTCTTTTTGATTTCTTGAAAATAAATTAAATTCCAGCGATATCCATTACGTTCGTTTTTCCAAAATAGTTTTATTGAAGCTGTTACGTAAGAGACAATGACATTATTACAATACAACCTACTCGAGTTTTCTTGTCGGGTTTTACGTGTAAAACCTACAAATGCAACCACTTTCATTCAAGATTGCTTTACGTCTCATTTACATTTTCTAAAGATTCGAGGGTTTCTTTTTTCTTTTCTTCTCTGAATCACTTAAATAGAAAAAAACTAAATTATTATTTGCACGAAGAAATTGTTTGTTTTTAGGAGGGGCGAAAGGATTCTTTATAATATAAAAGGGCACGTTTCATGTAACAAATTGACTCTAAATTTAGCACTGTTAAGTGGAGTTAACGTTAAAAAAATTAATGTAGATAAATAACAGCTCTTGGGTTTGAATTAAAAAGTAGAAAATGCTAGTAAAACTATGGCAGCTTATATTATTTTCAGAAGCGATGATTTTCTACTATATAAAGGGTGTCCCAAAATTAACGCAAGATTTGAATTAAATATAACAGAGAGTTTTTAGTCTTTAGATTTATATTTTTTCATTGAATCATAAAGTACATAGGATAAGGTTATTTATGGAATAATACATCGGGCAAATGGCCTCCCCGGTTTTGCTGGCACATACGCACTTTTTCGTCAAAATTTTTCATGACCTTTTTGCATAATTGTGGCTGAATTTCGTTGATGCAGCGTTTAATTTCCTCTTCTGATGTACGTGTGGTTGTGGGCTTGTTGACATAGACCTTTAACTTCAAATAACCCCATAAGAAAAAATCTAATGGTGCTAAATCACATGATCTAGGGGGCCAATTCTGATCCCCAAAACGAGAGAGTACACGACCAGGAAATGTCTCATGCAGTAATTGAATTGTTTCATTGGCTGTATGGCATGTGGCACCGTCTTGTTGAAACCACATATTGGCCACATTAATAGCATCAAATTTCGGCAGAAAGAACTATGTTATCATGTCACGATATCGAGCACCAGTAACAGTTGCTGTTTGACCAGCCTCATTTTCAAAAAGTTATGGTCCAATGCCTCTTGCACAAAATTCGCACCAAACAGTGACACGTTGTGGGTACATTTGTTGTTCGCCAATCACACGTGGGTTCTCCGAACCCGAAACACAGATATTTTGGCGATTAACAAAGCCATCGAGGTGAAAATGTGCTTCATCGCTTAAGATTATTTTGCTAGAAAAATTAGCATCCACTTGTTGATGATTAATAATCCATTCCACGAACTCTCTTCGTATAACGCTCCATTTTTACTAACCCTAAACTCTCAGCTGCCAAACTGTTGTTTTTTCAGGGTTTCCAACAACTTACTGCAAAAATGGCAGCAAATTCAAATCTTGCGTTAATTTTGGGACACCCTTTACTTCCAGTTTACTGACAGAAATTCAGGCTACTGAAACGTATAGCTTGGTTGGCTCAATATGTCTAATAGGCGACTGCTTCAGTATTCTGTGTTTTTGCATAGGGTGATTTTGTCGAGGCAGCCACCCTATCTGTATAATAAGATTTCGTTCAGAACTGACGTACATAATCTAAATTTAAGGTTTAGGGGTTCTATAACTCCTGCAGCTCATAGATCTGTACTTTTTCGGAGGGGTTTCACTTATAATGTTGCGAAGGTGTATAATGCCATTGATATGGATATACGTAGACTGCCAGTAAAAAATGTATTCAAG
Organism: Malthinus flaveolus; assembly: GCA_950108345.1. Classification (NCBI taxonomy): domain Eukaryota; kingdom Metazoa; phylum Arthropoda; class Insecta; order Coleoptera; family Cantharidae; genus Malthinus; species Malthinus flaveolus. The sequence goes on from OX467285.1 coordinate 58,728,683, forward strand.
GTTAGAATGCGTCAAGTGTTATTTTTTAAGCAATCAAGTGTTGATAAATATTGAGTTCTTGTGATTGTAGATAATTCAAACGTGTTTCAAATGTGTATTGACATCGATACTTAATTGTTCCTGTTAGGCTTAGGCATTTTTTTGATTTTTTATATAGTTCAAGGTAAACCTGGAAGAACAGAGTTTATACTCTGAATGACTTACCTTGTGGTTTCACCCGGAGGTAATTAACCTGTAATTAAGTACCACTTTTGTCGCAAAACTTGGGTGAAATAAACGAATTATTACTATTATTATTATTAAAGAAGAGTGTGGGAGGGAGGACGTAAAGTGTCTGTGGTGCTAATAGAAATTTTTACTTTGCAAAAGGAGCCTTGTAACTCAAGGCCGTAGCCAGAAAAAAATATTGGAGGGAGGGTTACAAATCCCGGACAAAGAGCAAATTACGTCAATTTTGTGTCCCTTCAAATATGCCCTTCAGTGGCGTAGATATACTTTTAAGTAGTGGTAAAATGCCATGAGTTAGAAATAATAATGAAATCGCACAGCAGACGAAAATTTTTGATTGTTCAAGGTCAAACGGCTTAAAATGAAGTTCGGGAATTATAGTAGCGATTGATAATGTCTCAAAGAAAGATGCTCTACATAAGAAAGATATGAAAATAGCCTAATGGTAAATCCAGGCCTGATGGAGCCCAATTCTAATGCGTAATTATTTTACACTGAGTTTGATTTTGATTTTATTACTCTTCTTGAGCCTTTTTTTACCGTTTATAGAGACAAGATGCAGAAAAGTACTTAAACTGTAAGATATTTCGCATTTTTTTGAACCCATGGAAGTATTTCGCGCGGGAATGGGGGCAAAACCCTTTTGATCCCCTCCCTGGCTTACGGGCTTGTTGTTGCAAAAATGTACGTATACATTGTATACATCGTCTCCAATAATATTGACAAACCAACCTGGATTATAAATTATAATAGTTAATTAGTTTTGGCATAACGTAACAACTGCAATGAGAAAAGTGTCTAATTTTGAAAGTAAGGCCCTATAATTATTTGCTAACACTAATATATTTTTTATTTCAAATTATTACTGGATTTTGAATCTACTCTGAGTTACGTTCTGAGTTAATAAAAGTTTACTACAAGGGTTCCCTATAAATACTAGCCGTCACTGAAAACTATCCTTTGAGATTTGAATTCAATCACTGTTGTGTTGAAGCATATCATTGATATCTTCGCTTCCGGCGACGTATATTGAGAACCGATTTCTTTCAGGTTTTCATTACTCTTTCGATTGCTCAATAAACTTTTTTTGAAATCGAAGAATTTTCTTTCCAAATCAATAAAATTTTAAATGCTTTGTAAATGTTTTTTGTTTGAAAAATACCAAATTACCAGAGTACCAAAATATATAAAACATTTTTTTAAAAAGCGTAGCAAATGTAGATAGACAAATAATGAGGCCGTTAATCTACATCTAATACAACAACCAGGTGGATGTTTTAACTAACGACCCACTTTGTCGAAATCTCAAGAAAAATCTTAGTAAATCGTAAAACGTGTTGTTCATTTTCTATTGATTTGTCCCAATTAACGTGGCATAACAGAAAATTCGAAGTGGATTAGAAATGAAGCGACTTCCTCTGCAATTAAACATTACACGATTTTTATCTCAATTTCTCTTACACATTGTAATACCTAATCCGACTTTTATTACCTTTTTTTAGAATTTCAAAACTACTAAACGCGGTTGCTCTCGACGTTTTATAAACGTATAATTCATTCAATTCGTTTTAAGTTGAAAAGTTCAAATTTAATTACGCATACCTATTTTCAAGTTATCCCAGTAGCAACAGGCTTTAACAACATGTGGTTATAATGGATAAAGTCGGATCAGTAGAACAAATCACCCGTTAAATTGGAAATAATACAGGAGCGCTTGTATAACACCAATTCGTTGAAAAATTACAAGTTGATACTTTTTTAATTAGAGCCCCTTTACAGCAGCTGCTAATAAATAACAATAATCCTATTTTTTCTTTCGTTTAAATTACGGCAGTTTCTAACCGCCGAATACCAACCCAGCCAAGGATGGATTTAAAAATAAATTGAGAACGAGAGAGGCGATCAAAAAATAGTTGGTGTTACCAATGCTGTAGTCTGAAAATGAGAAATTGCTGCCAAGATAAAGTTCTATGAGCTTGAAAAGTTTGGCCCTGGGCATATTGTTGCTTAATAATTGAACTTTCAGCACAAGGAAGTAAAATCGAAACACGAATAATTTCAAATCTTGGAATATACATAATTCACGTTCCTGGGCGATTCTCATTTGTTTTTCAGTAAAATATTTATGATATGATCTCTTCGATTCAAACTAAAATTAAGACGATAGAAAAGAAGCCCCGTAGATAGAGACAAAATTTTTTTTAATATTTTTGATTTTTGCCGAGGTATAAGTATTCGAAACGAATACAATCTTTGCCAAGCGCCCCTCGATTAGTGTGTAAGGTGTGATGATATAACAAAAATTGTTAAAACGAAAATTAAACTAAATTTACGGTTTGCAATATTTAACCCTATCTTTAGGGCTCCAACTCAGATTGTTCAGCTACCATAAAGGTTGTTACGCCTGCTCTATATGTAGATTAGTTTTTATAGTTTATGGCTACGACATAGCGCTGAATATGATCCTTTTGGGTTACTGTGGCTTCTAAACGGTATGCGGTATGAATTTAAAAAAGGTTAACGAAACAACATCATACGCTGCATTTCTCCCTTAAATGAAAGTTTTTATCATCTATACTAAGGGAATGTAATGATCGCTTATTAAATTCAATTCAGTATTCTTGGGCGATAGGGTAGCTATTCCAATCTCAATTATTAATTATTATAATGTGTAAGACTGGAGGAGTTTCATGTATTAAAGGTATACTTGACTAAAGTCTAAAGTTTCTCGAAGCCAAATGAGAATCTTAGTATAAGTAAGGGTAGCTTTATTCCAGTAGTCACATGTACTAGATAGAGAAGCTGAAGTTGACAAACAACAAAAGAATAATTTACATTACATTTACGCCAGTCAACGAGAAGAAATCTTATTTCAGTTTATTTCTTTGTTTGCGTAACACTTCGAAGATAATTAATGTCGAACAATTGGCGTGTTTTCGGTTTATAAACTTTGTTTTAAACAAACGATTCGTATTTGAATTCTATTGAAATAATAGTAGCAGTTTACTCATCTACTTGATTGCTAGTAATATAGAATAAACGTCAATGATTAACTCCAAGCTACAAACCTCAAGAACAATTATTTGAATATCGAACATTCTAAAAACATTTTGGTGTGAAGTGTCAATAACAGTACTTACCACATTTAGACTTTAGATAGTTATTTAAACATAGATTTGGTGATTGTGGGGACCAAATCACGGGTAGGTACTTTCTATTTTTTGGGAAACATCCTGTATCTCACTAACGAAGCAATTTTGTATATTATAGGTTATATAAGAATAATATAAAGAAAGTCAAAACCAGGAAAGGTGTCCTATGACTCATCGCTAAAATGACTTAAAAATGACGTTTAAAAATACTCTGTCGCATTCTCACAAAGTAAAAACAAACTTATAAACAAGGATAGCGTGATTCAAGTTACGTAGTTTTTTGGAATGAGTCATAAGACATATCTCCTGGTTTTGACTATTTTCATTCATTTGGTTAATTGAATATGACATTATTACTGCTACTAAAGTTTCCGACAATAAATATAAATTGCGTTTATTCGTACTAACAATGATCGCCCATAAATGATGAGATAAAAGGTTACCCTTTACGTTGATTAACTGTAAACTTACAATGTTGCCTTACTTCATTACTTTCAAGATGTGCACATACTGGCAAAAAACGGATCACTTACAATTAATTATTTATCAATTTTTTAGAAAGTAGCTATATTATCCTTAGATTTTAAAAAGCTGAAACGTATTCGAGGAGACCTGGATCAAGCAGACCTAAAGCAACGACGGTTCGCGATGACCGTTTTTTAGTAAATACTGTTTTGCGGAATCGTCATTCTATCGCTATTATGGCATGAAATCGGTTGGTAATAGTACATAGGAAGTATGTAAGCGAGAGAACGGTAAGAAGATAATTTAAATCAGAGACAAGCCCAGAGATGCTCCAATAACATCGGTTGTCTGTTGTCTCGCTTGTAGTTTGTAAGACAACACGTAGATTGGACAGAGCAGCGGTGGGACAGTGTTCTATTCTCAGATGAGTCAAAAGTTGCCCTTCCCTATGGTCTTCAAATAGTCGAGGGAAAGTATGAAGACAACCAGGAGACCGGCATTTCAAATGTATATTTGCTCCAACGACACTTTTTAACAAGGATTATCTAATGATAATATATGAACTGGTATTTCTTACCAAGGCTATACAGTGTTATTATATACTCAATGGCTATACGGAGCTCGTTTTTGTTGAAAACAGAACTTTGACGACTCAAAAGTACACATAAGCTAACAAATTTTAAGACCCCTTATTTGAAGAGGAAGTAGGATGAAATTTTTTGATTCTTCAAGGTCAAACGGCTTATAATGAAGTTTAGGAATTTTTGTAGCGATTGATAGTGTCTCCAAAAAAAGATGCTTCACAAAAACAAAGTAGGGAAATTATTTCAGATAAACAAAAGTATTCTTGGAGAATTCCGAGGTCTCTTTTGACTTAGAGTCCTAGACTTTAGCCTAGTTAGCCTAATCAGAGGCGGATTTAGAATTCACAAGGCCCTGCGCGCTTTGAAATCTTGGGGATTCTTCAAGAATTAATTAGTAGCCGTGGCAGCTGCTGAATTTTTTGATGGGGGGTATCTCACGAGAGCTTTTCCGGGTCTTTCACATGTTGCTAATAAATTTTCGTGATCATTAGTTTATCATTATTCGTTATCAACAACAAGTTGATCCAAGCTCTGTTGACCTAGAAAATCAAAAACATTTTGCCATTAAAAGTTTTTGAATATTTTTTGTCCGACCCCTCATGATTTCTCAAGTTTGCTGACTCCTGGCCGTAGAATATTAAAATCTATTAAATTTACGCTTCAGTATTATACCTATACTAATTATAGTAGGCACAATAAAATATTTTATTTCAATGTAAAAACCAAACCCTAATTCACTTCTGTTTTCACTAAAATCCATTAAATTAGGCGACGCTCCTTTTTTAAAAACCCGCCTGCGGCGCAGATTCATATAGGCCTCGCAATTATTTTAGCCCTAGGCTTCGCAAATCCTAAGATCGGCCCTGATTATGAGAATCACAATGTCTCATAAATATGCCTATATAACAGAAACCTTTTTAGAGTGATACTGATACCTAAGTACACCCTTAAGTACCTCAACTTTTCTATACGCAGGCTTATTAATTGGTATTAGCAACACCAAACATCTTGAATCTTAATTAATTTTTTAAAGACTAACGGTTGATTTAAAAATTTTGGTTTTAAGGTTACAAATAGTTACAAATTAGTCACTAGCTTGTGGCAAAAACGCACTTCAAAAAACTAAACTTTGGGGGCCAACTTCACGAAACCCATAATTTGACATGAGGTAACTCCACGAGATGAGACTTACAAATTATAATTTTTAGCTTAAAAATAGTTACAAATTACTTACTAATTTTTGGCAAAAGAAAAATTTCGAAAACTCAAAGCTTGGGGGCTCCCGGAAGTTAGCCCCAAAATTTTGGTTATTTGTATGTCCTTTATGCGTGACTTACAAATTTTAATTTTTAGGTTACAAATAGTTACAAATTAGTTACTAATTTTTAGCCGAAAAAAAATTTCGAAAACTCAAAGTTTGGGGGCTCCCGGAAGTTAGCCCCCAAAATTTTGGTTATTCCTACGTCCTTTATACGCGACTTACAGCTTTAAATTTTTAGGTTACAAATAGTTATAAATTAGTTACTAATTTTTGGCCCAAACATTTTTTGGAAAAGTGATAGTTTGGGGGCCCCCGAGAAGCTGGCCCCCAAAACGTTTTATTTTTTTAGGGGCGTAACGGTTGAGTTACAAATTTTGATTTTATGGTTACAAATAGTTACAAATTAGTTACTAATTTGTGGCAAAAGGGCACTTCAAAAAAATCAAGTTGGGGGCTAACTTCACGGAGCCCAGAATTAGTTGTTATTTATGTTTAATTTAGGTTAATCTCTGAGTTAACTCTGACTCTCAGATTAGCTCGTTTATACAACTGGGCCTAAATAAAATTGTTAAATAAATTATAAGTGATCCGTCTTTTTGCCGTTGTGTGTATGTTTGTGATCACGTGATAACATTCCTAAATAAAATTGTTAAATAAATTATAAGTGATCCGTCTTTTTGCCGTTGTGTGTATGTTTGTGATCACGTGATAACATTCCTAAATAAAATTGTTAAATAAATTATAAGTGATCCGTCTTTTTGCCGTTGTGTGTATGTTTGTGATCACGTGATAACATTCCTAAATAAAATTGTTAAATAAATTATAAGTGATCCGTCTTTTTGCCGTTGTGTGTATGTTTGTGATCACGTGATAACATTCCTAAATAAAATTGTTAAATAAATTATAAGTGATCCGTCTTTTTGCCGTTGTGTGGTATGTTTGTGATCACCGATTACATTCAACATTATTATATTTATGCAAATATCTTAGAAAAGAAATTTGTTTGATATTATACGATAAATACACATTTCTGTATTTACTTTCATTTCCACTCTTCCGAAGAGCGCTTTAAACAAATATATTGTGTATTTTAGAAGTTATACATCATGTTAAAGTTGATAATTTATTGAGTAGTTGAAGAATCATTGCAAGTTGGACTCACCTGAAACAATAAAAAATATATTAGTTCCATCATTAAATTATTCACAGAGGGTTTTGTTACATGATTTACGAGAATTGAAGATTCCAATACTACTTCAAGCGGCACTAACGACATTTTGAACACGTGTCACAAATTTTTTTTAAAGAAAATCCCTTTACATTGTCAACTGAACATTTATAAAATTCACGTTAGTTAGGAGGTAAGTACATTACAGCATATCTGGACACTGTATATAAAAAGTCGAGATCTTTTTATTTTCGAGATGGAAAGAATCAGATTTAGAATGTATGGGTCTATTAGGACCAATTATTAAAATGTTTATTGTCAAAAATACGATAATTTTTTTCACTTTATTTGTAACACGGTAATTGCGCATCGACCTACTACTATACGCCAAATTGTTGATATGATAATGCCGGTCTAAAAAACAATACAATGTTGTTTGCTTTTTATTAAGTTATCTTGGACTTTTGTAATACTAACATTTTTAATGTTAAACCTAGCTGTATTCTGACTTCGTTTAGCAAGCGGGTCACGTAGCGGGTTATTATCATTCTTTTACGATTCAGAGTACTGAAAATCTAAGACGCCGCATGAAAAAGTTCCAAAACTTAAATATGCCGTGTCTAGTGGTGAAAGGAAAGGGTTGCCATTGTTTCAGCTTTAAATTTATGTAACGCAACAGCTTTGTCAGTATGTGCTGTGTTTATATCGACTTAGTTGAAGATATTATATCAAATTAATAATATTAACTTTTGAACTTTTTGGCCGTTTTTCAAGTAAATAAATTATTTCAGCACACGAGTATAAAAAATGTTTTAACAAATTAGTTTAATATGTTAGAAACATTATGCTTGACAACTTTAAGAGTATTTCTGATAATACCAAGTTTTTTCTTACAAAAAAAGTAACATCAGTTAGGTCTGTCAACTCCAGAAAAAAGTTTTCCAAGTTTAAGCTCCTAGAGAGTATACCATATTTTGTATACTATAATCGGTTTAAAAACTTTTAAATTTACATACAAAATTGGTGCAATGTTAACTAAATTACCCCAATTACGTGTAAATACTTTGTTCAACTTTTCAATGCGAATTAGTTATATAAAGGAGATTGAAAATCTTCGAAGCTTTGAAAAACCATTTTGTAGTTAACATAAAAAACGCAATTTTCTACTCGTAATTTAAAATTGTTTACAATAAAAAACAAGCAATTGATGTTTTTACCCCGTCATTTTTCAACGTCTTCATTTCCTTGAAATTTTTTGATACAACATGATGTAGATTGCAGATGGAGAACTACCACAAGTTTAATCTAAAAACTTTTAAGTAATACGAGATTTTGAGTGACAAGGTTAGTTATGTAAATTTATATTTAAATAATATAGGAAATGTAAACCAATTTTATCAGCGTAACTTTTTAAATGTAATATTTACTACAAAGTTTATACCGAGTGACAACCGTCAAAGTGGGCCATAGGGAATTACGTTTTTTTGAACGTTTGCAGAATTACTGGGCATTTTATACGGTTACTAATGGTATCAATGCAGAGATAAAGTTATCGTACATCAAAACAAAATAACATTTATATTTAAATTTAAAAGAATTGAGTTCAAAGGGAACTTGCAATCGGATATTTTTATTCTTTTTTGTTTTCTACAAGCCAAAGTAAAAAAACTTTCCAAAATCCAAAATAATGTAAAACTTGCAAAATTTGTTTGCATTTATTGTACTTAGATCTCTTTTGTTTTTAAAGTGCATATAGACGACTAGATCGCAGTAGTAAAACTGATCAATAAATTTCTTGCACCGAATTTAACAGCTTTCAGCCTTCACTCTGTATAGTCAAATATATTTTGTATTTGGCACATTACAGTTTTTCACTAAAAAAGGCACGCAACATAATTTACAATTTTTCACATATTAAACTTTAGAATCATTGCAGTGGGTAAAATTTAAATTGTTATATAAAACTTCCAGAAAAATGTATTTGATTTAAAAAAGCATATCTATGTTACCGTTCGTGATCTGAGTTTGTGAAACTGTTAAATTTAACTATTTATGTCTAGAGTTTTTATAATAGGGGAAAAACTTCTAAATAAAAAAAAACGTCCAATATTAAGGCCCAGTTGTATAAAGAAGCTAAGCTGGGAGTCAGAGTTAACTCAGAGATTAACTTAAATTCAACATAAATAACAACTAATTCTGAGTAAAATTGAAATATATTTGACTCTAGAAAATTGATGGGTTAACCCTGGACCAAGTGCCTACGAGTTAACCTAATCAAATCTACGCTAAGATTTAACTTTATATTTAGATCGTGGAGTTAACTCTGACTCCCACATTACCTCGTTTATACAACTGGGCCTTAACGAGACACGTCGTATACGCTATGATACCAGGTGTAAATTTGAAATCTTAGAATATGTTACATCTTTGAAACTAATAGAGGCAAGAGTAATTTAGTGACACCGTTTCAACAACAATTACCATAACTCACAAGATACGACTTTCTCATTCAACTCCTAGCCACCACATCAAAAAAATTTCAACTGGTAACACTGCTTCTACTGCTAACGTTATTAGATGCGAGGCCTACTCAGTACACAGCTTTAGGTGGGTTTCAAATCACCAGCCATTGTGCAAATAGAAAAATCTAGATGTTGTGCTCGCCGGATTCCAATTATGTGCGCTCTCGGACACTCGACCACCCGCATTAGTGCCTATTATTTATTTATTTATTTATTTATTTATTCAAAGCCTATTTACTCTTAATGAGCAAATATTATAATAATCGAACACATGAGAGGAGAAGCCATTCATTGGCAACTCTCCGAGATTCTTTTTAATTTTTAACGTCTCTTGGCCAACGCCTACTTAGCCGACACGGAAAGTTGCCTTCCCTAATAAGTAAGCAATACCTACAACAAATGATACAACTATTGCTACTTTTGCCGCCGATACGGCCATTCGGTCATCCTTGCCAGTAGTAAAAATTCGATAACAGCTTCTACGAATCTTCAACTACTATTAAGTGATCTCGGTATATGGTTAAAGCTACGGAGAATCAAAGTCAATCAAACAAAATTTTCTCAAATTACTTTCACTACGAAACATTCAGTATGCCAAGAGGCCACACTCGATGAAGTGGCCATACCAGTTTAAAAAAAAGTTAAATACTTAGGACTACATCTTGATCATCAAATGACGTGGAAGCAGCATCTACAAGCTAAGCGAAAACAAATACAAATCACATTCAACCAAATGTATTGGTTTCTGGAACGCAAATCACAACTCTCATGAAGTAATAAAGTGTTAGTATATGTATAAATCAGTGTTGAAACCAATCTAGACCTACGGCGTTCAGTTATGGGGAAACTTAAACCGTCCAATGTGAAAATCATACAACGGACCCAGTCAAAAATTTTACGCTGCATGGTAGATCCTCCTTGGTACGTTACCAATATCACTATACACTATACACAAAGATCTTGCCAACAGTTGAAGATGAGGTGATAAGGGTATGGAACGCCTACCAAAATCGTTTAGAAGACAATGAAGATGAAAGCGTGGTCTATTATTTGAATTAAATGATTTTCATTATCCCTTAGGCACTATTAAACTTCTTTTATTTTAAAAATGCTGAATTGTCTTTATTCTGGTTATCTTTAATCTCAATCAACAATTTGAACTTAATTTTGTTAAAAACTTTTAGTTTGTTACCAATGAATAGGAATTTAGGAGTTATAGATCGCTGCCCGTAAAAGTTGACTCCAACATTACACTGAATACAGGGTGGGCAGCCCTAAGCTTTTAACAACTATAATTATTGCCACAGGATACGACGTACTACCAATGTGCTAAATATCAAGGGTCCGGCGCACACGTGTTCGGCAAGCAACTCCAAGCTGATATGGTGGGGTCTGTAATTCGAAGTCTAGTGCCATAAATATAACAACTGAAACACCCGACCACTGTTATCCAAAGTGTATAAACAATTTAAAAACCATTTTTCACTTTGATACAATTTATAAAGAATCGTAAACACGTTGTAATACGTATAAACGGCCATCCTGTGTAGTGTAAAATGTGGAGTAGCCGGTAGAATCGTCATTTTAGCAATTTTGTGGTGCAAAAGCAATTAGAGGCTTAATGGATAAGCTAGAAGCTATAAAAATGTAATTTAACGTGGCAAAAAGAGGTCGATTTTTGATCCTCAATATCTCTAACCAATTTTACCTAAAATGCGATTCTATAAACCTCCATCTTTTTTTGGTTTTCTCGAGATAAAACTATTAAACATGTCTGCAAAGATAAAACGCGTGCGGAAAGAATTGGACACGACGTGGGAGATTCCTTTGTAAAATTTTCGCGCTTTAAGCGGTTGTATTGTAAATTTTCGTTTACCATATTATTCACATTTAGTTTTTTAAATTAAAAAAGATACATAGCCGAATGAAGGAGCGCTTTTTAAAAGCCCAATTACAGTAAAATGAAGGATGTTTTTAGATTTTTGTCCCTCAGATATGCTGACGTGATTGCAATTCGTAGAGCTCTTGTAATTTACAACGTGCATGACAATGGTTTTCCGATTTTTAAACGTTCACATTTTACGTTTTCTTCGCGTTTGTCATGTCAGCTGCTTCCAAATAAATGACTTCTTCTTAAACTTTTCCTCTAGTATTCAATTTCGTCAATTTTTGTCGTACAAAAATTTAAGGTGAAATAGACCAGAAAACATTAATTTGTGATAAAACTATTAGTTATGAATTTAAAATTCTGTGATCAGCGTAATCCGACTCGCCCCCGAATTTACCTAATATTTTAGTTACATCCTGTACATCAGGATTAAATTTGCACATCTTTGTTTTTAATTTCATTCCTTGGGCTATGTTTTATAATAAGTTAATTTTGTTTAATTTACTTCATTTTAACGAATAGAGGCTGGTATATGAAAGCTGTGCGAATATTGGCGTACTCATTCTTTAAACTTGGAAATTTAATTTAATTTTCATTAATTAGGCAACAACTGTGCCTTTACTCACTTCTTTGTTGGATCGGAGATAAATTTAAAGGACGTGTTACCGGTTTATACTGCTAATCTTCTGAGACTTTCTACGGGGTGTCTGCCGCGTACTAGTAATATTTCTTGTGGTAGTTGGGAAACTTATTTAGAAAACTTCGATAATTATGTACCTCGAAAAAATCTTTAATTTCAGAACGTTAAAATAGTACGTATTCAGTCGTACTGTTAAAAATAGAACAGATTTAATTCCTAAGCCATAATAGGAGTCCATTCAGTTCATGAGTAAAAAACTGTCTGATATTCCATCTGCCCCTTAACAAAAAATAACTATCAAATGGACGCTACGAAATTATAGAGAAGAAAAAAAATAAAAACAATCTATAATTAAAAACAGGTTAAATCAACACCACTCATTTACAGTTACAAAATCTCAGATTACTAACGCAAGCCGACCAGTAAGACACATCACCCTAATACCAGCGACTACAAAGAAAACCCATCTCAGATGAGACGCTCCCTAAAAGTTGAGATTGGGAGACAACAATCCGTCCAGCAGTGAATGTAAAACACTCGCGATGGTATAAGAAAAGCATCTCCTGAAAGTGCCGGTGTCTTGGAATGGTTAATAGCCCCCTACTCCTAAGGTTAAAGCTTGAAGGTTGAGGGCTAAGAACCTATAGAATGAGCAACCGAAGTGTAACTCTCGACGTCGACTCATGTTAAGCCACCCCATCACTAGAATCTAAGATAAGTCGAACACACAATTTTTGTACCCGCTGGAGCATGCCTACGTCAACTGAGACAAGACTGTAGTGATACAAAACATTCCAGTGATTAAATCTGGAGAGAACCAATAAATCACACAGAACAGACCTGAGCCTCGTTTCAAGTATGGAACGATTAGCATAAAGCATCTTAAGAACAGAATATGAGTTCTTAAGCAGATAAGTGATGTGGGACTTGAATCTCAGCTCCGTATCTAGCACAACACCAAGATTTCGAGCCTGGTCCAATAAGGGCAGGTTAGACCCTCCGAGATGTACAAATGTACACAAATTTGAGCAGGCACTATCAGTCTGGCACAACGACTACCGAAAAGCAGAACAGACGATTTAGAGGGGTTTAAGACGAGATTATGTACATTAGAGAAGCTAAACAGGTTTGCAAGATTGGAATTTTCGTGAACTGATTGCATTAATGTTTTCATTTGAAACCGGGTGTAATAAGTGTTTGGCCATTCTGTATTGTATATTATTAAGGCTGCAGCAACGCCCTGTATAAATAATATGTATTTGCTGAAATGAAACACCTAAATTAAAATATGAATCTTTTGTAATTAAAATCCGTTCACGAAACAAAAGACATAAATTTTAAGTTTGTGTGTTATAGAAGTGCCTCCTGAAGTAATACGAATGCGAGAAAATATAGAAATTATTTGGACAAAATATAACTATAAAGAAATTGAGTCGAAGGTGCTAATATAAAATTAACAACTTCCACTTAAAGCTCGTGGCCGTAGTGTATATCAATGATCAATTAATTCAAGAGCTAGTGTTTGAGAGGGTACTCTAAAATCTTGATGAAGTTATTTTATGCAACTACACGAAAAACTGCCGAAGTGGAAAATCGATTTTAATTTGTTTGGCAAATAAAATAATGTTAACCGCATAATTTATATTCATCAAACTTAATTATTTTTTTAATATTTTCAACTAGAGATTTCCTTTTCAGTTTACTAAACCACAGTGCTATAAAGATAGAGCCGCAGCCTCGGTTAGAAAGGAAATTTAATTTCGACGTAAGCTAGAAATTCCTGCATTTTAAATGCCTTTCTTCGCGGTCTGAAACGCTTAATGAATCGTAATCAGTTAATTAATACCAGTTAAACCAAAGAAAAGTACTTTTCGTAAAATTAAAATCTTGGAATGTCTTAATAATGAAATGGTGGGCTTAAAAGTTGCATTTTAAAACAAAGAAAACAAGCTGGGTTTATTACGCATGGAGTGTAATCAAATAACTTTTAGTTTCGGTAGAACTGGAGAACAAATTATAAAAACCAATCGTGAGCATTAGTAAAATTTCCCAATACTCAATATTAGGCCATTTCCTCATTTTCGTATTAATTTACGATTCAATTTTCTTAAACGAATTAGCCTGTCGAGTTAGGACTGGTTAACGACTTGAAAGAAATTAAATTAATTTCTCCAAGTTGAAAAAAAGGCTTTAAAAGCTAATTCGGCGATTAAGTTAATATTATTATTACTGTTTTAGATTACAAATTTAAAATTATCTTCCACTTTTGCTTTTTGTTTTCTATACATAATACTAGTATTAGTCTAGTAAAATATGGATTTTTTGGAAATAATTCCTACAAAGCTTACAAGCAAGTAAAATCTAATAAAATAATTTAACTTCTTCTCTTGATTGAATTTGAGAACAATTAATATTACATAATAGCCGGAGAACTGATGAGAACAGACAATATCGATGTTAGTGAATCTGGAATCGAGAGTCTGGAAGGACGTTTGCGGTTATTTCGACATTAGCAAAAAATGAATCCAAAAATATATCCTCCAGGCACCTTGGAATTATTTTTCTTTGTTAGTCCTTCAATTTAATCTTTCCACGACGGTGTGAGATACAAATGTATCCCAACGAACCGTTTTTCCTATTATTTAAGTCCAAAAATTTTTTATGCTTTGCCATTTTGTGTTATCGTTCCTTGGGTTATTTACCATCCACAAATTATTGAATAATTTGTTTCGAGTTAACACTGTTCCCGCAAAAAAAATAACAACAGCGTCTTACATGTGACACATCTCCTCTGCAACGCTGTACGATATGCATATGCCAGAGGAAAAAATGATAAAAGAACAAAAAAATTCGTGCCAAAAATGCAATAAGTAATCTAATCTAATCATATCGTTGTATCAAAGACTATAATTTGTACCATTTGTAAGAATATCGAGAACACCAAATAAAAAATCTCGTTATCATCAGAATTTATCGTTTTGTTTTCGTAATTTGATATCACATAAACAATGTTTCTATTTTCTACACCTTATTTAAGTTGGCCAAATGTAACCAGATTATAAAAGTTTTCGGTTTGATAGTATAAGTGGTACAAGCAATTATCTAATGTGAGATACATTAATTTGTATCCCACACCGGCGTTAGTGTAATTTTCTGTACACCGTCCGGGAAAGGTTAAAAGAAAATTTTTTTCTGTCTCCTAATTGGGACTGTGGTGGCAAAATGGACTCGAAAAGGGAATCAGATGACACTACTTTTTGTGATGGAAAGGTTTATCAAGTTATTCTTTTACAGTTTTATTCAACTTCCGTCTAATAGTCCAGTCAATGAATAATTTCATATAAGTACACCTATAAATCAGAGCGTGAAGTTTAGAAACCATTAGAATCATTTTTAGGGCAATTCTTGTAAACTCGTACTAAACATTACCCTATGCAGCGCTAAAGTAGTTTTGAAAAGTTTCAACGCTGTATAACTGTAGTCCAGCCAATGGGGGGTTTTGCCCTACAAAAGGTTATGTAGTTCTGATTTTTGAATATGTTTTTAGGTTAGGGGCCTTGCTGAAAAATCCAAGTTTTTCCAACTTTAATCCATCTTGGATTAAAGGTACGAAAAAGGGCTTTTTCCAATTTAACTTCTTAACCGTTGATCCCACAACAAAACTCAAATCAAACTTTTAAGAGGACAAAATGCCCTACAATATTTGTTCTATTCATTTTCTTCCTATCTGTTACGGTTTCTGAGATATAAGCTGGAGAAAATCGCTATTTTTAGAAAAAATGAATTTTTTTGGTAAACTTTGCTTGGAAACTTTTTTACCGTTCATTTGAGAGAAAATTCCTTAAAACAAAAATTGTAGGATTTTAAATTGCCTTCAAACTGAGTGTATCACTGATATTTTAGCTCAACCAGATCCAAAGTTAGAGCAGTTTTATGATAACCTATAAATGTCGAAAAATGAGTCATGAGTGTTCGCAGCTCGAAGTTTTTGTTACAGCCCCCCCCCCCATATCAACCCATAACAATTTCTCTCACATTTTAACATTTATTCAATTTAAAATGATTATGGGGGAGGGTAGAGATGTTGAGCGAATTTTCTCGTTTATATTACCAACAACCTGTCTCATATGTCAACAATTATTTATTCTAACGTTTTGGAGGGTAGTGATTGAGGAGCGGGGATTGTGGGGGGGGGGGGTCGACCTCATATAACAATAAAATCGGTTCATGGGGTTTGGCAACCACACGCGTTCAAAGATTGACTAACTTTCGGTAAGTCGCACTTCTCCATGAAACCTGGTTTGTCGGTACTCTTTTGGCTACAACTTCAAAAATATTTGTCCAATCCGTAGTTTCTTTTCTTAATCTGAAAGCTGGTTAAATATCCCATCAACCCGCATATATGAGATTTTAATCAAGTCCTATAACATAAAAATCCTAGCACGTTAAAAACCGCGTACTGCTGTGGGTTCCAAGTTTTCTTGGCACATTTTTTTCTAAAAATAGTGATATTCTTCAGCTTATATCTCAGAGACCGTAACAGATAGTAAGAAAATGAATAGAACAAATATTGTAGGACATTTTGTCCTCTCCAAAGTTGGATTTGACAGTTTTGACGTGGAATCAACAGTTAAGAAGTTAAATCGAAAAAACCAATTTTTCGTACCTTTAATTCAAAATGGCAGATCGCTCGGAAGGTCGAAAACTTGGATTTTTCATCAGGGCCCCTAACCCAAAAACATATTCAAAAATCAGAACTACACCACCTTTTTTGAATTTTGTGAAAGTGAAATCCTTAGTTGATTGGACTATTTCAATAATTTTTAGGGAAATTCTTACAAAATCTTCTTACTATACACTAAGTACATTGATTGGAAAATTAAATACAGGATGAACATAGTAAGCTAGCGGTCTTCAATAGCCTCTGTAGTAGTAATATTTGACAACGTAACCTTTTTAGGTAAAAATTGGTACCCACACCTGTGTTTCCACCAATAATACTTGTTTTTACCCATAGAATTCGTATTATTATAACTAACACTCAGTATATTTGAAAGGCATCAGAAACTACCTATTTATTGAGGTCGTACACTCTGTACACCATTTTACATCTTTCTTCCGCAGTGTTATTGCGTAAGACTGGTAGTAAAAGGAGAGTAGCCCTTAAAATTTGTAAATAAAAATATCTAACCTTTTTGAAGTAGCGAAAACTGAATTTAAAACTTGGCGCAGAATGTCCCAAACGGCACAAGATAATTCCAAGCGCGAGCACTGATGAGCACATAACCAAACGGAGTTTAATGATACACTAAAATATTTAAAATTCGATGATTTTGAATAACATAAAGTCTTATCGACGCACGTGCCAAAATTCTTATCGAAGTAAAGCAAATGGTAATGGTATAATACGATAAAGACAACAAAATCAAAAGTAGGTAGGTACCCATCGAGTTTTATTTATATCAAATAAATTTTTATTCTTAACAAACTGCTTTTATAAATTAAACAACTATTTATTACCCAATAGTGCCTTAATTTCTGAATTCACCTGGGTTAAAGTCCGCACGGGTGTTTTATTCATACTACTATTTTTTCTTTTTAAAAACCTTTTAGAAAACAATAATTGGAAGCAGCCCTTATTAAAAGTTCCAGTAATGTTAAAATCTAATTTCCGAAGTTAAAAATAAAACTCGACACGGGATAGTTACCTATTCAATTATTTCCTGAGAGCTCTTTTATTTAATTACTTGTTAATTATTCTAAACTTAAAGTTGAAATATTTTCAAAGCTTTCTCGTAATAAAAAAATACTTTTGTTATAATTTTATTTGTCGTAAGGACGTTTTTATACCTATAGTTAGTTTAGGTTTTGTCCTACATCAACTTACACCTTTTTAGGATAAATTTCATGAATTACGAGATACATAACTGAAAATGTTGTAGCTTTCTCTATTAGAGCCCAAGGGGCGGACTTAAGGATTGTTATAGTTACATCTATTATAGTGTTGAACTACTGTATATTGGAAAACTAATACATAACAACATAACAGTATTGCTTAAAACTATTATAATATAACTACAATAGGTAATTCTTATATAATAATTATTATTACAGACAGACTCACAATATTTTTTAGTCACAAACCTTTTTGTTAGGGTATTAGTAATCCAAACTTCCTTTTAACTCTTTATACGCCAACATTTTAGCGGATAATATATTAAGTGAAGGCAATGTCAAAACCATACAAGTTTGTGTCGTGTCGATAATTTCACATAATATAGAACGCTGCTACTAAATTTTTGTATTTCGACTTACTAAAACGTGACATTTAAAATAAACTGGAGTTTCGCATTATATGTATTGAATTATTAATCCACAAATGTGGAACAAAATTGTATTAAAATTGATAGCAATAACGAATACAGCACAAAACGTAACTAAACCCAGCACTAAGCAAATTAAACTTCAAATGTGTTATCTCACACACATAACTTCGTCATTAACCTAAATTTATTGTTTGGTATGTTTATTAAGCTCGGCTTGTCCCAAACTGATAGGGAAAAGTGACTTATATGGTTTTAATGACAGCCAACAGCCTATGGTTATGCTTTCACATTGCAAAAGGTGTTCTTTTTGTTCATAAAGCACAACGTTACATTCTCATTTCGTGATGAAATTAGTGCGTTTGGCCTGTGTACTTTTCGACGCGAAAAGAAACACATCTCAAAATCAACCTTTTTGTAAAAAAAAATCGAATTTCTTTTATTTGAGAAGGGTAGAAGGATGAGACTTATAATAAATTTATGTCGGGTTAGAATAAATGTTAAAGTGCTGTCGGCTATAAAAAAACTGTAACTGAAAAAGAATAATCATTAAAAGAAAACTAAAATCGTAGTTTTACAAAACTTCAGCACTTCTATTACTGTTTTATAGGTTTTTTTCTTATTAATTTTTAATTAATTGCAACGTGATAACTTTGCAATAGTACAGGGTGTTTACGCATATGAAGAAACGATTACTAAAGTTTTTAAAATTCTAAGGTTTACCGACTTTGTTTGACCTGTATCTACTATCGCCCTCTAAAAAAATACAGAGAAGACCGAAAATACCCTGTATATTAATAATGTTAAAATTATTTGTAAAAAATAACAAGGTATGTAATTAAATTATATATATTGTTGTCTGAGATGTTCTTTTTATTTCGTTTTTCTATGATTTATTTTTGGTCACAAAAATTTTTGATTGCAAACTTCATATATTCAGCTCAAGTATGTATCCCATTTCGTCAAAATAATGTTCATGTTATTACAAAGTCAAACGTTATTTTTGTAGACGGGATACACATACTTGGGCTGAATATAGGCTGGTGTGTTCGAAGGCTCGAGAAGGATGGATTTTGTCTCTTTTTAGGTTTTTCGCTTTTAACTCAAAAATTAAGCATTTTATTAAAAAAGCTTTTTTATATAAAAATAAAGTACATTTAATTTTCTACAAATGATATCTATTAAGTTTTTTTCTAAGAGAGACGCTTTAGGCGCTAGCGCTCGTTAAAGTTAGTAAAACTTCTAAAATCCACCCAAAACTTATTTTAGCGCTCATAACTCGAAACGACGCATTTTTACAGAAAGCATTTCTTGAACGACTCCGCCCGATGCAGCGGTGGCGTTAACGTACCCTTAAAGCGAATGTTTATATTGTGCACATCAGTTCGAAATCTGACCCTTGAATACAAATAAGGAGGAGACCTCGTTAGACAATCTTAAAGAAGAGACAGGCGTAGTGATGAAACCAACGACTCTCCATGTTCAGCCGTCCAATCTGGGGCAACCTATACGACACATGATCATACTTTCGATCCCCAAATAAGAGGCGCAGGCAAGAATTTTGCATCCTCTGAATGCGGTACTTCTTCTTGAGGTCCAAATATGAACCGTAAATGATACACGCTTTATTGTTTTTTTCATGTGGTATTTTACGTCAGCATCTACTACTACTATGGTTATTAACAGACGGGATTTACAGCTTTAGGTGGATTCCGAACCACCCGGACGAAGGTATTTGATACATAGAAAAATCTAGTGGTATCAGCCGGACTCGAACCAATAAGAACCTTTAGATTTGCATCCCCCGATCTTAGCCGCTCTACCACCCTGGTCCCTCGATACACGCTTTTATTACTAATCTTTGGAACTTAACAATTTGTCATTTCATTATTGTTAAGGCTGCCTAGGCAAAGTAAAATTTTGAACAAAATCCGTAAAGAAAATTTTCAAATTACTCTTTCGGGGAAACGCCGTTACCTCGCTTACGAACACGATTTTATTATACAAAAGTTCAGAACTCCTTCTCCAATCTATTATTTTCCTACACATATCAAAATTTTTAGTCTCGGGCATCTATAAGCCCGTGAGTCATTCCGTAAAAATAGTCTAAATTCTATTTTAATGATCTTAATGATTTCTAAAATTTTTTTAATTCACGTATACCTATTAGGCTTACCGCACACTACAGGCAGTCGGTGACCGTCAAAATAGTCGGTTACAATGCTCAGTACAGATTCTTATGTAGCATCGCACACAACCGACTAAAATGACGGACCTACATAAAAGATGTAACGTGTTCTATTTTTACACCGACTATCAACCGACACGATTGTCTGTGACTAGACGGTGGTAGATGGGAATAAAGTAATTAAGTAGGGGCGCGCACACGAACTACAAAATTGTCGTTGGCGTTGTGCATCTCCCATAGCTAAAATCACGGACAAACAATGCAACAACCACCGACTTCTTAACGATAGTCGGTAGTGTGTGCGATGGTGTAGATGTAGGCGCCGATGTCTGACCGACTGTCTGTCGTGTGCGGTCACTTCGCTACAAAACAGACGGTCACCGACTGTCTGTAGTATGCGGTAGCCCTTAATTCGTTTGATCGTTTGTAGCTACGATATTAGGTACAACGTTCTACTTGAACGCTACATAAAATATGACTGAGAGTGTTAAGAGGATACTAAATCATCGAGCATACCATACCCAAGATTGAATCGTTTTCACTTAGATTGTGAACATATCTAAAACGTCAAGAAAACGTATTTTTATGGAAATTTTATGACCAAACAACCCTAGGGATATCAATATACTGTTTTTCCGATAAAGTAATTTAAAATCTTGTTTTAAAGTACTAAACAAATTAAAATGTTGCGGTCATTTGAGATGAATAATTCATTGCAAGCAATTTAGATACGGCAAAATTCGGGAGAACCAGGCACGATAATAATAATTTAATTCCTTATGTTACTCCACTTTGGCTATTTTTTTCCCAATTATACTTTATACAGAGATAAACGAAGTAAAATTTAAGCGACTTGTTGTGAGGTAGCGTCGCATTTTCTATTACACCAGCCTGCCGACACACCGCTACTGTGTGTGGCAGCAAGGTTAATTAACGTGGTTTTTCAGATAACGTGGTTTTTAATCACTACATTACCCATGACCTGGAGTTGACAGACTAGGCGACTATGCTAATCATTTTATAAGGTTGTTTCTTTCGAGCGACCTACTTAAAATTATTTGACGTGTTAAAATCTACACCGCTTTAACTTACAACAAAAAAAATATTCGCCATTTGCGTATTCTAAAAAAATTGCCAAAAAAGGCGGCTCTTAACACCCTGTGTTGACTTTTTAATGGTTCAAAGCCCCATTGGTGACTAATACGAAACGTTAACAAATCATTTTGATTCCATACAAATACTGGGTGAAAGGGTGCGCCGAATATAATGTTTCTGATCTGTATTCAATTTCTTTAGGTGTAAAATACTTTATCAAGTGAACAAAGTTGGCGAGAGTCATAAATAAATAAAGAAAAAAGTTATTCTTCGAGACATTTTCAGTAAGCTATAATGTAAATTTAATGACGCCAGTCAATATCCACATCTTACCTATTTTAAAACGCGAATTTTCTATGATATTGGATTTTTTTATAAGAACTCATATCACACCTATGACTTCAATATTAAATAATAACAAAAACCGTATTGGTAAAGAACTCTATTAGCGCACTCGCAGTA
This sequence comes from Malthinus flaveolus, assembly GCA_950108345.1. Lineage (NCBI taxonomy): Eukaryota > Metazoa > Arthropoda > Insecta > Coleoptera > Cantharidae > Malthinus > Malthinus flaveolus. Next base: position 58,750,659 of record OX467285.1, read on the forward strand.
ATACAGGAATATGGAAGCTCGATGTAGAAATTAATTATTTACTATAGCTACTTTGCAAAAGTAATTAAATTAGGTTAAACGAGATCTTAAATGGTTTGCTTCTTCATGAAAGTAGATGAAACATTGTACAAAACTCACTTGCGAAACTTCACAAACAATACTCTATCCAGAGTTTCTCAATCTTTTTGGTTCGCAACCCCCCCAAATTCTAGTCGTTATTTCTGGCGACTCCCTGGAAATAGCGCCACAGGCGAAACTTTTTGATTGTTCAAAGCCAAACGGCTTAAAACAGCGTTCTTAAATTTTAGTAGCAAATATCTTCTTGTTATGACGCCCTCTCCTTTTGAAGGTTGGCGATCCACATAGCTAACATTGTTCTGGAAACAGCAGCTCGAAAGATTTCAATGGAGGTGCACCCAAACCATTTCTGAGGTCCTTCAACCAGGAGTTCTGACGTCTACCAATAGATCTTTTCCCTTGAATCTTTCCTTCAATTATTAGTATCAGCAGCTCATACTTGTTTTCTCTCATAATGTGGCCTATGTATGCAGTTTTTCTTTCTTCAATGAGGGCCATTAGTTCTTTCCGCTTCTTTATTCGTCTAAGCACTTCTTCATTCGTAATTCAATTAATTACGTAATTAAGCAATTAATAGTTTGCCCAAAGAGATGTTTCATAAAAACAAAGATAAAAAATTACTATTGCATTTCAACAAAAGATATTGTTGGAGAATTATTGGGTTCTTTCTAACCCGCGGCTATAGGCTTTCGCCTAGTTCGCTTAAATAATGGTAAATCCAGGTCTGTTACTTGGTCTTAATGTTTTTTAACGAATTTACGATTTTATTAATAATGCAGCCACTAGACAAATATACAGTAAAATTTGTGCCATTAACGTCTAGTCTGTTTCAGCTCTAGTTTTATAGTTGCCACAGCCGAAAAACTACCCAATTTGAAGCTCGACATCTACCCACTGAAAATGGCCTGTAAGGGCTACCGCACACTATAGACAGTCGGTGGCCGTCTGTTTTGTAGCGAAGTGACCGCACACGACAGATAGTCGGTCAGACATCGGCTCCTACACCTACACCATCGCACACTCTACCGACTATCGTTAAGAAGTCGGTGGTTGTTGCATTGTTTGTCCGTGATTTTAGCTATGGGAGATGCACAACGCCAACGACAATTTTGTAGTTCGTGTGCGCGCCCCTACTTAATTACGTTATTCCCATCTACCGCCGTCTAGTCACAGACAATCGTGTCGGTTGATAGTCGGTGGAAAAATAGAACACGTTACATCTTTTATGTAGGTCCGTCATTTTAGTCGGTTGTGTGCGGTGCTACATAAGAATCTGTACTGAGCATTGTAACCGACTATTTTGACGGTTACCGACTGTCTGTAGTGTGCGGTAAGCCTAAATGTCTAGTGGCCACGACTCCCTAAAAACATTACGCGACGCCCAGTTTGAGAAACACTGCTAAGCTAGGAAACTTGTTCAACAAACAACTATTATTATTTATTTACGATAAATAACAGAAAAAAAACATTAAACGAATACAATTTCCAAAGTAAATAGTTTAACTTTAGTTTCGAGGCGATGTTTCTCTTAAAGCTTACTTCGGTGTAGCTCGACTGGCCTGTACCTTAAGCTTTTTAGTAGTGCTGGCAATTCGAACCGGTTTTTCGGTTAACCGGTTATCCGGTTTTCGGTTAACCGCGGTTTTTAGTGTAACCGAAAACCGGTTATCCGGGTAACCGGTTTTAAAAACCGGTTTTTTATTCGGTTTTAAAAACGGGTTTTTAGTCGTTTTTAAAAACCGGTTTTTTTATTCGGTTTTAAAAACCGGTTTTTTTCTTTCTGTTTTACAAACCGGTTTTTATATTCGGTTTTAAAAACTGGATTTTAAATGCCGTTTTCCCGTTTTTCAGGGGTATATAAAATACACAAGAGGTTGACTTTGTGCTGGATTTAGTTGTTTTTAATAAAAGCTTGGTTGCCTCGCAAATTTCTCAAAAATCAAGCAAGTGATTTGAGAGAAATTGCCAAGTGGCAACCAAGCTTGAATTTTAGAAAAACAACTGAATCCGAGGAAAAGGTCAAATCTCGAGTGTAATTTAGGAAGATTAATAAAAGACTCAAATACAACATCTGGGTTTTACTGTCATTCATTTTAAGAAATTTTGATTTTTAGCGTTGTTATTTTGTTAGGTTGTGGATTGTGGGATTACTCTTTTAGTAGATAAAGTTTGTACCTATTCATTTGTGGAAAACACATTTAATTTGCTATTATTTTATTTTACGAGAGCAAAATGTTCGTTATTAATAGAGCTGTTATGTCTACATATTAATATTTGGTTTAAAAAACCTTTGTTTTATTTGGCAAAACCGGTTTATTCGGTTTTAGAAACCGGTTCTTTATTCGGTTTAAAAAATCGGTTTTTAATTCCGTTTAAAAAAACGTTTTTTTCGGTTTTAAAAACCGGTTTTTTTGTTCGGTTTTAAAAACCGGTTTTTTGTTCGGTTTTAAAAACCGGTTTTCGGCTCGGTTTTAAAACCGGTTTTTAAAAACCGGTTTATTATTCGTTTGCCGGTTTCTATGAACAAACCGGTTACCCGGTTTTTATCCGAACCGGTTTTTTTACAAACCGGTTAACCGGTTCGTAAAAAAAACGGTTTTTGCCAGCACTACTTTTTAGTTTATTGAAACTTTTAAAATGTGGTCACACTGTGTTTCATGACTTCGAGAACCAGTCGCGCGCGTCTCAGAAGATTTAGTGATTTTCTCTTCAAGAATAAAACTGATTTGCACTTTTACTTTTTTACAATTTCTTAACAATAGATCGAATAGATAAAAGTTTTTGCGCTAAATCCATCACTAGATTATGAATTGAAAAGCACCGTTACATCAATTTTTTTGTTATTCCTCTATAGGATTTGATGAATCTAACATTAGACGAAATGTAATAACAAAAAACTCTAAATTACAAATTGTTTTTTTATTAGGTAAAGCTCTTTTTAACGTAATGAAAATCAGATTCGTATGAATCACAATTTACTTGTCATCTCTACTTTTCTGTATCAACACAAAAAAACAGCCTGAGACAAATACTGTTTGCCGGCAATAATTGCTGCAATTTCATATACAGGGTGACCCGGAATAACACCGACAACGCTCTACAGTGAGTTCCCTAAACTAAATAACAACATTTGTCCTTAAAATTATACCCTAAAAAGTTATATTCTTCTAACTTGAAATTAAAGTGTAAAAAATCACCGAAACAAGTGAAAATTTTTATTCATTTTTATACCTACAGCCAACCTATCTTACAGAAGGCAATGTGTGATAAAAATTAAAAAAAATCGCATCACTAGAGCTATCCGTTCAGGGGTGGCGGTAACCTTCAACCCTTAAAAAATATTGTTTTGTAGAAGAAATTCAAATTATTTTGCTTTATTCCAGTAAAAAATTCTATAATAAGGAATTATTGCCTCTTAAATTTTACTTCTAAAACCAACGGATCTTGAGAAAATTTGAAAAATAATTTCTTTTAAATTTAAGTTAGTACACATGAGGGGCACTTTGAGCAACTAACTCAATATCAGTGTTGGAACTATAAATAACTAACAATCAGTTAGTTGAAGAATAGAAATTATTTTTAAAATTTTCTTAATATGCGTTGGTTTTAAAAGAAAATTTAAGAAACAAGAATCTCTTATTATAAAATTTGTTACTGGAATAAAGCAGAACAATTTTAATTTATTCTACAGAAACAATATTTTTTAAGGGTTGAAGGTTAACGCCAACACTGAATGGGTAGTTCTAGTGGTGCGATTTTCTTAAATTTGTGACCCCACATTGACTTCTGTAAGATAGGTTGGCTGGTATAAAAAATTAATAAAAAACTTTCACTCGTTTCAGAGATAAAGTGATTTTTTTAACATTTTAACTTCAACTTTTAGGGCCTATAACTTTTTAGGGGTACATTTTAGGGTATAATTTCAAGAGGGGCAAATGTCTTTATTTGGCCCTGGGAACTCACTGTAGTAGAACGTTGTGGGGTTATTCCTGGACACCTTGTATATGCTCATTCATTTTAAATACAATAATGCCAATATCAATGGCAAACCTATTTGATATTGCTCTGAAAAACAACAACAAAAGGAGAAAAATGCTGTTAACATTCAAGAAGAAATAAATTTTACCTGAAATAAAAGAAAGAAGTCGCAGTCAGTCTTGTAATGCTGAACTGACAACAAATTTTTAATTATAAAAAAAACCGAAAATTTTATTCCCTTCTGCATACTTTTATTTATAACGAACATAAAATTATTTACACTTAATGAATTTTAAATATTTGCGAACATGCAAAGAATTTAGCACATTTTAGTTGTAAAATACCCTAAAACAATCGTGACGCTTACGCCAAGTATTTAAATCATTTTGAATTGTTTTGTTCAAAAATTGTTTAGAAAAAAAAATGTAAAGTTAAAAATAGAGTTTTTTATAATATCGAGTAAATTACAAAAGTTTACAGAGATAAAGTTTATTATCTACAAAAAGAGGTGAAATTTTTATTATTCAAAAAGTTTTATAATTTCTTACCGATTTTCTTTTATTACTTTTCCGATGTATCTGAGTTTTACTTCATTTAATTATTCTACTTTTGCCTGTTGTAGATATCGAGTCATCTTGTTATACCAAAACAGAAGTTTAAATAATAAATAACACCCTGTATATTGTACAAAATTTACTGCTTACGAGCAACCGGCAGTCGATAAAACGTTGCCCAACTGATCGATTATTAGGCGCACACAGGTGGCCCTCGGGATGTGAATTAAATAAATGATAGATTATCTTTATTATTATTGGAGATGGCCCGGCAGTTGTAAAAAACTAATTAAATGTTGATTCACTTCCAAAAATACAATATTTTTTGTTTTCCAGTTTTTCCTTTTAGTAGGTGGGTACTGTAGAAGTAGAAACCTACCTAATAGTAGACTGCGCGGGATGTTTAAATTGTGATTTCTGTTTTCACTTCGAGATTAAACGCTGGAACCTTTCTTAAATCATTAGAAGGACTCATTTGTCGGCAATGACAGTTTTAAAGTATTTAAAAGAATACTATATTTTCTACAGTTTGAGACCATTATGGTCTCTGTACACCTATAATGGTATCTGGTGGTTTCTGGGCTAATGGGCCGTGGTTGATAGGTTATTCGAGAGATTCCTGACGTTTCATTGGCCGATGTGCCAAACATCTCCTCCTGAACCCTCGGTACGGTCACTTCGACTTTTATTACCAGGCCAAATCACCTATGAAGATGTTTGCCACAGCAGCAAACGAAATGTCAGGATGTAACGATGTGGATTTCTTATACCGCTCAGAGTGATATGAATCCCAAGATTCTAGCTCTGAGCTCGTCCAAATCCGCATCCGTTTTGGTTGTCAACTCTCTACCCCTAAACCACGACCCAATATTTCTCCCTTGTTCATTTTCCCTGTTGTTAACTCTTAACAACAAGTAACAATTATTAAATTTGACCGACATCTGATCATTATCTTGCGTACGTTCGTTCAAGACGCGCGAAGTCAATCATTTTAACGTCCGACCTTCATAAAATTTAATAATTTTAAAACTTTGAATTAATTTTGTCTAAAAATTAAATTCTCAATTTCGCCCCCATTTCTTTGGATCCCCTAATCTTCCCTTGACGGCCCTGATGACCCATAATTAATTTTAATTAACTACTGGGTTTGAATTTAATTTTTATTTCTTTTGCGTCCCCAAATTTTCCCCGATCACGACGAGACTTACATCATTCGAAAGCCCTTGTCACAGCGCATTTTTCCCAAATGCCACTAATTGCATTTTTATAATTATAATTAGCTTGTGGATGATAACCCGTCCGCCAATATTAACCCCACTATATTGGTTTGTCCCGCACTGTGATTGGTTGTTTCCCAAGAGGGGGAAAAGTTAATAAATAGCCGCGCGCCCGAAGAGTCGGGGATTCCTATAGTAGTCTGAGTAAAGTCTCGTCTTGTCCGTGGTCCCAAGTGTGGCAACCAAATACATCCCATCAGCTTCCGAGTGGTTAGAATTTCGTAGTGGTTCGCAACAGCCGCTGTGGAATTTTCCCTAGCCGCTCCCCCCGTCCCGTCCGCGTTGCTACTATTTTGTGGTGGTCCGCAAGGGCCGTCATAGAACCATATAGCCGTAGTCTTCTCACTTTCCCCTGTTCCCTGCCCGTGCTACTGTAAATATCGTTTATTTGTATATATTCTTTATTGCTTGTAATTATTACATTTTAGTTATTATTTGGGTTTACAATAAAACATTTTTCATTTGTGGTATGTATGTACATTTTATTTACAACTCTGAACCTACCCCTCAACCGACTGAACGACGCTAAAGGGAGATTAGTAAGCTACCGATTTTTCCGCTTACAAGGAATCTATCAGAGAACCTATCGACCACGGCTCATTAGGCCAGAAACCACTCACGCTTTTACACTTTACACTTGTATCTCGGACACCATTAGGTTTACAGAGACTATTCTGGTCTCAAATTGTAGAAAATGTAGCCTGCTTTTAAAAAGTATAAAACTACCTTTGCCGAAAACTTAGTCCTTCTGGGTCAAAATTGACAAAAACTGAAAAAAGATATAGTTTCTTGGATTTTTGAGCAACCCCGTACAAGACAACTTTTAGACGATCATCGGAATTTTGTATCCCAGAGGGTAAGAAATCATTTGAAAAAGGTTCACATCACATCACATCACACATAGGTGCACTATAAATACACTTAAGAGTTAGTATTTATTGAGCTTTTAAGTCCATTTTTATGATACCTACCCATTTTTTCATCTGCTTCATCTAAAATCTTGAATTTTTACGTGCTTACTTTTAGTACGCATCCTATAAAAATTTATTCAAACTTATCAAATGACATTGCTTTTAAATTAAATGGATTAGATGGTAAATAGCTTGATTATCTTTAATTACATTGTGTGCAAATTCAACAAAAGATTTTAAAGCTACAGAAATCGTAAAATTGAAGTTGAAGGTCCAAAGGATCGATTCTTGAAATTTATACTCTGTTTACTTCAGCTGCTGGATCAAATTAAGGGTAATTTGAAAAACTACTATACGATTGCTACAAGTATTTAACAAAAAGTTTATAAGAAGATTAAGTTATTTTCTCGATCGTTTTTTTATTTTTTTCGAATAATTTAAAATTAATAAAATGTCATATCTGACAATTGCTCAACATGATTTGCATACATCGAGTAGAACTTTGATATGAACATTTTATATTTTATTTCGCATAATTCTACGCTTTAAGTAACGTAAAAATTTACAATTCAATTTGTTAATCAAATAACTTTAATGCAGTTTAATTATTTAAATGTTAACTTATAATTAAAACGCTAAATCAGAGCTTAACATTTAGTCGAACATCGGTCTTTTGTTTCTTAGATTAAGAAATTTATATCTTGTGAAAAATTTGCTGCGATATTTCTTCATAAAATTTAGAAAAAGCGAAATTTCTCTTCTTAACCTGCAGTTTGTGATATAGCGAGTAATGCTCTACAGCAATTTATCACCTTTATGAATTCGTCCATAGGTTCTTAAATTTTTTTTAGAGCTGAGACGCAATGATAGCCCACCTAGTATTTTATTTTTGAATGGTTGGTAGCGATATTTTAGATTTTTGTCACCTTAAATGTCAAGATTTTCATGAAGCTTCATCTCGGGTTGCAGAAAACTAAAAAAATGTAACGATAATAAGGTTGTAGTCAAAAAAATCAAACCATCTTTTAGCTTGTAGGAAAGTCTTCCCTTTGGAAATTCTCCCACGCGGGCTGAACTTTTCTATTTAATAAGCGGCGGTATTTAACTGAGCTCACCTTTAAAGTCGTATTCCGCGATTGGGCTTACTCTACTACACCATGAGCACGATCGAAGTGAAAAAATTGAAGTTAAGGCAACGTAAATATCTCTAAAATGTTTTAAGATACGGCTCAGACCACTTTCATAATTACCGGCAAGTAATAATAAGTCTCGCTAGCCAGTGCCATTGAGTATATTGATCTTATTACTCAATGCCAGTGCACTGTAAATCCATCACCATATCTACACGCTTGTGGCATTCTTTGTCACAATCTTAATTCGCATAACAAAATCTTCCAGTATCTCCCCGTTGTGCTTGTATGTGGGTGTCTATCTCTCGGTATTATTTCCTGTATAGCTAATCTTTGCCAATCATCTTCGTTGTTACAAATCTAAACGACGAGGCGTCGTTCACCTAAAATATAACGCGTATCTCATATTATCTTCGGTAACCCACTCTATATTCTATTAGGATTTGTGCTCTGCTTTTATTAGTTGATTCAATGCCAATTTATAATGTAAGAAGAAAAAGCTCAGACGACGCCTTTTTCTTACGCCACAATTAATGTTTATCTGTTTTGTGTTTTGTAGAACCTGTTGCTCCAGTTTTTTCATCGGATGGTGTGTGTTTTAGCATCTTAACATCTTAACTTATTTCTACTAAGTGTAGTTATTCTGTTTTCTTCTATTACGATGCTAGTTCTACCTTATTGCGGTATAAGCATGTATTGTCAAACCAGCCAATTATTAATGAACTTTTGGATTTATTTCTTTACTAGATATTTCAGTTTATTGCGATAAGAATTACTACGTTACATATTTCAAATTTTTAACTTTTATTTGGGCCAGTGATGGATATTGAAAGTCAGAAGCACTCAGAAGCAATAGATCACATCTGCTTATTTAATTCCGAAAAATGGAAGAATATTTGTTGTTATACATTACTCGTTTTGAAGTCTTGAAAATTGCCGATGGAACGATTTTAACAATATTTTATTTGGTTTGAGAATAAATGTACCTATTTTCTTTATTCGGCTTACGTCCAATTCAACCATTTTTAGTTTTCAAGCTTATTTAACAATAAGCAGCAAAGTTGTAATTACTTAATTGCAAAATCAATAAATAGAATTTGTATTCTAACAGAAAAATTAAACTGAATTTGGATTTTAAATTTTTATAAAACTTTTTTCGATTAAAATAAATTTAAGAAAAAAAGTTGATTATCTTTATTACTGAAAATGAGGACAGCATACAAAATATAATAAATTTAATCCCAAAGGAGGAAGTCGTCGAAGCCAATCTGAACGATGTTAGTTTTCGAAATGGATCGAAAACTTCCAGTAGCTGATTGGAATAAATATTACGTGAGAGAATGTGCGAAAATAATATCCCAATTGGTTTTAACAACTTAGAAGATGTGGTTTGTGACAACTGCTTTTCCATTAAACAGTTCATGGCTCGCAGAGGTATATCTTTCAGTATAATAAACACCAAGGCAAGCAATTTGGGTGAATATTTTTAAAAAGCTCAGACCATTTACTACTCAAATTACATCAGTAATGATGTTTTTTGAATGGCCATAGTTTTAGAATGTTTGTACTATGTGCTGGAGAATATTTGTATATTTTTCACTAGGGACACCGCAAAATTTGTGTTGCTGCCAAACTAAATAGACTCGACTGCCTTATTCAAAACCGCATTTCACTGCATTTACATGCCAATCTTGGTTAGGTTAAACTGAGCGATCTATTAACGTTTAAAGTTAAACAAATGTTGATTATCTAAGAATCAAACACAAATCAGTAATTTTGTACGAGACTGAACTTGAGGTCTTTATTGCAAGAGAAGTAGAAATAAGAAAATACCTGACAATAGAGAAAAATTGAACTTTAACCAAATTGAAAATATAATTTATTCAAAAATTGAAAACTGTAACCGTAACTGAAACGTAGAACATTACAATTGACAGTCGCGAACTTTTTAGAATTCTCTTGTAAATTGTAAAATGTGCAGAGAAATAAAAATAAAATATAAAAAAGCTACTGCTATACACACAGGGTTAACCAGACCCCCCGTATCAGGATTTTTTATTCAAAAACGGTTAATCGTAGAGAGTTGGGTAAAAAAAAATTGTAGCAACAGCCCTAATAAAGAATGGAATGGTGATATTTTTATTCCGAGGAGAGGACGGCATGCCAAAGAGTTTGTTGCACAATGTCGAGAACTCCTTAATTTTAAATAGCACTATTATAGGGCAAAAGTGGTATCGTTGAAAAGATCTAAAAAAATAAGTAAGTTTTGTAGAGAAAAAAATTTCAATACTCCCACCCCTTTTGAATAATATTTGATCGAAGTTAATAAACTCCAATTTAACATGGCTAACTTACTTTAAAAACCGACACTTTTTGATAAAATTTGGCAAAACCGTTGAACTTCTCAAGGGCATTAATTGACTAAAATTGATGGGTATCCTCTTGGGATGTTCCAAGCAACCTGCAATTTATTGGTGAGAGCTAACAGCACCCGTAGAGTTTTAGCCAAATGTGTCAGTTTTCTTCCCGTTATGTCACATTGTGTTCAATAGGCGATCCGTCGGCAGATCATTGCCGTAGGTCTCTTCAGAATGGTTTAGAGAAGTTCTTGCAATATGAATACGAACCCTGCTGAAAAATAGGGTTCTCCAGCTCCACCACAAAGCAGTAGTCACTCGGGAGGGAATACGGCGGCTAGGGAAAATTCCACAGCGGCTCTTGCGAACCACTACGAAATTCTAACCACTCGGGAGGGATGTATTTGGTTGCCACACTTGGGACCACGGACAAGACGAGACTTAACATGGACTACTATGAAGACCCCCCGACTCTTCGGTCGCACGGCTATTTATTAACATTTCCCCTTCTTGGGAAACAGCCAATCACAGCGCTAGCTGTGATTGAGAGAATGGGGATAATATTGGCGGACGGACTATCACCCACTAGCGAATCATAATTATAAAACTGTAATTAGTGGCCCTTGGGAAAAATTATAACTAAGAAAAAATGCGCTGTGAAAAGGGCATTCGAATGATGATTGTCTCGTCGTAATCGGGGAAAATTTGGGGCGTAAGAGAAATAAAAATTAAATTCAGGGCCAGTAATTAATAAAATTAGTTATGATGAAGATGAAGATTAGGGGAGCAAAAGAAATGGGGACGAAATTGAGAATATTCTAGGCGTAATTAGACTCAAAACAAGTGAAAGAGATAAGACAAAAAGAATAACAAAAATTCTTAAGAAATGAGCCTGATAATGTATGAGAAAACAAGACCAAGTCACAGATATGCATATGCCATCACCACTTGATAAATTCAATTCAAATTGTAATTAATTATTATGCTTGAGTAGTTATACCTTAGACCAAATAAGATGGAGCATGACTCTGCGACCCATCGCTATGTAACATACAAATGATATTCTAAAAACATGTTAGGTATCTTTATTCATCTTACATAATAAAGTAAGATGGGTAGCTAGGCGTATGAGATGAATCAAACACCACCTTAAATGTCCTTCTTGATGATGTTGCAATTTCCATGTCACTGGGTATATCTAGATAAAAACGGTGGTTTTTAACACTTAAGTACACGACTCCTAATTTATACGGTTTTTGCCAGTACTACTATAATATTAGCCACTTAGATGACACATTACCAATTTTTTTGAAAACCCAATAATTTTCTCTTTAGACCAATTAATGCAAAATTCAATGAAAGTACATCTCTTTGGGAAATTTCTTTCAAACGAAATACGTAAAATGAATGCAATAGGATTTATCTTCCAATTCTTTTACGTCTTCTCCACATTTTTAAATATATGTTGAATAACTCACTCGTCTACGAGAATGTATGATTTGCTGTAGAATTTTTGTACGTGGTAAATAAAAGTAGAGGTTACTGAACTACTGTGTAAATAAGCCTTCCCTGCAAAATACATATTCAAACTGCTAAATCCATATTGAAATTCGTATATAACAAACATTAACCACAATTTTTGTTTTTGAGGTACTAATATAATGTCGCTTATAATAAAAGTATTCTGGAAGCAGTCCGCACAAGTTGATTGCTAAACCCATCGGGGCGTTTGAAAAATTGATTTTCAATCTGTTGCTCGACTAAAAAACATTTTCAAGAAGTTTGCCTTTGAGCTATATTAAATGTTCAAAATTTTTATTCTAAACATTGAATAGTGAATACGGTACTGGTTTGGAATTATTTATGTTTTCTATTCTGATTATTGCATTGACTTGAGGGCGAAACCGAGTTGACAGCAATTCGAGTTTGCGTTCAATCAAAAATTAAACCTGAGACGAGTTGACATCGCAAACTAAAATCAATTACAATTTTCTGAGAGTCGAGTTCTTCAAGTATAATATTTAAAGTAAAGGTACTTTAGGTATAGTTAATTTAATATTCTTAAGTATGGTATTAAAATAAGTTTGGTTACAGTATAGGAGCAGTCACAACGAAAATTATTTTAAAATAATTCAAAGCATCTTCCGCATTTTTAATGATATAAATTTACATTGTGCAGTACAATACGTATCAAACTTTTGCAAGACTGGTTATTTAGAATATTTTACTGTCGCAGATAAAATGTTTTAACACCATCCGTTCCAGAATTAACGAGTATGCAAATTTTAAATATAAAAGTAATTTTACGACGGACGAATTATGGAACTTTAAAATTATTAGTTATTAGACTAAACTGTAGTGCCGATTTTGTGCTTGGTGGTATGTTTCGTATTCACCTTTATAATTGCTTCAGTTATACCTACCACGTTTCCTTTGCTCTCTAAGATAAGCTACGCAACTGGTAGTTGGTATAGTCGTTGAGCTTGAAGGAAGCAATAGCATATTATACATATTATGTTACCCCCAAGTTAATTTATTGGCTTGAGAAGGAAACATTTGAACATATTTTAATGTATTCCCTTAATGATAACCTTTTAAAGTAAAAGTGAGCAACTAATAGCTTAACATTAAACACAACAGTAAAATAAAATTGTTTTGCCTATTCGTAGAGTGTAATGAGTATAATAACAATTACTAAGGGCGGTAAAGCGCCATTTACATAGAAGTTAGTGCATCAGTTTGGTGGTGTGGTTTGCTAGTCTAGAACTAGCCAAGTGGGCACGTGGCCTAAAACCATTTACATAGACTTTAGTAGTAATTTTTTTTCTTAAACTTGAACAATGAGATTAAAATAGTACTACCGAAAACCAAAATGAAGAAACTATTTTGTCAGCTCTTTGTTTAAATTTCAAATAGCTGGGCCACGTGGGAGAGATGCGCTTCGATGATTGGTTGGTGCCGATTTAGTAGGGAAAGTGGTCTAGAAGTTTGGAGCTTGCGAGCTTTCTCACCATTGTTACAACGACCTTACCAACTAAACCTCATTGTAAATGCGCACATTGAAAAGACCCTATTTTAGCTTCTACACGACGCTTACGATTACCAACACGATTAGACTACTGTCTATGTAAATGGCGCTTAAGAGTCATTTTGAGATTGAGGTAGCAGTTTTGAAAACCGAAGCAACACCGAGGTACCTATTCCAGATCACAAAATTCACTTACGGCCTGTGGTGCCGTGGGGCCTATGTTAGGCGCCAAAGTCGAAAACTATTACAGTGCAGTATTACTAATAAAGACCCAGGACGCGTTTTAGAACAATGCGTACAGAAGAAAATATAGCTGCTCTTAAGAAAAGTATCGAAGAAGATCCAAACACATCGATTCGGCACCGTGCGCAACAATTTTTTGAAAATTTTTTAAGTAAAGATCTTGGCTTAAGGCCTTATCCAGCTCTTATAAAAATTGAAGTGGCGAAACCATCGTTTTCGGCGTATATTTAGCAAATGAGCTCAAAACCAAGTTGCCTCATTGTTTCATTGCAAAATATTGTTCAGTGATGAGACCCATTTTTGGCTCAATGGCTGTGTCAACATGTCAACAAGCGAAATTGCTGCATTTGGAGTGAAGAGAATTCACAGGCGAATCCTCAAAAGCCGTTTCGATCAACATAGTGTATTTTAATGGCGAAATCAGACGACTAATGCTTGAAAACTGGTCGACAATTGGACTTCCTACCATATTAGAGTCAATGACGTGGGTCATATACTCAAAGTAATATTCAAACTCTAAATGGAAAAAGATTTAAATAAAGCCAAAATTCCGTTCATTTGATCAAATTAAACATGTTTTAATTCAATTTAAAATTCCAACCTCAAAAAAACACCCTATATTATCTTAGAAACTGAAGAATAGTTTATTTCGCACCCCGTATTCTAAAAGTGGTACTTTAAACCCGATTTTTAAAGACTAAAGTGTAATTTTTACACTCCGGGGATTAATAATGAATTTAATCCCCGAAGGATTAAAAAGAATAAATAAGTAGTTTTATCATAATAACGGCTTTAATAAAGTCAAATTATTACACTATACTACACTGTAATTCAACAACTTATAAATTTTTTAAATTTTAATAGGTGTGCTTATAGATTATAGGGATTTACTACTTTGTTTTATTTAATTTTTCGTACAAACGAAAAATTTACCGCTAAGCTGAGAGAGTAAATTTTCAGTTCCCGATCAATGTAGCACTTCTCTATCTACGTTAGGTAGAGTCGTGTTTTCCTAACTATCAATATGTCGAAGGAAATGTAGTTACGTTTCCAAACATTATTCATGGAGCAAAGTTACTTTACCATGCTGTTAATACAAAGGAAAGTCGAAGTTAACTTTTTAAATAAAACTTTTGCTAAAATAAATAAAAATTAATATTTTGTCTCGGTCGTTCTTCACAATATCAGTTCGTAGTCACTTTTTTATTGTTATAGGAATAGCAATGCCTCGCAATATTGATTAAAAATTAACAAAATTCATTCGCGAGTTTAGTAATTTAAGTATAAGTTTGATATTAACTATGAACAAAAAGTCATGTTTTGTTCTAATTTGTGGTAAAATAGGGAATAGGGGTATAATTATCCGAGGTAAGAACTTTTTGTGATAAGGGTAAATTGATTTATCATAATGAGTATTTGAGAATTCGTCCCTTATTGTGTATTAAACTCAAATTATAAATTATTGCGTTAAAATCTATTTAATTAATGATTAATAGACGTAACTTGCCAGCCGAATAAAAATAAAGCGCATAGAGAATGATAAAGTTTCATTATTTACAGTCAGTTAGTTGTGGAAATGACATGTACGCAATTTAGTTTGTATAATCGGTGCACAATCGTAAATTTTGTTATTATTTTTGAGATACGGTTACTTGAGTTGTCATTTAAAAATATAGCAAAAGGATGAAATTCGCGTCGTTGCTCGCTAAAAGTTTTAACATACCTATAAATATGCAAAATGTTCTTGTAGATATGATAATTCGAGATTGTGTTATTTATTACGTTTTCAAGTTTGTGTTCTAACATTTTACAAACTTGGGTAATACAAACCTAACGACACATTAAAGTAAAAACTATTTGAGTATGTAAATTTCCAGCAACATTTGTGGGTAATGTTGTTAAAAATTACATTTTTCGTAACATTAAACGAAATGAAGGCGACGAAGAAATGGATGAGGTAATAGGTGATTCGAATTTGGCTAAAAGACTTGCAAAGGATAGTGTTATAATTATAAACATAGTCCGGATCTTAGGTAAAATATGTACCTAATACCTCTGCCATTTTTTAGGTATTTGCAAAAAAGTTACTTATTAATTCGGTTCAATAGACAAAGAACCATTGGGCACTAGTTAGTGCCTAATTTCAAAGTTAACGACCTAAAAGTCCGTTTTCCGACCTAAATTTGAATCTTAATTGCTCAAAGTAAATATCCATCTATCTTAAACTGGATAAATATATAAATAAAACACAATGAAAGCGCATCTCAAGCATCACACAATTTCACAGTAAGTAATCCTAATTTAATAAATTATAAAGTTATTAGTTTCTTTAAAAGATCGGTCAGTCAGCCCTTACTGTACGTATAACATTTTTGATCTCAATCCGATCATGTTCGTTTATTTTAGTGCTAGTGATTTGTACCTTTTGGTTTGGTAAGAAGAAGTATCCATTTATCATCTTGATTAACCGTTAACCCGAGAAGGCGATACATGGTACCGCCCCGCAAAATTTAAAGTTTCATAACAATTTTATCGACACAGCTAAGAAGTTGCTAACTTGTCTAGCTTGAAAATATTGTGTTATCGACGAATTGACCGGATGTCGCCGTCACAAGTCTTTAGTATCCCTAAATTAGAGACCATTTGCTAAGGTTCGCGCGGTTTATTATACCAGTCGTCGCCTACAGCGTGACTAATTTTATTACGTGTGCATTTGTATATTTTTATAAAGTGTTAAAAATCAAAGTAATTATATTGTGAAATTTCTTTGTTTATTATTGGAAAATATAATTTAATTGATTTTTTTTAATTCAAGTAAGTACACTGTTAAAATATAATTTTCTTTAGAAAATGGCATCTAGCTCGGAAGAAACGGTCATAAAACAAATGTTACTTCATAAAAATTAATTTTTTTTGGCTTATCTTATACTTTAAGCTTTGCATTTTAATAATAATTAATAAAAAACTGATATTTGCGTATTATTCTGTGCGTTTTACTGCAATGCAATAAGAGAAGCCAGATACCGCCGTTCGCCTTAACCCAGTTAAGGGTTAAGGTCAGTGGTTTCTTTCTAGAGTTAGGGCTTTAGACAGTTTTGCTTTTTGTATTGTGTGTGACAAAAATAACGTTAAAAAGGTTCTAACAAAGCTATAGATACTTGATTTTGTTTAAGTTTTAAATGTTGGAACTGGAGTTATTATAAGAGCTAAAATTAGATTCTATTTGGCGCACTCATACACAAAGCTCTTTAAATGGCTCCACGGTAACTTTCTTACGAACGTCTTCGAACACACATATTTCCATACACTTTTAGTCTTATTTTCGGGCATAGAGTACGTGGCGGAAAGTGTGTCAAATTATCATCATAAATATAATTTAAAATATTATGTGTTATAACATAACGTCTCTGCAACTTTTCAGAATTTCCTGAAAACTATTATTTGGGATTTTATACCAATCTGTCAAGAAAATTGGCTTTACGATGAGAGAATAATATTATGAAGTTGAAATCTATTGTCAAATTTTTTAGGAACTTTCAAATTTTTAATTATAGGTAAGTACTACTAATGAGTAATTAGCTAATGAGGCTAGCTAGGAGTTGTAACAAATAGCAAAAATGTAATTTTCTCACATCACACAACTGTTCGTAAAAGGGTTTTAGAAAAAATCTACGCACAAAACATAAAAATCAAATGGAGATAAAAGCAACGACGATTCCATACTTGAAACTTTTCACAAAACTTTGAAAACCCTACAAAATGGTTAGGTACGGTCCAGTGCTGAAGCTTCGCTTATTTTGTTACACAATTTTTTGCTAAATTTGTGTTTTGAATTATTGAATGAGTTGAAAAAGTTTAAAAGACAAAACCAACACTAAAATATTTTTTTCACGTCAGACAGCGTGAAAGTTTCAGTCGGATCCATTAGGCTGAATTATTCGGTATTAACAAATATATAAAACGTCAACATCTCCAAGATAAACCAAGACGTCCAACCAAATAGTTTTCCTTTATATAAATATAAGAAAGTAAAAGTAAACACAAGTATCTATGTTCAGTACGAATTTTGAAACCTCAAGTTGACAAAAAGAAAACAAACATTAAATTAGTTTCTCTAAACAAAATAAAAAAATACTTTTTTAAGTTTTATGGTTTTATTCTAGAGTAGTAATAATCTGGTTATTTTAGACCTAATTTAATTAATTTTAAACATGTAAATCAAAAGAGAGAGTATAGGGGGCGTGCAGGGGGTGCATTACATGAGGCTCATAAGAGGGTACGTAAAGAAATTTTGAGTGTAAATTTTCGAGGCGTCTTCTTTTATTTATTTATTTATTGTACCCTACAGCCAATAAGGCTAAATCGGCTAAAGCCACATTGAACATAAACAACTACTACATTTAAATCGCATTGGCATGAAAAATTATTTCAAAAAATTTAAAAAGAAAATAACACTACAGTAGGGCCGCTCCGCACCATCCACAGACCATCGCCTATAGCAACTTCTTTTATAGCCCGTGAACGTAAACGTCTTGAAAAAGATATCTATTTCCGCGCAATACAGATTGTAGTTGTTGCACATTCTTACAATTGGGAAGTGAGGCAGTATATTGGAATTAATAGCCTGCGACAAGCGAAAAACCCTTTGAGAACGAGCAGTCAATCTGGGGACAGTTAAATAAGCCCAGGGTGTATGGTTTAGCGTAAGTTTTTTGGGTTAAGATATTGTAAATTATAGCAAATTAGGCAATTTAAGCAGTGAGGACTCGGAAGGCTTGAAAATTCAAGTTGTTCCAGTAGTTGATCATATTTTATATGGTTTAGGCTAAGGGTATACACTATACACGTATACACCTCTTTGAAAAATATATATTTCATATATAATAACAATTTATTTATAGGGATTTAATTTTAAATAATAATGAAGTAGTTGCTTTTTTAGACCCTAAATTAATTAAGGCCTAAGACCCTAAATCTATATTTCATATAGATGAAACCCAGGGCAACTGTGGTCACGAAGCAAATAAAGTCCAACTTAATGCGGCAACTATTAAGGCTGTCGCTGATGGTACTCTGGATCCTCACATTGAAGGTCAGAGCTCTCAAGTAGTTCAATCAAAACGGAAAAGATATCACAAACGTAAGGAAATTATTGTGGGAGGCTTAGACGATAATGTCAAATGTAGCCTTAGAGATAGGTACTATCAAAAAGTATTTTTTACATGTTAATAAGTTACACCCTGACGTAAAGGTGGAAGAGGTTGGAAATTATTTGAGACCTACATTTCCAGAAGTAGAATGTGTAAAGCTCAATTCTAAATATCCACAGTAGTACTCGTCGTTTAAAGTTACCGTCAACGATGAAAACTTGGAAGGAGCCTTGGAACCTACGATCTGGCCAAAGAGAACTACGGTGAACCGTTTTTTCATAGGCTCTAGCCCGAGACACAGATAGATTAAAGATGCATTGTACTCTATCAAGGAATTCTTAAGAGATAACAGTCTTTCTAGAATGTAGTGTGTGGCTTGGTGCTCTTTTGTATTTCACTTTGTCACTGTGGACATTATCTGTTGTATAATATGTATCCTATTCTTGACTTATGTAAATTCAACAGAATGTTAATTAATAAATCATTATTATTATTATTTTGAAGCTTTTGTTTCACTGGTTTTAGATCTATCTAACTAATTAACCCTAAATATTTAAAAATTTGTAATTTATTCACGTATGATTGTTGTATCCATACTAATTTGATTTATATATATTTCGCTGTCTCGACGCATTTAAACAATGCCGGATGGCTTGTTGAAAGTATGTTGGCCTCCGTAGTGTATTGGGTATAGGCGTGCTACCGGCAATAGCAAAGTCTTGGGTTCGATTCCCGAGGCACTCGGTGGAAAACAAATTTTCTCATTTAAAGTTTTTTCACTTATGTGTGTATGTTGGGGTTCATTTACAACGTATTAGATCTATTATACAATATGATGGAGAAAAAATTCATTTTGGAGGATCACTGCTTTTGCATGAGATTGACGAGATATTTTGATAACTCTAATTTAATCAAGGCTGGTATCAACTGTGTGGTGACGACTCCAGTAGCCGAGATAATGAGTGGGACGATGCTTACTTTATTTATATTCCACACGTGTTTTAGCGCGATAGCTAGATTTTAATATTTATTTTAACTTTTTCGGTTTCGGTGGACCGTAAATTGTGCGTTAAAGGGCATCCAATATCAATTATTGTCGCAGTTTTATTCACCTTGTCTATGACGACGATATCCGGCCGATGGTGGTCCACTGCTCGATCAGTTAAGATTGGTCTATCCCAATACATGAGGTAATCTTTAAACTCTAATACTGGATCAGGTACTTACCTACGTATTTATAGTAAGGTGGTGGATTAGCAATAAGTTTATATTTCAGGGCTAGCTGGGAGCTGGGAGTGGATAATCTTTGCTACCAGATTGTGTCTACCTAAACAGGCGTTGTTGGTATTATTATTTCAAGAATTTTCGTTGAACCATCTCAACATCCTTCGCATAATAATGATAAATTGGATGCCAAATCAACAACGTGAACTCGAGCCTACTCCTAAAAAAGCAATCGTATCATCGCACCACCGTAGATCGATTGGAAAACATCTTAGTGTTACGAAAAAATAACATTAATTTCAAAGACTGTTAGAAAACCCTATCAACATGCACGTCAAATCTCAAGTGTGGATCAAAAGTCACGCCAAGGTCGTCTACCCGGCTTGCCACAATTAAAGCTCATTACTGGGGCACTTAACAATATTAAATAAAAGTGAATTTTCTAGGCTCCATTCGTACAAGTTATTAATGTCGGATTGCAGAGCAGAACAATCACCAATTGATTTTGCTTGTCGCCAAACTTTAACATCGTCTGCGAACAATTTATATTATAATCCCTGTATCCTCTGCTGTAGATCATCAATAAACAATAAAAATAGTAAGGACCCAGATTTGCTCTTTGAGGGATACCTGAATGCACCGGATACTTTGACGAAGCAAAGTTATTATAGTGACGTACTGAATTTTTTCTGTGTAAGAGCACATCAAATTCAAGAATTTCGGTGGCAGGCCAAAGTTGTAGAGCTTCCCGAGTAGAACGGCATATAAGACACCTTATCTGAAGGCTTTGGCAGAGTCTCTATAAATTACACTTGTCTGAGTGTTGGTGTCTGTGGCAGATGCAAGATTGTGGGTAAAAAACAACGAGTTAGTAGTATTTTGGCTAAATAAATATCTAGTGAGCTCCAAAATTAACGGATGGGCGTTATAACTTCAAATATAATTAAACACGCAGAATGAATTGGGAAATGAGAACTAAAGTTTCACTTTAAATTTTATGGCAGGTACTTTTGAAATTTGTATTTCCATCATCTGAACTTCCCTTAAAATAGCAACAGAAGCATTTTTTGTATGTTTTAAAACAGTGTTAATTTATACAAGAAGTGTGCTAATGTATTCTAGCCTACGCTTAGAACAACAACTTGAAAATCATGCTATTTCATTATTCATTGTATTTAATGGGCAATAAACGCCCACAAACGTCGTAGAAAAATGTAGAAAAATCGAGGAATTTTATAGAAACATGCATTGCCAAAGTGCGAATGGTTGATCTAAGTTTTTGGCTTTTGTAATAATTATTATTTTGAGAGAATTTAAGAATTTGTATTTTATTTATTTTGCTAAATCTTCTCAAATGTTTGCCATTCTTCTTATTTGTTACTATTTTTGACACTTACTCATCAATCTTTTATTTATTTGCTCATTAAAGTTTAGAATTTTCTTTTTTTTTCAGAAACCAAAAATGATTTCTTTTCTTCTTTGGCGGCATGAAAGGACACTCGGTATATCATGTTTTGAGGCGAAGAAGTTGCCCTTGAAGTGTTTCCATAATTTTCAAATAAAAATTCATACTAGATATTATTAGAAAATTCTTCCCTACTTGTTTTGGTTCAATACCAGACGATCAGACTACATTATTGTTATTCGGTACACGTATGGTCTAAAGCTCCGCGAAGGTTGCTTCACAAAAAACTATCTAGAGCGTCAGTGTGGCGATTTTTAAAATGAATTTGTGTTAAATTCGTAATTCTGTAACATAATTTTGCTAACCGCGCCCATGCTGTTGAAATGTAACACGGCATAGGGCTAATTTTTTTAAAACCCGAAAGAGACGTTTAGCAAAAAAAATAAATTAAAAGATAAAGGTGTCAAAAAATGTAAATCGGGACAATTTGTTATTATAATATTATGTAAAGCATAATTTTTATCTACATTTACAAATCACCATTTATGTTGACACGCTACTGATATTAATTAGAACACAACAGAACAAAAGCTAAATTTAACGCGCTTCATTCAGCTTCAATATTGTGGTTATAATACGAAAAGGTTTACCCTTTTAATCTATTCACATGTTTCTCTTTTACACTTCATTGAGGTGAAATTTACATTGATTTATCTGTATAAAAGTTATAAATTGTAGTAAAAATATATCATATACGTAACGTATATCGCGACGATACATTGAACAAAGATTTTCACGGCGTCGAAAGTGTCGCTTGAAATTTTCGCAATTTAAGCTTTTTTATTTATGCAAACTTCTTACAATATGCAAATTGCATAACCATTTTAATTAATAGCTTGAAATGAGCGCAGGACTTCCTTCAAGTACATGCACATAAACGAATTTATAGTTTCAGTTAATGAGCTGCGAAATTAGGGTTCTGTTTTTACTCTCATTCTATTCAAAGAGCAAGAAGAGCTAGAAAGTAAATCTAAGAAATCAAGCCACTCAAGGAACTCAAACTAAATTGCCTCAAAGTCTAAGTAAAATATAAATTGATTCCGAAATCGGGCGTATTTTATTTGGAATTTAATTACAGTATTCATTAAGTGTTAGATTGAGGCTATGTACACATCTCCAGGGTGGTTAGAAGTTGTAATTCTGTATTGGCAGTGTATTTATATTTTGTTTATTAACTGCGACTACTTGCGCCAAAAAATACGGAGTAGTTTGACTTAGAAACGTAATAACGCACCGAACATTCTTAAATTATTTGAAGTGTCATCTCTAGGGTAGATTGTCACTCATATGTTTTCTGCTAATTAACAATAAATTATTTACGCACATTAGATACAGCAGATTCTCCGATGTGTAACTATAATGCTATGTAACAAGTGTAACAAGGGCGTTAGGGATTCGAATCGCATTTTCCTAACATGTGTTAATAAAAGGCAAAACAGGGATTACTAAAGAAAATAATTGTTGTTTCTCAGCGTACAAATGCAAACTAATATTCTTTTTTTGGTCTATCGAATTTTGCTTCTTTGTCCTTAGTCCAGTAAAATTAATTTGTTTATTTAATTGGAATTTGTAGAGCTATTTACACAGAAGTTTCAAAGCTACGGCTAAATATAATTCCAAACTTTCAGTGTAGTATCAATCGAATAATAGTTAATAGAAAACAGAATTAGAAAGTTGCCTACAGTCGAGTTACCTAATAGTGTCTCGAAAGAAAAAATTCGTCATGAAAAATAAGTTCTTAAAAGAAAAAGTAAAAGAAATTGAAATAAATGACACAGCTGTAGGTGCGTAGGTGGGCGAGGGTGTGTGTGTGTTTGGTTGCGAAAACCTACGAAATATTATTGTATTTTATCAACCTGGAGACATTTTTTGTTATTTAATAAAATGTTTCGATATAGGTCCAAAATAAGATTATAGGTATTCTTAAAAAATATATTTGTAACAAATACCCACATCCTACACAATAGGGGAATTTTAGGTACATTGTGAACAGTATTTAAAAAAACAATATTCAAAGCGCGTGTGGTCATACCGTGCTCTAGAGACCGAACAACAACTTTCTAGCACTATAAACGACGCATGCAAAACATAACTTGCAGACTCGGTGCCAGCCCACTCTTTGGTATGTTTTATTTATTTTATTGGATTCTAAACCGACCGGCCGCTGCCATTAACAGGTTAAATTAATTGAAAAAAAACACATTTTACAAACCGTTCCCAAAAGTCAACAGACAACAACGACAACAAAAGTAATGGAAATCAACGTTGATTTAATCAACTTACCGAGTTCGAAGTCATCAAACCACCTCTCTAAAGTGTGTTAAAAAATAACTTTTTTTAAATCGAATTATATTATACTAAGCGATGGCGTGTGAATGGCATGCACCTTTGTACGCCACTTAATTTATTAAAATTATTATTGACGACTTTTACATTTTTACACCGTTGCAAACGGTTTCAAATGTAGCAGAGAAGCAGAGCTCTATTTAACTTCAGTGCTTCCTTAAGCAATCGACAAATTGCCATTTTTGTAGAAGTATCCCAAGCTTTACTTTCTAGGACAAAAGAATTTGATAACGTATAATACATACAGCCCAACGACATTTTTGTAGTAGATATGCTCTCCCATGCGAGAAGAATGTAAGTCAGAAGTTGTGTCTAATAAGTAGTTTGAGTTTGAGAAACGCGGATCTAAGTGAGCTATTGTAGAAAACTATGAGATATGGAATACTGTCCTGGGGATGCGCGGCGAATGTGCATGTTCAGAGAATATTAGTTCTGCAAAAGCAATTCGAGGAATATTGAAGAAGAGTCACCGCGATTCCTGCAGACCGTGTTTTAAACAATTGGGTGTAATGGCTATTTTCTCACAAATAATTTATGAAAACATCTGTTATGTAAGGCAACATTTAAGTAATTTTAAAACGTTTAGTGATGTGCATGACCATAACACAAGACATAAGGCTGATTTAATATCCCCATTTAAAAGACTCAAAAAAACAGAACTTATTGGCCTAAAATTTTATAACTCCCCACCGGCGAGTATTAGGACACTCACCACAAACAAATTTAAACATCAACTGAGGCCTTTCCTAACAAGTGTCTGCCTTTATAATATGAACGAATGTTATTTGTTGTGCAATATTGGGTTTTCAAACCTGTGACGTAAAAGTGATTAATGTTAAGTGTTTATTGTTTAAATGTAAGTGTATTTTAGGCTATGTTTTTTGCTATGCTATGCTATGTATCTTATGTTGACTTGTCTACAAACATTGAACGGTTTCTTAGACTAATAAAGTTATTTATTTATTTATTTATGTTGATATTTACATTGAAATAAGGCAAATGAAAACTTATAACAAAATGATAAAACTGTAACTCTTTTAATGCGAATATTGAAATTAAATTAATGTAGGCGAAAATGTACATTTCGATTGAATCTATCGCCCTGTAGTAGAAACAGTATTTACCTAAAAATAATAACAAAACAAATAAAAACTGCAATATTCCATTGGTATTCAAAACAAGTTTGGAGTTTTGCTGAAGTAAAGCACTCGATGAAATTGCACGAATAAGCTCTAAAATGCAACGGGTTGATCATATTATAAAGTGAAGGCTGGGGCCGACATGTAATTTTCAGTCGCGTAACAGTTTGGTTGCAATAGTACTAACATTGGTTTATATCAGAATGTAACTAATGGAGAATTGTACAATCAAAGTTCAGGGCAGGTTTAAGCTGTTTTCACTCTATGATCGTATACACATAACTTGAGTCTGCTAAAATTTTGGAATATGCACCGTTCATATGATTTTCGATTAAGAAAACTTACATGTATCGCTATTAGACGTTTCTACATTATAAAACGAATACACAAACGATTTTGATCATTTTCTGTTGATTCTGTGCGTTATGGTTATGGTATGTAGAAGTGTCAATATATGAACAAGCATGTACGACTATAATAATAATAGAAACAGAGCTCGATTATAAATAATCCGCCATAATCTGCGGTAATCTTTGGAATAGATGATGACTTTGTGTTTAAACATAAAAAACCATGGAAACGTATGGAACGATCTAAAGTTTTAGCAAACTTAAGTGTATGCGATTATAGTGTGGAAACACCTTTAAAGTTAAACCAAGCTTAATCTATTGTAAGGGCCGACTCTACATTCAAAACGTTAAACCTGCCTTGAACTTAGTTTGTACCATTCGCCCTCGAATGCAATTGCATAGCTGACCAACTAAACAATTTGGGTTTTGACACAAACTAACCGATTACCTAATTATGTGCAACTGATTTGTGTCGTACACAATTAAACATGTTCAAGCTCATCTGAAATTTAGCAGTTGCATCTTCTTAGTATGTAATAAAATCTCCAAGCAACAAAACAACTAAGCAGCTGTAAAATCCAAAGAAAAGGGAAATTTTATTTTATAGTGAAAAGAATATTATGCAAATGTAATGTTGGGAAAGGGGAAGATCTGACCCCTTCCCCCATTTTGCAGCTGAGCTCAGGAAAAATGTCATTGATTGACTTTAAAAGAATAGTTTCTTTTTCTCTACCAATTTTGGGCGATTAATATTTGCTGTCCGATTTCAAAAGATGGTCGAATACTTCAATGTTCTATTGTAATGTATAAAACAGCGTAAACCCCTCTGCGAAGGTTTGGAATGAGAATAATCCTATTTCGAACCTTGGGAAAATGAAAGGATTCCAAGAAGAATGAACAGATGAACACACCGTAAAGTGCTTTTAACCATGTACACGTCTTGGCTTGATCTCTCAGACTACGTAAATTCAGTGCTTTATAAAATTTTCTGTAAAGTACAAGATTCCCCTTTCCACCGAGCTTTTGGTATTTCAGCCTTGCCTCGTAACTAAACTCTGTGGTAAATATCCATCTTTGTTAGAAACTTGTTGCACCGATAATGAAATGAGTAGAACATTTTTGATTGTTGAGCCCGATGAGCCTTCTATAAGAGGACTTTATCTCAAAATTCTACATACTATTAGGTGTCCTTTACACCCTGCATGTAAAGGCTACAGGAAAGAGAATAAACCTTCTCAATACATTATTATATTATTAATACCCTGAGATCCTGTAAGATAAAATGTCTTTAATGCTGAGATAAATAATTACTATGCATTATGCATGTTCATGACGTTCCATTATTTTTAAGATTGATGAAAAAAATAAGAATCAATAAAATATTACACACAATATTTATATGTTTGTATACTATTTTGTAGTTAAAAAGATATGATGGTACCCGGGTACTCTCGTCCGCCAGAATATGTTAGCATTTCTTAAAGATCAAAACCCGCAACTTAATACGCCCATCATACCTAAAATTCTCAAAATTTACGGAAAACGTTCTACTGGAAGATGTTCTGAAAGCCCAAATCGATACGATTTTTCAAAAATTAAATATTTCTCAGTTTATGCGTAAAAGTAAAATGTACCCGGGTACCACCATCAGCTACATTAGGGTTAACTGTATCCTGAAAAATGTTGTTAATTTTTAAAGGAAACGAAATTTGATTGTTGTTGTTCTGTTATCAAGTAAAGTAATCCCGCTTCGTAAAGTTGTCGGTAACTTTACCACCAGCAGAGAGGTACAATAATGAATAATCTCTTTCTATTCTATTGATTGTATTGAACCTCTCTGCTGGTGGCGTAAGTCAAAAGGAAGTTTACGGAGCGGGATTAGAATAACCTTTACTATTTTTTACCTTAAAAACGGAACAACTATAGTTAACAACACAGCAACAGCCGCCATCTCGTATGACGTCCCAACTATCGTTCAGCTAGGAAATGTGGAGGTGGGTACGTATTGTAAAATTAAGTGGTTTGCAGATTGCAGGAACTATTAATTGGTAATTAAAAGCCTAATCATGAAACGGTTTATTCAAATTGCTTTTTCGCATATAATACGAGTATACCAATATTAACTATGTGACTTGATTGCTGAAAAAAGTTCTTTCAGTCAGTTGTTAATTAACCAGACTTTTATGCAATCCACCTGAACTCGAACCTTAGTTTGTGAGGTGTAGTTTAAAAATATAAAAATAAACGTACCTATGCGAGCTTTTGATAAAATTTACGAAAATTATTAATGCGAAATTTAATGCAAATAATGTTTACTGTGTGCTCGGAGGAGTGCTCTTAAACTTTTAAAGATATCATAACCAATTTTGGCATGGTAATACAAGATTATCAGACGTATATTTTTAAAAAAATTGTCAACCCAAAGCTCTGTTGTTTTTAATAAATGCCTTGTGTATCTTCACAAATTTAGATTCCCCGCCTATTTAAAATTAAATTTTCATGTATGTACCAATCGTTCACAGTTCTGGAGATATTGGCAGAGGGATTACACAGAGGGATTACCTTATGCGAAACTTTGGCAACGTCGCGCCAGAAATATTTTGACACAGATTCCCTTTTGAGCGTTAAAAAGCTGAACAATGTGAGAGATCACATGTTAGTTCTCTCGTTTTCTAAGTTGCAGTTACGACAACCTGGGCATAATATTATGCTATTCCGAGTGTGTAATTATGGTGTGCACGGTCTCAATTCCACTCGGAATAATTAAAAATTAATTAAAACTGTGTGGATTTTAAAAGGACAAAACGTGGCTACCCAATTGCAATTTTATCATATTCCATGTTCGTTTATCTCTTCTTTCTAACTACGGTAGCATAGTTATGTTTGCACATTCTTTGAACCTTCTTCAAATTAAAGCGAACACGTAATGATCCTACAAGCAAAACCCACATTTCCCAATTCAAAATGAATAGCGGTAAACATGAAGCTTAAAGTGAAATAAAAACCACGATAAAATATATAAGTAAAAGAGCTTTGATATCTACAAAAAAATCTAATTAAGTGTCGTTTTTATGAAACATAAATTTCAAAAAAATCAAATTTTGTTTTCAATTTGAATTCGTTTGGTTAGAAAACTCGTGCTGCAATAAGTCATTTTTGTTTTATTTTAAACTAAAAATATTGAATATGTGTTGCTAGTTGCTACATCATTTAAGTTTCTGTGAAGTTACAAAACTGAAATTCGCTGAATGCAACAGTTGTTACTGATAGATTTAAATTTTCTCGACTTTATATTAGTTTTTCATCTTATTACTAGTTCTTTATCGAGCCGGTAATTGAAGCGACGAATACATAAATGAATTCGCCTTTTTACCACACTCAAAGTTAGCTAATCCGTTAGTTCTCGCAGTAATTAATTTTAGATTAAAAAGAGATTCGTGAAATTGATCGAAAATAAATACGTCAAAGTGTCACAAAACTTAACTTTACCTGAAGTGTTCTGTTCGAAAAGCCAGCTCCTTTAATTCGTGGATCTGGCGAATCGCGTCGTAAATTTTTAGAATCTATATGCACATTTGTTTGCATGCTGAACGCGAACGAAGTAACAGGTGATAAAGAAGACGCACTACATTCCCGGCACCGTTTCACAGAGCTTTCAACTACTCTACTGCTGAAAAGCTTTCCGAACGGAATATAGTCTTGCGTCGTTTGTTTTCGCACAAGGTCGGAGCTTGTTATCAAAAGCCGTAGTGTAAAGCTTTGAGGCAACTTTTCTGGGAACTCCTAAGTTTTAAAGGCGACAATTTGTAATAATATTTCCAGATAGGATTACGATAAAAACGTCTTATTGTTAAAACTTTGGATATACGAAATTGCAAATTGTTGGTAGATACACGTTTCATTTACAGTTTGTTTAAGTTTAAATTAGGAAACCGACTTGTTGATGTATGAGTATTATGCCATTAAAACGTTGTTCTACTTTTGTTTATTTAAATAAAATTTCGTGCTGCACGACATGCTCTTCGCTATTAATTTTCAGTTATTGCTTGTGGAAGCGATATTTCTATGTTTGCCAAATGTCCTGGGGTTTGTACGCAATAAATCTATGTATTACGTATTAGTGGTGCATTTGATACAGTGTACAAATTATTTTACTCGTTTATTTTAATTATAACTCTTATTTTAATTAAAATCATGTTTCAATTCGTAAGTAGTATGGTGGTTCTCATTATTTGATATATCCAATACTTTACAATAATTTTGCTAAAATAAACTTGTGGCTAAATTATTTCACTATCAAATGTAATCAACAAATTGTGCAAGGCTGCCAACTAACTCAGGAAAGATGGTTGTAGATTTAAATGTTATATAAAAGGGCTCGCCCCACAAGTTTTCCCCTGCTCAATCAGCAATCCTTCAAATATGCGAAAAAGGGCAACACAAATATCTCAATTTACCAAAATATTTAATAACAAAATTTCGAAGATTAAGCAGCAAGTGAAACAATAATGTTCTCGACGATCATAAAAAAAATATCAACGATAATGATAACGACTGTTTAACAAATAATCGCCAGTTGCCTCACCCTGTACAACAATTTTATAAAACTCGACAGCGACGAATGAATTTTAGTCGCATTTGATAACGAATAAAAATTAAATTGTTTAAATTTTAAACATACGAAATGAAACTTATCTGGTGAATGTGACGATTGACGATTGAAGGCATCTGGGCAAATTTTACAAACCTCATAAGATGTCTTAGTATTTATCTACACAATAAGTTCGAAATTAATATGTAACCCAAACTTACATAAAAATTAAGATTAACACACGTACCTACAAAGATAGAAATAATACGAATGATAAGAATAATGAAAACAAGAACACTGAAAAAACCAATAGATGAATTTAAATGAAAGAATAAAAACATAGACAAACGTATACCTACCTACGTCGTAAGTAGCAAAGTTTTTTTTATGTACTAGTATAGTAAATTCGGCGCCCAAAACAAATTTTTTTATGAAAAGTATTTATTAAAATATTATATAAAATTATGTACGAAAAATAATATCGAGTGACCGCCATGACGAGCCAGAGCCAGACAATGACAAGTTCTTTTTTGAGCATGTACACCAGCGGAATTTGGGCAATTTCTTCATGAATATATGTCTTTATGTCTTCTAACGTCTGTCGGCGATTAATATAGACTTTACTTTTCAAGTAACCCCACAAGAAAAATTCCGGGGCCGGTAAATCTAGGGAATGAGACGGCCACTCAATATTTCCAATTTTTTAGAACAATCAAGCTGGGAAAATGTCTCTAAAAAGAGCGACCGTTTCACGCGCTGTGTGGCATGTAGCGCCATCCTACTAGAACGAGAAGGTTTCCATGCCAAATTTCTGAGGTTGGAAAAATTCACTTATCGTTCTTCATTTACAGTTAACAATAACTATATTGTCCCTGGAATTTAAAAAAAGAAAGATCCAAGGATTCGATCTGAGCTTATTGCGCACCAAACAACGACTTGTTGATCAAACTGCACGTTCTCTTAAATAACACGAGGGACTTCCATTCTCCATAAAAGATCATTTTCCTTGTTAACACAACCAGAGTGGCAAAAATTTATTTCGTCGCTTATTATCAAATTTTGCCAAAAATTGGGTTCTGTTACGTGTTGCCAATGTTTACAATGCTTTGTACGCATTGAAAACGTCTTTGAACACCAATTTTGGTCGTAGTTTGAACACAGTTTACAGTTTGATCAAGTGTAAGTGCAAACTTCTTAGGGCAACCCTAATTGCGCCGCACGTCTTCTTATAGAATATTCCCGAGCTGGGTATATTTTACCGCAAGATACAACCTTGTTACGACGTTTACTTCCTCCAAATGATCAAGTTTGGTCATATTTTCCGGCAACGTTGAAACGTCACCGCGTACCGATAAAACCTCACTAAATCATTTAAAACAACTAAAATTTTATTAAGAACAGCTTAGAATACATAAAATGTTTAGGAAGTATTAAACTTTTTTTTTACATAAATCTACTGGCAAATCCTACAGTACTTTAAAATCCGAGGTTATTTGTAGAAAACTAAACAGAAGCAGATATTGCTTTATTGCACGATCGCTTTCCGAAGTTTTAAGTACATCATTAGCTAAAAAGGATCGTCAATTTCCATAGGTATACGGCGAACAACATTTTAAGCCATAAAAAGATTGTCTATAAATATTTCTTGCAGTACAAATAAATAAAATATTTGCAAAAATGCAGAGGAAAACACATCAAAAGCTCGTTACGTATTACGAGGAGGAATGAAATAAAATAAGATTGCTACCATTGTTATCATTGTTAGTTTGTTCGGTAAAGTTGTAAATAGGAGGTAATTAATTGACGACATATTAAAACAAAACAACCCTTAACAATACCCACGTACGAAATAGCAAGCCGAAAACTATGTTACGTGTACATAAAGTAAAGGAATTCAACGGATAACATTTGAAATATGCCGACGACCCAATTACCTATAATTGGAACGTGGTTGTTTGTAAAAATTTTATAAAATTTGATATTTCATGAATACTACCAAATTACAGGTATTACTATTTTCAGAAGTCGTATTCGTAGATTTGTGTTTCAATCTCTTGAAACTTGAAACCGAAGCTCTTTTAAGTCTTCAATAATTCAAAGTTGACAACCTGGTACTGGAATAAACTGAATTAGTTTAATAGTTATCCCACTTTGCAGAATCTCAAATAGTCAGTAAGGTAAGTAAATTGACCTTTTTGCATAATTTAGAACAGTGCGATCAAAATAAAACACTATCAAGAAAGCTTAGGACGGTTTTTAATGTAGCAAATTTCTCCTTGCCATTTATTGTGACGATCTCAATATAAATATACCGAGTCTTCACGATAATTTATTTTATGTTTTTCTATAAGGATGCAGCAATTCCAATCAAACAATGAAATTTTGAAACTTCACGTATTGTAGGTATCTAGTCATTTAGTAAGTGATGAATATTCTAATGAGAGGTGATGTGTGCTTTCGCGGCAGTGGCCACTTGTCACTTTTGTCGGTTTTTCGTTAATATCTCGAAAACTAATATAACGGTTGGAGCTAAAACGCGACTTTATAGAAAATTAAAACTGATAAAATGTGCTACAAAACTAAATATAAATATGCAGTGATAACGCTCTCGTTAGTTAACAGTAGTTGTTGAAATTAATATTAAAGAAAAAAAATAATCAAAACTTACCCTTAATCGTACGAAAACTTCTTAATTTATTTTATTTGAATAAAGGACCAAGAAAAGGATCAGGGAATAGAATTTGCACGATTAAAAATAATTATTAGTGCGTTGTTACACGGTCCGTTTTTGCGGGTCCCGCAATGAGGGTCCCGCTTTGCAGGATGGCAACAACGCAAGAGCGTAAGTGGCAGGTGTTACATGTGTCCGTTTTGGCGGGATGTGCGGCAGCATGCTGCCGCAGTGCAGGACTGAAGGATGCGGGAAGCAAGCGGCAACACATTTAGTTGAATGCAGACTGCTACACGGCACGGTTGTGCGGCACCGTTTAAATTATTATTATGTTTGATACGGATAAATTTATTGAAAGTGTTCATGGGGAGCCAGCCCTGTGGGACAAAGCAGCGCCCGAATACTCCAATAAAGACAGTCGGCAAAGAGCATGGGTAAATGTGGGGGAGTGTATGTATCTAGAGTGGGCAAGATTCACATGCAAAGAGAGAATTCTCGTTCGGAATTGAAAGGATGAACCCAAATAGTACGCACTGTCGGCTCAACCAACAAATTGCCAGCTTCAAGTGCACAAACAATTTTTACTTTGAACGGGACATACCTACGATATGCCTTGCAGTCACAACATCCAAAATTCAAATGTCTGTACATGCTGCGCGAGTTCCCCGCAGTTCGTTTATGCAGGAAGGTGTAAAATCGTGACGCCATCCGTTTTTGCGGCATCCCGTTTTGCAGGATGCTGCAGAAACGAACCGTGTAACAAAGCACTTACATGTATAAACTACTGTTTAAATTTATTTTATAAAAATTTTAAGTTTTGCTTCAAAACGACCATGCTGGTACTTGTATAAATTACTAACAATAGATTATAATATTCTCGTTGCGCCTGCCAATTCTTTATCAATGATTGAAATAAAATTAAAATTTTGTCACTTCAACGCCATTTGGTACAATAAAAATACAATTAAACAAAATTAATAGCTTAATCCAGTGGCGACTTTCCAGAGGAGTCTAGGGAGGCTCAGTCTCCCTAATTAAAAATAGAAGAAAAAAGAAACTAGAAAATATATAATGAGCAGTGTTATTTAAAATTGAAAACCAACTTGACTATTTTCACAAAAACTAAATTAGGTTACGCCCCTTCTTGCCTGCGGTGTGCTCGGCGGGTTTTCTTTAGCCTCTTCAATTTTGAAATTGATGAGTCGCCACTGGTCTAATCATAAATGGCGTCAGCATGCAGTTTTTTGTATTCCCAAAGTTTATCGAGTGACAGCAATACAAGCAGCTTTAACGTCATTGAAGCAGACAGTAGCATTCGTGGTTTTGGCATAAAGAAGGTCAATTTTCAACGCCCTATAACTCGCTAAACTTTAGGAATACCAAAAACATGCATGTACTCAATTTTGTAACTAATTTAATCAGCTGCAATTTTGAATACTATCATGTTTCAGCTTCAACCTATAGTTTTCGAGATATTAACGAAGCGCCGAAAAAGTGACATACCTATTTTATGTTTTCAGCAACTGACGTCATTGGGACTTTTGGTATATTCATCGCTAGATATACCTATGTATAGAAATGAGTCGGTGAAATTTCAAAACTATTCGATTTTTTTGAAGACAAAATCCCCCCTTCCCCTTCTAGTGTCAATTCTCCACAAAGTGCGCTTTTCATCTCCACTTCTCCCCCCTCCATGCATCTCTCCTATTCTCTCTTTTCCGCAAAGTGACCTAATAACAACTAATAACTAATAAGAAAAATGTATTTGTAGTTCTGGTGTCTGATTTAGAAAACATAGGCTTTTTAAAACAAATTGTCTTGTAGAGTGCAACGATATAATATGTATACTTTTTTCTATTTCGGTACTTTAATCCACTCCTTAACGTATAGTGCGCTAAGAAGCTCTCTTAACGTACTGTTTCTGGGGGACTTTCTTCTGCTAAGTTTGCGTCAAGTTGCACTGACGTTTACAAATGTCAAATATCATTTATTAAAATGTTTATTTTTAGAGCTTATTAGAATTGAAATGTAATAAAGAATAATGTTTTGACATAGTTTATTCATTTTCATATGTTAAAATTTAAATTATACAGACAGGAGTAGGTGCATTATTTAAATTTAAAAAAATAAACTTGCGACATCTATGAATCATTGAACGAAAGATGGTGACATTTCAGTCAGTGCCACCACAATTATTATAAAAAGAAATCTCCATGATGTTAATTATTTAAATATTTTAACAAATTATTTTATTAAAATGGGAAATAGAAAAAATAGTATAAATTACATGTTTCATAAGCCGTGTTAAGTACTCGTCCTTTTTAAAACTCACCGCAAGCGGCTCGTTTTCAAAACTTGGACTCGTACGTTAACAAGGTGCCTTATGAAACTTGTACTTTAATATACTATTATTTAAGTTTCGAATAAATCTCATAAAACTTGCAAACTAAGCTCCTTTAAATTGTTTTAATAAGCACATTTATGTTAATAATAATCTTTAAGGAGTAAAAGTCCAAATAATGTTAAACTTAGCTGAAAATTTACTAC
The DNA here is from genome assembly GCA_950108345.1 of Malthinus flaveolus. Classification (NCBI taxonomy): domain Eukaryota; kingdom Metazoa; phylum Arthropoda; class Insecta; order Coleoptera; family Cantharidae; genus Malthinus; species Malthinus flaveolus. The sequence goes on from OX467285.1 coordinate 58,785,698, forward strand.
CACCGACTAGCATTATTAATTTCAGTCTCTCTTATTTGCCATTTTTAAAGAAAGACTTGTTTTGAAATCCGATAGTGAGTCTGCTATAATGTACACTCTCTCTCCTCGTCGCGCTTTCACATTTTCCCTCTTGTTCCTCTAGTGGCTTTTTTATTTCATTTATCTTGTTTTTGAAATCCACTCACTCCCATGGTTTTTTTTGTAAGTTGTTTACAAGGGACCTTTATCTTTAGTAGTGTAGTGTATCTCCTAAGACGTTTAATTCTATTTTCTGCTGTTGTGAGCCCAACATTACGTCAAGATAATAAATTGTACTCGCTTATCCCACTGATGCATTCGTATACTTCATTTGAAATTGAAATTCTCAATAAAGTGACAAAATAGCTTCTTTCCACTTTGAGCCTTAAAGTTTTCGTTGGTTCCACCACTGTTCATAGGCACACGGCTAAGACAGAAATAACGTTTTAATTATGTATTTTAATCAACTTTTTTTACTTTTTACTGGTAATATTACCCGAAATAGTCGTGAAAAGTACTACAGGTGCAGCAGTACAAATTAATTAACATCGTCATCCTCTACTGTAATTTAATTAAAGAATAATAAAATCGTATTGCAAGCGCTAAAAAACTTTTGAACTTGCACGGAAAGTAATTCCTGTTGATTGGTGTGCATATAACTGCTATAGAAGCGTCGATCGTGTGTGAAGTAAACTACGTGGTATATTATAAGTTTTTTTAGCGTTTTCAAACACTCTTCTTACAAATTATGTCAAGGAGAAAAGTATACTTTAAGTTGCTTACTAAAGGATACTTGATAAGAGCGAAGTCTACACTTCAGTTCTACCAGCTGGTGATAATTACGAAAGCAAATCAGTAAAACAAAGGTATCGTAATTATAAGCTGTAGAGTTATATTTAATTGGAAATATACAAGCAATTATAATAACAAATAAGAAAACCAAAACATACTTTTAATTTAAATACAATGCAGCTGTTATAGTTATTACTTTCTTTCAGGAGCGTCTTCCACTAAATCGTAAGATTTGCTGTGGATCAAAAGATCGGCACCGTTATAAGATTTAATATCGATCAAGAATCGTCCTCTTGGAATGCTAGGTGGAATATTGCGTAAATCGACTATTGCATTGGGCATAGTATAAAATCCCTAAAAAATAAAAGTTATTATTAGAACAAGATACGAGATGTTTGCGCTTGTCGTGGTGGTGCATAGAAAAAGTGGTAAAGAGTGAAATGAATTTTTTTAAATATAAATATGAAATATTTACTTTTTGCATAGGACACTTAGTGAAGTTTCCAATTTTAAACAATTCTTCGAGCTCGGGAAAACCGCTAGTCAATATTTCACAAACATTGACATCCTTTGCCGTAGTCAATAAATGTTCGCCGTCATCTTCCACGGCATAAACTTCAATGTCGTCCTTAAATTTAAACATTAAACGGAAAATAAAATAAAAATAAATATTTTCTCTTTTGTACCTTCAAATCCATTCCTAAATCTTTCAGCAAATGTCCCGATGCGTTTATTGCTTGATGAGTTGCATTAAATTGAAATATAGCTACAAAAGGTTCTTTTATGTAATCCGGATTGAAATATACTATGTCGATTTTCTCAATTTTTGCCGTAAATCCCATTTGCTGCAAAAGCGATACTTTTACACACTTCATAGCATCATAGCATTAAAAGTGAAATTGTTAAATACTAAATAGAAATTATTTTTTTATAATACAGCTCGATGTTTGACTATCTTTGATAATAAGGTTTGTTTACAATCGATACGACCCTGTATCGTTATACAGGATGTCCAAAGCATTAAAATTTATTTAACAACCGCCCCGCTCTGCGTTTGGAATAATTACTTTATGAATATGATAATTCGCACGGAAACAAAAATATTTAAAGAAATTTTACCACTTCGTTGTTCCTTTGTTTGCTAAAAGAATTTCTTAATTAAAAAACTTTTCCTCAATTTTCAAAATGCTCCCCGAGTACCTACTAAACGACGTTCCGTTTTGGACTTATTTACTTATTTGATAAAAAAAAGTAATTTAGAGAGAATTTTTAATTTACACAAAAATAAATTTAATACAAACACCCGTCGAACTAGTTAAAAGTTTAATCGAAGTTTGTTCGCCAGTGGGAAGGAATACAATATTGTGCAGTGCAATATAATGCATTCACCAAGATTGAATTAATATTTGCAAGTGGCACCACGGCACCACTACTAGCTTACGTTCGACAATTTCCAATTAAACATTATAACTACTAAGGTACATACAACAACGGCGGTAAAGCGAGAATGTATAATCTTTAAAATTTATGAAATTCTCGAGTTTAATAATAATCTTCTATTCAATTTACACTCGGTGTGAAATTATGCATAGAACACTCATTCATTAATCATGGTGACCCTTTGTATAATACGTATCCACGCTTGAAAACAATGCGTTCGGAAAATTGGTTTTATTTATTTAGTGCGGACTGTTAGCAACTGAATTTATAATAATTGGTTGTTGGCAATACTCTGCCAATTAAATACAAAATATCAAAAAAACCTTTAATAGTATTTTATGTAACAAGTCCGCAAAACAAAGCTTTAGCGGACGAATCGAGTTTTACGGACGAGGCGAGTCCGTAAAATAGATGAGTCCGATAAAGCTTTTTGCGGACGTATTACATACAAAATTTTTTAGTACAAGCTACCTAAAATATTTATCAAAGTAACAATTTGTTATGAAATTTTCAAATAGTCGATGAAAATAAAATTCAGGTAGGTGCCTTGTGCAATGTGCATAACAAACAAAATAATGAAAGCTCGGCCATGGAAACTGTCACATTTTGTTTACAAACAAAATATTAAAAACTATCGGTAATAAAAGCGATGGGTGACGTTCCGTAAATCTGTATTTTGTTAACAATGTTATAGTCCGGGAGATAGTGACAGATTTTGGACCACGATTTAAGCAGTGCGCCTTTCAGAAGACAGTGTTCTACGTGTATCCTGATGATAATAATATTATAATCAAAAAGGCTGCCATGTGTTTGGTAATGAAATTTAAAATTAAAATTCCTCGGAAAACCATCGGTATACTGTTAAGGTGGACCTAGAGGGCAGGGCGCATACCGATTGTGCATGCCCAAGTATTGTTTATCTTTTGGAGCAAAAGAATAATCATTCACAGGATGATTTTTTGATCTATAATATTATAATCAGGATACATGTAGTATACTACTGTCCTCTGAAAAGCATACTGCATAAAATCGTGGCCCAAAATCTGTCACTATATCCCGGTCTATTATGTATCCTTGAACAAAAATCAAGTCCAGTCCTTTAAAGTGTTGCTAAGTTACCATTATGAGCTTCGGTCCGCTAAAGTGACATTTTGCGGACTCAAATTAGTTCGCAAAATAATCATTTTAGGGAGCATGTACTAAAAAAATAATAAATAGTTCCTCAAAAACGAATCTCGATTTAGCTCTAGCCCGTGGTCTTCCAGACCGACGCAATAAATTTTATCTAAATATTTTAATTGTTTATGACTTTATCGGCACCCATTGAAACCCCAAACTTCGTCGATGTGCTATTATTCTGCCAGCGACTTAGCTCAAAGTCGAAGACGGGCAGGGTTCGAGAAACAAATTTTAAAAAATTTAGATATGACGAGAATTTTAAAAATACACAAGGCTTGAGTTAAATTGTATAGCAGCTCAGCACTGTTTAGGGATAGCAGGGGCTCGCCATAGATTACAGGGGATAATGACTAGAAGCCAAAAAGTAAACCAGAGTTAAGCAATAAATTAAAAGAAAAAAGATGTCCACCGAAATTGTGAAAATCGAAAAATTGGAGTATCGAGCCATCATCAAGTACCTGTATTTAAAAGGGTTAAGAGGTAAGCAGATTTACGAAGATATGGTTAATACCCTTGGTGATCAATGTCCTTCGTATGCGACCGTGAAAAATTGGACTGCAAGCTTCAAAAGAGGTAAATTTTCAATTGAAGATGATGACCGATCGGGAAGACCAGTTTCTGTGTCAGTCCCCGAAAATATCGATGCAGTTCATGATGACATGATTTTATCAGACCGTCGAATTGGGCTAAAACGGATATCTGAAGCACTGAATATTTTATACGAACGCGTTCATCATATAGTTCACGTCAATTTGGACATGAGAAAAATTTCTGCAAAATGGAATCTCAAATGTTTGAATGTTGACCAAAAGCGTGCAAGGGTAGAAGCATCGCGTTCGATCTGTGCTCGATTTGAAAACGATGTAGACTTTTTAAACCGAATTGTTACTATGGATGAGACTTGGGTACATTTCTACGATCCAGAAACAAAGCAACAATCGATGGAATTGCGACACTCTGGTTCTCCAAGACCTAAGAAGTTTCGTGTCCAAAAATCTGCTGGAAAAGTTCTTGCTTCAGTTTTTTGGGATTGCCATGGAGTAATCATGATTGATTTTTTGGATAAGGGTAGAACAATAACTGGAAATTACTATTCGACATTACTGACCACTCTACGGGAAAAAATTAAAGAGAAAAGACGCGGAAAGCTATCCAAAGGTGATTAATAACACCTATTGTTATTACATAACAGGTAATAATAGGTATCATGCGTTTAGAAGATATTTATGTCACAAATTTTTGAAATAGAACACGCTCCAGCTCATCGTCTATTGGAAGAAATTCCAACGGACGATGAAATAAAATTTGTATGGGCGTATGGGCGCTATGGGTCTACGGTCTATGGGTCGCCGCGCTTTTTGTTAAATTTTTCGTCGATTTTATGATTATAAATAAACATTACTTTTTATTATAAATTACTTTAGTATGAATGTAATAAAATAATTTGAGGTGCCACAAAAGACATTAGAAGTGCCCTTTTCAAATTTTCGTGGCAAGGCTGGTGATGGCGAGAGGGTGCGAGGCGAATATCAACCCAACCAGTTATTTGTCAAATAGGTATAGATACGATTGCGGATGGTGCACACCTGAGGGGAAAGGTAAAAATTTTGCCCAGGGTGGATGAAAACCCGCAAAATAAGTGTAAATGGAATTTTGGCTGAAGTGATCCTCTTGTTGGGAGAGCTTCTTCATGAACTTTTGTATTATGAGATTATCACATGATAATAATACATTTTCATTAATTTGCTAGAAGCCCTCTCTCATCACGATTTTTTAATTCCAAAAGTATTTTAATGTCTAAAGCACGTTCTAAAAGTTTAATCGCTTAGGGTTTTCTTTAATATTTTTGTACAAAAAATAAAAACTAATTTCAAAGTTATGATACGTTTTAAGCAGGGCGCGAACAAAGTACGGTATATGCCTAATTTCCATCGTATTAAGGTATTAAAGTCAATGAAATACCTTTTAAGCAAATTACATTTATATAATTTCAACGTCCATATTTACACGCAAGTGACGCAAGTAATAAGATTTCAGTTTTACAATTTGTCTCAATTTAATGCTCCTTTCGGAACTATTACTGTTTAATTTTTATTTAACTACATTTGCGTATACCAGGGAAAAATTATCACAACTAGCGTGTTATGAATTTAAAAATTAACTTACTGCTAATGCATTGCTGGTGAAAACCGTTAGGCAACATCCTAAGAGTAGTAGCTTCATTTTATCTAGAAGGAGAAAACGTTTCAACTTACTAAACATAAAACAAGCAAAAACTTGAGATTCAACATTTTTACATGAGAAATGAAATTACTTTAAAGCATTTGAAATCAAATTGTCAGCTTTTTAAAAAATAATAAGATATTACCTTTTCTTAATATCACAAGTTGTAAAATTCGAAAGCTACTGGGTGTTATTTGCGCGCATTTCCACTTTTATAAAAGAAGATAAAATCTCGGACAGGAAATTGTCCTTATCATTGGTACACGTGTTTTGTCTATTATTCCCAGTGACCTTATGAAGGCCATGGACAGATCTTATCTGCACAAATCGTTTACTCTATTACCTACAAAAAGAGCAAGGTTAATTATTGCTTTTGAAAAGGTTGATGGGTTATTTTATCTTGTTTTTTTTCATAAAATATATATATTTATGCTATAAAATTACTTTTTGAAAAAAACTATAATAATAACATTTATGGTGTTTTATTTTTGCAAAATATGAACTTGACTACAAATTTTGATCACTGTTGGTGATACGCTAGGATTTATTTTTTGTTCCCAGTCTTACTACATTGTTCGTTTTGTTCTACCATCTCTCAATATAATATAGACATTTGGCATGCCAAAAATTAAGTCTCTAGAGCAGCGACCGGCAACCTGGTGCCCGCGGGCGGATTGTTGCCGGCAGGTTTTTTGAAAGTGCCCACCTCTAACCTGGCCAATTAAATTATGTTAATACTGCAAAAACCCTTTTAAGTACTACACAATGTACATTTTACAAAATTATAGTAACGGCAGTAACATTTTCACAGTTCTTTTCCGCCCGTACCACCAAGGCCCAGTTGTATAAATGAGCTAATCTCGGAGTCAGAGTTAACTCTACGGTTAACCTAAATCAACAAGTAATTCTGAGTTCAATTGAAATATCTTTGACTCTAGAAAATTGATAGGTTAACCCTGGACCAAGTGCCTACGAGCTAACCTAATCTAATCCACGCTAAGCTCTTAAGATTGTAGAGTTAATTCTGACTCCGAGATGATCTCGTTTATACAACTGGGCCTAAGGGTCTTATAAGACTACGGATTAGGGCAGGGGTTTTGGCAAAATATTTACAATAAAGTAAGGTAGGATAAATCAACACGCTTTTATAACAAAAAACATAAAATGAGGAGTGAGAAAATCTTAGATGTCGGAAAAGTTGAAAATTTAGGTATTTAGTTGTTGCGAAACACCTTCTTTGGATACACTATCAACCGCTACTAAACTTTTTGAACTTCATTTTAAGTCGTATGACCTTGAACAATCAAAAAATTTCTCCTACGGCGATATTTTCTTTCAAATTTCTAGCCTACATCTCTCCCCCTCGCCCCTAATCCTGAATCAAAGAAGGAATCTATACATTTACATTTAAAGGGTGGTCCAGCACGAGAGCAATTTATAGCTGTGCCTTCTGCTTGAAAAGTGAGGCAACAATCTTTTGGGTTTCCGAGGAAATAGTTTTAATTGCTATTAAAAATAAAGATGCCAACATAACACACGCATACTACGCTGGCATTTAACATCGATTAAAAGAAGAAATGAAGCAAAAAAGACGAGGAAAACTGACAAAAGGCTTACTTTTACTGTAAAACAATGCACTTGCTCGTAAGGCAAACATTGCGAAGAGTCTCATGACGTGATACGCTTTCGAAAGATTATTCATCCACCCTGAGGTCCAGATTTGGAGCCAATTGACTATTGCCTATTTTCAAATTTGAAAAAACACTTTATGGAAGGTATTTCGACAGCGATGAATTGCTCCAGATAGCAGGAAACGAACATTTTACGAGCAAAAAATTTAAAAATAATTTATTTGATGGTTTACAAACATTAACCATAGAAGTAAGAAATGGATTGATGTTCCAACAGATTATATCGAAAAATAAAATTAGATAAAAAAATGTACGTTTCTTTGTGCACCATTTTTACCTGAAATTAGGCACTTTTCTTGATAACCATTTTGTAACAGTTAACAATGTGGCATTTTTATTAGCCAACTTACTCTCGTTGTTGTCGTAAAATCATAAAAAGCAGCAACTTTTCTTGTAATGTAACATCCTGTATTTTTGTTACAGATTTGGATGCACCGATGCACCAAGGACCAAGGAATGTTCTAGAAAATCTCAGAATCGTAGATCGATGTCGATGTCTCCGTTGTTATCACTTTAGTACGGAATTGTTTGTGATACTCATACGCAGCATGCTAATCCAGCATACACATTTTTCACAAAAGTTTTATTTTTTTATTATAGTGTATTCTTCTTCAAGTAGCCATTTACGACAGCAATGGGTTACCCTAAGCTTATTCGGCCCCAAGGGGTAGAGACAGTTAAAAGCTTTTATATTAAAACATTTTTTCATTTCTTAAAGTCATAAATAATAAGTAGGTAGTACAGTAAAAGCAAAAATACTTATTCTACTAATAATGTACTAGGTACTACTATGAAAAATCGTTTTATTATTACGAGTTTTCCAAGGCATGGCAAACGTTTAATTATTTATAAACAACACACGTTTAAAATAAGTTATTATAAAGAAAAGGGGAAATTGCTATTGAATAATGAAAAAGGCATTTAAAAATGCGAGATAAAATTAGTGCCCTAATTTAGTGTAAATATTTTCATCCACTTTAAAAAGCCACAAGCTATTACGAAGTTATAAATAATAATAAAATCGTTAAGAGTATGCGTATAATTTATTTGCAAAAAATTTTACATTTAAATTTAATTTGATTATAAATCTTAAAACTTTTATTTGAGTCTAATTTATTTTTGAATGTTTTAGACATTTTAAAATAATCTTTATCCAGCGGTGGTGTAAAAATAGCCTCATAGCTTAAATCTTACAAACCATTGATTACACGCCTGTTTGTGACAAGGTCTCCAAACACATTAATCACTTCATTTCATCTAATCCCTATAACAAGACGTTGCTTTTCTAATGCGGAAAATAAATAAGAAAATACACTTACCAAAAGTGCATTGCGGTCTAGTCTTTCCTCTAAGAAGATTTTCTTTCAAAAAATTTTTCTATATTTATATTTCAAATTTAATTTTTTGCTAACAGTTCCGCTTCTCGTTAATATTTTAATTAAAAATAATCGTTTTGGCAGTATATAACGAACTGTTAAACTAATTATTTTGCAGCAGTAAATTAACCAGTTCTCCAAATGCGCATTGTAACTTGTGGATCTAAATTATCGAATTAGAATTTTAGGTTCCCTTGTTCGATGTCGACAGCAGAGTATGTGGTTGATTTAAACTGCCATTTTTATTTTGAAGTAATTAAGTTAATTACTTTACAATAATAAAATTTACGATTTGTCACTTAAACGCTAACGATATAAATTTGCATACCGACTCGTGTGTACGGTCAGTTTAGAACTTTTTAGTTGTAGCTTTTTTTGGAATAACTTACAACTACCATTCGCACTACATTTTCTTCAGTAAAAAAAATGTAATATTCTGTTTTACTTTATGTTCCGTTACCTAGCGTTGCTTTTATTTTTCTACATTGTTTTTTACCTTTTATAAAGCACTCTGCAAGATTGTTTAATAAGTTTGTACTTTAACCAACAATGTAAAATGAAATAATAGGTATTTGAACCAATCTGGCATTGACTAACATAACAGAAACATGAAAAAGTTTGAAATATTGTTATTAGCAGTAAACTTGAACGCTTGAACCTAAGCATAAGAAGTAATTTCATGTAAATTAGTGGCTTTAGCGGTAAAATATTCACCTTTGCTGTATCCAAAACATACCATATTTTAGGAGTTGTGAGGTGAAAATCCTGATAGATTGGATTTGTAAATATGTATGCGGGAAGAACACAATAAGATGGCAATTATTTGCTCAATAATTCATTATACAAAGTAGCGTAAAACCAAGTTCATTTGAGAAGTCGCTATAATTTTGTTTTTGACATAATATGTTAGATCTTCTGTTTTAGTTGAAAAGTAGACACTTGGGAATTCATTATGAATCGGCATACGCCTCAAGAACGCGCTGTAATTGTAGAAAAATTTTTACGTAAACAATTTGCCAATAATTATTTAATCTGAACGAGAATATAGTAGAAAGTATGGTAGACGCCCGACTCCATCGGCGAAGACATTTCGGCGCTTCGCTGCACAATTTGGGCAAACTGGGGCTACGGCTGATATAGACCACATTTTGGCCGACCTCGGAGAATTTGTTTAAGTGAGAACATAGCCGATATACGTGAGGATGTGGTCAAGAACCACAACAAGAAAACCATCCTCGCATTAGCCTGGTGAAAAACTTGCGCTTATTTCCATACAAAATACAAGTACCTAACTCAAAAATTTCTGCCTGCAGACTTTGAAAAGCGACTACAGTACAGTAATGGTATCCTGAACCTTGAAAACAAAATTGCAGATTTTTCAAACAAATTATAATCAGCGATGAAGCCCATGTCTGTCTGAATAGAGCTGTGAATAAACAAAACTAAACTAGAAACTATCGTTTCTGGGGTAGTGAGAACCCACGAATTATTCACGAGCTACCGTTACATGAGCCAAAAGGTACTGAATGGTGAGGGATTAGTTCTGAAAAAAAATCTAACCTTATTTTTTTGAAGACGAGAGAGCAAGAATCACTAACGCAAACGGAGAGCGCTATAAAACAATGTTATCAACTTTTTTGACTCCAGAAATGGAAGAGCTCGAGCAAGAGGATAAATATGTGGTATCAATAGGATGGTGCCACAGCTCACACAGCCCGTGAAACATTGGTCATTTTGAGGAGAATGTTTCCTGAGCAAATTATCTCCAAAAACGGCGATGTGGTGTATCTGCCAAGATCAAGATTTTTATGGGGCTATATCAAAGATCGGGTTATTGTGAATAATCCTGAAAATCTAGAAGAATAAAAAGCCAACATCAACATACCACCGGAAATGTTGAGGAACGCAATGAAGAATGCTCAAAATAGAGCTCACTTTCCATTAATGCTAGAGGTGGACATTCGGTTGTTACCATTTTAGTGTGTTTGTAGCGTAATAAAATAAATATTCATGGTTCACAAAATTTTTTTCACACAAAACAAATCTGGAACTTGATTTTGCGCCACCTTGTATAAAATTACAATTAAAGTTTTTCCGTCGTATACAGGGTGTCCCGCCTAAGCTTGATAAGCATGGGGATCTCGGAAACTATAAGAGATACAATGATGGTTAAATGAGATGAAAGTTACGTATGGGATTCCGAAACAAAAATGTGAAAACAAATTTCAATTATCTCTTGTGGTTTTTGAGATATGCCAAAAAATGTCAAAAACGTCAAATTCTAATTTTAGTCATAACTTTTTTATTTGTGAATTTTTTTTTTATTTGTAAAAACTTTCTTTAAGCAACTTTTTAGGCTGAATTTAAATGTCTACTTAGATTTTTTGTTCACTTTTCCATTTTCACGCACGCATCATCAACTTTAGTTTTTCTTATGATCGTTATGTTAGATTTTTTAATAGATCGATAAAGATTTTAACGCTGATTCCGAATATGCATAATACTTACATGTTTCAATAAAAATTTGGAAAGATATTGGCAAAAAATGCAATATTTATTTTTTTAAACAGTCTGCTGTGAAGTTTGTTTTTAAAAACGATTGTCAAATAAGTATAAGTGCTTTGTTTTTATTTAATTCGGTCCAGTATACCCGTAACAGACCATGTTCAGCATGAAGATATCGGAACGTTTAAGAGACACAATGATGGTCTATTACAAGTATACTGCTCTGAATTAAATAAAAACAAAGCACTTATACTTATTTGACAATTCAGCCTAAAAAGTTGCTTAAAGAATGTTTTTACAAATAAAAAAAAAAATTTTTAAATAAAAAAGTTATGACTAAAATTAGAATTCGACGTTTTTGACATTTTTCGGCATATCTCAAAAACCGCAAGAGATAATTGAAATTTCTTTTCACATTTTTGTTTCTGAATCCCATACGTAACTTTCATCTCATTTAACCATCATTGTATCTCTTATAGTTTCCGAGATCCCCAGGCTTATCATGCTTAGCCGGGACACCCTGTATATACCGTGCACATTGAGCTTTGGAAGTACCATAGCCACTAAAAACTTTATTGAAATTTTTATCATACTTCTAAAATTTACATACTAAACCATATTGAAATTGGGTTTCTTGGAGGCATCACCATAAGTGTGAATATGTATTCCTCATACATATGGATATCTCTTGAGCTTGGATAAACTTTTAGAAACGACAATTCTACTACTGAAAAGTACATAATATCACATCCTTTTGTGCATTTTATTTGTGAGTTTGTTTCAATGCCATTTTTAATTCAAAATATTGTGCGGATAAACTTAGCGGCCTAATTTATAATAAACGGAATTATACTCCAGGTAATGTGGTCAGCATTGCGCTTCCTTGCGCCCGTACACTAAATTTTAAGGAGTAGGTGCTCCATAGGGTAGCGAATACGACAAATCGACAAGACGGATACGGGATTCGAACTCGTAATCGTTAGTTCCGTTGTCCGTATTTTATCCTAATTTTATTTAGTTTTAAGAAATACGAGTAATAACCGCGACGTTTTGTAAAACGTTCAAGCACGAAAAAGCTTTTATGCTCAAGTATGTCGTTTACCTGCGGTGCAAGTAGAAGTTTTTTGTTTTTACGAACTCAAATTGTATTCGAAAACTATAAAATGGGAGCTTAAAATTTTACAATTTTTCTTGCGAATTATTTCCTTGCAACGAACTGATGGGGTGTAAGCGGAAAAAGAAAAAAGTGTAGCAACTCTATCCGTTCTGCTAATGTACCTAAAGTATTATGTGCCTAAAGCATTACAGAAAGCTCAGTATACGTAATTAAGATTCAAGATAGCGCTTTTAGTAAAAATTTATTAAGAGGTTTCTTTTACAAAATCTTCAACCGAGTACAAAATATTTTAAGTTTTTTACTTAAAATACAGAGTGAAGTAATAGCATTCAGGAATCTTAAGGTTTTTCAATTTTTTTTGAAAACACTTGAAAATTTGTAAACGTGTTGTGCTGCATATTAGTGCCAATTTCTTCTCTCACAGTTGCCAATTCTCCAAACCGAGAATAGATCACCCTGTATAAAAATATATTAGATACACCTTTCCATTGAACATATTTCCTGACCTTTATCGATTTTTCTCACAATAAAGGAATATTTCCTAACCTTAAACATTCGCATCACGTACGGTTTATTGAAGGAAAGTTGATAATCTCAAGGGTCACTAAATTTTGTACTTTAACTGTTTATCTGCCCGTCAATTTCCACGTAAGCGAGCTCGGATAAATTCTAACAGATGAACATCTTTTTTTCCTTCTCGGGTTTTCCGAAAATCGTTTGTTAACTTTTCTTTTATTTTTATCTCAGTTCGTTTATTACGAAATGAGCAGGAAAGCTGGGCGCTATACTAATAATTTCTTTTTTATTGCTTTTCGGTGCCATCGTCAAAATAAGATAGTTTGAGAATCCCGCAAAATGTTTATTATTATTTTAACAATCGCACATTACAGAATTGTAATATGTAGGGTGGCTTTAAGGTTGGTTAACCTAAAAATGCTCTTTAAATAATTGCCTTATTAGTCCAGTCAATGGGGAGAAAAACAAGCCATTGCCCTACAATAGTTGGTATAGTTCTGATTTTTGAATATGTTATTGGGTTAGGGGACCTGATGAAAATCCAAGTTTTCGACCTTGAGGGGGGTTCGCGCGATCCGCCATCTAGGATTAAAGGTACGAAAAATTGATTTTTCTGATTTAACTTCTTAACGGTTGATCCCACGACAAAACTGTCAAATCCAACTTTAGAGAGGACAAAATTCCCTACAATATTTGTTCTATTAATTTTCTCCCTATCTGTTACGGTTTCTGAGATATAAGCTAGAGAAAATCGCTATTTTGAGAAAAAATAATTTTTTTGAGTAAACTTCGCTTGGAAACTTTTACCGTTCATTTGAGAGAAAATTATTTGGAACAAAAGTTGTAGGATTTTAAATTGGCTTCAAATTGAGTGTATCAATAATATTTTAGCTCAACCAGATCCAAAGTTAGAGCAGTTTTATGATAACCTATAAATGTCGATAAATGAGTCATGAGTGTGCGCAGCTCGAAAATTTTGTTACAGCCCCCCGTCTCACCCCATATTAACCCATAACAATTTCTCTCACATTTCAACATGTATTCAATTTAAAATGGTTAGGGGGGGGGGGGTAGAGATGTTGAGCGAATTTTCTCGTTTATATTGCCAACAACCTGTCTCATATGTCGACAATTATTATGGGAGGGTAGTGTTTGAGGAGAGGGGATTAGGGGGGGGTCGACCTCACATAACATTAAAATCGGTTCAGGGGTTTGGCAACCACACGCGTTTAAAGATTGCGGTAAGTCGCACTTCTCCATGAAATCAGGTTTGTCGGTACTCTTTTGGCCATAACTCCAAAACTTTTTGTCCGATCCGTAGTTTCTTTTTTCATCTGAAAGCTGAGGGTAGGTAGTAGGGCAAAACCCCCCATTGACTGGACTATATTATCGTAAAGCAATACGTCTGGCAATGTCAACGGCTTGAACGAGGAGTTACCACTTTCCTTAAGACTATCTCAACTCCCGTCTTTTGCTCTGGTACTTTCTATTGTTGAATATCGTGACAACAGTCGAGAATACGACGAGCTAGTTTTAGACTTCATATATAGTCAAAACCAGGAGAGGAGTCCTATGAATCATTCCAAAAAAGTACGTAACTTGAATCATGCTATCTTTGATTATAAGTTTGTTTTTACTTTGTAGGAATGCAACAGAATATTTTAATACGTCATTTTTATATCATTTTGGCGATGAGTCATAGCACACCTCTCCTGGTTTGACTATACGACCCCTATCAAATGGCAACTAGATTTAGACATTATATTTCAGCAATTTACTAGTAGGACGGTTACTCGTTATTTTTTTCACGATTTAATTTTAATTTGACCGTTTTTCAAATACTTAATTACTTTTTGATATGAAAGTACCTACCTGTGCCCTGTGCGCCATGCGATGAATGAAGAAACGAAACAGCCGATACTGTTCCAAAAATATAATGATCGCAATTTAAATCTTTATTAAAATTGCTATTAAATAATAAAGTTTTAATTCTAAGGGAAGTACGCTTCTTTTGCAACGGTTTAAGGTGTTAAATTGGTTTAACAATAAGCTTATTACAAAACGGCTCCAAAACCTGGATTAAAACTGCGCTTGACACAAGACTAATGATTATAGATATAGGTGTCACCGGGAAGGTTTTAGACACCAATTTTATTCTGCTGACTCTTTATTACGTAGTACATTTATTTCGAGTATTTTTCGTAGACAAACGAAATTATGCACCTTTGATGTACGATAAAATTTTATTTGAAAATCATTCGGCCGTACAACAATAAATTTCATCAGTAACTCGAAGGATCTGATCTGATCTTGATATAGTTATAGATTATATACCTTAAACTATAGATGAAGATGCCGTTCAAGAGATTTACGTTTCTACGTTAATTTATTGCAATTTTTTTATAAACTCGCATCTGTGCACAAAATAGTACAAATAGTAATAGATAAGTATTAGAAAACAGCCCTCACAACTAGTGAACTATCGTCTTATATGTTTCGTTGCTCTTAAATTTCCAACATTTATCGCTACACACTCGTAAAAGTGTGAAGTTTCGTACAAGTTTATGAAAGTTAATGCCGAGCTTTTGAGTTATACCTTTTGAAATAAAACTCAAAACATTTGTATCGATTACAATTTTATTTAGAATTTTCCCTTCACCTCTAGCAAGTACAGAAAATAAACATTCTCAATATTATGTAAGTAACAGTTTTTGTTATTGATATAGAGTATCACACTTTAAATTGCTGTTAGTGAACCCGTGTAACGAGTATGCAACATTTCAACGGTTCCATCGTAGTGGCGTATGTTGGTAATATACTTTCCAGTTGGACAATTCGGTGGAAGTTTGGATGGATCAATCATAACGTTGTTTGTAACGTAGAATGCCTAGAAAATTAATAGTATTATTATTTACTTTCGGTACGTAATGCATTAACATCAACAAAAGAAAAGTCAGCTCGTAATGAACTATCTCTTCGTAGCGTTCTATCATTCATTTTCTTGTTTATTTCATGCAAGTAGATAAAACCTTTTACAAATTCCATTTTCTATTTTTAGTATTAATCGATGTTGACTTTCCCGCCCCGTTTAGTGAAGTGAACAAATTAAATTATTTTGTAATAGAGTCTTACAGCTTTCCATGGACACACGGTAAAGTTTCCGTATTTGAGCAAGTCTTTCAAACCAAACTGGTTCTTATCGAGTACATCACACATATTGATATCCGAAAGGCTAGTTATTTGTTTGTAAGCTCCATCGTCTTGTAGTTTTGATGCTTCTAAACTAACCTAAAAAATTTTGTCAATTATTTTCTAATAATTCTTCAAAAAACGTATACTTTAATATTTCTGCCCAAATCTTTCTTCAATGTACCACTTCCATTAACAGCTTGGCTGCTTTCATTGAATTTAAATAGATCTATTTTAACGTTTTCTGCATAATCGGGATTAACGTTCACTATTTCAATACTTTCAAAATCTAACTTATATTGCTGGAACAAATTTCCTTTGAATATTTGCAAATTAATATTTTGCGTTAACTTACCGCAGTAACAACAACTGCCATAAGGCAAGAAACCAAAGTTGTTTTTAACATTGTATCGTATTTTTCAGACTTCTTTCTAAAAATTTTATATTACAATTATTTGAAAATATTGTTCTTGAAAAAAAAACGGTATGTTATTGTTTGCTGTTTAACCCTCAGACTGTAACTTTTCATCTAGGTACTCGTAATAATACCAGTGGGATTGTTGTCGACCCAAAGTAAAATCATATTTTTTATTCAATAGGGTATCACGGAAAGTCACCGACAAAATTTTACAGTGAGTTCCCAGGACCAAGCTAACATATTTTCTATTTCTTAAAATTATATTCCAAAATGTGGCCCTAAAAACTTATAAGGTCTTCTAAGTTAAAATGTACGAAAAAGCGCTTTATTCGGATACCTTGCCTACCCTGCCACTGCCTACAGGGATTTTGTACATTTATACAAAAATGTGCATTTGGGGATATAATTTCAAGAAGGGCATAAATATACGAGTGTGACAATTTTTTATCAAGTGCTCGACATTTCACGAATCGAATAAGTCCAGTTTGTCTTTCGTAAGTTCTTTAGTTTGATTGTGGCGAATTTTTTAAATCTCCGTGTATTGTGATCTTGGCAGATTTATGGCGAACGAAAAACTCCATCTGGGAATTAATTTAAAGTTTCTAAGTAAAACTCACAAATAAAACTCCAACATAATGCTTTCAATTGCTCTCATAAAAGATTTTATGAGGGTCGAGAAGATGTGGAAGATGATGAGCGCGAAGGGCGCCCTAAAACATCAAAAACCACTGCTCATATCGTAAAAATTAATGAAATTATTCGGAGAGATCGATGTCCGAGTGTAAGAATGAGTAATAATAACTAATAACAGAAACAGTTCGATAAGAGTTAAACATGACAAAAGTTGGTGTCAAAATCGTCCCCAGAATCCTAATCGAAGAGCACTCGTCAACAAATTTGTTCAGACACTCTCGCGAAATTGAATGAAGAACCGACTTTATTAGAAAAAAGTGATTACCTGCGACGAAATGTAGATTTTCCAGTATTACTCGTTAACTAAAAGGCAGTACATAGTACATTCACTGGAAAACTTCCTCTTCGCCCAGAATCAAAACAGCAAAAATGATCAAGTTAAAAATGAAGGCAATGCTCATCGATTTCTTAATATATCAAAGGTGTTACTCTTATTGAATGGGTACCTCAGGACCAAACAGTTAATCAGGTGTACTATTTGCAAGCCTTGCCGAAACTGAGGGAACGTGTGAGAAGGAAACGTGCGATTTTGTGGAGAAACAACTGCTGGATCTGGCATCAAGGCAATGCACCGTCCGATACCGCTCTGCCCGTCAAGCAATTTTTGACCGATAAAAAGTTCCCAGTACTTAAACAACCCTCGTATTCGCCAGATTTAGCTACTTGTGACTTTTATCTATTCCAAAAAGTTAAAGAAGCACTAAAAGGCACCCGTTTCAAAACGGCAGCGATACTAAAGCAGTTCACATGTTGTGAAGACTTCCAAAACTGTTTCCAGCAATGGCAAAAGCATAATATGTAAGAGTGTGTAGATAGGGAAGGTACATTAAAAGAGATCATAGTTAAATTAAGATTTTTTTCCAAACCAGTCTAATAACTTAATTATCACACCTCGTGTGTGTTCTAGTTTTGTTCTGGGAATTCTCCGTATAAATTTTTAAGTGATTTTCCGGGCCATGTGTAAAGTATTTAATATGAGAGGTCACTGGCGACCCCAAAGGTATTAGGTGTGACTTTTTATTTTTTATTTTACAAAAAATAAATAGTCAAATTTTCTTTAAAAATATTAATAACAATAATTTTAAAGATATATTGCGTTTGGGATCTCTATTAACTCGATGGTGTATTATTACGCATATTGAAAAATAACAAGAAAGCAGTGAATATGAGTCTTTCAAACATACCTCAGTCGTCATACAATTTTAAATGGTACTACGATGTAAACTGCAATTTTGCGTGCTCTTTACAAAGTGAAAACAACAGAAAATGAAGTTTGACTAACATTAACAACCGCTATCATAATGCGATTTTCAAATTTGGCTGAAAGCTTGTCATGAGTCATGATCACTTAATACAAATTATTAACCGAAACCATACAAATGGGGGTAACAATCGTTTACTAAATTTTATTGTATTATTGCATCCTAAAAAGTCAATTTTTTAGGGATTTCTAAGTAACAAAACCACCATGTTTTTCATTAAAATTCTTCAACAATCTTTTTGAAAATTATGATAAATGAGTTTCCAATAATACCTACATCAGTGGTAAAACGAAAATGATTCTAAGCTAATTTACGAAACTCGAACATTTTTCAATTTAATGAACGAGGTTAGATAGTTGATCGACGGTCATTTTGCCGACAGATGTTTGGTGTATTAGGTACTTTTCGCATTTGAACAATTTACATGTTTAATTAGGTTCGACTAGAATCGTCGAAAGCTGTACGAAGAATTTTAAAACGTTTTGTTTTGAAGACTGGATAACAATTTTATCTCTGGATGTTAAATTTTATTAAGCATCCTTGTAAACTCAAAATATTAAAAACTGAAAAATTACTATAATATACATAAAAGCTAATAGGCAGTATACAATGGAACTAACGTGAAATAATTGACATAATGCGCAAATGAACAAGCACAATGTGCCATTTATGACTTTTCCCAACCGTTTCCACCTGTTACTTGTTCGTTAACCATAACATTAACTATTAAACAATAATTTTAAATAAATTAAAAGTTTTTTATAATTTAGCTATCGTACTGTATAACTGAAGTGTTAGTCCTAGGGGAATAATTCACCCGCAATAACATAAAATATGCTGAAACAAAACCAAGATAATATATTCTTTCAGATGAGCAAGAGAAGGGCTTTACTACTAAAAAGGCTTCTCTCGTTGAAAATTACAAACTGTTTTATATTTTAAAAACGTATATTATTTATGTTTATACCAAGCGTTAGACGCCCAATTTCGTCATTAATTTGACGACAGTAACTTTGGAATTTTTTTTGAGTAATTAGCATCGAAATTTTGAATTTCATTTCTGAAAGCATTGTGTTTAGAATGTTTTTAATTAAAGTCGATTCTCTAAGTGCCACTTTTTTGCCTTCAAAAGGGCGTAAAATAACAACGTCTGCGGTCCTGCGTCGCAGAGAAATTACAATCTGATAATCTTTTTTCTTTCTTTTTTTTCTTTACTTTAAAAAAATTTACGATACAAAGGAACTATTACATAATTAATCTGAAGTCACGGGACTTCAGATTGTCAATGGGACAATGCTTCAATGAGGAAACGATCAAAAAGTGCTGTCGTCATATTATATGACTACACATGACGACACTGGGCGAATATAGTAACATAAAATGCATTTTAGAGTCACGTAATAAAGTCTCGAGTTTATCATCTTATCCTGTGTTTTGAATAAGTTAGCGGTTACCTTATTAAAATTTTGTCCACTAATAAATTATTATTTTATAACCCTAAAATTGTTACTAACTAATTATTATTAAATTTACTCTGTAATGTCTGATTATTTAAAAAAAGGGTTGACGCTCTCAGAGATCGGAGCTATTCTAAGCGATGGTGAGTTTTGCTTAAACCAAGATGCAGAAAATATTGATGTTGTGGTGATACCACTAGAAGCTCGTGAGCTCAGCGACGTCAAGCATATTGACGACGACATCGGAGTTAGTGATGCACTCCGTATCAATGATGTCGTGTGAACATTCTGCACGACGCCAACATAACCCAATCTTAAACCTGTGCCTAGTACTTCTAGAAGTTCAAAATATACAGGGTGAGACTAAAATGGCGGATGCTCTTCAGTACGTTATAGGAGACGGTTATTTGAACTAAAGAAAAATCATTTAAAAAATCTATCTGCTATATTTTTGTAGTTATTAAAGAAGGAGTATATTGAGATTTTGCAACATGGTACAGATGTTAATAATCGATGACAGATAAAAACATAAGTGACATAAGTCATCATAAGGGTAGTTTTAAAACATCGTTGCCACATATTTTTTTTAACAACTTAATACAGAAATTTCGATATTCAAAATTAATTTTAGAGGATAATAAGATGTTATAGGAGCGTTTGTTTTTGCTTAATAATTAAAAAACGCGTGAATTACTAGAGGACATGATGAGAAGTTTCAAAATTTGTCAGAATTCGGAGTTGAGTTCTCAACTTAACTTCTTCATTTCTCAACAAATTAGCGGCTAGGAATTTTTTTAGCATTTTTTCTTTACTTCAATTATTATTCCCTATAACGTACTGGAGAGCTTATCCGCCATTTTAGGCTCACCCTGTATACAAGGTGATAAGGGAGATAGAGCCCTTAGAAGGTGGTTCCCTGAAGAGAGTTTCTCTCAAACCGTTGGATATATTAATGTTGAAATTTTACATAACTACCAACTTTTTAGTATTTAACAAGACTCACTTAATAACATTTTTTTGAGATGTCAACTAAGGGTAGGTTGCGGAAGTGCAAATTACCTCCCTAACTTATTTGTGCATAGGTTTCTTGTGTTTTTGACATGAAATTATAAAGTTTTATTGTTATTTGTAGGAAAAAGGTACTCTTGTCAAAAATCTGTAGGACCTGCCGTTTTACAGGTAAATTGCTTTGAAAATTTTTTAAAGGTTTATTTTTATGCATGAACAGCCGTTTTAAATCAAATTTTGGTTCTTGTATTCTATTTTAAAAATAACAATACAAAAGTTTACATTAATGCATATAAATCAATTTACAAAAAAATGTCAAAGCAATTTTTGGCGAAAACGGTGGATCCTATCGATGTTTGACAAGGGTACCCCTTGTTATATCAAAAACTTAAAAAACCTACGAACAATTAAGTTAGGGCGATTATTTGCACTTTCACTCCAGATTTAACCTACTCTGAGTTAATTAAAATGACCTTGTTAGGCATGAAAAGTTGATAGTAATGCCAAGTTTCAACATTAATGTCTCCAACGGTTTGAAAGATATTAAATAAATATCTCCCTTAGGAGATACCTTAGAGAAAAACTTTATTAAGCTTTTCGTCATAGGTACATTGACTCTTTAGTTGGTCGTGCACCACCCGGCCGGTGGGCACCCTTAGCTTAAAAATAGCTAAAAAAAAGACACAGAGCATTTGCCTACAGAATTCTTTGAAAAAATATTTGATGATAATTTCTGCGAGTGTATCGTCAAAGATAACTGCTCTATGCAGATTTAAAAAAAAAAACAGGATTTATGTTTTTGTCCAAATAACTGAGAGTGTTTTTTGGCACTTTTAGGATATAGATTAGTGCCGTCTGCGAGAATCTATTAGAGTAACGATGATGGTATTATAAGCTGCTCCATAATAAAAAACGTCAAGACTAGTAACCGATATTTAAAATTTCATTAATTTAACGAAAACGCTCTTACCAAAGATGACACAAACAGGGAGTTTAAGGTTAGACCATTTCTAAATTCATTGCGGACAAATTTTCAAAAATTTGAAATTTTTGAGCAAAACTCCGTGACTTTGGGCGATACTACAGTTTGAAGCAGTTTATTCCCAAAAAGCTCGTTAGATTCTGCTATAGTTTTAATCTCTATAGAAACTGCGATCTAGCAGATGGAGAGCTGAATAAGCTAACTTTAAGATCACGGGTAGTGCCGAGTATGGTTCTCACTGTGCTAACCCCACCAAGTCACGCTATTTATTTTGATAATCTTTTTACCAGTGCTGACTTACACGATTTACCTCGCTGCTAAGAGTTTTAATTTTGCCCTAACTAAACATAAATTAATATTGACGTATTTATAAGAAATTAATACTAAATGAGTAAGATAATTCTGCTAAGGTGTACAAAATGATAACTGATTCGCCCATTGTCGTCATATTATAATAACAGCCCTTCTGGCGTTAACTAATCATTATTTTGTGAAAAAAAATTCATATTTTGGGTAAAATTTAAAAAAAAACATCCCTCTGGGCGTTAACGGGTTAAGACACATCGGCAAGAAAACAAATGATTTTATTTTAAGTTTGAATAAAACGGTTTGTGCATCGTTCGTGATCTTGCATAATAATCATTAATGTTCTTCCAAAGCGCACTTAAATTTCCCAGTGTTTGCGTGCTAAACTTTAACGATGTGCATTTTTTACATTTAGTGATAACTTAGTGTTGTAATGAGACAAACAAGAGTGCTCAATTTCGAATTAAAACTTACCCTCAATTGGTACGTTTGAAGCAAGCTTATATCAAAGTACTGAGACTACATTCGAATCGTTCGTATTTATAACACTAGATGTGATTTGTCCAGAAACGGATGTTTGCCTCATTTATTTACCTATCATAACAAAAGGTCATACCTTCGGAAAATTGATGAGTTATCAAAAAATCTAACCTTTAAATTTTTTAATTTCAAAATGATTATTTTATAATGATTTGTTTATTCAAAACAGAAAATACATTAAGGTAGGTACTCTAAATAATTTCCAATTTTGTAGCGTATATTTGACCATGATCTTGAAAGTTATTAGAATTTGTTTATTTCGTGAAACATTATTAGGTTAGCGTTGGCATTATAAGTCAGGCAGTGCATCTCAGGTAGTTAGTTGATGGGAGATCAAGGAGCAAGGAATAGAGCGCCGGCTTAGGGGCTAATACTTAGGTGGCCTATTATTATCCAAATAATTCCCGTCACGTATTTGGATGGAAATTTTCACACATTATCTACAATTGATATTGAAAATTCGACAAGACGTTTCAAGTTTGATCGTCAAAGGTTTTTCCGTCGATTTTCCAAATTCTTTAAAGCTCGACATTTCACTACAAACGCTAGTAATTATAATGTACAAATAAAAACGTTAGATATTCATTTTTAAGAAAAACAAAATTAGCTAATTGCACTATCACAGCTAAAAGATATCCCATTATCCTTTTGCACTTAAGAAGTAGTAGGTACCTACATAATTATTCGCGTATTTTGCAAGTCAAGTCGTTAAATCTAAATCAAACACAGGAATTGAAGCGTGCCGCTCTTTTCTGATGAAATAGTATCTATTTGAATACTAAATAAAATTGATCATTACACTTTGAAAATGTTTAGGGCGCCAGTGTATTTTGTAGTTGAATACACAAACTAGCTCACGTCGGTATCGCCGTCAACTCTCTCTCTCTGGCCGTTGAAGAAGCAGAAAAAACACAGTTCAAATTATAAGTCGGATATAATGATCAAATAACATGGACTAACTCGTCCACAACACATACATAAAATAAATAAATCAAAAACCGCCAAAAAGACACGAAATACCAAAATACATTAAATACACGAACATACAAAAAAATCCGTTACGGGAAGCCGCGAATCCGTTGCACATTTAATCTACGGCCTTCTTAGTCTAGCAACGTATTCTCGTCTCCCGCAAAAACACAAAAATGAGCAATTCCCAGATTCCCAACTCAGGTAAATACTGGCGGGTTTCTGGAAATTATCAGTACAAAAACTTAACAGATCTTACTCTTAACTATCCTTCCTACGGCACCCTTACGGCCGTATCTACTCTAAGTAACAACCTCCTCCGGATGGTCTACACTCCTAGAGCTCTACACCTTCTCCGTTGACCATCCACGCAGCAGTTTGACCTCCCGAAAACGACAGCTTGTACTCCGTTGAACTGAGGGGTTCACACTCTTTATTTGACCAATGCGAGATGATTAATACGAGTTACTTTTATCCCGTTTCTATTACTATATGGTCTTATTTAATTGGTTGCCTGAAGGCGCTTCTTCACCGACCGACTATTTTTTATCTATATCGGATATTTCGCGTGTTCAAAATCAGTGATACTAATAACTGTACTGTCTCAACTGGACCGTTAACGCTAAGGGTCTTTATTTTGGGTTGACACTTCTATCAAGCACACCCGCGAACAATCCAACTACTAATTGTGGCTTCCCGAGCCAGCACTTTAACTTTGTTTTAATTCGATGCGTCCGAATTTATTATAATTTCGACCGGTTCGTGCTTTGCCCGAAAACGACTTACTCACTTTACTTATTCTTGACTTTTACTTGAGACCTTTTTCCAGGACTTTACTTTTACTGGTCTCTTTTACACCGTACTTAATTTAGATTCTCCTTTTTGAGAATCCCTTGAATCACTAATCTACTCTTGGAAAATCTTTCCGCACTACTCGTTTAAACTTTACTTCTTTAATCTTTTTTTTTGCGACCAACTTCCGTTGAATGGTCTGGAATTACTTAACTTTTCTTTATTCTTTGAGAGGCTTATGGAAACTTAACTTAACTTTCTTATTAACTTTACTCTTAGAGTTTCACTACGACTTTTTTCTTTGAGAGTTCTTGTACTACTTTTCTAAACTTTACTCTTCGATAGTCTTATGGAAACTTAACTTAACTTTCTTATTAACTTTACTCTTTGAGTTTCACCACGTCTTTTTTCCTTGAGAGTTTTTCTAAACTTTACTCTTCGAGAGTCTTATGGGAACTTAACTTCTCCCTTTGGGAGTCTCACGAAGACTTCTTCTCCCTTTGGGAGGCGTACGAAGACTTAACTATTTTCTTACTTAACGCGACCGAGATTACTTAATTTTCCTCCCCTCGGCGCGCGCAATCGGCCTTTGCCCAATCAACGCCCGTCCTGTTTGCGACTTAGCGGCGCTACGGATAATTTATGAGTTTGTTTCCTCGGAGATCTTAATTTCATGTGCGTCTGCACTTTTGGTAATTATCGTTTCTCCGAAACTCTAACGGATATGCTGACATTTACCGCTGAGAGATCGTTTTTTATTATTAATCCCAGGACCTTTGGCTTGTTTATTTAAAATATATTACTTCGAGAACTCTCTTATTCCGTCTTACTGGCGCCGGTGTTTTATTACTACGTTTCCTTATTCAAACTAAGTAACTAAAATTTGGGGTCGTTACAGAATACTTTCACAACGTTAATTAGATTTTCTTTTGAACTCTACACGCTGCAATGAACTTTTTTTTACAAAAGTAAAATATCTTAATTAAATGCAGTTGCATCCTACTACCGAATTTACATTACAATTTCCTTTACTCAATTT
Source organism: Malthinus flaveolus (assembly GCA_950108345.1). Taxonomy (NCBI): domain Eukaryota; kingdom Metazoa; phylum Arthropoda; class Insecta; order Coleoptera; family Cantharidae; genus Malthinus; species Malthinus flaveolus. Next base: position 58,811,210 of record OX467285.1, read on the forward strand.
ATTCACGTTCAATGACTAGCGGGTACCTTGAAATAAATGCAATTCTAAAGAAGAAACTACAGCTTTTTCAGACTTACAGCAAGGAGTACTCGAGCTTTAAATTATTAGCCGTGTCTGGCGTCTAGACTCGAGAATCGGTGCTAAAGTGTGCTTTGATTAGAAACACGAACTTTCGCAAAAGAAAATAATTGCGTCGAATTTTACCTTTCCAAGTTTTAAATATACACAATGTTGATGTTCTGCTTAAATTATTATACTAAAATTATGTCGAATAATTTTTAAAGCGCGTCATTTACAAGGAGTTCCTAGTCACTCTTTAGTAGTTTATCAATGTCCTCATTTTAAGTTACTTATTTTTGCTCGAAATCGCGTTTAACAATGACAGTCTAGGAAGATACGATCTGATTGATTAACTTTTAAGAATTAATGTGACGAAAATTAGTAGGAATATTTAGATAAGAAAATTCTTATACGAGCTCGGCGAAATTGTAAGAGAACGCTTTTAAAGCTTATTTCCTTATTTGTCTCATTTTGTAGCGTGAGAAATATCTATTTTGTGTTATTTTTTATTTTTAATTAACCATTTCAAAAATGAGAAAAAATTTGGAAAATTATTCTTAGTTGGTTTTCGGAAGATTACGTAAAAACCGCCCACGTTAAAAAATTTTACTGTTCAGATCTGAAAACTGGACACTTGCGGCTACTATTTTCTTTTTTTAAATTATCTATACGACTATTTTTCTCCGAGTTATTCTTCGTTGAAAATTGCCCTAAAATTTGGAGTTTTTTTAATATCCTTCAATTTATGTGCCTAGTGTTTTGCTTAATTCGTGATTCTTTTTTGCATCCTTTGTTGATATCTTTAGTTGATGCACATTAATATCCACGATAGATACTGAAAAGCACTATACTATAATAGTTAACGCATCAAACTGGAAACTTATTTTTGTATTTAACTCACAAATTTTCAAAACTAAACCCTTATCGTAAAAAATTGCTGAAAACTGTAAAACACCGCATTGGTTCAATATTTTATAATTTTTTTACATTAAGGGTGTACCTATATGGTAAAGCACGTAATACATAGCGTCGCATTCATTACAATAAATTTCCTTCTGAACCACGACTTCAAACATAAATAATGGAAATTAGAGACATATATGTGAAGGGTGTCTCAAAATGAACTCAAATAGTATTTTTTGTAGAAAACACAGGGTTATAATTAAAAATTGTAAATTTGTTATTGATTCACGAAGTATACTGTACTTATAGGATTACGTATGGAATAGCATATCGGGTAAATCTGGCCTCCTCTGGCTTTGCTGGCACATACGCACTCCTTTGTTGAAATTTGCCTTGTACGTTTTTCATAAAAGTGACTGAATTTTGTTGATATCAGCAATCAATTTCCTCTTTCACGACGTGGGTGGATGTTGGCTTGTTGGTGTAAACCGCAGACTTCAAGAAATCCCAAAGAGAAAAGTCCAACGACGATAAATTGCATGATCTGGGCAGCCAATTCTGATCACCAAAACGCAAAAATTAGACGACCAGGAAATGATTCGTGCTGTAATTGAATTATTTCTCGGGCTGTAACGTACTTGGCACCATCTTCTGTCTTGTTAAAACCACATCCGCGCCCATATCTTAGAATTTAGGCACAAAAATTAGATTGTCATGTCGCGATAGCGAGCATCATTAACTGTTATTGCCTGACGTGCCGCATTTGCGAACAAGACTGGCCCGATTGATGTCTTCAGTTCAAAATCCTCACCAAACCATGACACGTTGTGTATACAGTTATTTCTCAACAATCACTCGTGGATTTTCTGAACTCCAAATGCGACAATTTTGTCGATTCACCAAGCCTTCAAGATGAAAATGAGCCTCATTGCTGAAGATGATTTTGTTCGAAAAATTATCATCCACACACAAGACGGTGCCACATGCCATACAATCTGAGAACTGCATGGATCATTTTCTGGTTGTGTAATTTTGCGTTTTGTTAATCAGAATCGGTCGCCCACAGGTTTACGCCAACAAGCCCACGACCACTCACGCCTTGAAGGAGGAAATTGAGCGCTTTATCAACGAGATTCAGCCACATATGTGCAAAACAGTCATGGCAAATTTCAACAAAGGAGTGCGTATGTGCCGGCAAAGCTGTGGAGACCATTTATTCGATAATGTTAATCCAGATATAACCATTTTCTTTAAGTTTAGCACCTACTCGTAAGAGCATAAGAGCAACACTACTACTACTCGGCATAGTACTATTTCCAATTAAAAACTCCCCAAATATTTTAAAGTTGCAATTACTTTTAGTTGATATTTTCTAAACAAAAAATGTGAAATATACAAAGAAAAGTCGAGTGCACAGATGTGCCAACCAGTTAAACGAGATATTGCAATAGTTGTAAAAACCGCGAAGCTTAACAAGAATCTTAAAGTTACACCAAGCCCAAAGCTTCTTACTTTTCAAGTTTCTTTTCAACTTCTTATTACCTCGGGGAGGTTTTTTATTTGTGTGAAAATTTTAAAGTGTACACGCTTGAACTTGATGACACTTTTTATATATAAGTTGCCCTCCTACCGAGTCACATAAATTTTAAGCCCAAATTAATTTATGTAACGCTGAAGGAGTTTTTTATGTTGTAACATTAGTAATATTGTTATCGGCCTCTCTATTTGCACTACTTTTAAACTTTTGTAGCAGGAAATTACCAACAATATTCTAGTGGAACATAATGAGCGCTTCCATTACAAGTTTTGTACAAATCATGTTTAGTAATTTATTCTGAACATTATGTTTTGTTGTATAATTACGGTGTTGCATAAAAACAACAATATGTTTGAGGGGTTTAATATTCATTCCGACTAAACGCAGACTGATTTTTATGAAATAAAAATAGGGACTAACTAATTTTTCACATTTTTACTTTTCAGCATGTTTTTAACTAATAATTATTATAAAATGGCGTGTTTCAATGTCGAAAAATTGCAATAAGCTTCCCAAAATTTGAAAGTTAAGAACTAAAAGTTACAATGAGCAACCACACACATCATGTCGAAACTTGAAATGATATGAATGTTGTGTTCTATCAGCTCAGCTTCTCAGCTATTTGGGTGTCTAAACAACTAAACATGTGAACCTCTTTCTCATCATATCATAGTTTTTTCCTTCTTAAATGTCGAGTTCAAAATATTTTGTACTTTTAAAGTTGCAACAGTATGTTGCGTGGCTGCACAATTTCTCAAAAACTTATACAATTCAATTTTTACGACTAACTCTATCATTTAAACTTTTTAGTTAACGTTAAAATAAAAATAGTGATATAAGACTTTTTTGCGGGTGTTTTGCCAACAACCACCAATTTAAACTTAAGTAAAAAGTCCATTTAAAGATGTTACAAGCTTCTGAACACAGCGTTTAAAATCTCATTTCAAAGAAGTCACAACTTTCAAACTTTGTAGATAGTCATTAGCATAATTTGTTTAAACTTATTATACTTTTTCTGTTTGGGCACTATAATTTTCCCAACTACCTTAAAATGAAAAAAACTTTTTTTAAATTAAAGTTATAGAACTTTTTTAAGTTGAGCGCGAGTTTAGAATACAGGCCTTGCGCGCTAATAGTTTTACATTTTTAATTTCACCGCAGCATCTAAACTCAGAAATGTCTTTCTCTCACTCTCAATTTTAAATTCAGAAATCATGATAGGTACATCTTCTACAAAATCACAGAGACTAAAACCTAACGTACCGATACTTTTGGCAAAATTTCAGTGGCAACGTTGTCACACAAATATTTGACACAATTATCTTGTCTCGCACCGATCAGCAGAATGTAAAAAAACACAGGTAAACAAAACCGTTTGAGATAAAAACAAAAGTTAATTAATTATTCGCGGTGAACCAACCACATAGGCAAATAGGCATACCATAGGGACTACATGTGCTACAACAGTAATTATAGAAGCACGCCGAAGTTAAAATTTGAAAAAAAAATAAGGGCGCCAGGCTATTTTGCTAGGCCCCTAAAGTATAAATATAAATAAATAATAACAATCTTCAAACAGCGAAAATTAGAGAATTATCGCAAGATGCTTAACGCCAAATATACACAGGCGTACCATGCCAGATGCAATCAACTCATCTCAATCCCAAGATAAAAGGTTCCCTATCTATACCTCGAGTTAAATTAAAATTAATAAACTGAACTCTCGTGCCCTCTATTGAAGATTCAAATTAATAAGCAAATAAATACTGTAACAACGTTACTAATAACTAATAAGTGTCTCTAATCATGTTAATAATAGTATTCGTAATAATAAAAATAAAATTAATGATTTTTATCTAAATCCCACAAAAACAAAACCAGCAGTCGTACGATTTAATGAAATCTTTAAAAAATTAAATTTCGATATTCCCACGACTCATCAAACGGGATTCTCTACACTTTGTTTTTGGAAACTTCCGACTGTTTTCTACAGATTGGACTTATGTACATCTAATAAACTTGAAGTAAACCCAAATATTCTGAAAAACGACTTCAATATTCTAATTTCGAACTATCCGCTAGCTAAAATTATTTTTACAGACGGGTCTAAAACTGAGGAAGGTGTCGGTAGTGCAATCTGTGTGGAAAATAAATCGTTCTCTTGGAAATTACCCAAAATTTCCAGTGTTTACACTGCCGAGCTTTATGCCATCTGGGAAGCAGTAAAATTTATACATAGAGACAAATATCACACGTATCTCGTATGCTCAGACTCCCTTAGCTCTCTTAAAGCTCTAACTAATGTAAAATCGTTTCATCCATTAATTCAAAAAATCCTAATTAAGTTATTTATTGTACGAAACAAACAAGTCACGTTTGTATGGACCCCGGCACACGTGGGAATAAGTGGAAATGAAGCGGTTGACAAAGTGGCAAAGCTGGCACGTAATCAGGGAGTAGAAGGTGACCTGGGAGTTCTTAGGGAAGATCTACACACTGCTCTTCTCAACAAAATAATTGAAGAGTGGAACATTCTTTGGAATGCGACAAATGAAAATAAGCTCAAAGAAATTAAAGCAGGAATACATCCCCTACCTCTTCCGTTACGTTTGAGCAGACGAGACGCGGTCGTGCTAACGCGTCTGAGAATAGGTCACACAAGACTGACTCATAGTCATATTTTGGCGGGTGACGACACATGTGTGTGTGACACATGTAGCTGCCGGCTAACTGTGAAGCACCTCCTCGAAAATTGTCTGAAATACGCTAATAAAAATAACTATCCGGGTTTGAAGGGAGGTATTCTCAATAGTCTGGTGGAGTCATGTGAACACACTTTAGCATTCTTAAAGGAGAATAACATATTATATAACCAACTGTGATAAATCTACTGTGATATAGCTACTGTGATATTTTATTTACCTATCTATTTACTTATTTTTACTTTGTAAGTTTGATCTGTTGATTGTCTGTCTGTTTATTACTGTTAAATATTAGAGTTTTAATTAGGGCCGTTTACACCCACTTAAATAGGCTAATGACCTTAGTTGTAGATGCCTTACTTTTATTTTAAAAAAAAAAAAAACTAATAACGTATACGTTCAAAATAGAGTTATGGAGAAAAAGTAGTAGTTTAAATGTTTAAAATGTGACAAAGTATTACTAGTATTACTATACAGGGTGTCTCGGAATAACACCGCCAACACTCTATAGTGAGTTCACAGGACCAAATAAAAACATTTGCCCCTCTTGAAATTATACCCTAAAATGCACCCCTAAAAAGTTATAGGCCCTCAAAGTTGAAGTTAAGATGTAAAAAAATCACTTTATCACCTAAACGAGCGAAAAATTTTGATTTTGATTTTTATACGGCCAACCTATCTTACAGAAGTCAATGTGTGGTAGAAATTTTAAAAAAATCGCACCACTAGAGCTACCCGTTCAGGGGTGGCTGTAACCTTCAACCCTTAAAAATATAGTTTTTGTAGAATAAATTAAAATTATTCTGCTTTATTTCAGTAAACAATTTTATAATAACGGATTTTTGGCTCTTAAATTTTTCTTCTAAAACCAACGGATCTTGAGAAAATTTGAAAAATAATTTCTATTCTTCAACTAACCGGTTATTGGTTATTTCGTAATTCGTTTAAAAGAAGGCCGCATTTCATTCAAAAACATAGTTTCACCACTAATTTTGCATTAGGTAATTGTTAAAAGTGATCCCCATTTGCTTGAATCGACAAATTGCGTGGCGTATGATTTCGTTGAAACGTCCACTTTGGTCTGGCAGTCGTCTACTTGTGCTATTCTCTAAAAAAAATTATGTTGCAAAACGGATAAAAAAATTTTAATGACTTTAGTTTTGTTAGAGAAAGAATAAGATAATGATATTACGAGGCTTTTGTTATCGATGCGTAATGACACTAGTGAGTTAGTGATTTATAAAGTTTCGAAGCTAGAAACCTTATTATAAAAATCTTGATTATGAATTATGATTACAAGCCATCAAGTCAACTCAAATGCTGACGAAGAAAAGTTTTGCAGTTTTTTCAGGCTATATAAAAGACCAATTTTAATTTGTGTTGAATCTCGTACATGATCATAAAGAAATTAATTGGACGTCGCAACAAAATCACATCTTAAGGTATCTAGGTGGTCGAACGGCTAAAAGCGTTCAAATTAAAGTCCGAGAGGCCACTGATTTCTGATTTGAGTTCGACTGGCACCTCTAGATTTTTTGATCTCCTACATCCTACATCCTACAATACAAGGCAAATCCATAGGAAGACCCGAGTTGTGAGAAACAATAATTTCTTCTGCAAGTGTATTAAAATGTTTAAATAATTATTGTAATACCGAAATCAGGAGTAGAGAGGGTACTTTTTTGTAATAATAAAATAATGTTAGTATCAAAAACCACGACAGCTTCCTGTGGTGCACTATCCACTAACCATCTGTCATTGATAGGTTATAATATTATTAGTTGTATATTTAATATGATAACTGATAAATAATAGTACATTATATTATTAGGAGTAGAAAGCACTCTTTTTGTTGAGCCTAGGCCTAGAATTTTCAGCTGAGATGAAATCGAATCTGAAAACTGGGCGATAGATCCATGACAGTTGGCTAGTCACCAGAAGCTGTCACAAAAAGAATGCTTTCTACTCCTAATAATAATAAATATAATAAATTATGTATTTATCAAAAACTTTTATTTAAAAAGAACTAAATAGCGTTTATGACGACGGCTTAAAACTGTCTGTGAAATTTTATTTAGTAGGTACTACCATTGAGTATATAATAACACTGCGTTAGTACTACCTATCTGTATAGTGTGAGGTACATTATAATTTATAAGTCTTCTTTATCAAAACTTCAAGTTATAAGCCCTAAAGTATTTTTACACAAATAAGTTATTTAAATTGTGTATTGTTTGAACTTTAACCTAAGAATACAATATTAATTATTTAAACTCTGTTCCATTATCTATAATTGACTACTCAATAACTATTTGCCAATCTTTTGGTATGCATGTAAATTGTACACTTATACCAATTTACGCATTTATTCGGTTTAGTCAAAGGTCGCGTAATTAACAGTAATGTATGATTAAAACAGGGATAAGGAATAATTTAACAGTTAAATTTCCCTACCCCTAACTATAGTAATTTAAAAGTTAAAGTTTAAATTAAATTATTAGTAATAAACTGGGGCAATAGAAAATTTCATGAATATAAGAGTTACCTAATTTTAATAAATTTACAAGAAAAATAATTAGAAAAGAGAAAATTTGAGGAGCGAAATATCGCTCTAAAACGCAATTGTTGAAATTCGGAGCTTGAAGTAATGAAATTAAAAGGAAGGAGAAATAGTTGCGCACACCACCTACTTATAACGGGTGTTTTTTAAGGGTATAAAACTTTTGATTGAGACACTTTGATATCAGTTATCACGTGTCGAAGTTAAGTGGTTATTTTTATAAAGTAATGCTAGCCATTTAATCAAGAACAGATTGACATCAGAACAACAATTGTAAATCGTGCAAATTTATTTTGAAAATCGTGGTTCTATTCTCGAAGCGTACAGATCATTTTACAATCGACATAATCCTCCGTCCGAACCAATAATTTGGCAAGCCATGGATCGATTTCGCACTTCGTTTACGCTACTTGATGTTAGCTGATCCTGTAGCACCAAAAAGAGTGCGTACAGAAGAAAATATAACCGCTCTTAAGAATAGTATCGAAGAAGATCCAAACACCCCGTTTCGGCAGCGTGCGCAACAATTGGATCTCTATCCGACCACTTTTTTGGAAAATTTTCTAAGTAAGGATCTTGACTTAGGGTCCTATTCAGCTCGTATAAGAATTAAAGCCGCGAAACCATCGTTTTCAGCTTCTATTTGGCAAATGAGCTGAAAATTTTGTTCAGTGATGGGGCTCATTTTTGGCTCAATGGCTGTGTGATAAGCGAAATTGTGGCGTTTAGAGTGAAGAGAATCCTCAAAAGCTATTTCAACCAACATTGTGTGAGACTAATGCTTGAAAAATGGTAGAAAATTGGACCTCTAAGATACACCATATTAAAGCTCAAAATAATATTCAAACGCTAAAGCCAAAATTCCGTTTATTTGTTCAAATTATAAGGTTGTTCAGAAGGAAATCCAAGTATATGAGAAGTTTTTGAAATTTTTACAGTATATGTATTCTTTGCATGATAAAGAACATTATAGCGAAATTTGAACTTAATCCTGTTCTTAGTTGTTGAGATAAAAAATTCCAAAGTTGACTGTTTTGTGCACTTTTTTACATTGCTTATATGCAAACTAGGGTTTGCACACTCTTTAAAACCCCATTATCCCGGCACCCAGAAATGACAATCTTACCAAAAACTATCAAAATATTTATGAAAGTCTTACAAACAAGGGTACAAAATTTCAAAAAAGTCCTGTTTCTAGTTTCTGAGAAAATTAAATTATTGTTCAAAGAAATAGTACAAAAGCTATCAATCATCATTACGCTTGGCAACGCTGTTACATGAGATAAATTGGAAAAAGCTAGCACGATTCAAATAAAAGTGATGGGTTATTTAAAGTTTTAATAAAATCAATAATCATTGATCTATTTTTATAAAAATGAAATTATTCAATTTCCCAAAGTAACGGAACGTCGTTTCGTCAACTGATAAGCTTTGCATAAAAATTACCAAGTTTTGAAAATTTGTTCGCAATAACCTTAAACCCCCTGTCATTGTCATCTTTGGTTATGACACTACGAAAAGTCTACAGCGATGCCGTACTTTACACATCATATTGAAAGTATTTAAAAATAAGTTTAAAAATATTTTAACTGACCAAAACTCTTTAAAAGAATAAAATTTTGAAAAAAATTGTTAAAAATTGAGTATTTTTAATAAAGAAAGCATATTTTCATTAGTTTTAAGTATTAAAATTTTGTTTATTTGAAGTTGGCAATAGATATCTTTATCCTTCTTTATCCTATGTATTTAGCACAGGACAGAGCATCCACCTCAGCTTATCCCCACTCCCCTTCTCAACAACCTTAATTCAATTTAAAGTTCTATACCTCTAACCTTCAAAACAAGCACTCTATAGAATCGAGTATTCCTTCGTTGAGGAAAAATTTGGTGTGTTAAACGGTCTTTAAGCCATTATAGTTTTTGAATATTATGCAAAATTAATGTATTAAAACTTACGTTGCTCATTTCCAGCTTACAACTTTTTTAATGGCAAAAAAATTGAGGATTTAGATAATAATTAATACAATCAAGCCTGATCATTAATCTTCAAATTCCAAATTAATTTAGCGAAAGGAAAAACTTATTAACAAGAACGGACAGTCTATTTTTTGTATCATTATAGAAAAGAAATTGTCGGCCGTATTATTCCGTATGATAAATGAGCATTTGCTTTCGTATCTTATTAGATCACTTTGGTCAAACTAAATTTGTTGTTTCTACAACAATTATATTTGTCCTTCAAATTTACTTAACTAGAATAAGGGTGGTTAAAACGTGCACATCTTGTTAACGATTATGTAGATAAGAGGAGAGTAACAAACTTGCGTGAGTTGAATGAGTCGGAAAATTTATGGTATGGGCTATTTGGCTATACCTACCCTTTTTAGTAACGGTTTTCTAAGCGTATACCTACCTAATACTACTTAAATTTATTTTTACATTTTGGTGAATCGTTAGGAGAGACAAACCGAATGAATTACTTTGCGATTAAAATGGGGCTGTTTTCGCAAAGCTGTTTAGTTAAAATTACAGTAGTAGAACTATGCAGTAATAAAAAAAATTACATTTTCCATTGGTTTTATTAGGCGTTTACACAAAATCGTCTTCAAAGTTGTTAATAACTTAAATAGCTATAATACACAGAGATCCATGAACAAACAACATTTTTGGTTTCAGTTATTGAAGATTAAGAAACAATTAAAAAGTTGAATTAAGAAATTAATTAAACCTGATGTTGCTGCCATTCTGGTAATTGGGTGGTAGAGACATCTTTCCTCTGGAGCTTCCCAAATGCAAGGTTTTTGCCACCTTCAGCATCTTCGTATTTTGTGCGTCGCCGCCGGTCCTCCAATAAACTGTTTGCACTGCATTTCTTCCGACAATGTAACGGGTAGCGGACCCGACTAAGATCTTCTGGTACATGTCGGTAAGACGGTGGTGGTGGTGAAAGCAAATCACGAAATCGTCGATTTTCTATATCAGTTTAAGGAGGCCCACAACTAATTCTTACATCGTATTTATACCAAATTTTAATCTTATCTCGATCGATTTTTGAGTACTTGTTAATTAAAAATAAATCACTCTTAAACCACGCAAAAGCGTACTACAAAGTTCATTGTTGTTAAACCTTAGACGAAAGCGATAACTGATAAACGATAAGGATTTATCCAAGTCGTAGTGATTACGTACTAATTAGAGTAATGAATGAATAACTATTAATAGTTACACAAATTCGGAAAGGCCAAAATTATTTTTTTGTTTTAGTACCAGTGATGCGCTCACCAATTTGAACTTTTTTCAATAAACTTAATGACCGTGAAAATTATTTGCTATAGGTAGTGTGAATGTGAAGTAAATGCAATTTTTGAGAGACTTTTAAACAAAAATTTATTTAAAAATTTAATTTATTGATTCGGGAGTTTGTGCGTTTTTGTAATGCTTGTTATTTCAGGGTTTCAACCACCATTTTAAACTGAACCTTTCACTACTATCTTTATTTAGCTCCCGAGTTTGGTTTGTTAGTTCAATCCCAACAAATGGAAACTTATGGAATGCCGTTTTAGCATTTAATGCACCTATTTACGGTTTAGAAATAAAATCAGTAAATGCGCGAGTGTTATTTTAAATCTTTTAAATTTAATAGAAAATTTAAGAAATACAAGAAATAATATGATATATTTAAAATTAAAATGAATTATTATAACAGTCCTTTTTTATGTGATATTTAAAATATCGTACGAGCAAAATGCGACGCTTTAGGCCTGTTATTTCAGTCGTACACATACAAAGTCCCTTAAGAGAGTACTTTGTATCTCTGTTGCACAGCTGAATTAATATAACAGTTGGAGTTTTGGTGCACATTTTTTTCAATAGTGTAGGAAAATGTCGAATTATTTTCAAGGTCAAAATTCTGAGACACAAAAATATAACATATTTAAAAAAATTTTCATTTCTTTTAACACACAATTTTTATGAGACTTTTACAACTAATGTAACGTATTTACGGTTAGAAAATATATTTTGGTGCAACTCATTTTGCATGTAAAAATTTTTAAAAGTGTCATTTTAATTGACTGTCATAATAATGGTTTTAAAAAAAATGACTGTTAAATTAAATGTCACCGAAATTTGCAAGTGTCATTTTAAATGACTAATATTTTAATGTAGAATTTAAATCAACAAATTAATGTTTTGAAAATAATAGACTAACAAAATATAAAGTATCATAATAATTGACTTTAATAAAAAATAAGTCTCAATGGTCTCAAAAAAGGCAAGTGTTATAAAAAATGAAAAAGAACGCGTGTCCGTGCATGTCGTAGCTTTCTTCAGAGGTTACTCGGTATTACAGGTTTCTGTATTCTGAAATAAACTTTATAATTTAACCGTTGTATAAAATAAGAAATAAGGGCTAGTTCAGCTATTAGACAGCATGGGGATTGTTATTTTTGGCGATAAGTCTAATAAGTGAAAGAGTTAATTTTTGCATAATTTATACTTCTAATTATAATTAATAATAATTATTATTAGTACATGAGCATAATGAGCATAAAAACATAAGGACAGCTATGTATTATAATGTTGGTACAGACGTAAAATTAACGAGTATGGGTAATTATTAGTTATCAATTATCAATTTCTTATGCTCAAATTAAAATTAATATTTTAATTGCCTAAAATAATTTTTTGGCGACACAATTGTGGAAATGAAATTTGTGTCATCAAACCACTTTGGGCTTCGTCACTTCGTATTTGTCTTGTAAATGGAACTCTTCATTCTTCTATTTACAACCAGTACTATAATAAAGTGACCCTTTAAAATATAATCGTAAAAACTTGAGAAAAATATTAGTTGCATTCTGTTAAATATATACCTGCTAAATTGCTTATTCATTTTGAGCACCACTAATATTACCTAATAGTAAATAGTACTTTATACTAATATGAGCGATTAATGCAAAATTAGTGTTGAGACTCTGCTTTTAAATAATGAAATGGGGCTTTCTTTTGAACGAATTACGAAATAATCAAATCAATCAGTTAGTTGTAGATTGTAGAATACAAATTAGTTTTCAAATTTTCTTAAGAATTTGTTACGTTACACCCGCGCAGGGTGATCTGCGAAATAAAATTTGCGGAAGCGTAACACAAAATTAATACGCTGCCGGCTTTCTCAATGGTGGGTCGAGGTGGTTTCAGGGCGCCACACACTTGACACCTCCGCTGTATCCCCCAACTGTGAAAGGGGTAAAACAAAATAATAAGCGTAATAATCTTGAAGGTAGCTATAATATTATGACAAAAGTCAGCAAAAATGCGAATGCTTGCTCACAAAACGAACATATACAGGGTGAGTCTAAAATGGCGGATAAGCTCTCCAGTACGTTGTAGGGAATAATAATTGAAGTAAAGAAAAAATGTTAAAAACATTCCCAGCCGCTAATTTGTTGAGAAATGAAGAAGTTAAGTTGAGAACTCAACTCCGAATTCTGCCAAATTTTGAAACTTTTCATCATGTCCTCTAGTAATTCACGTGTTTTTTAATTATTAGGCAAAAACAAATGCTCCTATAACATTTTATTATCCTGTAAAATTAATTTTGAATATCGAAATTTCTGTATCAAGTTGTTAAAAAAATATGTGGCAACGATGTTTTGAAACTACCCTTATGATGACTTATGTCACTTATGTTTTTATCTGTCATCGGTTATTAACATCCGTACCATGTTGCCAAATTTCAATTTACTTCTTCTTTAATATTTTTACATTTTTTAACATTTTAGACTCAACCTGTATAATAGAAAGAATGTGATGTCACTCAAATACTAATTATTAGTATTATACTCAAATAGAGAATGAGTTAACTCGAAAAATTGTGTGATAAATGATAGGATACCCCATTTAACCTAACTCCGAATTAATTTGTTGATAACGATTTGGTGACTCGATACAATATTACAATATCAAATTATGACTATATTCAGCTCTTTTGATAACGAAATGCATTTTTTAAGTTAACTCGTTGATATCTCGCACTGTAGCTCTTATTCTGTCCTTTAAAATTTCTAAATTGTTCCCTATAATAATTATAAACTGTTAATTTAAGATTTAAGCTCCATAAAGAAATCCAATGATGCATTTAAATTTATTATATCAAACACTACAAAAGAGTTTGGTCGTGTTTAAATTTATTTGAATAGCGAACGAACGAACTTCGGATTCACTTACTAGATATTCTTTGGATTCACTCAGGTTTCATTAAGATTTTGAAAATTTCGGTATACCTACACGCTGTATACACAAACATAAGAACTTTTACATAAGCAGATCTCTTCTAATTTTTACCAATTACTTGTTTTTTTATCTCATCAATGTTAAGTTGTTAAGCGAAAAACAATGATACCATTTTGAAATTTTTTTAGATGATTATAACAAAATTATCATGATCAAAAATGAAATTGAAAATTCATCTAATTATTATCGAGCCAAAACATGCGTACAAGTAGGTATAATAATTAACGATATTTTAAAAGTATTCCCAGATCTAGATGTTTATTGTTTATGACATAAAGAGACAAGGTTCTGCAAGGTCCCTTTAACAAGCAGGTAGCAACAAGGAGCCAAGGAGGGTATATTATTTAAAATCTCTCGAAGTAAATAGACCAATAAATTTTTGACCTTCAAAAATTTCGTTTCTTTGTATTTTAAATGATAAATGGGAAAGAGATGGTAGCATGCGGCATCTGTTGGTATAAATATTAATATGTAATACGCTAATACCGAAATATGAGTGCAGACATACGTTCGAGTTAATTTTTATGACACTCGCAATTTTGCCTATTTTGAGATTTATTTTTTATTAAAGTCAATTATTATGATACTTTATATTTTGTTACTCTATTATTTTCAAAACATTAATTTGTAGATTTAAATTCTACATTAAAATATTAGTCATTTAAAATGACACTTACAAATTTCGATGCCATTTAACATAACAGTTATTTTTTTTGAGACCATTTATTATGATAGTCAATAAAAATGACACTTTTAAAAATTTTTACAAGCAAAATGAGTTGCAACAGAATTAATTTTTAAAACATAAATAGGTGCATTAAATGCTAAAACGGCATTCCATAGAAACTTTGTCTTTTAAAATAATATTTTAATACTGTCTTCAAGAATGTCTTGCATTTTATACGAGGGTCACTAAAAAAGTAAAAAATGGCCGAGAGCAATTTTTGCTATCATGATTTGATTTGATTTTTCACCACGTTGCGTCATTAACATCGAGGCAGTTCGTTACTCTTTTTTTCTTCTTTTGGCTCAGACGATTGTTGGTTGGAAAATCACCAGTTAACGAAAATGTGTAGTTAACCATACTGACTCAGATAGGTCTATCATAATCATAATTCAATTTATTTTATTTTCATATGTATATAATACGGGAGCTACCCCCAGAACTTGTAGTTTTGCTTGACTACAAGAACTACCTTATATTATAACGTCTTTGGCTTTAATTTTAATAATTTTAACCAATGTTATTTCTCCCTATGCACCGCTTTGAAAGTTAACACGCGGTATGAGGTGGATTTTCCCTGAATTTTCCCCTTGTTGGCAACTTATTCTTACCCCCGTCACAATTTCTCTACAAAAAGATTTGAGTGAAAATTTTCGCGGATTACGCAGAGAGTTAAAAATGTAATCTACAAATTCTTTATTTGCCCATCTTGACGAGTAAAATTAGAGGTACATTTATACTAGATAGTACCTACTTATGTAAAGGGCTATAAGTCAATAAGTCTGATGAGTCTGAACAAATGATATCGGTAAACGAGGATGTTTACAAAAATTATCAGATGACATTTAAAGCACCTTGCGTGATAATAATAACAATAGAGGTAGTACGTAGTAGGTATATCTATTAATAATTCCACAATAAAATTTTACTACGTATTAGCAAGGGCAAAGGGTAGTTAAATAAAGCAGCTTTATTCGAAGTGAAGTGTCTTTTAGGCTAGTGATTGTTATAAGCCCAAAATACGCAGTTGACACGGTTTACAGTTCACACGGTCACAAATAAATTAAAAATGAGTTGTATAAATTATAAAAACTCTGTCGTCATTGTTATCTTGATTTGGCAATACCCAATACCTAATTACTCGGTAATTTATTTTCAAAAATGAGATTTTGATCTGTCAAAAAGAAAAGAAGAATTCATGGCTGTTACTGTTAACAATAACAGTCTGGAAAAAAGACTCATAATCAAATTTTCTAAAATTACACACAGGGCGAGTCGGGAGGAACACAACCAAACAGGAGCGTGTTCTAGACGTAAATATAAGACAGACAAACCCACAAGTTGTTGTATTTCGAAGATTTGAAAACAAGTTAAACGATTTGAGTCATACTCTGGATATTTTACAATTTTTACAAATATTGTCAAATTATCTATCTAATGATACCAAACATGTTATAAGTCTACTTCTCTTTTTAAATACACCACTCTGTAAATTTTGAGTTGATTGCAAGATTGTAAAATTACAGCCTATCTAGTAAGTGATAACAAAAATTTTATATTTTGACTTCTGGTTCAGGCAGAAATGAGATTAACTTTTCTATTTCAAATAAAACGCCCCGTATAATATTCGATTTTTGAAAGCAGGGAGAGTTGAGCTCTTCTTTGGATACTATTTCCGATATCTTTTTTGATATTCTGAGAGCTTATAGAAAGTTTCATTTTCTGAGTCACTTTTAAACCACCATTCAATATAATCATATCATCAAACACTAAATCTTCCGTTGCATCCTCTAATTCTTTATAATTAAATTAAATTTAAAAAAAATTAAAATAAAAACATACGAAAGGGCCTGTATGCCCGCATCAATCGTTTTTTTGAAATTGTACTTCAAATAACTTTGACCGATTTACGCTATGATAATTAGATCTAATGAAAGTTTATGTCAAATGATACTTTGGAAATTTTGAAACTTCCTTAACCTCAAATATTTTGATAGTGAAAGATGGTGCAATGAATTATTATTTTAATAAATTTGCAAAACAAAGTTTAAAATATTGAATTATTTATCAACAAATAAAATGGAAGAAACACTAACTTCAGTAATTAATTTAGATACCACTAACAATGAGCCAGAAGTATATGTTATCACACTTTTGTTACTGGTAATAACTAAAATTGCTTATAGGTTCAGGAAGTAAAGGAGTTGGAAGAATTAAAAATCCTTAATGTATGGAGCGAGCATCAGGAAGTGTTGGAGCAGCAAGCTCTAAAAGAATTGGAAATATTTGCACATGAAACTAACAAATGTGACAATTTAGAAGATGGTGAAATATTAGATGAAACTGAAACTGCAGTATTACCTAAACCGTCTATGAATATTAATGACTATATTACTCGACAAGTAGAATTGAAAAAACGCCAAGATTATAAACGTTCTTTGCAGGTAAGTAGTAAAAGTAAAGTCATCGCTGAGAAGATTTCAAAGAAACACAACGAAGATTTAACTGCAAAGATATTAAAAAGAAAGTTTAAAGAAACCGGTGTAAAAAATAAACGTGCAAAAATTGAAAAGAACTGCGATGTTAAACCTAAAATTGACATTTCTGATTTAACGTCGGGGAATGGAAATTCTTCGGGTAGCGAATATGTACCTTCTAATGATTCTGATTCAGGTATACTACACCTTAATACTCTGTAACATCATATTTATGTGTTTGTATTATAGAGTACGAAATCTCACCATCATCAACCTCCTCCAAAGTTAAATCGCCTAGACAATCTAAGTTGTGTATAAATAAAGTGAAAGACGATGGTGATTTGAAATTGTATAAGCTGCGAATGGCAGAGTATTATAAAGAATTAGAGGATGCAACGGAAGATTTAGTGTTTGATGATATTATATTGAATGGTGGTTTAAAAGTGCCTCAGAAAATGTGGGATAATTTATATAGGTAACTATTTGATTTTTTCTAACATTATTCATTATAATGAGTTTCTTAATTAGCTACCAACAAAAAGGAGTAAAATGGCTATGGAAAACTCATCAAGACAAAAGTGGAGCTCTATTGGGAGATGAAATGGGTTTAGGTAAAACGGTACAAATCATAGTATTCTTGGCAGCTTTAGAAAATAGTAAATTAATTTCAAAACATGGATTGTAAGTATGTTTTTATGCCAAAAAAATCTCGCGAAGTAAATGAATTGTAGTTATAATGGTTTGGGACCAACTTTAATCGTTTGTCCTGCCACCGTGATTCATCAGTGGGTTAATCATTTTCACGAGTGGGCACCTGAATTTCGAGTTGCTGTATTACATAATTCTGGCTGTTTTTCAGGTAAGCTTACTGTACCTACTACTTAACGATTGTAGGACGTTTAGTTTCAATTAGAGTTAGGGGTTTTGCCTACCTATCGATACAACTTTCAGGGGTCAGGCTACAATCGTCAAAATGTAGTTGTTTTAATATCATTAAATATGATGTTGTTTGTTTAGGTAACAAAGTCCAACTTATACGTGATATAAACAAGTGCAAAGGAATTCTAATTACGAGTTACTCTGGAATTTTAAAATATAAAGGAAACTTGCAAGAATTCCAATGGCATTATGCTATTTTAGACGAAGGTCATAAAATTCGTAACCATGGAGCAAAGGTATGTTTTGTTTAAAAGAATGTAAAAATGAGGAAACTAATGACGATGACTCTCGAGCTATAAGGTGCTGGCATTTACGAGAGTCAACATTTGGTAATATACAGTAAAACCTCGATATAACAGACTTATATTTAATGGATTTCGGATATAACGGTAAAAAAATAAAAAACGTCCCGTTAACATTATACATGCTTAAATTTAAGTGTTGCCTAATGTAAACAATTCTTAGCGGCCATGAGAATCAGCTCATACGTCTAGCACTATAACTTGAGACATAATGCTGTCCTACTTGTAGACTGCACCTAGCCGGAGCAATATTATATTAGGGGATTCCTTGATATAATAACGCGTAGGTTTCGACGCAGCACTTTGGTGTTTACCATGCTGGCCGGGTATTCACGCAACTCTACTACTCTAAAACAGTTTAACTTGTTTACCCGAAGTCGAAGTGAATGAACGCATTTAGTATTCCAGTAAATAAGTTTTAATTTCAAAAAAAAAGGTTTTTGATTTATTTTAAACCTATTTTTATATAACGGACTTTTGACTTTAACGGACACTCCCTGGCCCCATTAGTCCGTTATATCGAGGTTTTACTGTAATAGTTCTATCAAAAAATGGCATCACACCTTTTTTTAAACACGTAAAATTACCTGTAATTTGGTATAATTTATATTTCTGAAAGATAGAAATGACCGAGATCTTTATCACTTTTTCTAAAATTCTATTTTTTTTTTGAGCTAATTTTATTCTACCGTAATGACTAATGACTGTTATTTATTCAGATAAGTGTCGCTGTGAAACGACTTCAAACATTGAATCGTGTGATTTTAACTGGTTCTCCGATGCAAAATAATCTACAAGAACTGTGGAGCTTATTCGATTTCATAGTACCTGGTGTTTTAGGTACTTTAACCACCTTTATGGAACATTTTGCAGTTCCAATAATGCAAGGAGGATATACTAATGCTACACCAATGCAGGTATCATAGTTTGTTATTGCAATAAGAATAGTCGGGATTAAATATTTTTGTTAAGTTATCTGAACTAACTAAACCACTAACAATTTTAGGAATCCACAGCCCTTTCGGTTGCTTCGGCACTGAAAGAAATAATAACACCATATCTTTTGAGGAGAACTAAAAATGACGTTAAAGATTTGATATCCTTGCCTAACAAAAGTGAACAAGTACTTTTTTGTTCTTTAACAAATGAACAACGAGACCTCTACAAAGGATATTTAATGGTAAATAAAATTTGCGGGTATTTCGTTTTCACTAAATGTGAAATTTGTTTTAAGAGTGATCACGTGAATTCAATATTAGGTAAGGGTAAGAAGAATTGGTTTCATGAAAACAGTATGAGGGCCAATGTTCTTGTTGCTATAACAACTCTGCGTAAGATATGCAATCATCCTGATTTATATTTAGAAGAGCCTAGTTTAAGTAATGTAAGTAAACTGTTTCTAAGACAATTTAAGGGACTATTATTCGATATTCCTAATTTGAGATTATGTGTAGAACTGGATGGAAGAAGATAAACCCGTTGAAGACACATTTGGGTATTATAAAAGATCTGGCAAAATGGTGGTGGTTTCGGCTCTTTTAAAAATTTGGAAAAGACAGCATCATCGTGTGTTACTATTTACACAAGCTCGGGCAGTTATTCAAATATTTGAATTATTTTTAAAGCAACAAGGCTACAAGTATTTAAAAATGGATGGAGCCACAACTGTAAGCAGTCGCCAGCCCCTCATAGATCAATTCAACAACGTAATCTATAAACTGTAAAATTGTTTCGTTGCTACATTAACATTTATTTAGGATACTTCGTACGATGTGTTTTTACTTACTACGAGAGTTGGTGGTCTAGGTGTCAACCTCACAGGTGCTAATAGAGTTATTATTTTTGATCCCGATTGGAATCCTGCCACAGATACTCAAGCAAGAGAACGTGCTTGGCGTATTGGTCAACAGAAGGAAGTTACCGTGTACAGGTTAATATCTGCAGGAACTATCGAAGAAAAAGTAATCGTTACAATTATTGAAAATCAAATAAATAACTTTATTTTTAAGATGTACCAAAGGCAAGTATGGAAACAGTTACTAAGTAACAAAGTTTTATTGGACCCTAAAACACAGAGGTTTTTTAAAACTTCGGATTTACACGACTTGTTCTCTTTACAAGAACAAACTGTTGGAGTCAATCCCGAAACTGCAAACATTTTTCACAATTCTAGAGTAAGCTTGTAATTTTTTGTATTTTACGTGCTAACAACATGACTATAGGTTCATCTTCAAGAAAAGCTTGCAGCTAAAAAGCAAGAGAATAAACCTGAACCTTCTTTTCAATTCTCAGATGAGAAAGTTGAAGCTATGAAAAAGTTAGCACAACAGCTGTCTAAAAATATTTCTACAAATAACTCTAAAGTAGACGAGTCGCCAATGAATTCATATCAAAAAGAATTGGAGGAGGATAGGAAGCGCAAGTTAGAAGAAAAAGAATATTTAAAATCCTTAACCCCTATGGAATTAAGAGAGTATAATAGGAAAAAAAATAAAACTCACAACGAGCCCGCTAATCAGATCGACGATAATGAAACTAATGCCAGTTTTAGTGCGGCTCTCACAATATCGGAAAAAACGTCTAAATTATACCATCATGCTAAGCAAAAAAAGTGCGAATTGAGTGAGGCAGTCGGTTCTTACAAATCTCAGATAGAAAAAATTGCAAAAATTAAGAATACCGGTAACGTAAAAGTTGACACTTCAGGAAAAGTTGACGGAGTGTTGGTCGAGGGACTCTTGAAAAGAGAAGTGAAGAGAAAGGATAAAAACGAACCTTCTAGCTTCGATTCTGAATCTCAAGATGATTACGTTTTAGAAAAGTTGTTTTCTAAGAAAGGTGAGTCACTTTTCAAACTTTTTTTAAATTACATTCATGTGTGGTTAACTCTCATTTAGGTGTGCAAACAGCTCTGCAGCATGAAGACATAGTTCAAAGCGGTTATAAAGGTAACGAAAACAAAATAAAATTGCAATGGGAAGCTCAACAAAGAACAGAAGAGTCCTTGAAAGCTTTACGTAAATCGAGATTAGACAATTGGCGTTATTAAGAACAGTATTATACCTTGTAGTATCAAAATTTTGTGATGAAATACTCGTTTGAATTTAAATATCAGTCTGAAAAAAATTGGTGGTGAACTTCAATTTGTTACATAGGTACCTATTAATGAGTTCATCGATCTCAAATAATTGTGATATTTAACTATAAGTTTTTCATGGTGTTTAACTCTTAATTTTATTGTGTAGAGTTAAACTTCCATAGGTTGGAAGCTGTTAATCAAAAATAACTCTTAACATTCGTAAGTGGGAACTTATTCATACTATTCTACCGAATTAAAGATTTTTATGCCCTTTAAAGTGTTTTAAAATAAATTGATACAAGAGTTTCATTAATTTTACACTGGTAAGTTCCTCCTTAAACGTATTGTAAGTTTTGTCTTTAATGAAGATCTTTAGTGGTAAATAAAGTAGCAATTATTATAACATTTTCGAAAACATGATTTTGGTGTTTTCAAGATACTTAAAAGACTAGGTGAGAGATTTTACAAAAAAATTTATATTTTAAAGCGAAGGATTTATTTTAAGTAATAAAAATGCATCAAATTGTAGTTTTCAACTTAAAATTAGTAAAATTAAACATAGTTAATATGAAATGGTTTATCTAAAACTGTATTATTAATTTGTTAATTGATTTGTATTTTTATAATATATTTTTAATTACTTTTTTTATTTGTTATAAGTGAGTACTTTATTGTCAAATAGTACTAATTAATTCAACTTTTTTTATATTGTAATTAGGGCTCGAATTTCAATTTATTACATGCATGCAATTTATTGTGACAATGCCAACGAGTTGCCTCGTCGGCTATATTTAAAAAAATTCAATAACAATGAGATCTTTGAGATCGAAAATTTTGCTCTTATCTTGATATACAGCCCCATAAATAAAATTGTAATAGTGTTAGTTCTGGTAGGCCCAAGGATCTTGACCTATTCACTTATTTTCAGTTACTGATGAAATGCCCTGGAAAATTGCCCATTTACTAATCCCGCCCACAGGTTTAAACAATATCTGTTGAAAATTGTCACGATGAACGCATGAGGATTTCCGATTTTCGACACTCCAAATGTGAGTACCTATTGTGACAGTTGTTTATACCAGAAATATAATTGTAAAGGATGATCCTGCTTCCTGCGGTCGCACATGAAATAGGTACAGTGTTGGTTTTTGTGTAGTTCACCAAACGATACGAATTGAAGAGCAATACTCTGCGTACTGGTTGAAGTTTTTATCAATCAGGTTCAAAATTGGTATTCCTCAGCGTCTAAAATTCGTCGTAGCCGACCAGATCCTCCTTTTGCGCCATTAACGAGTTTTTAAATCGCCAGTTTCTCGAATACGTATTATTAGATGGGTGAATTGTTGAGGGTTGGGTCGTGGTCTGTTTGGAAACCATTCAGCGTAAAGTCGACTTGCAGCTGCCGCATTTTGATGTGCTTCTCCATAAATCAGTATCATGTCAACTAATTCGGCATTCGAATATTGATGGGGCATCGCTTACACAGGTGATCTATTGACAACAAATAAATATGTGATAAGTACTTAAACAAAATTAATAACAAGTGGACAATGCTGATTAAATAGTAAAATAGTAGGCTACTTGATTTTTAAACAAATTAATAATTTATTGTAAAAACTAAAAGAATTATTATCTCGTTTATGAGGAAACTTTTACTAAGTTGTTTTAAGGTTTGTTAACTTCATTTGACCTATATTATGGATCCTTAAAAGGATACAGAGGAGACCGTAAACACCCTGTATGTAATGTCTCTCTAGAACTTGATATGTAATGGTAATGAAAAGGATTATGCTGTATTGAGTTTTAGCTAAGCAGCTCTGCTTAATTCCATTGGTCCCTCTCCCAGGCGCATTCTGTATATTATTGTATTATTGAATAACTTATTTATTCTAGAAAATTCATTTTATAAATATTAAAATAAGAGAACAAAGCAAGATGTACACATTTGATTGATAATTTATTATTAAGTCGATAACGCTTTTAAATAATTTAATTCTTTAACATTAGTAGGTATTATAGCAAATTGTACTTATAGCTTTGAACTCGTAGCGGTCGGTGTTCGTGTTTATGGTTACTGGTCATACTTTATTACTTTTGAAAAGGAGTTTCGAATTAACTACTGTAAGAAGTTTAAAAAGGTAAGGTGTTATACTTTATAATCACGACAATCATGTTCGCCATTATTAACGTGTTTCGTTTCGTCATCGTGTTCTATTTATCTAGAAATATGCATATTGCTGCAACCCCCAGATAAGTATTTTTATAAAATGATGAAGTTCTGAAGTTCTACTATAAATAATCATTCTTCTATGGCTCTCAGAACCGTAACTCCAAACGAATTTTTTAGGTTTCGTTTTGGGACGTTTTTAGATGATTCTCATTTAGATTCATACCAATGAAAAAGTTCAGATAAGCATGCTCCGTAACGGCTATGTTTTCTAGATACGGGGTGTTACAATCTGATAGCAGATAGGTCTTATGAAATTAATTTAAAAAAAATTATGAACATGTGCTAAGAAGCATTAATTTCTAAGACACGGGGTACTAAAACTTGAAATAATAATCACTAATCACAAACATGTTTTAATTTTTCTGGAAACAAACATTTTAATTAAATTTGTATTACTTACTAAAGTAACAATTTGCTAGAAAAACAACGCTTCCTGACACATATTCATAACTTTTTAAATTAAATTTTCTTAATACCTATCTTGTATGATAGTTTAACAACTCTTATCTAGAAAACAGCCGTTGCGGACTCATGTTTATATGAACTGCTCGTCTGTCTAAGAGCAATCAAATAATCGTTCCTTAAAATTTGTGCACACAAATTTAATTAACACTCTGTATAGCGTTGCAGTCAGGGAAGCACTGATATCATGAAGCTTAAAAAATTACAAATTACAATGATTTTATATTTTCATCAGAGCGTTAAGTGAGAGTGTTTATCTGATAGGTAATCACTAATCACCCCTTCAATTTTTGGAGATGCTATATGCAAGCGTATTATATTTCCATTACCGCAAAAAATGAAATTTTATCCTAAACTAATCTCTTCACATTTTACTTAAAACCGCTTTTCATTTTTTACTCTTAATTTCTACAAAAAATGTTATTTTCGTATAATTCGAAACCCTTTAAAAGATCAACCTCTTGAAATATTTTCTTTTTTAAATTGTTACCCAATTGTTTAACTTAAATTTTACGCGAAACTTTAACTCATTTTCAAACACAAAAAATTTAAACCTCAATTTTCATTTATTATTATCTCTTTTTAACAATTCTGCTTCAATCGAAACGAAACCTAATTGAAATTTTTCGAACATTTGACACCCTTTTCATCAAACACTAATTAATACGCTACATCGTTGATTAGTAAATTTTTAAATTTACTTTCTATTTGTTTTTTAAGAAACTTGCGAAAGTAAATTAAAATTTTGATTAACTTATCCGCTATTTTTAATTAAAATCCCACCAAATCTGAAAAAATACAAGAACTTTTTATGAAACCATTGATCGCCAGAGTAACATTTGCTGCTGCACATCACAGTACATTTTTGTACAAAAAATTGTATTAACTTCGTGCATAATACTAGAATTTTGTGAAAACGTCGATACAGTTTGTTTGTACCAATTACAATATTTTTGCAGAAATTCGAATACGACGAATATACTATTTATAGGTACCTAGTAATTAATTCAAAGTTAAGTTGTTAACACAATTAAACTTAACAAGTGAAACTCTCATTACCATATGTTGTTTAAAGACAATTCAATAGTTTGTTTAGAGTAGGCACCTGCAAGTTATTCAATAACTAATAAATTATCTCTACATTCAATATGTAAACAAGTTTAAATAGGTTGAGAGGATTTCAACAAATTCTACTAAATTAATTTGTGTTTAGATGTTGTTCAAATTAAAGTGTAAAGTAAACGTATAATTTTCAAACTTAATATATTGCGCGTATATCTATATTACCTATAGATAACAATTTTATTGTTATTCAAAGTTGGTTTTATTGTTGTTGGATTTAGAGAACCTTCTCACCGCCTTGAACACATTCAAGCTCAATAATGTAGAATGTAGTTGTGTGTATTTTGAATTTTAATAATCCTCGTTAAATACTTGCGAAGGAATCCAATTCCAATTTCAGAAATAGTATAACTAACTCTAGATTTTTTGGTGAAATTTGATTTGCACTTTGTCGAATATGTACTCTGGATTCTTTCTTTCACAGGGTGTCTCATTAACAAATGAAGAGCGTAGTCACAGATTCATTAGGTTAATTAAGTGATTTAAACCTAATATACAGGGTGTTTACTAGGAACCGCATGGTTTTAAAAACGCCACAAATTTTTAAATGTTGAACAAAAACTTGATTTATTTTAAACAATGTAATCTACAAACTCGGAATTTTAAGAAAATCGTTACAAAAATTAATTAGCGAAAATAACATTGCGTAGGTGCGTCCTTCCGATTGAACACATGTTTCAAGACGTTCCTTGAAGTTACGCATTACATCTTGTAACATTGCTCGTGGAATGGCTTGGATTTCTCTTCGGATGGCTTCTTGCAACTCTTGTAATGTGCGTGGTTTTTAGCGTAAACGCGTGATTTCAAAAAACCCCAAAGAATGGTCCGGGATCGTCAGATCAGGGGATCGTGGGGTTTCTTGAAATCACGTGTTTACGCTAAAAACCATGCACATTACAAGAGTTGCAAGAAGCCATTCGAAGAGAAATCCAAGCCATTCCACGAGCAATGTTTCAAGATGCAATGCGTAACTTCAAGGAACGTCTGGAAACATGTGTTCAATCGGAAGGACGCACCCACGCAATGTTATTTTCGCTAATTAGTTTTTGTAACGATTTTCTTAAAATTCCGAGTTTGTAGATTACATTGTTCAGAATAAATCAAGTTTTTGTTCAACATTTAAAAATTTGTGGCTTTTTTAAAACCATGCGGTTCCCAGTAAACACCCTGTACCTCGGTATAAAGTAAAGGGAGCTTTTTTGGCGGAATAGAACTTGAAATTGAAATAAAACATTTAATTTGATCAAATCAACGAAATTTTGGTTTTAGTTAATAGAAAATCTTATTACAATTTACCGTTTGAATATTATCTTGAGCATATAATGGCCTCCACATAGAACCACTACTGGCTCTAACATAATGTATCTTGGAAGTTCGATTTTCGACCATTTTTCAAGCATTAGTCGCTTGATTTCGCCAATAATACACACCATGTTAGTTAAAATGGCTATTGAGGATTGTAGATTTGTAGAGTCTCTTCACTCCAAATGCAACAATTTCGTTTATTGACTCAGCCATTGAGCCAAACATGAACCCCATCACTGAACAAAATTTTAATGAGACAACTTCATTTTAAGCTCATTTGTCAAGTAGACGCCGAAAACGATGGTCTCGCGGCTTCAATTCTTATACGAGCTGGATAAGGCCTTAAACCACGATCTTTGCTTAAAAATTTTTCTTAAAAAGTGGCCGGATAGAAGTCCAACTGTAGCGCACGGTGCCGAATTGAGATGTTTGGATCTGCTTCGATAACCTTTCTTTTAAGAGCGGTTATATTTTCTTCGCTACGCACTCTTTTTTGTGCCACAGGGTAAGCTAACATCAAGTAGCGTAAAGGAAGTGCGAAATCAATTCATGGGTTGCCGAATTATTGGTCCGGATGAACGATTTTGTCGAACGTAAAATGATCTGTACGTTTCAAGAATAGGACCACGATTTTCAAAATAAATTTGCACGATTTACAATCGTTGCTCTGGCGTCAATCTGTTCTTGATTAAATGGCTAACATTACTTTATAAAAATAACCACTTAACTTCGACACGTGATAACTGATATCAAAGCTGTCGCAATCAAAAGTTCTATAACTCCAAAAAACACCCGTTATAACCGTTAAGAAGGACCTTAGATCAAAATAAAAAATTGACCTTTAAGGCCCTTCTTAACGGTCATACTTTATACTCAGGTATATTAGGTTTAATCGCCTTATTTCAACGTAAGGAATCTATGAGTTTACAGCGTTCCATTGTTAGCGAGACACGCTGTATAACGTTGAATTATGAAGGCAAGAAGGCCTACAAGGGTGTGAATTTACTAAAGTCTGATCGCTGCAAAGCGCAGCTACGTCCCACGGCCACCCTATAATAGAGCGATAGTTCTAGGTTTTAGGTTTACCGGCTTTTAAAAAAGTGGGTGTTTTTAAACGTGGATACAAATTTTGATACACTTTACGAATGTAAAGCTAGTTTTACCGTATTAATAAACAACGTGTTGTGTCTTTGAACCTCTCAACTCTCAAGGATAACTTTACAATCACTTTTTAGACACTCGGATTCAAAAACAGCATTATTTGAAAGTTTAGAAGTGTGCGTTACGATTATGATAGCGTTTACAAGCATGTATTAGCGTGTTTGTAATTGATTGATACTAAAACTCCGAGTAAAACAAATCTAGGAAAATTATTCATTTCCACATTTCACATTCAACCTTCATAACAACTGTTGTCTCTAATAATACAACTGAGATATAATTTATAAGGTTTACGGTAACTAACGAAGAGTATTTGATGTTAATTACCAGGTACATACTACCTATGTATTATGTTTACTTACAATGTGCATTGGTTATCGTATTATTTTTACTATTTCATTTGTTTTCGATATTACAATCCACAGTTTTTAGGCAACCCAAGCGCGATATATTTGTTAAAATATTATGTTCGATAAAAAATACTTTTCATCCGGTAAGCAGATGGGAACGGAACAACCTAGTTCGGATCTTAGACTATTCGTATTTCTGCTGCTCTTTTATTGTATAAAATTTCACATCCAATATTTATTCACGAAAAATTACTCTAACTATATTTATACAAAATCTTTTACTTTAGTATAACTTCATTAAGTATTAAATTCGAAATACGTACGCAAGTATTTAAAAAAAATATCGTTTAAGTTTTTGAGTTTTTTCAAGAGTATTAATTTTTATGAAAATTGAAAAGTTTTTATTTTCAAGACTTTCCGTAAAAATTAAGTTTAAAAAGTATCTTTGCTTAAAGTTAACTCATAAAATATAACTCTGTTTAAATTACATTTATTTTTTACATGTTAATTTATTTTATTTTTCAAATTTAAGAACGTGACAAATTCTTATTAATTTACTTTAGATTATATTATGTTCGTTCTTCCACACGGAAGTCTTGGCCTTTTACCATTGTTTATTAGTAGATGACAAAATCCAACTTTGGTTTACCATTCGCAACATTGCTTTCGGCCACTGTTAAAAATCCAGTGTATATACAGAGCCTTCAAATTAAAAAGTTAACGAGAAAGCTTAGGAATGTTTAAAATGCGATTTTCAAAGTTAATGGCAGATCGAAATTTGTCACCCTTGAAATTAATAGTCGAGCTTAATTTTGCATCCCGCGTGTTATAAAAAGAGAAAATCTAGTATTTTTCAGGAACTTAAACACTGTTTAAGTACTTGATCAATGATCAGTTACTTACCCAAAATACCTACTTGAAAAATTGTTAATTAAATAATTGTTATTATCTAAAAACGAAACTCCGTAACATTTCTTTCCGGTTCAAATTTTCTTGTTGATGGAACGCGCGAATATGCGCAACAAAGAAATTCCTGAAAATGTGTTTATTTAATGTATTATAATATTTTTTGCTTGGAATATATAAATTGAGTTTTCATTTTACAAATAAGATTTTAAAAAGCTCAAAAGTCATATACTTGAACAGATTTCTATTCACCTTTACACACTATGACGTTTCTGAATGGCATGCGGCTTTTTATTTGAGAAAAAGTTTATAAAAGCAAAAAGAATTTAATTTTTCGTATGACGGCTTGATAAATATAGTAGAAGAAAAATTCAAAACAACAAATTAAAGCGTTTGTTAAAGGCTATATTAGACACTCGTTAAATTTTAAAAACTGATGACTTTATAACTTTCCCGGGGTACTTGAGAAAAACTTCTCTTTCATATCAAATTGAGCAAAGACAATCCTATTTTCTTGCATATGGAGTTTATTAAGCGTAAAATCAGAAATAAATCTCATCCTTTTTTTGAACTTTTCTTTAAAAAAATTCAATAAACTTTAAACATTTTTAAATTCGCATCAGTCAGTTTATTTATTCAAATGTAAATTTATTTTTAGTAAATTGATGTTTACCGTGAGTTCAAATTTTTTAATAATTCAATTAGTGCGCCGAACCTTAAAAACGCGAATCGTTGGTATATTTGTCAAATATTGCGAGCGGAAAATGGAAATTAATTAGAGTACCATCATCATCTTTCATCTACGTCAAAAACTCCCAAAAAATGAAAGATGCAAAATTCTAAAGAGTAAGTAAGTCATTATAGAACCTAGACTCGCGATCTAACAAGTTACAGCTGTTGAACTCTGGATGAGACCAATTTCTGGCCGTGATAATCTCGTTGTCAGGGCCGATAGTTTAAAGGCGTCTTGTTAGTACTCGCCTCTCGAGTACCAAAAGCAAGTCCTAGACGCCGCTTTCATCTACTAAGGCGCCACCAAATTAAAATTCAAGCGTACGTAGTTGTAAGCTTTTTGCGCAGGACACGTGATCTGAATGGCCTAAAGCTGCAGTTACACTAGAGATTTATATCATGATAGATATATCAGGATATCTCCATTTTATCTCTCCGATATATGAATAGATCTCTGATACTTTCTGTCCTCAAGGTTTACACTTGATATACTTCATCTCTGAGATATCTATCATGATATAAATCTCTAGTGTAACTGCAGCTTTTGTACCTACTTTAGTTTTAATTTGATCGATCTTAAGGCTCGGCCAGACTGGCGAGCGAAAAGCCGTCCATGGACGACAATGTAGTGGGAGACAAGCGATATCCTTTCTACCGCAAAGCGATTGAGCATGTAGCGAGATCCCGACATGTCAAGTATGTATAGTTTGTTTCCATTTCTTCCGATTTAGCTTGTCGACTTTACTTATTGAAGTGTCTTCTAATCCGTTCCCAAAAGAACCATAAATTAAACTTACAAAGCCGCCTTGTCCATTTCTTTACGGTTTAAAATTTTACCTGCAAGCATTACATTATAAAAAAGAGGTAAAACCGTAAAGATATGGACAAGGCGGCTTTGTAAGTTAAATTTATGGTTCTTTTTGAAAACTGATTATAAGACACTACAATAGGTAAAGTCGAAAAGCTAAATCGGAAGAAAGTGAAACAAACTATACTGTCCTCACAACTCAATTTGGCCAACGATGCCTTAGAACTTGACGATATGGATCGACGAATTACATTATAAAAAAGAGGTAAAACCGTAAAGATATGGACAAGGCGGCTTTGTAAGTTAAATTTATGGTTCTTTTTGAAAACTGATTATAAGACACTACAATAGGTAAAGTCGAAAAGCTAAATCGGAAGAAAGTGAAACAAACTATACTGTCCTCACAACTCAATTTGGCCAACGATGCCTTAGAACTTGACGATATGGATCGACGAAGCGTGGATTCACTGTGTTGAGCGAGCGCAAAGTAATTTCAAAAAATACGCCGCGCAAAAAGGTCAAAACTGTAATAAAGCTAAAGTATATTGTAACAGAGAAATTTTTGATGAAGAATAAAAGTTAGGTTAGGTTAATTTAATATAACAACGTGTGACATTCTAAATATTATTGCTCTTACTCAACTGATAATACTCAATTATGGTGCGACAAGTGTCAAAACTGCTTCACACCCCTTCCGTCTTTCTTCACCTATCTTATGCCAACTTGAGTTGCGAGGGCAGTAGTTTAGTAGTTCTGCTTATAGTTTCAAAGGTTTGAGTTCCAGGAGGTTTCGAGCTTTCGAGTTTTGAGACAATTATAAGTTTTGGGTTCGAGTTTCCAAAATTTTGGTGTCGTCCCACTACTTCTAAAACAATCCCTCTCACGATAACGTCGAATTGCTCTGCTTTCGAAAGACGATTTTTTGCCCAGTTACAGTTCTCAAAGGCAATAACGGCATGGATCCCGTTAATAGATTAACACGGAGTATGGAGGGTTTCCTCATTTGCACAAACAATTGCGAAAATAGCCGGAGATGTTTTTCCAGTATCTTAGGGTATATACAGGGTGAACCAGACCACCCGTATCAGGCATTTTTTTCAAGAACGGTTAGTCGTAGAGAGTTAGGTCAAAAAATTGATAGCAAAAGCCTTAATAAAGAATGGAATGGTTATATTTTTATTTCGAGGAGAGGTCTTTATTAGGGCTTTTGTTATAAATTTTTTTGACCCAACTCTCTACGACTAACTTTTCTTGAAAAAAAGCCCGATACGGGTGGTCTGGTTCACCCTGTATATGTAGAAACGTTTGACTTCTGATCAGTCTGTCGTCCACAAATTTTTGCTCGCGACAAATCGCTCGCCAGTGTGGCCGAGCCCTTAGGCGTAGAATAATTCCTCCGTGGGAGATGATACGACCAAATTTTGAAAACTATTCTTACGCTTGTTTTCCGATTAAAAGATCGGAAACAAATTAAGAAGCCCTTCAAATTAAATGTGAGTTCACATTAAAAAGTTCTTTTAAGCGATGTGAAAGGACTGGCAACGTGTCGTTGATGCTGAACATGGGCGTTTCATAGTACGAACTAGCTTTTTTGTGTGATTACAAAAAGCCACCCTTTCACCTACTTGTATAGATGAGTGTTTGTGTAATTTCTGTCACGTAGCTGACCCGGCTTCGGGAGACCCGTCAAGGCGTCGATCCAAGTTAATTTGAAATCAGGGAAGGAAGTCCTGTTGGTTAATCTATAAAAATTATTAGTATTTTGATTAATTATTCGACTTGTTCCTTCAGTAAATTAATTATATATAATGAATCTTTGTATAAAATTCTGTATCAAATATAATGTACACCAGAGCTTTTCAAAATTTGAAATGAGACAAACCGTTTTATTAGGTATTCGTTTTTCTCAACAGCACACTACTTTAGAAACGCAATTGATCTTGGATCTGTTTATTTTAATTAGACCATTTTCTTATATTATGTTCAAGCGCCTTGATTGGAATCCACTTTAACGTCACCAATAACGATTGTCGGGATGAAACTAACTTTGAAAAGTACGTGTCCTAATCTATCTTCACCTTTGGTATAAACGGTATAAAGTTTCTTTTCTTAAAAAATAATTTTTATTAAAATGTAATAGGTGTAGTGTGTTTTGTTGTAATATAAATAAATAAAAATCAATGTTAAATGATTTTAAACAGCGCTATAACAAATCTCCAGCGAGTAAGAACTTCTGTGATCCTTTCTAATCTCTCGAGTATAAACTCAACGACGTCTCTAGACAATTCTTATCAGTAGCACAGTAGTACTAAATAGTTGTAACACAAAATTATAAAAAGGCTTACTATAAAATAGTTTTATTTCTCGAGTTGAACAACAAAAATAAGAAACAATAAAATATTTAATAGTTTTCCATAAATATAATAAAACAAAGTTGTTCGCTTTAATCAACTTAAGTTATTTAATTATCCCTAAAAGGTCCTTTTTTATTACAAACTCAAATTAACATTTTTATGCTTGTTTTTTTTGTTAAGTCCTGCTTATTATAATAATGCCCAAAAGATTGTTTCTTAAGTATGGCGTGATAATTTCGTATTGTTCCGGTTTTATTCCTATATTAGTCTTATCAACTCATTTGCGCATTCGCTTCCCTCTATTATTGTTTGGAAGTCGCCCTTCTCGCGTCGTTGTTAAAATTGCAGTAATTTAAACAGTTCTCCTGAAAACACTACATGTTAACGTATTGTTATTGTAAAATAATGCAAAAAATTTAAGAATATTGTTTCTAAATGTCTCAATTGTATACAACCATGTCACCGTTTGATAAACGACTTGGCGTTGTTATTCTCGGTCACTTACTTAGATCCATCTGGCTGAGGCACCTTGTGGTGTAGTAACTTACATGTAACCCTAAACTGTCTTAAAAGTCTTAGTAATCAATTTATCAACCATCTTCCAAAATTATTCAATTAATCAAAACTATTAAATAAGCACTTCGTGTAAATGAGCAATTCGACTCGCTTTTTAATACACATTTCGACATTTATTTGTTTATTTGGCTATGAGGATTGCTCGACAGAAACACGTTGAGGGGTTGTATAACATAAATGAATGTCACATGGAACATGGAGATTAATCGCTGCTGAAAGGTGTTATAACATACTCTTAAATACTATTTAGTGCGTAAGCAGGGCTTGGATATATATCGCATGGGCGAGAAGCGAGTTTTGTTTTTATTGTATATAGATACGCACCCAGCTCTAGGAGGGCGTTCTACACGTAGATATGTTTGGATCCCAGACCTAAAATGGCCACTGAGAAAAAAAGAGAACCACAACGTTCTGGCGTTCTGGTGACAGTTTAATGCTAGAGGCTATTACAAAAACGCTCACAACGCATTGTGGTATCTATAAGAAAGCCACAAAGCGAAAGAAGTTTGATGAAATTTTAATGGTAATAGGTAAGGGGTGCCGCTAGAACGCTCAAGCTTAGTTTGCCCCATAGGATTTATAGCATTTTCACCAAATTCATAATAATGGGGCAAGAAACTAAAAAGCTACAACTTTTCCCATAATCATTTTTCGCCCCCAAAAGTGCCATTTTAGAAAATTTATAACTTTTGAACAATAAGAAATTTCAAAAAAAGTTTCAAACAAAAGTTGTTGGGCATGTCCTCCTTAACAATTCTTGTAATAATAATTTTTCACCTACAACCAATATTTATCGAGATACACGGTTTCATCTATTAAATTCAAGATAGCGGTCACGCCGAGCGGAATTCGAAGTGGAAAACTTGGCTGGAGTGTTCTAGTGGCACCCCCTACATACCACTAAAACTGCTTTTTTGTAGAAACCACAACGCGTTACGAGGGTCTTTGAATTTCGTGTTGTGGCATCATTAAACTGTTACCAGAGCAGTGGCCGTCGGTCTTGGAGCCTAACAGATACAAGACAATCCATTATCCATAGAGTTGAGTGTCTCCCTCCCAACTCACCCGTAGGTCGTACCTAATGTCGGTTGAGATATTATTATGATATAAAAATTTTAGAATATGTGGTATTTTAGCAGTTTATCAACTTGGACCTATGCTCCAGCTTCGTTCTTTGTTCTTTAATATTTTTTGCAGGCCATCGACCAACTTTGTCAAACTACTAATATAATAGGCACCTCTTCTGGCTAATATGCAACTACTAATACTAACCAATTTTTCTACTTTTGGTAATCTATAGATCCGCAAAGAAGTCAGATTTCAAGATTTGTTTAAAACGTATACTTTTTTATCGCCAAGCAAACAAAATCAAAAACTGCACACATCGGAGGATTTAAAAGTAACAAAAAATTAAATTTACGTAATACAATGATTTATAATAATGTAAAACGCGTGGCTATTTTATGTAACAAAAACACAATAGTATAGAATGACAGAGGCGTGACCCGTAGCGGTTTCAAGCAGTTACACTTTGGCATCCGGAAAACAAAAACTAAAGAGAATTCGAGACAGGGAAAAAAACAACCTCAAAGAGGGATTATATTGTTTCTTAAGAAAAAAGTTTTGAATTAATGTAGCGTATCTAAAACAGACCGACTATAGCGATAAGTATAAGTAGCCCCTTATAATGCTCAAAAGTTCTGCAATTCCATAAGTGTCTCCGTCGTATTTGGTTGATGGTACAAGTCCTGAACTTTTCAGAGTAAGGCCATAACGGTGTAAAATATTGTTAAGGCAAGCAAAAATAAATGTGCTTATTTCATTTTGATAAGAAATCTATCGATCGACCCAAACTTGATGTTGTGCAAAATACGGGTTTATATCTTACTCTCGTTCCTACCTGTTTGCTCTTATCAATTTTTTCGTAGCGTGTAGCGTGCATATTACTTCAAGCTTTGAAATGATAAAGTGCATAAGCGAATAAAAATTTTATGCATAAACTTATTTTATTTAAGTTGTACCGAGAAAAGTAAATATATCAGCCCTTATTGAGCTGTAGATATTTTACAAAGTTTGATCAATTTTAGCTTTTCGAAACTTGCCGCATACGCCAAAAAATCAAATACTTTTTACTTTTGAGAAAATAACAAATAAAGGCGTTTTCATGATAAACATTTTTTCACTGTATGCTTCTTGATGTGGCTTGGTACGGTTTCATTTCAAATAAAAATCCTATTAGTCAAAT
This sequence comes from Malthinus flaveolus, assembly GCA_950108345.1. Lineage (NCBI taxonomy): Eukaryota > Metazoa > Arthropoda > Insecta > Coleoptera > Cantharidae > Malthinus > Malthinus flaveolus. Next base: position 58,847,038 of record OX467285.1, read on the forward strand.
TTGAATAATTCCGTAAGGGTTTGATGCATCCGTATTGAACTTTGGTTAGTAGGTAATTCTAGTTACAGCCTTACATTACACAAACAGTTTCATCTCATTTATAGTTTGTGATCAAGTTGATTAGTTTTATGTAGATATTATTGAGAACTTGTCACAGACGAAAAACCTGTGTGTACAACAACCAACAACAAAACTATCAAATAGCAAGTTTACGAATGTGCCCGGAGTATGCTGCCATTTCAAATTTATTATTTACCAAATATTTAAAAACGGTTCTTGTAATAATATTCCAAAAGAAATCCATCGCACTTAATTAGACAGCTACCGCATCTAACTAGCTGAAGTTAGTAATAAGTAATTACAGTTTACAATCAGTGATCGGAGATCAGTTTGTCTGTTTCATAAAATACTATCAGAAATTACTATTAGAAAACTAATTTACATTTACGATTGAAACAAAATGAAAATGTGGTAAACTTCTTTTCAAAAAAACTGCTTTTTGTGCTGGAAAGCAATACAATTTTAATTGCTCATCAACAAGGAGTCTCCGTTTCGACTAAGTTTGAAATAATATAAACTTTTAATACACTTTTAACTAAGTTTATTGGGTATATTACTACAAAATTAGGCATTAATAATTCAATTCAATTCCGGCGAGTTGAAATATACTATTTAATAGTCTTAAATGAACATCTATAACCCATTCGTTTATAAAACGCCCTTTATGTTAATATTAACTCAACTTTATAGGATATTAAATCATTTGTTACGAAAACAACAATAATAATATAATATTTGATGGATACTTTACGCATTTTCACTAGGAAAAATTACGAACTGAATTTTCATACTCCCACACCCACACGTATGAAAAAAAACGTTTTTTTTCATTTCGATTAAGTTTTCATAAAAAACGCCTATTCGGAGATAAAAGTCACGAAATTAACGTCGTTTGCGAAACTTTTTCACTTTTATTACTTTTCTTTGTTTTTTTCCTAAACTTTAAAAACCTACTTATTTTTTTACATTAAGTATTAACTATTATTATTATTATCATGACGTTTATAAAACACTCAAACGCTCTTAAGAAGTGACTCAAATATTGCCCTTACCTTTGATTTTCAAAAAAGTTTAAAAGTATAATTTTGTAGCACAACAAAAGGTGATATCTATAACTAATTAAAACTGCTATTGGCCTTAAAAATTTGCGAACACGAGAAAGAGAAATTATCAAATTATATTGTTTCATCATCCCAAAATTAGATGGAGTTAAAAAAGAACCAATTTTAAATTCTTAAAATATAAGTAAAATATTTCCAGTTTAAAAAAAACCCACATCAACTTTGGTTTGGCTTATAAAATAGAAAATCCTACAAACTTTTAGTATTTTGGACTAGAAAGTCATGAGGTTCGATATTGTAATTTAAAAAACTGTTGATTAAATTTTTTAATTTCTGTGGAACATTCTAGAAGCTGGCAAACGCATAATTTGATGATTTCTTGTATATTCATTCTAAAGACGTGTTCTCATTATGCCAAAATATGCCTATGGAAAGGCCAGCTGAAATGATCACACGTATTTTACTGTCCACATTGGAAATGGCATTCAGTGCAGTCGCGATCGCAGTATGTTAATAAAAAAATAATATCGCGATCCGCATCGTGATTATAGGGAGCATATTATAGGGCAGCTTTTTGCAACCTTTCTGGCTCGCAAGCCCCAAATTCTACTCATTATTTTTGACGTCTCTTTAGAAATAGTCAAACGGCTTCAAATGACGTTCAAGAATTTTAGTAGCAATTGATAGTCTCTCCGAACCGATGTAAAGTCATCAAATGTACCTCTCGGGAAATTTAAACAAGTAGTGCAACCTTTCAGCCCTGATGGCCGCTTTGGTTTTAGTGTTTTTTAATGTAATCATTATTAATGCTTTTTGGAGGTCGCAACCACTAGACAAGTCTACAGCAAAATTTGAGCTAACGATTAGATGCAAAACTCTACATGTACCCACTGGAAATTTACTGTATCTAGAAATGGCCGCGAGCTCAAAAAAACATTACGCGACCCCCAGGTTGAGAAATGTTGGTCTAGGGTATAGCAAGTGAACTCATGAAAGACTTGATTTTGGGCGATGCGAATGAGCGAGATCTCGAACACAGAGGAGATGGTTTCCGAAACTTTTTACGAATGACTAGCAGCGATTTTGGGTTTATTCTGAATTTGACCGGACCGACAATCAGTAAGAAAAGAGTATTCAAAAAAGCCATTCCAGCTCAGGAACGTCTTGTTGTTACACTGCGGTGATTGTTACCATTGTACCGTCTTCAAATCCCTGGAAAAGGCAGTTGGCACGTCGTCACTAGAAGTTGCCAACTGGCTTCTTTTGATTCGGACCGACACTCGTTGGGTTTGGGTTGGCATGCCAGTTGGCATAATTTTTCTAGCTGTTACGTGCCGGCACAACACATCAGGATTCTTGGCTCTTGGTTTTGGCACCAATTGGCATATTTCAGCATAATGGGGGCACGGCGGCGTAAACTATAAGATTCTTTTACAGTTTGAGCATGTGATAACTGTTCTTATTCTTTTATGATCTTCAATTTCAATTTACTGCAGTTTGTTTTAGTTTTTAATACGAGTATATGTATTTGAAAAATTATTTCTGCAAAGTTTGGCGTCTTTCTAAATTAGGTTATTTAGAAATGAAAAACCATTATTATTTTTACGAAAACAAACATATCGCTCTCCTTTTTCTTCGACCTTTTTCAGTAGTTAATTAACATTTACAAAAATATGTGACACCACAATTAAAATGCGACACTTGGACTATGAATTCATCTTTTGTAAGTCTGAATATTCATTTATGTTGAGTTTCGACAAACAACTTCATTTCTCTAATAGCTCTGGGTCAGCTTTAATATATTTAGGGCTTCAACTGTATGATAATTTTACCTTTTACCAGAAAACATTTTATAGTTCGGCAGTATTCACTGGACTCGTTGTTGCCCATGGCATTCTCAGCCGCTTCAGCCAACCCGAGAAGCTGTCTTGTGTGTTTAATGCTTTTACAAATCAGAATATGTTCAATTATAAGACGAGAGTTACAGTCGTTGCATGTTGCAAGTCTCTCTAATAGATATTAGTGTGTGAGTATAGAAGGACCAGTTCGTATTCTCGATAATTTAACTTCTTCCATTCTGTTGGTTCGGATGAACGTTTACCATTCTGGAAAAGTGTCTTTAATCTTCATTAACTCGTTCCCCAATTACAAGCCGCATTCAATGTTAGCTTCGATAGAGCGTGAGAGGAAACATCCTTTCCCGTAGTGACGCCAATTGCTTCGTCGTCCTGATGGGCTTATTCCGTAATCCGCAAGTCTGTCAACGACTGTGTTACCAGTTATTCCAACATGGGAAGACACCCACAATAATTCAGTGTTTGTTTTACTCCCCACCAGCTCAATTATCAGATGATGGATACTCTGAATGAGTGGTTTGCCGTTTTGAGGATTGCTAATTGCTTTTATTGACGCACTCATACTATCGGAGATTATCGCATAACTTTTTTAAATTTTTACTGTATGTCATAATATAAGCACTAAGATTGCTTTTAGGCTTTGGACTTAGACTGACTTAGCTATTCAATTTCAAAAAATAGTTAAAACCCCTAACATAGTGTATTTTGTAATAACTTTTTACTATTCTATATACTACAATTATGCAAAAATATATCGTAATAGCGGACGTGCATTTTGGTGCAACGCTGCGAATTTTGTGTACTTACATAAATTTGGGAATTGGCAAATTCCCATCAGTAAGCTTCCTCTTATAGCTCTATTTTCTCAATCACGTGCCTGAACATTTAATAACTAACGTATTAAACTTAGTTCGATTTCAAAAAATGTTTTATTACTTTAATATTGGGTTTTATTGCACAAATAAATTTGATTAGAGTTTTTTTTTATTTGATTGAATCTATAAAAATTTGATCAACATCAACTTTTATATTACCTTTAGAACATAAATTTTCTTCAGTTTCAGTAAACATGTGTTTCGAAATATCAAATTTATACCATAATGCGCTTTATAAGCCGTTTATCTTTGTCATGTTGCAGTCGAGCGTAACCAAAGAAATATAAACCTTCTTAATAATGTAAATATTTGAGATTGCTTCAGTGTCAAAATGTAACACGTTTTGTACCGCAAAATAACAATCGCATGTTTTGGTAAATTTCATTATACGTCTACCTTACTCTAACAACTTGATAAATAGATAATTTTACAAGAATCAACTTGAGGGTTTACTAACACACACACACACACACCATCACATCCAAGTATTGTTTTAAGATGCGTTTCTATCTCTTTAGTCGTTAGTACTTGTAAGGTTTTAGGGCGCTTCTATTTAAAGTAATTACTTTAAGCGCAATTTAAGCCGTTAGCTTATTTTTTACGAACAAATAATTAAAATCAAAGACCTGCTCATTAATTGTGTATTGAGTTCATTATAAAGTTATTGGAAAGTAATACTACAATAATAATTAATAGATACCGAGTATTAGCTTCTAACTTGTCTTAGTTGTGGTTTTCCGTATATCTAGTGCGTTCATTTGAAAATGTCTCACCTGGAATGACTCAAACTCTAATCGATACACGCTTTAAAAAAACGTCGATTTAGATGCAGAGGGTTAACATCAAAACTACCGTTGATTAATTTTTAGGTTGCACCCTTTCACCCCCAGCAACCCCTACTTGGAAATCTCTAATGGTAATCCCTAATGTGTGGTATCTCATTTAAAAGGACATCAAAAACCTAATCTTTCCGTGAAAATAAAATCGAAATCGATACACCACTGCATATTCCGATGTCTTCACTGCTTAACCCATTCGTTCCCATTGTACTCATTTGAGTACAGTATGCTAATCAGCTGCCCAGTGACATCTAACACGTAAAATCTGAAATGTTATGATATCTGTTGCTTCTAAAGGTGTCTTTCTTCTATAAAACCGCAAAATTTGATAAGTCCAAGATAATGAATGTCTTTAAAATTTTTGTTTATCTGTAGTGAATATTGACCAGGCGCTAGTACATAAAAAGCGATTTATTTCAGATCTTTTGTTTACTTTTTTGATACAATTTCCTGCTGTTTCAGTTTGTTGCAACCCCAAGTAAACAGTTTATAACAATTTTTATATAAATTATAGATCAACTAAATTGTTACAAGATCCTAAACTACGGTGTACTTGTTTGAGTACAGTGGGATAAGGGATAACCCAGGTAGTATTATTGTATGTGATATTTTTTATACTTCTTTCAAATAGATGCTGATAATGTCACCGCACTTTCTACTAATTTATTTTATGGAAAAAAATTTGCAAATTTGGGCCAAGCTGTAGATCAGGTTACGTGTTCGAAACAAAATGATCAAGTTCATTTCGTTATCATTCCACCGGAGACCGATCCACTAACTGACGAGGAAAACATTGACGACGATTACATTCAAGGAGAGGAAGAATTGCTCTTTCCGGATGATATCCCTGGGGAAGTTCAAGAGCAGTGGGATAGCAGTGACGACGAAAGTGACGAAAACATTCCACTGTCAATTTTACGAAGTAGGGTACATCAAGCGGGATCGAGCCAATCCAATAAAAAAAAAAAACTTCCAGAGCCAAAATGGTCTGAACATGAAATAGACCCGAGCATGTTGTCGACGAATGGTAGTTTAGAGAGATTAGAAATAGTTAAGGCTGACTTAGAGATGTTAAACCCAGTTGAGGTTTTTGAAAAATTGTTCGACGATAAAATAATCGAACATATAGTTAGCGAAACAAATTTATACTCTTCAGTGTACAGTGTAACAGTGTTGTTACTATGGCTACCAACCATGACTCAATGAAGCCTTTAGGAAAAGTAAAGCGCTGGTCGTCTACTGAAAAATCAAAAGTAGACGTCGTTCAACCATTAATTTTTCAGCATTACAATCGTTCAATGGGAGGCGTGGATATGCTGGACCAAGCAGTAAACAACTATCGCATAAATTTTCGGGGTAAAAAATGGTGGTGGGTTCTCTTCACGCATATGATAAACTTAGCAGTCGTAAATGCTTGGAGGCTACACCAACTAGCATCAAAAGAAAAACTAGATTTACAAGCATTCCAAAGGCAAATAGTATTACAATATTTGCGAACTTTCGATAAGGCATGTTGCTCAAAAACTAAGTCCTCTGGTGTTGTCCCCTCAAGTGTTGTGAAACATGATAGTGGTCACTTTCCCCAAAAATTAGATAAACAGCTAAGATGCGCTCAGTGTCATCTAAGGGCTAGATGGGCGTGTTGTAAGTGTCGGGTTACATTGTGTCTCGAGCGTGAGTGTTTTCGGCAGTGGCATTCTTAATTATTATTGAATAATTTGATTTCTGATTTGACTTATTACTTATTACCTACGTTATTACTTTATGTGAAAACAAGCATAACGCTGTTAACGAATTTACTTTTTAAATTTACTGTACCTAATGTTCCCATTGTACTCATTTGAGTACATATTATATATATCTTTTTTTTTAAGAAAAATAATGGCGTGGGATCTAATGGGAGAGTGATACGGAGGGAATTTGTAAAATATTTACCAACTTTTAGAAGGTGTCGTATTAAATAAAAAGTTCTAGAATTAAATACTTCAGTAAGAACAAGTTTCGCCCTATCGTAAATATGGCGCAGAAAGGCAGAGTTAAATTTTTTAACTTATTAATTATAACAAGAAATTTATATATTTAACGTGGTTTGTCTTTTGTACAAAGGTTACTACCTAATTAATAAATGAAGTCACAAGTAGAAAGGTTTCCTTAACTCCTGTTCTATTATTGAAGACACCGTTATCCTCAACGACGTTTGTTCGCTTATTTATAAAAGATACTTTACACTATAGTGTAGGTATATTACCCCGAAAAACGAGAGCGTAAAAGATGCAACCTAATTGAAGAAAATACTAAAAATGATAGAACGAGCGAAGCATTAAATTTATATTCGCGATGTAACTTAACATTCAAAAAGTACACACGTAGTACATACAACCTACACAGCTCTCGTTTAATTGCTATCGACTCTTTCTGCTTCTCTTTTCCTTAATTAATTTTGAAACCAACTCTAGTAGTCAATATCACAAATTGTTTAACAACTCGTAAATGGTTGTTTATGTTTTCTCATTTACGCTTGTGTTCTTGAATTAATGCTGACGTTTAGCTAATTAGTGAGTAACTGCTTTTACAAAATAAACTTGGAAGCTCTAAGGTGTGTGCCGATATTGTTATTTGTTATTTAGAACTTTAATTAAATATACGTAAGGTACAAAATGCAAGTTTAAAATGTATGCACGATCCGTTGAGAGCAGAGAAGAAACTTTATGTTAACTAAAAACAGTTTCATAAAAGTTTTTCTGTAATTGAAGTTGCGGAATAATCTATGGTAATGCATTAAATCAAATGCTTACTAAGTATCTTATGAATAACGGTATCATACTATTCAAATACTTCTTTTTATGCCATTTTTGGATTCAAGTACTGAACTGCACGGTGATAAAACATTGCGCTTGATTTTTGTTCATTGCATCAACCGTTCTGAACTCGGGTTTTATAGACCGTCACAATGCATTTTAGATCTTTTCATAACTTTTATTATGAAATTCTTTTATGCAGATTATTTTTTGACAAATTGATGGTGTTCGCACTCATAATTTGTATTTTAATAAATTTCACCAAGTAGGTATCACAGATAGATTACACATCGAGCTTCATTAATTCTAAAGCAAATGCTCGAATTAGGTCAGGGGCGGATTTGATTCGAGTGGATAATTTACATAAAATTTTAGTGCTCGAGTTAATTTGAATCAAAAGATACGCGTTTTTTACGTAATGGGATACCAAATCTTCTCTAGTATACATCGCTTAAAAATCATCTTATTGTGAAACATTTAAAATCTCTAATTATGTTTGATGCATATTTCGAAACGATCTACTCTGCATAATAATTATTTTATCAGCAATTAATAATAAACAATAAACATTTTTCTTTTCAAGGGTATACTAGCTTACCTTAGAAACAGGAAAATAATGAACGCTATTAGCTAGTAATAGTTGCGCTAGTTACCATTTATTGCGAAGATGCCAAGAGCGTTGTTGCTCCAGCATTTCCTCGCTTATTTCGATCTCATTAATTTATTTAGATATATTTCTGCATTTGCTGTTTTTAACTGTACAAAAATGATAGTCAGTTTTCCCCGAATAACTTTATCAAGTGTTCTACTTGGGGTGTAGAGTGCCCTTTCGGCTTTTAAGCCCCCAAAATCAATTACGCTCGCATTTTGGACACTGCCTCTTCTAATCAACCGCCACTAGAACCAAGTTACCCTCAAATTACATAAAATTTGACAAATTTTTCACGGCAAGAGTTTAATTTCAAAAGTTAGTTTTATAGGCCAGTCAGTAGAGGGTTTCTATGATGCAATAAATGGGGTAGAAGCTTTTATTTTTTTAAATTGTTTATATGGGTGTAAACATGTAAAAAACAAAAATGCTAACACCGGCGACCTCGGAAGACTTTTTGGCACCTAAAAACCCCAAAATTTTAGGACTTGTTTTGTTTTTCCGTTTATAACTCCTAAATGGAGCATCTTAACGAAAAAGTCTCTCTATAACAAATTCAATAGCATTAAACTCTGCATCGACTAGTATTAACACTTAATAATTCGGTCAAGCGGTATGGTCGCCAACCGCGGTCAAAAAACGACGATTTCTCCCAACTTTCTCAAAAACTGACATATTGCATTATATATAAGTCTGCTGTTTAGAAATTAGTACTCTAAGAGAAAAACTCATTAAATAAAAGTTGTAGAGCATCGAATTCTGCGTTCCTTAGTACCAAAATTTTTAAATTCCGTCAAGCATACCTATCCCAAATTGGCCATATTCTGATGTCTGGCAGTCGGCATACGAAGGTATGGTAAGAAAATAGTCCAGTCGAATAAGAATTTTTGGTCAGAATAATTCCTACGAAGCTGAATATTGGTATACACGTACATTAAGATGTTCCAAATAAGTATATCACAAAATCAGAAAAATTTCGGCGGAGCAATTTGAGATATTCAAGGTCAAAGGTTACAAAAATGGTTTTTGGCAAATAACTCGCTTTCTATACATCGTACGTTGATGAAAGCTATTATAAAAATTATAGAAAACATTATTAGCTACAAGATTGGTTATACACATTGTTTTTTTGAAGTTTAACCCTTTTTGAGATATAGCGCGGAGATGGGTCGAATTCTGGTTATGGATAAACTCCGGAGTAAGACGCGTAAGTCTTATAAAGGAGTCAGTCACTAAGCTCACCGACTGATAAATAATGTGGCACTGCATGAAGTTGAATAAAGGATGTAATTAAAGATTTATGAAAGTAAAAATGGCGTTAGGTCTCGTCTTGACATATTGCAAAGAAATTTAAAAAACAGATATTTCGAAATTGTGACACTTAGTAAGCGCGCTATTCAACTTCAAGAGCTTCTTATTCAAGACTTAGAGACACGATAAAGATTTCCCATATCACATCAAATATAATAAGTAGTTATTATATATATGTATATATATAATTTAACGTAGTTAAAGGTTTTTGAGAAACAAAGTGGTACCAGATCCCCCCTTTGAATTTTATGAAGAATTAAAAAAAAAGTTTTTTCCGAAATTGAAAAATCAAGAGGCGCGCTATTCAACTTTTAGAGCTCCTTATTCACGACTTGGAGGCACGATAAAGATTTCTTATACCACATCAGATAGAATAAGGACGTAGTTAAAGGTTTTTTAGAAACCATTCTTGAGAGTACCTCCAGGCCGTGAATAAAAAGCTTTTGAAGTTGAATAGCGCGCCTCTTAATGTTACAATTTCGAAAAAAAACATTATCCATCTGTCGTTAAGTTTAGTGGCCGACTCCTTTTATAAGAATTTCGCGTCTTACTCCGCAGTTTATACAGCGTTATCTTCTCCGCGCAATATCCCGAAAAGGGTTAAACTTATAATAAAAATGAATATAACCAATCTTGTTGCTAATAATGTTTTCTATAATTTTTATAATAACGTTCATCAACGTACGATCTATAGGAAGCGAGTTATTTTCGAAAAACAATTTTTGTAACCTTTGACCTTAAATATCTCAAATTGCTCCGCCGAAATTTTTCTGATTTTGTGATATACTTATTTGGAACATCTTAATGTACGTGTATACCAATATCCAGCTTTGTAGGAATTATTCTGACCAAAAATCCTTATTCGACTTCGTATGCCAACTGCCAGACATCAGAATATGGCCAATTTGGGAGAGGTATGCTTGACGGAATTTAAATTTTGGTACTAATGAACGCAGAATTCGATGCTCTATAACTTTTGTTTAATGAGTTTTTCTCTTAGAGTACTAATTTCTAAACAGCAAACTTATATATAATGCAATATGTCAGTTTTTGAAAAAGTTGGGAAAAATCGTCGTTTTTTGACCGCGGTTGGCGACCATACCGCTTAACCGAATTATTAAGTGTTGGTACTATTCGACGCAGAGTTTATTGTTCTTTAATTTGTTATAGAGCTACTTTTTCGTTAAGATGCTCGATTTAGGAGTTATAGGCGAAAAAACAAAGCAAGTCGTAAAATTTAGGGTTTTTTTAGCTGCCCAAAAAGTCTCCCGAGGTCGCCGGTGTTAGCATTTTTGTTTTTTTACATGTTTACATCACTATAAACAATTTAAAAAAATAAAAGCTTCTACCCCATTTATTGCATCATAGAAGGGTGTTTTGGTCCTCTACTGACTGGCCTATTACGAGGCATAACTTTGTTGAGTTCTAAGGAGGAGAGCTCGATCAATTTAAGTGACCTGAAGACATGAAAAAAAACTTTGGAACGAAATTTATTTTACTCTTGAACAAAGATTAACACAATTTTCTTTTTCTAGGTCAAAGATGCCACGAGACATAGAGAGCGACTTCGATCGTCCACCAACATTCGAGTATCGACGACTTAGGAAATCAATTGGTTGCGAAAACGCACATTCGTTAGACTCGTTAAAAGAAGGAATTGAAAAGTGTGTAATACGCGACGACCTATTCGTCGGAGACATTCACGGTATAGACATAAGAGACAGCAACATTGACTATATGTCTCCACAAGTGTTTGAATATTACGAACGAATAATAAAAGTTCAAATTATTTCTTGTAACATCACAAGTTTACCAGGAGGCGTTTTTGAATGCCTTCACAGTCTTGGCGAAATTGAAATTAGCTCCTGTAAAATCGAAAATATTCATCCTCAAGTATTTTCTGGACTCAAGTGTGTGGAAAATTTGTATTTTTTTGGTAACGTAGTTCCTAAATTATCGGAAGGCCTTTTCGACGAACTGCCGTTAGTTTCGTGCGCCAAACTCCATGCCAACAACATTACTGCCATAAATGCAACCACTTTTGTAAACAACACGAAATTAACGATGCTATGGTTATCCAACAACAGCATCCAAAGTTTATGCAACATCTCGTTTTTCAAACTATCATCGTTGAGGCAATTGAATTTGAAGTCGTGTAAAATTGAAACTTTAGAAAAGTACTCGTTAGATGGACTCGTCCATTTAAGAGAGTTGTTCTTGGAAAATAATTTTATAAGCAGTTTTCCGGCCGAGTTATTTCGAGGCCTTAGAAGTTTAACGACGCTCAATTTAAGCAAAAATTACATCGAAGAGGTAAAACCCGAAATGCTTTCCCATCTCGTAAGCTTGGAGGCGTTAGATCTGTCTCAAAATAAAATCAAACATTTATCCAAAGATGCGTTTACCAATTGTAGTAACTTGATGGTTTTAAATCTCGCCCAAAATTACTTTTCTGATTTAGACGAAAACATTTTCGGCAGTATGATAAAATTGAATTCGCTCACTCTGGCCAACAATTACATTACCAGCTTGCCCGAAAACATTTTCGAATTCAACTTAAGTTTGAAGAATTTAAATTTACGTGGTAATAAGATCGAGGACTTGAAAGCCGACACTTTCAAAGGACTCACCAAGTTAATCGACTTGAATTTAAGCGAAAATCTCATTTCGAGTTTGGAAGATGGCACTTTCCGAGACCTCTGCATTTTGAAGAAGCTACAAATGCAACGGAACGACCTCGCTAATTTTCCAAAATGTATATTTCACAAACTAAAAAAGCTGGTTCTTTTGAATTTGGGACATAACGAAATCGAACAACTCGATGTGGACCTATTTAAATATTTGGACTCGTTGGAAGAACTCCACTTGTGTGTAAACCATCTCAAAACTTTAGAAAGAGTTTTCGATAATAACCCGAAATTAACCAAGCTGATTCTACACGATAACAAAATCGTAAAAATTCATTCTGGTACTTTTACAAAAACAAATTTGCTTTTAGATCTTCATTTCGGAGGGTTTGACTTGAGGTTGATCGAAAAAGAAACTTTCAAAGGATTAATCAATATGCATTCTCTAACATTGCAGTATAACCAAATTAGCGAGTTTGAGAAGGAAGCTTTTGAAGGACTGGATTATTTGGACACTCTCACTTTATCCAACAACCCAATAGTTGAGATACCGAGTGGCATTTTTGTTAACACTCTAAGCAAGCTGAGGTATCTCTACATCGAAAACACTCCACTAGAAGCTATACGCGTCGGTGTATTTGATGGACTGAACTCATTATTCCACTTATATTTAGCCAACAATCAAATAGCTTCAATAGAACCACGAGCGTTTGCAAACCTATACGACTTGGAATTCATGTCTTTGTACGGTAACAAAATACAAAAATTGAACGAAGAAACATTTTCTGGTTTGGATAGGTTAGATTGCTTGGATTTGGGTGAGAATAACATTGAAAATCTTACCGCTGAAATTTTAAAGCCGCTTCGAAGTTTAAGAACGCTCCATTTATCCGATAACGCGTTGGAGAATTTAGAAGAAAACGTTTTTAAATACGTCACTAGAGTGGACGATTTAGACTTGTCTGGAAACAACATTAAAGAGCTACCCGAAAACACACTCAAACCGTTGAAATCGCTCTTGAAACTAGATCTTAGTAGAAACAAGTTCGAGATTTTTACCAAAACAACGGTTATGAACGCGCCAAACTTGAAAATACTGTCTTTTAAAGACAACGAAATGAGTTCGATCAAAGCGGACGCTTTCGGGCACTTTTCCGAATTGCAATACCTCTGCATAAGTAACAACGAGCTGATTGAACTGGAAGAATATTGTTTCGACGAACTCAAGATGATTCGTCAACTCGATTTGAGCGGAAATAATATTAAGGAACTACCGTTGGACTTTTTTGATCGATTAACAGGTTTGGAAGTTCTCGAATTGGATGGAAATCGACTCAGTTCTGCTCTTTTGAAACAATTTAGTGAAAGACTACGTGATCGAGAATCAGTTATTTGTCCTTGGAGAAGAACAAATAGTTACAACTAATAGACAGTTTTCTTTAGAATTGTTTTTCCAGTTTGCTTACTGCGATTAAATTTCTAATACAATTACATTGTGCTAGTTTTATTTTATTTTATTTTATTGTAGATGCGCCGTAGTTAGTAATTATTTATGTTTAGTAATCCTTCATAATGCCATGTGAGATGGGAATTATTGTCACAGTAAACCATATATAGAGTATTATTCTAATATGAAGGCAAAACGAATTTTGTATGATTTATTTAATTTGGTGAAGTAAATAAAAAAAGTAATATAAAGAAAATAAGTAATAACTAATAACTATAATGAACGATTAAATAATTAATTTGTGTCATTCTGCTATTTGCATGTAAAAATTTAATAATATAGCAGTCATCTGTGTGTTTTTCAGTAATTTATTGTAAACGAGCCAAATAATATTTTTATTGTTGTTCTATATTTGTATTAATATTTAACATTTTTCTAAAATAGGTACCTACTACATGTCCGTTGCTTTTTGGTACAGATTTTTATTGTAATGTGTGTCGATACATGCACCAATAACAATGTACGAAAAAATTAAAATTTCAAAATTTCAAAAATTTGGAAAAATCATGGGAGAATGGACGCATTCGGGAAGCAGTAGCTCTGCAGAGCTTTATAAGCACACTTGCCGTCTTTTGGGTTGTTACATGGAGCGTTTTAATAAAGCGCTGCAGCGCCACTGATGTTCCCTGAATGCACCGATTCTCCCATAATGTGTATCGACTTGACTTAAACAAAGGCATACGGCTTGGTTTGTAGCTCTTTTAAAAACAAATTCTTTTTTTATTTGAAGTTTTCCAATTTAGGTTCCATTTACTAAATATGGCCCATTTTCGGTTTTTCGTTTTCTCTCAATTGCTCTTTTATTTTAGAACTTCTAGCAACACGAAAAACTTTGCTGTAAACTCCGTATCATCCTTAAGGCCCCCACAGACTTCGTTTTTTTGTCATTTTTACTCTGACGGGTAAAACTGTCGGTTTGTGGTCAAAAATCGTCCTTCTTGTCGGCGTTCAAAAATACCTGTCGGAGCTTGATTTTAACCGTCCATTTTCAAACGTGTGTGTGACGATGCAGTTAAGAAGGACGTTTTTTCAGTGTTGTCTCTGTGTTATCCGGTGAAATACTTTGTCTCATAAACATAATATCTTGATTTTGTATTAAAGGTGACCTAATTCTAGTCGTAATCCACTTTGTTTAAGTAATCATATTTAACCCATTTTGAATTTTTTTCGTTGAAAACTTTTTAGCAACTGCTGACGCCATCACAGATGATGATGATGACGCCACGATTTCAGAAAGACTGATCGAAACACCGCCTAGTGTGTGGATATTGTCGTTGTTCCTGTTTGCCCGCGTAGTTTTCCCGTCCGGGTAAAATTACCAAAAATTAACAAAGTCTGTGGGGACTTTTACATACAGTATAATTTTCTGTCTCCATTTGACCTAAAATTGCCGCAAATTGAAAAGTTTGACCATGTCCATTTGTTCGTCCATGTCGATTCTTCGTATTTAAACGCTATAGAAAGTTGAGTCTAATCTTGATCTAACCAATGCTGTGATTAAATTTTAAAATCTTATTTTAGTAGAAAAAAATTAGTTTTATATACATATTCTAATTATTTAATGACATTTCCATTGAATGTTTTTAATTTGTAGTTTCGTTCTCGTTCCCGTTTCCCGCAGCTCTTGCGCTTCTTTCAGGATCCTTTCAGATGCGAGAGCCTATTTTAGTATGTAGGATTTTATTGAGGGGGCAGTGACCCGTCTGTAGACCAATTGTCGTCCTTAGCTGCGTCCTGCTGGGACTCGGCAGTACTTTGGTTTTCACTTAGCATTGGGCCCGGCTCAAAAGAGTCTCGCCTGTCTGAAGGCACCACCATAAGAAGCTTACAGTCTACTCCGGGTTCAGCTTATCTGAAACCAGTGAGTATACAAAAGATGCATTTGAACAGACTTGCAAGTCCTCTTCGAGAAGCCTCCAGAGAGAGAGAGAGTGTAAAAATATCGATGGGAACAAAAAATGTAAGTAAATGGAGACTTAATTCAACAAGGGACGCATTTTTACTAGTTTTCTAACAAAGGATTTTTTTCATTTCCAGTTATGGATCCAAAAATATATTTTTCTGCTAGTCTACCTCTAACGCCAACGCGTACATTCTACACCCACAGATATATCAGTTTTAAAAAGTGGATTTTTTCAATGTGAGTGATAATTTTCATTTACTCCTCAATTAGTTACTTTATTTTACTATTTTAGTGTAGTAATATTAACCGACGGGCGAAACTTCCGATTAAGTTGTGGCGTAATATAATTTCCGAACACCATCCCGTATTAGTCAACTCCAAATATTTATCGAGTGTTACGGAATATTTCTTCTTCGACCGAATAAAAATATTAAGTAGCAACTAAAAATTACTATAAATAGTGTAATACAATTTAAAACGATAAGTGGAAGTCGGTAAATTTAAATTTTTTGGTCTAAAATAAAGTAAATCATTATTAGTGGATGATATAATCCGTTCCCAAATCAGTTAGCACGAAATAAACCTAATTAATAGTATTCAGCGCAAACTTAATCCTATTTCCGACCATCCCAAGTACCCACTGGCGACAAGGGACAATTTCAAGACATTTCAGCTAAATTTCCCGCTTAATGCACCCTCGAGTTTAAGTGAGATATAATATCTGATTATTTTGAGGCATGGGATACGATTAAGAAATAAACGGGTAATCACAGTTTTAATTTGGCAATTTTTTTTATTCTTTACGACGCGATCAATATTTTGTTCGAATCGATTAATTTAACCGGTAATTCTAAATGTAGAATTGCGCAATTAAGTTAATCGTCATCGCGGTATCCTTTGATCATTTCTCATTGATGATATCGGAGGAGCGGGTCGTCCCGCATTGTAAATGTTGGTTGTTCGATCTTCTTAACGATAGTACATTATTTGGTTAACGTAGATCCACAATTTTAACTTAAATATATTGGCTTAATTGATCAAGAAAGCTTGTTAAATAGAAGCGAACATTTTCTTGATATCTTTACAAATTTGTCCGATTAGTTATATTTCTAAATTAGACTTCTTAAGTTTGTTTTACGTTACCAGACTATTTCGGCACTAATTTAATGGCTTTTGTTAGAAATAACAATGAAAATTAAGTCTTAGTAATTTACTTAGTTAGTCAAAAGCCATATAAAGCGTATGTGTTTTAGATGCTTACGTGAAAAGGCTTACCTACTATAGGGCAAATTTAATCGTAATTGAAGACGAATCTAAATAATTACGCTCAAAATCTTTCGAGCGCCTAAATATTTTTGTTTGCAGTAGATTTTCCGTCTATATTCGATGTAAACAGACGGGCGCTTACATTTGTGTGGAAAACTTGATGTTGCGTGAAAAATAATATTAAAAAACCATGATTGCCATATGCCTTTAACAAAAATTGAATTTTTAAGGCAGTCGCTAGTCGCTAGCGGTTTTTTTTCATTTAAATAATACAGCGGTAAATGATATAAGGATATAGTGTAAAGCAAATAAGATTGTGGATTTAGGATTTCAAGGGTCCGGATCAGAAAGTGAGAATGAAATTGATTTTCGTAATCCTTCCGCGAAAGCTAGGATCTGAAAGCTTATGATTCGCTACAAAACTGAAATTACAGTCTTTGAATATTTATTTCCTTGGTTTCTTTTTCAGTTTCTTATATACTTGGAGAGCTTTGCAGTTTTCTTTTAAATTTTTATAAAATTTTAAACTAAAAAGTATAGTACCTACTTAAAAATTGTCATTCGCAAATTACTTTAAATCGCCTTTAGGAGGATTTAAAATGGTGATAAAAATTAAACTGAGGGTATTTACAAAAATGTCGCTCGCGTTTAAAAAGTATTTTAATGAATTGTAAAATGGCGCTATTTTCGCCATTACCCGCCATGCATGTATACCACAGTTAAAAATTATACGTCTAAGGTGATGTAGCAAACAAATTACTGCCATTTATCAGGGTGTTAAAAAATTACGTAATTGAGTGCTCATTAAACTTTTATGTATTCCCCAGCGTCATTCATTAACTGTGCTTTTGAACGCCATTTATGCTCTTGTTTCAACCGTTTCAAGAAAAGTATTTTTTTAAAATAGACAATCATTTTACATTATATTTTACTTACTTTATTTAAGATGCGTGGGCGTCGTCAGTAGGTACTAATAATAATTTTTAATTGCTCTATTGTCTCACCCACAACCATTGAGAGATGAACGAGATTACCAAAATAAGCAACTTTTGGCAATAAATCCACCCTCAAACTTTTGAACAACTTTCTGGAAAAAATTAGTAAAAACCTTGTTACTTGCTAACGCCAGTTTGGGTTCGGCACACTCGAATTGTAACACCCTGTAAACATCACCTTTTCGGACATGACTTCGGACTTTATAGGAAAATACTTTTTCCGTTCTTAAAAATAAACTGCCCATGCTGTTTTTCAGCTAATGAAGTCGCATAGATTACCCCCTAATTTAATAACTTTTCAGTTTAATGATTCTTTTTAAGCAAATTTAAATAAAAGGAAAAAAATAAAATATGACAATTTTCCCTCGTAATTTTTCAAGACTAAATCGTTTCAACAACAAAGAATTAAATACGCATTAATTTTTTGACGTGTAAATCCGACCATGTCACTTTATTAATTAAAAATATAATTAAAATCCCTCATCATCGCTTTTTCCAAAAGATTCGTGGAGATTACTTTGACTACTTGACTGCTTTTGTAATAATAATTATCGAGCAGGAACTAAATAAAAAGTTATCAATTTGATACAGAGAAATTTGCATGTAAGAGGCTCTTGAAGTTCAAATATCGAGTTTATTAATAACCAACCTGCTGTACATTATTCTACGAATTTAAATGATCAATAATTGGTGCCAAGCATAGAAGTGATTTTACTTACTGAACTTACTTAAGTTTTACATAAATATACACTGTACAACTGTACATAAAAGCAAAGCTAAACTCAACACCGAGCAACGCCAAGCAGCATTAACGTCTAACGTCCAAGCCCATCACCATGCACTAAACTTCTTTCATAATACCGGCTTACAGTACTCCTCATCATCAAAAGCTTCAAAAATGTTCAAAAAAGGTCTTAGGGCCAGTTTTTCATTTATGGTTTAAACCAAGTTCCAGAGTTAAACCCAGTTTCGTATGATGAGAGCGTTTTTCATTCCAAGTTTAAGCGTTGAACTCGATTCGAATCGAGTTAACGTTGAACGCGCCAGGACAGGCGTTCAAGTTTGAACCGTGTACTATAACCTCAAAGTGCTATTTATTTTGTCAATTTGAATTGGCAATACTTTTGGTGACAAGTGGCAAGGAGATTGTTGTGTATACTCGTACATGCAATCATGATGGTTACAAAATACAAAATTAATTTTTTAGTTAGATAAAAATACTACCGCACCATAGGTTCATCCAAACTACCTGCTAAACACATTTGAAAAACCCGATTACTGTTGAACGGAGTTTTACATCTGAACTTAGATATGTAGAGCTGCAGTTTAAACCATAAATAAAAACTGGCTCTTAGGTCCAGTTGTATAAGGACCAGTTGTATAAACGAGCTAATCTGGGAGTCAGAGTTAACTCCGCGATTAACCTAAATTCACCATAAATAACAACTAATTCTGAGTTAAATTGAAATATATTGGACTTTAGAAAATTGATGAGTTAACCCTAGACCAAGTGCCTACGAGCTAACCTAATCGAATGCCACGCTAAGATCTAACCTTATATTCAGATCGTGGAGTTAACTCTCTGACTCTGAGTCAGAGTTAACTCCACGATTTTAATATAAGGTTAGATTAGGTTAGATTAGGTTAGGTTAGCTCGTAGACACTTGGCCCAAGGTTAACCCACCAATTTTCTAGAGTCAAATATATTTCAATTTAACTCAGAGTTAGTTGTTGATTTAGGTTGATCGTGGAGTTAACTCTGACTCCGAGATTAGCTCGTTTATACAACTGGGCCTAAGTGTCAGTCTGAATATATCGACATCGCCAAAATCACGACTGTATGATTCGCAAATTTTCTAAAGAGAATAATTCAAACAGTGGCTCGTTTTACACACTCTCGGGCTGAAAATGTCTTTCCTGCAATTGTTGTGACCGGATGTGTGTTACAATTTACGTCCCCCATAAGGAAATCCATCTGCCTCGATATGATTTTATCTAGGAAAGGCATGTCCGCCAAGGCGCGACGAGACCCCAGACAACACAAATTGAACCTTTTCAGCTGACTCAGATATCTGTCAAAATGCCACACCTCATTAAAACGAAAAGTTAGCCCATTTTTTTAGATATATTTGGATTGATTTTGAGTTGCCATTCAAGAGCGAATTATAATTTGTAATGATTGTTTTTTACTTGAAGTCTCTCAGGCTACTGATTTTGACTTTTATTTCTCGAATTGTTTTTTGATTATTATCGTACAGTTAAGTTGATCCTTTTTTCCAAAATAAATCACCAATTTTTTTGATCGCGCTTAATTCTACATAATATGTACTTGGTGTAAAAAGGACTCCAAACCGGCGATACAAACTCCAGAGATGACTTCGGACCAATTAGCAGAGAAGTGTAATTAAACTTTGAGGGCGTAAGCGCTCCCGAGTCGATCAAAATATAAACCTCAAGTTCTTTAAGGCTCGACCCACAATTGCCTCAACGTACTCTTCGAAGGAGGACTTGAAGTCCAGTTAGTAGACCCCCAGATCTCTAATTGTTTAGACCCTTTTATGCACGCAATGATAAAGACATTATCATTGCATTAGCAATATTTCGTCTTTAAAGCCACCCTTTCAGTAATAAAGAATAGAGATAACTGAAAATTTCTGGATAAGATCGTATGTGACTTAACACTATCAAGTTCTGAGATAAAGTACCTACCTGTTTCGTTATGGGTTCTTATTTTTTAGAGTACACCTTCGGTTATTGCAATTCTGAGCGATCTAATTTACATTTTAGCCTCCAACATTATGAAATTACGAATCATAAAGCTCTCGAGTTTTTTGGTACCTTTTTACATTGTTTAGAGACCTCATAAATTTAGCATATTTTAGTATTTTGACATATTGGTCAGGTATTTTCATACTTTCACGTTTGTTGGCGTCCTGTATTCTCATTTTTGGCTATTTAATTTAATTCTGAGGACAGTAATTTCATCACTTTTTAAAATTATTTTTAAATAATTGCTACATGTTTGTCTAACATGTTGAAATTTACGTGGAAAAGTGAAAACTGCACATCTATAAACAGTCGACCATATACTTACAATAATAAATAAATCAAATAGAAGTTTAGCTAATTACTAATTACTTTATATTTATTTTCAATTACAATTCAACCCATTCAAGCAAAATACATTTTTAATTAAGTCAACTACTACTTCATAAACTCCATTGCTTTTCATTATCTTGGTTGTTTTTCCATGTTGACGATCTAACATTTTTATTTACATAAAATATACCTAAACGAGTATGAATCACACAAGAACATAACTTTGGTATACAGAAGAATAAAGTTACAAAATATAGTTATCTACTATCTACATGAAAATTCTGATATTAAAACTCGAGGAAATTAAAGTTAGTAAACATTATAATTATTATATCTAAACTACACTAACATTAATTTAAGTTTTCGAATTTCTTAGCGTAGCTTATTTGTGATAATTATTACTGTAAGTACGTAGTTTTACAATATAATAAAGTTCTGATGAAAATTGTTACTTTTCTATTTTAAAATATCTTCTTGTTGATTTTAAAACAAGAAATTATATTGGATTGCCAAAAAGACTAGAACGTAATTCCTGTTGGCGAAAATAGTTCGACTTCCGAGTCGATTGAAATTTAAGCCTTTCCTTCTTTAGTGATAAACTTGATTGTTTATTTCACTGCGGACTTCTTCATACCTGCAACCTGCAACTTATTGTTTTACATTAGAGCTTTTAGGAAGCCAATAATTTTCAAATGTTTTTCGTGATCCTCGTCTTCAAATTAGTTTTAGAGAAATTGAATTATTGCAAACAATTCACACAATTTATGATTTAAAGAAAATTATTAATTTAAAAAATTAATTTTTCGTTCACTTACACTTTTTCCAAGTCACGGAGCATGGCATTTTAAAATTCGTCTACCATGTCCGCCGTAGACCAGCCAAAAATGTATGTTCGGTTACGATTAGTCAAAGATCGTAAGGTGCGAGCCTTTAGAACAGCTCAAATTACGCTTCACAATTCCTTGTAGAGATAAATTAGAATTAAAACGTAAAAGTCGTTATCGAAAATGATTGTCATCTGAAGAGAAAAGTGAGATTAAAAGAAATCTTCAAATGTCTCTACAATCTTCAAGTTCCGTCTTTCACCCCTTTTAAAACACCATTGAGGTGATAATAAATTGTCTTCTTTCATTCGAAATCTCCAGGAAAGCTCCAGCCTAAAAATGATTTACATTCGTCAATAACTTCGATTTTTCATCCCTAAAATTTAAATTTTATGGCGGAAAGAAACAGATCGATATTTTTCGTGGAGTTAAGTTAGCAGTTAGCAAGAAGGACAACCTACGCCACCACGGCGCTGTTCACCGAACGAAGCTAACCTCCGCAAGTTCTTTCTCCAGGACGAACGTCGTTTGTCTAAAGACTTTTGATGTTTGTGAACTTTATTACTTATATTGGCTTGGTAAGAAGGTAAAGAAGGGAACTACTGGACCCCGATTGAGTTACAAACGAAGTAAAAGATGTTGGGGACGACATGAGCACTTCCCCAAATCTCACATTAAGTAACGTACGCGAGAAATCGTGGTCACAATTTCGCGTTCTATAGCCGGGACTGCGAAGTTTTTCTGAAGACCAAATTCCGTGGTTACACGATTTGGAAAAAGGAAAAATTTTCAAACCTACTCTACACACACACGTGACTTTTTTCTTTGTCCTCTAGAAATAGGAATAACCGCGAACCCTCATAGATCGCGATTAAATAAATACGTACTTATGAGGGTAGATGTTAAGCCAAGTCTTTTAATTTAATAATAAATTGAGACAACAGAACATTAGAATAAAAATATGGTATCACAAGTAGTCGCAAGAGAGTAAACTAATTAAAATTCTTGCACAATGCTAAAAGTGCTGCATGTTTCCCAATTCTAACATAATTAATAATTATATCATAGACGTCTATTCAAAATTAATGTTAAAATTAAAGTAATTAGGAGGGACGTGGATCAGTAAATAACCCAAGATTCGCTTCGAATGCTATATTCAAACTGCATCTCACAGCAGTATACCGAGTAAGGCAAACGAGTATAGCGAATGGAAAAATTTGTAGGTTGTAAATTTGATTTGACAATTTTAAAGACAAAAAATTAGTCAAGAACTTAGTTGCTAAATTAGGGTAGACAATTATTGAAGCACCTCGTACAACCGTATTTTTAAAAGAAAAATCGTTCTTGGAGATGTGAAGTGTGCGCTGCAGTGGCGTAGTTTATATAGTGAATAAAAAGAGTTTCTTGTTTGTTTTTTAAGCTTACAGTAAACTCTTTTTAAAGTGACATCGTTTTAGAAAAGTATTTATAACAACGTTATTAAAAATAATTGCAGTTTGTTCTTGTAAGAAAACTTCGCCCGAAGTTAGTTTTCAGTTGCTTTATTTTGTTAAGATTTAGGTAGGTGCTTCAAATACGAATGAGGAATTTATTTGACGAAATTATTTACAAAATATACTCGTACAGTAATTGTTGTTTTCAATGCACTATATTACAGTAATATTGCCACGAGTATATAGAATATTGTTTTACAACAACAAACTAACTCCAGCTTAAGTTTCTGAGATGCAAAATCCCTCTATTGATAAAGGATTTTGCACTCTCCGTTCTAGAGAATCACAAGAGAATGCATAAGTATAAAACACGAAACCTTTGCATAAAGGGATTTCGTAAATATTGATTCCATAAAAACGTTTACTATCTACCATTATACTGCAGTGGAATATTAACTGTCACTTTCCTTTTTCGTCTTCTGATTTAAAAAAAAGCGCTTGAGCAATAAATTTTAAACTTTAGATTACCGCACGAAGTAAATTTAAATTTACATGCTCAAAAAAACCGCCAGATAATAATTTGTTGAAAAGTAATGAATTTTAGAGAAAGTTGCAAGACTGTGTAACATGACATACCCCTAAGTCCTAGCTTGTCAACTTGTCACTTTATCTTTCTTCGCAGAAGTCTCTGCCGTCGTTTTACATCATTCTGATCCGTAAAGTCTACATTGAAACTATCAATCAGGATAGATTTTCAATACCTGACAACGCATTACAACGCCTATAAATTGGTATTCATGATATACGATTTGAATAATTATTTTTCAGGTAGCGTTTAAGATGTTATGATACGAAAAATCATTGAAATTCATCGAAAAATTATAATAAATATTAAGATTTGTCACTTTCAAAATTTATTTTAAAATCTTTTATTAGCATTTTTATTTTATAAATCTCTTCGACTTTTTCGTCGTCATGTTTCAGGGTATCATTCTAAAAATTCCGGTTAGTAAAATCATATTAAACGACGTGCTAACTGTTGTAATTAGTGCATGGTAAATATACAGGGTGGTCTGAAGCCCACCGTATTATATGTGCAATTATTTTTGTAAGCAAAATTGAATATACACGGTGGAAACTTGAATCTTGATCATAGGATTTAACATGGGAAAACAAACTTTTGTAAATATCCTAACCATTTTACAGCAAAATACTAAAAAACAATTTTTTAAAGAAAAAGAAGCTTCTTCTATAGGATTATAGGATTAGGAAAATAAAGGAAAATTATTCAGTTAATAACCATTTCTCGCGTTAGCTTTAATAATCCAATACAAATTACTATTACAAATTAAATAACAAAAAAATTCTAACGCGAGAAACAGTAGTTAATCTGGCGTATCTGTGTCATAACCTCTAAGGATAGTGACCAAACTTTTACGTTAAAATAACGTTCTATCTCGTTGTATCACAGCTAAATAAAAAGGATAGAACGTTACTTTGAACGTAAAAGTTTGGCCACTATCTTAAAGTTTATGATACAGAATACGCCTGATTAACTGAATAATTTTTCTTCATTTTCTCTTACTTTGCTGTAAAATAGTTAGGGGAGCCAATTAGGCTTATTTTGTATCATAAACTTTGATTCAAGTCTCCACCGTCTATAGACAGGGAGAGAATTTATTCACTAATATGTGACATGTGTCACAAATTTAAAATGACAATCAATCAGGTATACATATACACGCAGATCAACAACAACAAATAATAAATAATACATAAAACATCACAAAACAACCAAAACACCTCACAGAACTAGATGAGCTTCAAGGAAGTCGTCCACACTGCTTTGATAACTGCCTTTATAATCACCTAAGGTGGTTATGTAAGGGAATACAAAGAGAGTCCTCGTTTCTCGTAATGTAGACGTTTATAGATCCATTTCTTACAAATGGATTCTGTGAACAAATCAAAATATTGTACCTATACATAGATGGAATATAGGGCCATAGTTCGTAATTTTTTAAACAGGTGTACACAGGTATACAGTAATCATCGTATTTAGCAGTGGATATAGTTCTGACCATCATCTTTTGTACGATAAAAAGGCTAGATGCAACAGCGTTAACCCCTCAGAAAGTCACTCCGTACGATAACCTACCGTGTACATAACTATAATAAAAAGCTAGGCAGCAGGAAGAGCTAACAGTGCTCCGTATCTGAAAGAGCGCGTATCTGGCACTGGAGAGCCTAGATGACAGTAGGTTAATATGCACTTAAACCAAGGAACGTTAAAGACGGCGTCTGCTCAATAGATTCCTCCTCCTGCTTTACCTACAAACTGAAGTTAATTTCCTTCCTTGAACGGCTATTGTAATGGATGAAGTGGAACTTATTACGGTTTTAAAATAATTTATTCTTCTTACACCAGTGCACTGCAATGTTTGCAGACAGAACCACCTGGCCAACACCTGCGTGAGAAACAAGTATGAACGAATCATCTGCATACTGACACGCGGTTAAATTAATTCTTTCAGCGAGAACGTCACAAAGATCATTGCAATAAATTATAAATAGCAAAAGCGAAAGTACGGATCCTTGAGGAACCCACAACCTCTACATATTGGCTGAGACCCCATAGAGGTCTCAATAAGCGACTTGACAAATCCAGTTCTGCCATAGGCTTCTATTTTAGGCAGGGGTATGTCATGAGTCATGAGTCATGGTACATGACGTCAAACGCCCTGGGCAGGTCGAAGTAAATTCCAACCGCTTAGCATTCCCGATCCGAAGACAGAATATTAGTGACAGACGAGCAAAGAGCTGAATTTATAAAACTGCCAAATCGAAAGCCATAGATACTGCGTACAGGTGATCGACATAAGATACAATCTTTTTGCAGTACTTGGAGATTACTGATAGGAGTGATATTGGCCGATATTTATTATTATCAATTTTACTTCCCTTTTTGTAGACAGGAATGATCTTCGCACATTTAAACGCAAATATGCCTGTTTCCAGACATTCATTTATTAAATAGGTCAGAACCGATACAACATGCACAGTGATATCCTTGACGACAAAACATGTGATGTTGTCAGGGCCTGAAGACTTTTTAGGAGGTGCTAAGTTGCTCATACTCGTTTACAGCACTTTAAAAAAAGGATCCATCTGTCCGTCTAGGATAGCAAACAGCGCCATTGTTGATGGCATCGCATCTAGTAGTAACATTAGTGTGTTCGTTAAAGAAATTACTGGCGTTCTCAGGGTCATTCACTACCCCGTCGTCACTCTTCAAAGTAATTGGCCCTTCTGAAGAAACCCGAGCTGTCTCAAATTTTAAGATGCCCCAGGTATTTTTAGATTGATTTGAATATGAAGCTATTAAATTATCGTAGTATTTTCTCTTTTCTAACGTTATCAAATTTTGCTTAATTCAGCATATTTTGCATTCAATTCGGCGCTATGAAATGAACGTTTAAGCCAGTAAAGACTTTTTAATTTGTTTGGGGGTTTCTTAATGTCATCACTCACCTAACATTTAGCGAGTAAAGTAATAGTGGATATATTAAATGAGTGCTTCAAATTTGACATGTATATATGACCACCGAGACAAACCTCTTCCCAACCATCATCCTCAGATATTAGTTCGGCAAAGTACCTGCGTTCCTGTACGGAAATTGTCTAGTTTGTCCATAAATAAGTTTAAACATACTCTCGGTGAGCGATACCTCGATATAACGATACATTTACCGTCAACTATCCAGAAGGACGAAGCGCATCAATATTCAGAAACTCTGGTGATTGGTTTACCGTTCAAATTAACTGTATTCATAATAACTCTGCTACCGTGGAGTATCGCAGTTTCTCCCCCAGTGATATCGGACCTACAAAATAAATTAGAAAGTTTCATATTTTTAATCAAAAACACGTACATTTTTTGCCTGGACAACCAATGCTCACACATACATGAGCCATCACATTCGTTTGCTTCCACAAAAGCTTCTATGTTACCTCTTTTTTCATTTTTCCATTTTCAACAAGTAATTAGAAATGAGGAAATAAAATTTTTAGTTAATAAATTAGCGTTTTTATTCCGTCTAGTAGAAGTAATGCCAGAGAAACGAGGCCCGAAAGGCCGGCTTGCAAATAGATGTTAGGCTAGCGCCTCGCGTTGGTAAATTTTATACAAGTGTGAGTGTAACCTGTACCTACACTGTAACTTAATCATATTCGATCAATCACAAAAAACGTACAACCTTATATTTACAATCGTGCTTTGATCAGCTTAATCAGCTTCTGTGTTTATGTACCCACGGTTGCTCCAATCAGTGTGGATAATTTGTTGAAATTGCCTACCAATTTGAACGTTAAATAGTAAATAACAAATCAGAACATTAGTAGACAATAGCTTATCTATAATTAATTATTTAAAATCACATTTTGGAAATTATTAGCGCTCTATTCAAATATAACAATAATTATTATTGATTTTTTTGCGAAAAAGCACTAGTTGAGAGCTAGCAAAATCTGAGTTATAATTTTTAACTCGAGAAGCGCGTTTCCAAAGTTTGTGTCAGTTGAAAAATCTTTTAGATCCGAAAGATTTCCATTTTACGTATTTAAAGTGGAATTAATGTCTTTATTACGCACTCCATACAATAAAGTGAATTTGTATTGGTTCGCTCGTGCGAAATAAAGTTGATAAATATAATTGTTTCAATTAAAAGTTGCTGTGCAGATTCGGTGCGTGTGTTAATTATCTTTTGTTGCAGAAATAAATTTTAATAAATTGTACGAATGTGAATAATCTTATAATATCGTATAACACACAGTTTCGTAAAGTTGAGTGTTTCGAAATTACAATTTTGTGATAAAATATGACCAACTCAATTACATAAGGCATGTTGTCACGTACGTCAGTAATGAATTTTAAATTAGCTTTTAATAGATATTCTTCCTCGCTTGTTCTCTTCAATTTTTCCCGTTTTACAATTTTTCGTTTTTTTACTTATCCACTCACCAACTTTAGAACTAAAATTCGAGTTACAGCTTAGCATTATTCCACGGTTATTGTAACAGTTTTCCTGACTCGTGTAGTTTTCAGGTCACTTTTAGATCAGATACGACTGTTACGAGAGCTTAACAAAACTAAAGTATATGGCTCTCTAAACGACCTTCTTCAAATCCACAAGTTCAAAATTTATCTTCAATTTTAATTATGTGGCTACATAAATGAACAACAGTCACGTAAAGAGTAAAAACGTAGAAACTTTAGACTGTACGTGTTTTACAGGTAACTTATTGAAATTACGCTAAAGACGAGTTCATGAGTTTCTAAATTATTTTACAGTAAATCTGTAAAACCGTCTGTAATAGTCTTCGTTTTTAAAATATTTTTTGAGTACTTACTTAATTAAGTTGAACCCCGGGGCTACCGATTTTCAATCCCAAATTCAAATTTTTTAATCGCAAGGGCACTGGCCAGAAAAGTCTTAGTAACCAGTTTTGGTCTGCTTTCAGTATGTTAAAGCGTTTTACACTAAATTTTACCTTACTGTAATAATTTATTTCTTCCAGATCAAATCGTATTTGGCCCCGAGTAAATGAATAGAGGGACGCTAATTAAACTGTTACATAATAATTTGCAATCGTGGCATCCAATTATTGTATACCCTGTTGTCTGTTGAACAGAGTACTCACTGCTGTCTAAATTTCTTTAGCTAAAGATGGCTCGAATAAAATTTTTTAGGGTAGAAAATTGAGCACGAATTGTTTGTTTTTGCAACTTTTCAAGTTTGAGAATAGGACGCTTACGAATTTGAACGTTTGTTACTTATCAGAAATTCACAACTAGTGCAGTCTAATAATGTTTGAGTAAACGATTAAAATCTGTCTATAATCTTGATGAATTAATTAATTAGACGAGTTTCGTAGCATATTGAAGTCTTAACGTAAGGAACTAATGCCACTAAAGGGGTATATATCAAATGGACGTTTATAATCCGCTTATAATGAATACAATTGACTATTATTGCTGGCAACTCGTATATATAACAGCAAAGATACTTAAACATTCATCGTTTTGTAATCCTGTTAATTTTAAATACTTCAAATTAATTACATCTACAAACACACTTTTAATTAACTGTAATAATAGGTGTATACCCTATACGTTAAGTGTATTAATTTATGTGGTGAATTTGAGCTGTGTATTACACGGTGTGGTTTTAGCAAAAGCATTGTTGTGTGCTTTACCTATACCCAAACCAATGCTAGATGTGCATACCGTAGATTTTGCTCATTGAACCTACAAGTTCTAATAGCTATTGGCAATACTAATAATTATTATAGTACGCGAATAGGTATATGATGCAATTATTTCCAAATAATTTCATACGTATCTTATTAAACAGTAACAACGATATTAATTAAAGTAATTATTTGCGCGCATTAATTATTAATTAATTCTCGCGCAATAACCAAGTTTTAATAACTCCTTTGATCTTTTTCGTCTTTAAAATTAACAAATCCACTTTAAAAACTCGTATTTTTAGTGTGAGTTTGTGTTGGATAATAGGGGTCGTTTGTCTAAATTAAATTGAAACGGTTTAACTTAAAACTAATTGTCAGATTAGAACCTCAGTTGAATATCAACCATTTTGTAATTAAATTAAGTGACGATAAGATTTTAATGTCGAATAACTACAAAAATTATAAAAGTGGCACCTATCTATACAAGAAACCCATAATGACGTCGATTTTGGAGCTGTACGAAACGATGTATGAAATTTTAAGCTTTTATTACTATAATTTTAATTGGACAAGATTAAGTAGTCCTTACTTAAGATATATTTATATTAGAATAGAATCAGTTTTAATTTGAACTACCCACGTACCAGAAGCAAATTTTCTTATTCAATTAAAATACAATTTGTGCTTTTATGGGATTTACTATTCCGAAGATACTGTAAGCTCTTTTTAAGCTTTCTGCCGTTTACGTGAACCTAGGTAGTTGCTATTTCTTAAATTTAAAACTTTCGTGTATTTTAAGCAGTTGTAATAATTTTTAGGTCTGTTAAATAGTAAAGTTTTCAAACAATTATAATTCAATTTGTTTTAAATTGACGTAAATAAGTTCTACAAATTTATGTATATTATCAAATTATCATAAGGTGGTTACGAATTTTGTTACGCCGGATAGCCAGCGTTCACTTTTACCAACTTTTACTAAACCATAAAGTACAACATTTTTAACAATTAAGGTTGAAATAACAGTGCGAAGTTCACCCTAAGAGCAGCATTAACTTGAAGGTGGCTCGAGAAGGGTGAACTTTTGCTGTTTTTCGGATTTTCACCTATAACTGAAAAACTGCGCATTGTAAGAGAAAAGTTTCTAGATATGAAAAGAAACTGCGTAAATTTGCCACAAATTGTATTCCTTACACGTTTTTACTCAGACAACCGGTTTAGGTACAAGAGCGCGTTAAAATTTGCCAAAAATTCCAAAATAAGTCAAAAAACTGTTTTATCGCTTATAACTCCAAAACTACGCACTTTGAGAGAAAGGTGTTTCTACATAAAATTAAAGTATTTTCAATTTCCTACAAATTATATCATATAGATTATTTTCCTCAAACCAATAGTTTAGGAGCTAGAGCGCGTTGAAGTATAATGTCTTGAGAAAAGTGAGTTTTTGAAAGCCAAACTAAACCATAGGGTACACGCAAAAATTATATACAAAAAAATTCATTTTTTTGTGTAAAAATACATAATATATTGTATCAGACGGTTTTAAGGGCAGCCTTCGTGGTGGCAGACGCGTTTGAAGTACACATCATTATCTGTCAAGTATAGGTATCCCCAGATATGGAGATCCAAGAGTGTCCAATCAGAACGAAAGGTCTGCCTATTCATTTTTGGCTATAGTTCCGCCTAGCCAATTCCTCGCTCTCCTACCGAAATGTGCGAGTGTCCATCCCGTATCCAACCATGTTAACGGAGATCCTGTATACCCAAATTCAGATCAATTTCATCTAAATGGCCCACCTATTACCAAAAATCAAACGAAAACTTTAATGTCCTGTATTTAGAAAATAATTATTTTTAAGGCACTCTACCACCTAAACCGTTTGTTTCACAAAAAAATACAAAGAGAAATAATTTATAGCAAATTGAATGTAGTTTATTTTTGATAAAAACACTTTTCTCTGAAAGTGCGTAATTTTTGAGTTATAAGCGATAAACAAAACAAAAACAGTTTATTGGTCGATTTTAGAATTTTTGCAAAACTTTAAAGCGCTCTAGCGCCTAAATCGTTTATCTGAGTACAAAAATAAAAGAAACATAACTTGTAGCAAATTTATTATAGTTTATTTTTATATAGGTGCACTTTTCTCATAAAATGCGTAGTTTTTGAGTTATATGCAAAAAACCGAGAAAATAGCAAAACTCCACTCTTGAATAGATTTGGCTTTTACTTTGTACAAATCGAGATTGATTTTTGTATGAACTAAATTAGAATAGCCATTTGCACTAATTTTTTCAGAACTGACAAAATTAGTGCAAATGGCTATTCTAATTTAGTTTATACAAAAAACTCCACTCTTTTCGAGTCACTTCCAAGTTAATGCTGCCAGTTAAAGCGGCAGACAGTCGGTTTTAAATATTTTTATAGTATAGGTCATTATCCGAGCGTTTATGACTTATGACTATTAACCATTTTCAAGAATATACTGTATATACTATATACCTAACTTTAAACTCCAACCAATTAACTAACAAAATATTATGTCGAATTTCACATGTTACTTTCTATAGATACACAAAGGTGGGCTTTTCAAAACACTCTGTATTTCAGAATCAGGATCATGTTTGCTCTAAAAGCTCTATAAGTAAATAGTAAAGATTGTTTTTAATTCCTGTTGAGAGCGTTTTGCACAATGATTTAAAAAAATAATTAATTATTATAAGATCCATATCGCCTTGATTAAACTTTAGAATCTTACCTTTAATTTGATAAAAAGCCGTTAGTGGAAGAGATATGCATTTTAAGGGAATACCTTAAAGAAACTTTTTAAAAAGATAACGAACAATAGGATTTATTTACAAAAGAACCAAAATAAGTAAAGCGAGATAGAAAAAAAAGCTTTCGTTTGCAATTCACTCAAAACGCTTGTTTATAACATCTTCATCTACATATATAGAGGTTTCAGTTTTATGCTTCAAAAAACATTTATTATTTTTATAATAATCCTTTGAAAAACATTATAAACAAAACATATTGTTATTAGTAGGAATTTCTTATTTTAAATGTCTCTATGTGGATTGTGGATCTTACATTAAGCTTTTCATATGTTTGGAAAGTTTAAGAATTTTTTATCCGTTTTAATTGCACTTTTTCACAATAAATAGGTCGCTTTCGGCGTTTTTTCCTCTTAAACACAATGAAGAATAGCATGATTGATGATCCGAGTGTTGTTCATATTGTTAAAATTTTACTTTTGTAGTTAAAATCTAGGAGCACTACACGATCACAAAAATTTACAATTTTATTACACAGGAAAACTCGAGAAAATATATTTTTCGGAAGCTTTTACATTTTGTGACGAATTTTATCTCAAATCAAATACCTACTATCACTTTTATTTTCAAGTTTTACGTAATTAGTCCATTAATCTTCAAAAAAGTTTATTTACTACCAAGTATGAGTTGGGTAAAAAATGTCAAGTGATTTACAAGTATTCTATTAGATTAAAGTCAAAGTTCTGTGTTTGACAAACTTTTCTAAATTTTTTTTACAGTAAAGCGTTTGATATGAAAGGTTCTTTATAAAGTTCAAACAAGTTGTTCTCGAAAGGTTAACAAAGAAAATCTTCGACGAATCGATTTTGCAGTTGATACTAACGAAAATTTTACGACTCGTTTGTTTGATGTAGTGGAATATTCGGTTGATTTATATAAGAAAAAATTGTTATACGACAAAGATAATGGCGCTACTTTCTTATTGAAAAATTTTGTTTTCAATAATTGAAATTTTTTCAACCCTCAAAATTTAATTGATAGTCGGCGCTTTAACAACATTTCCACACCAAACTCTCTACTACAGTGCAGTGTGGAGGGAGTTTTTACTAAAGAGCGATTAGTACATCAGGTTAAAAGGAGTCGATTAATGCCATAACACCAAAGTACAAGTTTTAGTTTTTACATGAAACGATTATTTTCTCTAATAAAAAGTAGGAAAACATGTGCCTCGAAACGTGAAAATTGGCGAGTTTTAAGACTTTTCCTATTGAGGCCGTTTGGCTCGTATTAAACAAATTTTTGTGATCGCCCCATTATCGCTCTCAAATATCCAAACTCTTCTAAAATAGTTCGTATTACGATGACGAAGCGCGACTTTGAAAATGAGAAGAAAATGTGTCACTTAAAAGTAGCTACTCATACCTCTTAAAATAAAAGTTTTGCTTTGACAAAAATAAAGGACATAAATATCTCCCTTTCGTACCTAATAGGTACTTGAAACGCTGAACTACATATCGGTTTAACAAAGGACTACCCTTTAAAATAAAAGACGCGTGACAACAGAACGCCAAATTTTTTTAGCCTCATTGTTGATTACGAAGTAGTGCGGTGCTAATCTGGTTCAAGACCTCCTTCACCCTTCCTCCAAATCAGCGTCTGCTGAAAAATAGTCCAATTTTGATAAACAACACACGATTTTACTTAATTACGTGTTCTTAAAGCTTTGCCAAACCTTGTACATGGACGTAAGTTTATAAATTTTCTATTTAATTAAACAAAGGAAAGGTTTTTGGGATATCATCTTTAATCTTTACTTAATCAATCCGAGACAGCTGTTGGTATAGATATAATTGGGTACGAAAATCGTTAATGAAACAATTCTTGCGTTTTAGGTTACCCAGTTTTCTATGTTATTATTTTTCTAATAAAAGTCATTTTTATTTATTTATAAATATACCGAGGAAGTGCTAACAAAGTTCAATGTTTTATAGCAGTCTCGGGATCTTAGTCAATAAAAGAAGCCAAGAACCTCTCTCAGTTACTTCTTTTATTGGAACCGACTAAGATATAAAATTATTCAATCATAAATTTAAATTTTAAATTTATATAAAATGTTGACGTTTAATTAAAGAATATCTTAGATCTACTTTTAAATAACAAAAATAAAATAGAGCATAAACCAGTTTACGAGATCAACGAGATTTAACTTTGAAATAGAGAAAAAGTTCCTTTTAAGTAATAAAAAAAAGTAAATTTCCTGTGCTTTCTAGTCCTTAAATGGTTATTATATTCATCATTCAAGTTGCCTGTTTGTGGCAACTTGTAGAAACACATAAGGAGGCGAAGAGCCCACTGTTCGTGATCGAGAGTGTAATATATTGAATTTAAGGTAGGTAGGTATTTGATTGAATGAATACGGCACGAATCATTGATTATTAGTGTTTTGCCTTCATCTTTGCGTGTGGTTTATTGATGTTTATGCATAAATAAACTGATGGAAGTTCGTTAACATGTTCGACTTGGCTTCGATTATTAATTTAACGTAACAAAATTAATCATAGGCAATTTCAGTTGCATCCAATTATTATACGAGAGTTACTTCAAAGATAATTATTAATAATTGCATTATCTTATCAGAACTGGAGTAGACGGTAGTGAAATAATAATAAAAAAATAATGAAAGCTTTGGGTAACGAGAAATAAGGACGAGATTATTTATATCACGTTTTAAAGTGTACAGTCGTGGAAATAATTATTGAATGCACTCTCGATTTTTATGACATTTTTCTGCTAAAGTTTATGAGAAGATGAAAGTGCCCAATTAATTTTTCTGTAGCTGTACATAAGATCATATGTAGGAGCATCTTACAAACGTGACGTAGTCTGTTGTACATACGATATTCTTCAAGTTTATAACAAAACCTGTAGAATAATGTTAACTGAACAAAGTGCCATTATTTGTCAAGTAATTAAAGCAAAGTTACGCTCCAGTTGTCTAATTACGACATTCTCATTATTGCATTGTAATTCTAAATGCGAATGATTGAGTTTTGCCTGAAATACTTTCAATAATTAAATGGACGTAGGTACATCAAATATTAGTCGTATAGGTACCTACATCTTGAAATACAGAGAAAGTACATCTATTATTTACAATGAAGATAAATTGCTAAGTTTTGATGTAGATTGACAGGTAATTAATTATGTGATTAAATTAAAGCGAGGGTCTCGGCTTTCCAACAATGTCTGACGTGATCTTTAATTTTATAAAGGCAGGTCTATCGAGTGACAAACTGATTGATTTTCAATTACAACTGTACGGCATTTGTGCCGTACATTAATTTACAATCGATCAATCGATTAATTTGCAGGAAAGCCGGCCACTGTTCTAAGAAATGACTAAACTTTTCTTAATATAAATTACTAATAGTGAAGTACCATAATTAACCTTAATAATTATCGTGTAGATAATAAGGCGAAATAATATTTAGTTATATATGACCCTCGTCATTAGCACGTCATGGTTATCTCTCACAATTACCTATATCAGAACACCCTTGAGCTTTGCTAACCTACCTTGCATTAGTATCACTTCACACCTGCTTTAAGCGTCTAATAACAATTGCATTAGGCTAATTACACTATAAAATTTACGTGTATTATAATTTATAATTAATTTTAATAGCGTTTGACAACACTCTATAGAAAGCGGTACGAGAATCAAGCTAATGCGGCCAGCACTATATGCTGGCGGTAATATTATAATTAATGCACAGTAGTTGTTTGTACCGTATGAGCTTGTTGCAATTTGTTAAAATTTGATTGTCAGTTTGTCCGAAATCTTAGGTGCTTGCATTGGCGTTTATAATCGACTAAAATTTATCTACTATCTTAAACGTGTAAAGGCCTCGCCACATAACACATGCCGTGCTATGCTATGCCATGTCAACGCACAGCGCATAACATAACGTAGCATGTGCTAAGCCACATAGCGTAGACGTGGTTCAAACAATTAAACAAGCACGATGCACGACTACAATTTGGAATTAACCTCACAAAAATCAAATAAACGCAAGGACACCAAATAACGTGTTTTGCGCACTAAAAAGCACATGTACACCGCACAGCAGTCGAACCGAGTTCGACTTCTATGCTGTGTAAATTTACTTCAGGGCCATGCGAAAATAGCACAGAAACATAACATAACTATGTGACCATTGACAAGTAAATACTATGGTTCTACTTCTGTGTTTTACATTGGCATAGCACGGCATGTGTTATGTGGCGAGGCCTTAACACGTAGCTTCCCAGATATCGGCGAAATATGCGAATTGCAAATCGTGAACGGACGAACTCTCATCATTTTGGTTGGAATTAACCAACCATGGTTTTCTTACTTTTCTTACTAGTTTTTCACAAAAGACTAATCAGCTAATAACTCATTTTATTTTTATTAATTTGAACTATGTTTTGTCGAAATAACGAAAATATGCAGTCGGTCGTACATTTTTACGTAACTCGAAAGAGTGTTTTTTTTATATTTCCATTCAGTTCAATTCGTCCAACAATTACTCATAGTAGGTGTTCGAGGTATACAGGTTTTGCATTTATACGAGCGGTTTGTTAAATAAAATCTGATTCTCTTTTACGATCTCTCCACGAAAGAGTTGAATAAAATGAAATAGATTTCTCATTTATATAAAACCTCTACGGGTTGTTTGAAAAACGATTTTAAATATATTGCAATTTTATAGACTTAGGTTAGTATTAAGGAATGTGATTCAATTTCTCTCCTACGTTTGTGGGTATAAAAATTTAAAAATAAGGTTTTAATTAAAACAATTTTTAATAACTGGAAGATAGTTAATTTTTTATTCTTGCGTTTTTTCTCTCGTCGGCTATTTTCTTTTTACTCAACAAGAATATTTAATTTAGCGAAATAATAAAAACTTTGAGTTCTACGCTGCGTGACAAACTTGCAAAACGGAATTTTGGGTTGTTTAAAGAAAGCCTTTATTTTTCGTTCGAGCACTCGGCAAACAAAATAGAAGAAATCCAATGTTTCGGTCGTTTTGTTTTCTTAAATAAAGTGTGGGTCTATACGGGTATCCCTGAAAAATGTGGCACAAAAAATGATATGGCACGATCTTGGGACAAAATAAGGAGAAATGATCCCCATATATTACCTCACAAAACATACAAAAGTGCCTTTTTTGTTCTGAAAGGTCTGAAATTTTAGAATGCAAGTTTTTATCGAACTTTATTTAGTACCTAGCGTAATATCATTATTTTCGATAAAAATAAGGGTCAGATAACAACAATTACGCCGCTGGTAAGAATATACTCGTATTGACAAAATTTACCCAACTTAAAAATATAGCTAAGCATAAGGCAATACTCCAAAATATATCCTGTTAACTTGTTTCGTTTGTGAAAACAGAACAAGCTTTTTTTCTTCTATTTTCAAGGACCTTCTATCTTGAAAACGATGCAACTTTGTATAAAATGGGTATATAAGTATATTGGCGCCATTTCTCTTTATTTTGACCCAGGACCATGCCCTATCATTTGTGTCACGCTTTTCGGGTGGTCTAATTAATTTATCTGCATTTTTTATCAACGTTTGTCCTACCTATTTTTGGTAAAAGAGGTTAAAAGAAGCAATAATTAATCAAAAGTAGTTCGTTCTAGATGTTTGGGGTCTTTTAAATTTATTTATTTTAGGTACAGCAATAAAAAATAATTCTTGGTTTTAGAAAATTTGAAAAGTTTCCACTTTACGATATTTAAAGGTGCTGTAGTTAGAGCAGAATTGGCCCACAGAGGTTCAAGTAATTACCTAACAACAAGATTTTTAACCCCAAATTAAAAATTTGAATTTTGTAATTTTGTCGTATTCGAAAAATATTTTGTTAAAAGTTAAAATACACAAAGCAAGTATATACCATTTGTTTTATTTCGATAAGAATTTTTGCAGGTGTGAACTCGACTAAATGCGATAAGATTTTTCAATGTTATACAAAATACGACTAGTATCGACACAAATTATTAATAAAGTTAGTGTATAATTGAACTCCGTTTGGTTATGTGCTCATCGGTGGTCGCGTTTGGTGTTATCTTGTGCCGTTGGGGACAAGTTTTAAGTTCAGTTTCCGCTACTCCATTAAAGGTAAGTTTCATAAAATTTTCACTACAAAGTTTTAAGGGCTAGGTATTTGTTGTTTTTTACTACCAGTTAAAAGCACAGAGCCAATGTTGAGCGCCAATTACATAATTTTTTTCTACATTGAGTCACACCTAAATAAATAGGTGGTTTGGGATGCTTTTCAAATATACAAGGTGTTATTTTTTATAATAATACGAATACGAATGCATTAACTTAACTATACCTACTATTCTTTTTACTGGTAAAAAATATTATTGGGATACGTTTTCGACACTTTGTTGAAAATTACAGGGCCTTAATAACCATTAAAGCATTACCGTCGTTTTTATAATAAAGAATCTCGAAATTTAAATTGAAATTTTTTGTCACATCAGTTGATTTTGGATTTTTGCAATGTTTGGTTCCGTTATTGATTTTCGATTTTGATTTTGTTACATGAGCTTTACTCTAAAATTTAATAAATTTATCTTATTCGAGAGGTGTTAAATATTTAGAAAAATACTTACTGTCCGCGCGTTATACCATGGCGAGACTTGTGACTGCGCAGGTAGCGAGCCGCTTCAATTTATTTGAATATTTGCAGTAACGTTACGTAAGCGTAAAGTTGTAAGAAACAAATTTTTTTTTAATGTAAATATTTTTTATTACTTGTTACCTGATTTTTTTTCTCTTTGGTTTGAGTCACTGGTAAATTTTCAGGAGCATTGTTTTGCATTCGGATTTTAGATTACTTGTGGAATTTGATAACGATTGAAATTAATTTAATAAATTTTGAATAAAGTTAGGCAACTCCAAGTCCTTTAGTGTGAGGGTAAATGAGAGCCGTGCCATTTTGGGAGTTTGCGTCTTAAATTTTTGCATTAAAAAACACTTTTCCGGGTTTTAATTTGAAATTGAAGTCGATTACGTTTTACATATTTGGATTAAAATTTTATTAATTACCTATATTGTCATTTATCGTAAAAATGTAAACAAGTAAAAATAATTAATTAATTCCTGAAAAAGGTAAATTTTTATTTGAGTGGGCTCTCTAATAAATTAGAGGTAAATTATAGGTATTTTTTTGGTCTTGCTCATATTTTAAATTGTAGGTTTTTTTTATTATCTTTATTTTTTGCTCAAACTGCGAATTGTAAATTTAATTGAGATAAGTTTGGATTCGTTATCGAGATAGTAAAATTTGGAACATTTGGATAGATGAGTGGAAAGTGCCTATCCTGATCCTGAAACGTCGAAAGATAAGCTGGCACTTTTGAGGTATTGGTAGTTTGAAAATATACAGGAATTTTCGTCGAAACTTTTGATTTGTAGAATCTTGTATTTTGTTTTTCTCCAACATTATCATATTTATTTGGTCTGATACAGATTGTTATAATTAACTTATTATTCTTTGGTTCTTAACTCTCCAGTGGGCGCGTGGATTACATATGTAATCCAGCTTCTATTTTTTGTATGCAATTTTGGTTTTACTTCAAATACATAATCGGCATTTTCAGTACCTTCCTAAAAAGGATGAGTCGACATGACTGCTTGATCAAAAAAAAATTGTAATGTTGGGGGGCTTCAGAAAAAATTCGTTAACTTGACTGGATTACATACGTAATCCACGCGCCCACTCGCGTAACAATTTTTACACTGAGACGCATTAATGTTATTTTGTTATTATTGTTGCTTTTCGTTTTATAATTCGGTAATATTAGTACAAGAAATATGAGGAGTGATGGGTGTTGTCCTCGGTGCTATAGGGTGTTCAAATTAAAATAAACAAACTCGTTGGGCAATAAAAATATAAAAAGCAAGACTGCATTTGAAAGTTCAACTTGAAATCTCGAAGAAATAAAGACCTAATACAATTTTTACGTATTTTTGAATTTATTTTTTTATATTTAGCTTTAGTAGCTCTATGTTCGTTTCTGTGAAACACCGTTTATAGTTTACTTGCAACAATTGGACGTGCAAAGACCATATTGTGGATGTTTGCGTTCGTTGCGCCGAAAACCAATGGGGCAATTTATAGTGTTTTTACGACGATTCATTTTTGTAGTATTAGTTTAAATTTTTGTTTTTTTTGTTAAAATTAATGTTTGTAGTAGTTTTAGGCACCTTATTCTAAATAAAATAATAACTAAAAAACGTTTCATAAGGGAATTTTTATAAATTGGCGTTATACCTAGAAGTAAATGTGTTTTTTTAGCCAAACCTAGAATTTTGGTTATTACTGTCTAATAAACCATTTTATCGACACGAAAATCGTTTTACAAGTTGAAGTATATACTAAAGTACACTTTAATAAAAAAAAATTTACAAAAAAATCATTTTTGATAACAAAAAATATAACTTTAAAATGGATTACGTATGTAATCCATGCGCCCACTCGTGTAACAAAATAACACGCGCCTGCTGGAGAGTTAAAATTGGATTTTTAATTATATTTTTCCGTGGTCAATTTTGCTACCTTAGTAATTTTTTAAATAATTTATTCGATTGCGGAAGAGTGTTTCTGTCAAACATTGTTTTGGTGTCGATTCTCCTTCTCAGTTGAGAAATTCGTTCCGGGGACAACAGAACAACTTATGGCCATATCAGCCGTTTTTGGGATAGTTTCAAGTCGTTTATCGCATTCGTAGCACAGACAAATTAAAGAGTATAACGAAAATGGCAATTTTCCAATTTTGTAATATGTGTAGGTACCACAATACAATTTTTATCCGTGAAATATTTGTGAAAGAAAACTTACTAATGAAAACAAATAAAACCATAACGTGATATTTGTTCGAGAAGCTAAAAACTTGAAAATTATAAGACGAGAAATTAAAACAAAAAGTTTTCACAAACACATGTAAGTATACAATTATAAAAATAGAAAAAGCATGTGCCTATGTTATTATAAGAATAAGTTGAAAAACTGGAAGTTATTAGTTTTTACGCTATAAAAAGTAGAATAATGAAGCAAAAAGAAAGTTGGAAAGTTGAAAAATTAAAATTATTTTTCTAAAGGAAAAGTTTACAAAGTTTTCAAGTCTTTAACATATTTAGACATAAGTTGTTAACTTTAGGTTAGTTTTAAAACGAACTTAAATTTTTAACAATAGTACTTAGTACTGTAGCAATTTAAGCAAAATGTATTCATTGCTTTCTTTCGCAGTTACTCAAGTCTCACGAAGGACATTTCTTCTTAACACATTCATATTTCAGACTTTAGTAAACTTTCGAGATTTTATTAAAGTAGCTTTTCACGTCTCTAGAAAGTTAATGAGAGAACTCTTAAAAGAAACTGCAAGATGTTTAAATCTAAAGAATAGGCGAGCAGAAGTGTTTCACTGCATTCCAAATTAACGTACCTGCCAATTTAAACTTTTAAGCTATTGTAAGATAATTTTCAGCTCGGAATTTAATATTACTTCAAAAACTTCTCTTTATTATTTGCCAAAATACATTTATCAATAAGTGAAAATGGACTTTTTTAAATTACACAATTTTAATTTTCTAGGTACAGTGTGTCCGGGAATTCAGTTGACAGGAGGAAAATTTTTATTATTGATTTTAGGACAAAAAGTAGTTCTTTATAAAAAATTCTGCTTGCCGAGAAAGTGTATTTGCAATATTAAAATCTAAGATCCGACGTACATGGTGTTAATAAATTAAGAAAATGTGAAAATACTTCAAGACAGAAGTACCACTGTTTGTTATTTTAGGTGAAATTTTTATTTAAAAAAGTTATTTAGAATCTAAAAAAAACTTTAAATACAAAATTTAAAATGGAAGTTATTAAGAAAAGATTCATTTCTTTTTTAGGCACATTAGAAACATTGTTTTTAGAACAAATTCGTTTTTTACATAAGATCCCCAACCTCTACTCATTTTTCTATCCTTTTAATGAATTTACATTAAATTCTACGTATGGTTGAGAGTACATTTATTTAATTTGCCGCATCTTGTATTCGCGCTTTAAGTAGGTATTTCTCCATCATTCGGCCCAAAAGAAAAAATCCAAAGGAGTAGATCAGGTGATCTTGCAGGAAATTGAATTGGGCTAAGTCTTCCCATCTATCGTTCGCCAAAATCGTACCAAAGATGTGGCATGAGCAGGGCAACCATCTTGCAACACAAAATTTGAATAAGACGGATGTAAACATCTTGATTTAAATTTTCAGAAAAACATCGATCTTATTAATCTACACAATGACACATTAATAAGTCAATAAGCTTATCATATCAACTGAAAAAAATTTTACCTAAAATAACAAACAATTTTTGTTTGTCTTGAATTAATTTTACATTTTCTTAATTTATTAACACTATGTACTATGTACGTCTGATCTTAGATATTAATATTGCAAATCCACTTCCTCGGCAAGCAGAATTTTTTTTATAAAGGATTACTTTTCGTCGTAAAATCAATGATAAAAATTTTTCTCCTTTGTCAACTCAACCCGCGGACACATATTTTACAGCATATTAGTGTTCGGGAAAAATGCGCAGACTTGGGAAATTTATTTGTTAAACTAGTGCTCAATAGTAAGCTCTAGGTCGGCCCTTTGGGCCACCGCTTGTGCAAGCATGCAGCCTGCAATGGTCAGGTCTCCAGCTCAACTCTACGGATTTCACATTGGTTCTTCGGAACTCTATACTCGGCTCTTCGGGTTCCTGTTTGCGGGCTTTCAACCCTTACTCTTTCACTAAAAACAAGATGAAATGTACTACTTTTTATCATTCCTAATTATGAATTCTGCATAAGTTTTGTCTTTTTTATTTTTGGTCTAAAATAATTAGAGAAGCTGGTGGTTCCGTGGTTCTGTTTATTTCATTGGTTTAGTCTTGTTTTGTGTCTCTTCAATCCGAATTAGAGCTTAGTCTAGACTCGTTTTATTTATTTATCAGAAACTCAGATCCTACTCATATATTTCAGAAACGTTATGGAAAGGGCGAATTTTGTTTTTTTTTATTTTACTTAATCATGTCAGGGATCATTTTTGTCAATTATTTATCTCTTATAATAAGCCAGATCCCCGTACAACACGTTTAAAAATACATCATGTATAGCAGCAATAGATAAACTTTTTGAATGTGGCATTGAAGTCTTCCAAG
The DNA here is from genome assembly GCA_950108345.1 of Malthinus flaveolus. Taxonomy (NCBI): domain Eukaryota; kingdom Metazoa; phylum Arthropoda; class Insecta; order Coleoptera; family Cantharidae; genus Malthinus; species Malthinus flaveolus. The sequence continues at coordinate 58,890,416 of OX467285.1, forward strand.
CTTTTACAGAAGTTATAATTGGCCGCAGTTTTGAATCGAAAACAGTTTATTGTTTTTGCCATTTAAATTCGAATTTATGCTTCACAATTAATTAATACTCTTTGCAACCGTAGTTATTTACTTCTTCAATTTGGGTCTCGACTAAACCCACATTAATTTATTCTGTAGTATGCCGATGAGAAAGGGCCCCGCAGAAGCCGATAGTACCATACTAAAAAGTAATCAACGTTACCATCATTTAAAAAAGTTTTTCTTGAACCACATACCTATTTTGATTTGTGTAAGAAAAAGAAAATCAAACAAATTTCCATTTTATCGATTCGTTTTAAATTTAGAGAATAAATTACGACCTACCTCTTAAATTTTAAAGCAAGTAAATGAATACGTATCAAATCATACTAAAATGTAATTTAAGATTTCAATTCAAAATCTTTCTGTAAAAGCAATATAAGCTGATTGAAACCGTTTTTCATATCAAAGGTAGCAATATTGCGGCATTTTCAACTGTTGACAGATAATATTGAAAAACTGATTGGTTTGGTAGCCTTAAAACAACGTCAACGTTTGATATTTGCCTTAATCCTTATAAAATTCACATTTTCATTCAGTTATATTTGATAGTATTCATCAAACGTAATAATTGCATATTTGCATTTGGAACGCTGCCGAAAGAGGGGACGGTATTATTTATACTATATTTAATTTAAAACTTGTACGAACACTTTTTATTTTTGGAGCATTGTGTAGTTTTTATTTATTAATGTTTCTTTCCGAATGGCATGCACGACGACCTCATTACTGGATGTGCGTACAAATGGACGTGTAACTTATAAAAACGAGTAGAAATATCCGAGTGTTGCAATTTATATAGTTTTAAAGGTATCCCGCCCATGTTGCAAACGGAGGTTGGCCAACAATAAAACCTTTGCCCAAAATGAATGAGGTACATTACAAAAGCACTACGTATAAATTTTACATTTCTCTCTAGCTTTCATTGTAAAACTTTCAAATGCAGTTGTAGTTGTTTTCTGGGTATTATTACACTTTATTTTACGAACGCCAAGTTTAAAAACCTTTTGGATGTACTTAAATTAAATTTTCTTAAAAGATTAGATTTTGCAAATTGACATTTATTTATTTTGACGTATTGGTTATTAATTTCCCACAGGTACTTACTTTCCACTTGAGTTAGTTTCAACTCTTGCTTCTTTTTATTTTACACGGGAATTGGATTTAAAAAAATTGTTGTACGATTTTGTAACGCAATTTTTTTTCTCTACAATAACTTTTTTCGTATAGGCCCTGTATGCATAAAAATGCAAAGTTCAAGGAAAGTTCTAATTTAGTAGATTTGTACAGTTTGGTGTTCTAATTAATATTCCGAGTTTGCGACCTTGAGCCTCCTGTCGCTATATTGGAAAAATGGTATCGATGACCAGTTTTTTGAGAATATCTTCTCTCCAGCGCCGCTTAAGTCAAAAATAGCTACTATTATAAAAATTATAGAGCATGAAATTTTCTGTAATTTTTGTATGAAACATTCTTCAATCAGATGAATAGGGCACGAGTATAAAAGTTTGCAAATTTATCATATTGTGCCATTTTTAGCGATATACGTAGCTTTCGACACAGATCCATATTATTTACCTTGCATCAAATCGCGTTATGATTTTTTGGTATGTTGTATAATATGATGAATTAATGAAGGTCTAATGATAAATCCAAGTTTTCGACCTCTGTGGAACTCCGGATCTTTGGCAAACCTCCAAAAATATACGATATGATTTAGTTTTGATTTTTCCAAAGATCTGGAGGTCCGGCGAGGACCAAAACTTGGATTTATCATTGGACCTTCATTCATTTTTAGAAGAACAATTTAAGAAACAATAATCCCTCACTATAAAATTTTTTACTGGACTAAAGCAAAATAATTTTAATATATCATCAGGACGTTTTGGAGATATGTCTCTCGTAAGCGTAATTCAAATGGCATCCCATCGGCCATGCATCTCGGTGACGAATCTGCAGATGATAGTACGTCTATCTGTAATCTCTTCAATTCCTTTTTTTCATCCTTTTTTTTTCATCATGTTTGAACCCGAGTCTGCTAAATCCGTTCACTATTTAAATACGTTATAATTATTGATGAAATCCCATAGGCAGTTATTTTGGAAGCTCTAATCGGCGTTAACGTTGGTAGTTCACCTGGTTCTGATAAAATAAATCCTCTATTTATTAAATCTTGTCTCTCCCTAAGCAAACCACTTCATATCTTATTTAATAAATCACTTAATTTGGGATGTTTCCCATCCATCTGGAAAACTGCTCTGATTACCCCTATTCTTAAAAGTGGTGATAGAACCAATATTGAAAATTATAGGCCGATCTTCAAGTTGTGCGTTTTCAGTAAGATGTTTGAAAAAATTATTTACAACTTTCTACGCCCTTACCTAAAAGGTTTAATTATAAATGAACAAAATGGCTTCGCTGCGAGCCGGTACGTCGTGACGAACCTGATGCCGTATTGTAATTATATCTACCGGTCACTCAATAAAAACCAACAGGTAGACGTTATTTTTACCGACTTTAAGAAAGCTTTTGATAAGGTTAACCACTCCATACTTATAAATAAGCTAGACATGTTTGGAATCCACGGGGACTTGTTGCGTTGGTTCGCTTCCTATATAAGGAATAGATCACAGGCTGTAGCATTAAATGGGACGATTTCTAATTATACTAATTTAACATCGGGTGTTGCTCAGGGCAGTCATTTGGGTCCTACCCTTTTTAATATTTTTATTAACGATATTGGGAAGTGTTTCGATGGCTGCAGATTCGTTTTTTTTGCCGATGATTTAAAAATTTATAAAAGTATTTCCTGCCTAGGCAATGCCTGTGACTTACAGCGTAATATTGATAAGTTAAAAAGCTACTATGTGGTCAATTATTTGCATTTGAATATTGATAAGTGCCTTTATATTAGTTTCTCTAGAAAAAGATCCCCAATGACCTTTGATTACACTATTAATAATACTCCGCTGAAACAGGTTACCGAGGTGAAAGATTTGGGGGTTATTTTTGATGCTAAACTGTCATTTAATCTTCACGCTGCATTCATCCGCAATGAGACCTACAGGAAGATTGGTTTCATAAAGAGAGTGTGTAGACCTTTTCGTCGTCACTATACATTTATTGCTTTATTTAAGTCATTGATACTGAGTAGGTTGGATTACGCGTCTGTTATTTGGTCCCCGCACTACAACCACTATGTTAGCATGCTGGAGTCGGTACAAAGAAGATTTTTGTTTCATTTGGATAGCATGTTTTTCCCACGTGATATGTGCCCAAGTTATGAGGATATATTGTTGAGATACCACTTGACCAGTCTCTATCAGAGACGACTGAGAAGCGACATGATAGTTCTATATAAAATCGTTAACAATCATTATGATGATGTGATGCTAATTGATCAGTTTGACTTTCGCGTCCCGTCTTTCAATACTAGACAAACATTCACTTTTTATCATGAAGCCCATAGTAAGACTTTCATTGAGAGTTCCCCATCCTATCGACTGGCGGATATTTACAACAGGCGCTTTGGTACTGTCGATCTGTTTGGGGGTAAATTATCTCAGTTTAGATCTGCTATTAATAATGTACTGCTTAATTTGTAACTTGATTGTTATTTCAATTTTCTAATAATTTGTATTCTTATGTGTAGTTATGCATCTGTTTTGTATTATTGAGTGAGGGACCTTTTTTTGGTTGTGATCTCAATCTATTGAGAACACATACTGTCGGTCCCTCCTATATAAAATAAATAAATAAATAAATATCTGCAAAAACAATAATATTTAAGGGTTGAAGGTTAACGCCACCCCAGAACGGATAGCTCTAGTGGTGCGATTTTCTTAAAATTTCTACCAAATATAGACTTGTATAGGATAAGCCGGCTCTGTAGAAATCAATAAAAAATGTAAAGTCTTCACCCGTATCGGAGATAAAATGATTTTTTTACATTTTAACTTCAACTTTGAGGGCCTCTAACTTTTTAGGGGTGCATTTTAGGGTATACTGTCAAGAGGGGCAACCGTCTTTATTTGGCCCTGGAAACTCACTGTAGAGCGTTGTCGGTGTTATTCCGAGACAACCTGTATATTTCTAATAGCCTATTATAGACGACGTAGCGATTTTACGAATTGTAGAAATTTGTCGCGCCTAACTCCGCTGTTTGTAACTCGTTCATTTGATTGAAAAACGTTTCTTACAAAAGTTGCAAGAAATTTCATGCTCTATAATTTTTGTATAAACTATTTTTCACGTAGGTGGCGATAGAGAGAAGATATTCTCGAAAAACTGGTTTTAGGTACCATTTTTACAATATGGAGGTACAAGCGGTTACAGTACGGTACGGTACGGTACGGTACGAAGGTTACAAACTTCGAATATCAATTAGGATGCCAAACTGTACAAGTCTACAAAATTACAACAATTCGCCACCTTTTGTAAGTCAAAACCTATCCATTGCCTGGACGTCTACCACTTATTTCTAATCATTGTGGCCAGCTCTTCTGGTTACAGTATCAGTGATCCTAAGTACATAATTTCTTCGGTGCTTAATGTTAGGGCCTGATACGGCTTGTCTGGTGCACCCAGTATACAGGGCGGTCAAAACACTCATTAATCCCGATTTTAATGAAAACCAATAGATATAAAAAAAAATTAGTTTATGAAGATGCTATCCCCAACATAAAATATTTATTTTCTTTTTATTGTTAATAGAAAAGCACGGACAACGCCTGCTACGATTTTTTTAATTGAAACCGTTTTTAAATAATTATGTCAATCTGTAAACAATTTTAATCTTTTTACATAATACGTGCAATTGTTTTTACCCCTACACAACTTTTTTTTGTAGGGGAAAAACTAAAAAATTGTCTTTAATTAAGGAATGTTACTTAAAACCCTATACCCCATTTTTGTTTCGTTTATTTGTTGAAAAGTGCTTCTTATTAATTTGTTTCATAATGTCTGCACCCGTTGTTTGACACTCCGCAAAGACAATTTCCCGATAATTTTCTTTAATAAAAAGAATAAATTCTCTATCGATTGACATAGTTGGGTATTTATAGTACATTCAAATTCAAGCTGCAGTAAACGTCAACACATACATGCAGATATCTTGACAAATTGCGGAATGTAACAATTTTTTATTTGATTTTGAGTAGAGGTTCGGTGGTGCCTAGATATTTAAGGAGTTGCAATAATATCTGCAGTCAATTGCCGTCGTTAACGCGATGACATTTACTGCACCTTGAATTGAATGGTGGAACTAGTCACATTTAAAAAAATCGTTGTAGGCGTTATCAGTGCTTTTCTATTAACAATGAAAAAAAGATAATGTATTGCATGTTTGGGAGGACAGCTTCATGCTTCGTAAACAAATTATATTCTAAAACATTTTTTTCTATCTATTAGTTTTCATGTAAAAACCGGGATTAATAAGTGTTTGACTCTTCTTCTTGAAGTGCCTATCCTCTGTGGATGTTGGCTATAACGTTGGTCCAAATTACTCTATTCACTGCCGCCCTGAATAGAGCTGTTGATGTCATTCCGGTCCATGTTCGTAAATTTTGCAGCCAAGATATTCGTCTGCGTCCTGCTGACCTTCGACCCTCTATTTTCCCCTGTAGGATGAGTTGAAAAAGGTGGGATTTTTCATTTCGCACGATATGCCCAAAGTATTCCAGTTTTCTGCGTTTGACATTTGCTAGGTATTCTAGTTGTCCATCGATGCGTTGCAATACCGTAACGTTTGACACGTGGTGTATCCATGGGATTCTGAGTATGCGGCGGTGCACCACATCTCAAATGCATCTATGCGCTTACATGAGGCATCAGTAAGGGTCCACGCTTCTGCCCCATACAGGAGGGTTGAGAGTACATAGTGTTTGACTACCCTGTATTAATATATTCTCATGATTCTGCTAGAAGAAATAATAAATTAATGAAGTTAATTATTACAGAAAATTCACTCAATTGATTGGAAAGAAAATTAGTAATTTTTATCTAAATTAATTTTCCTTTAATTTCATTACAATTTTCATTAAGTACATTAATTTTTGTAACAAATTTTCAGGGCACGGTTCGAGATACATTTCTGTTTCTAGACCTATCTTTTTTCTTGCTTATTAAACATTTCTTCTTAAATGCTAAAGGACCGAACACAAATTGAAAAATTTGAGTCGTGTGCTACAAGTAAGATATTAGGTAGGTAGGTAGGTACTACCAAGCCACACAACTCCTTGTTCTTTTCATTATTTAAGTAACTAATCAAAAGTATTTATTTTCATTATATTCATTAAATGATTTTAACAAAAAGTAAATACACAGTAATCTGTTGATTTATTTTAGAAACATTGTATCGAGTTGGAAATACGGTATAACTTTTATTGCTTCGAGCCTTAATTTACAACAGTCTCCTGATAAATGGGCATCGTTATATATTTTTTTCGTTTACACCGTTCGGTATTCTGAAAAGTATTTAATTTCGATATTGTATATTTCGAGAAACACAAAAATTCTGAGAGCGTCTCTCTTATTAATATTTAAAACAATTGCAACCGCATTTAGTATTTGATTTAAATATTTAAAAAATTGCTCGGCATGCGTCAACCACATTAGTTTGTTAAAAGAGTTAATTTTAAATTCAACATTATACGATTCCGTTCAAAGACGCGCATTACAAAAGAAACTGTAGTCTATGGAAAATTGAATATTTTTTAAAAGTAATATAATGATGTAAACAAAGTCAGCACACAAACCCCACCAAATTGATTAGAAACCAATTTCTCGTTCTTTTTTTGTGAATCGTCTTTTATAAACGGCTAGCATTATGTCGGTTCTCTTGACAGCCAATTTTCAGACAGCATTTTATACGGGCGCGCTTTCTAATGTATGCTATTTGTCTTTCAGTGTTACGTCTTTTTATTCCATTTTATATAACGAGATAATTCAATGTTCCATAAATATATTCCGTCACGTCTTTAATCAGCCTTTTCTAAATAAGGTATCAGCGATAGTATTTGTTTTACAAATAAGAATGAATTTTTTAAAGAATACGTAACCAAATTTGCAATCTAGAAGAATTTTTTGAAAGATTTTTTATGCAGATGAAGCAATATATTCCATCACAATGTACCTACCTACCTAATGCAATAACAAAGTTTTACATTACGAAATCTATAGAATTTTGATGAAAGCGATAATGAAGTGAGGTTATTGAATTAATAACTAATCGGAAATTGAAAACTAAACTTAACTCCCTCATTGGAACGAATTTACGTTTTCTCAGTGCACAAATTGAACTCTTTTTTTTAAATGGTCTTCACAAATCTGTGTACATTACATACCTCCTCGTCCGCCAAACTCTTATCGAGAGCCAGGGAATTTTTTTATTCTAAACACAGAAATAATTGGAAAATTTTGTTTTCATCCTTGAATATCTGTTAATTTTCTTTTCCTGCTTTAAAAGTAGGCATTGCCGTTGATTTACGATGATAGGGTTACAATAGAAGCGTCAAACGGAACTTTCAGCCCTCTCAGGTCAAATTTGCAGTTTGTTTCTTGGTAAAATGGCATTAATTTGTTCAAGCAGAGCTTTAGACGAGTTTCGTTAAATATGTCTGATTTCTTTTCATTAAATCATATCGCCCTTACGGATAGCCCTTTAGAAGTCATCCGATGTTTGTGTGCTATCTTAAAAATTGTGTACATTTACTTTTAAAAATGTTATTACTTTTAGATGTTATTATTTTCTAAAAGAGCTTCCGACCCCAAAGTCTGGTAACTTTTGATTTTACATAAGATACGATTTCTTTTGAAAAATTGTTCACGCAAGGTGACAAATTTTTTTAATGGAAACAGATAAAAATAAAAATTCTATTGCCGAATATAAAGTTTAATTTTCTCCCCATAAACTAATTTGAAGAAATGTTAATAATGCCAGTTTTAAACTGTTTAATTTGGCAATATAGAAAGCATATAGTATGTTTATTAGCTTTTGTCATCGAGAAGTTATTTGATTTACTTAATAGTTTAAGATTTAATATTAAATTGGAATTTAAAGTATGACGAATAATAAGAGGTTCAAATAAATTGGTTTGATTATTACTTTTAGCAAATTTTGGAACTTCAAAAGAATTTTTAATTAATACTGTAGGTAGGTACTTCGTTTTAAATCAAAAGAATTTTTTTTAAATTTATAATAAAGAAGTATTAATAAAATTTTTATTTTATTTTTGTTGGGGGTGTACTCGGTAAAAACTTGAGTTGCTATTATACTCGTATACTCGTATACTCGTATAAACTATTTAATTGAGTTAGTTTTTATTTGTATGTATTATATTAATTAAAAGTTTTTTGTAATGCAAAATAAACTCACGTTTTGTAGATATCAACAAGCGTCTCTTTTACGAGATCCGAGTATGAGCTAGCTGCATCATGCGAGTAAAATATGTGGAAGTACCTAATATAAAAACGCTTTCGTGTTTCAGACGAGATAGTTTTATCCAATTGTAATGTTTATAGTGTGTCGATTTTTGTAGTAGGTACTTACCTCGTTTTATTATATCTCCGCAATTTGGTGACTATATTACTTATTTTTTTAAACTTCTTTTACTTCTGAATACTAATTTTTAATCTCTTTAATTTGTGATTTCGTTGTTCGTTATTCAGTAATAATTCGCCGATGCACGTGAAAAAGGTGATAGGTATGTCAAAAAATGTTGTTTTGAGATAATGGGAATCGGCACAATTTTTTGTTGAAATTTGTTTAGATTATATTATTATTTTGGCACTTAACAAAATATTGCCGTCGACATTTTTCTGCAATAGGAAGTTTGTACGACTTACCTTCTTTTACACATACAAAGCATGTAGATTCTGGAAAGGACTAAACCCTATTTTCTCAAAATTTTAACTTATCACCTTTTTTACGCGCATCAGCGAATTGATAAAATTTAGATCCAAACGTATGCACTGTATACATAGTAGTTACTGCCCAAATTATTAAAGTTGTCCACTTTGGATTTGAAAAGAAATTGGAGGGAACTTGTTTCGTTCTTGAAATATCTTGAAACATTCAAATCTTGAGTTTTCCTATTTTATTTAGTTCATTGCTCTTATTATTTTATGGCAATTTGATTTTACTTTTTTGTTGACTTGGTCTACTTTGAAAAAGTAACATGGCCAAATAATTAAATCAGGGGGAGCTTCTGAGCATACTATTGTTAGGAACTATTTCTAGATAGAAATTTTAGTGTGTAGTAATTTTCAAAGACGTATTGTTCTGTATCTCTAGAAATTTTGATCTGATTTTTAGTTTATTTTCACAGAAAGATTAGGTTTGGATGCTCTTTAAAATCAAGCATCACACATTAGAGGTTGCCATTAGAGATTTCCAAGTAGGGGTTCCTGGGATTGAAAGGGTGCAACATAAAAATTAATTAACGATGGGTTCGAAGTTTCCCCTCCGCATCTAAGTCGACGTATTTTTCTTAACCTTTCAGACGGAGTACAGAAAATTACGCTATCGACAGATTCTAGAATATTTTTTTGACTTAAATAATAGGCAAAATGGTTCGTTGGGAAACATTTGTATCCTACTTCGTCTTGGAAAGGTTAAAAGCGTGTATCAACTAGATTTCGAGTTACTCCAGGTGAAAAGTTTTCAAATGGACACACTGTATGTGAGATATGTTAGTACACATATATTATGTAGTGTCAACGGCGTTTTTGATAATAATAATAATAATAGTAAACTTTATTGGGACCAGTACGAAGTTCAGGTGGATAAATTCAATAGCCACCCTAATGCTCTTTCACTTAGGTACCTAACCCTTTACAACTTAATTTTGTTATAGTGTTTCGATTAACATTATAGTTTATGTGGTTTCTATCTTATACGAATTTTGATTGAATTAAGCATGTATGAAGTAGCACAAAGCTTGTTTAGGTACGATTTCCTTGCATACTAAAATAAGTAGATTAACATAAGTATTTTCAGTGTAGTTTGTTCTAAAACGTTAATGAAGAAAGTTAAGGTAATAACGTAAGAACATCACAATTTAGTCATAGCGGACGTAATAAAAGTTAAAATGAGGAACGGACGTTGTACGTTGCATCTATTTATATTTTAACTTCTCTATAGTGGCATATTTATTTTACGAATACCTATTCGATTTATTACGTTTTTATAATAGGTACCCACCTTTTAAAATCGACACCCCATCACGTCACGTCGTTGATGAAAATGTGCTGAGCCAAATTACGCGAGCCGAGTGTCGAGATGGACGTAAATTTAACTGTTGTACCGAGCAGTCAAACGTGATAACTGTAAGTTCATTTCATCCATATACCATCTTTGAGTCCGGGCTTCTACAAGGATTATCTTGTTATGAAGCGGCTTTTCGAGCCTTATCTTACTTTACATGCCGTTTGTAGATCGTATACCGTTTGCTTAATCTTACTAAATATGTGTCTTCTTGAAATAAGGATTGTGAAATTAATGTAGTTTACCTTTCTACAGTTCTTATCCACTATATTTATTAATTATTTCAGCCGTTACCTCTATTTACACAAACTTATTCTCCTAAGTAACTCTTAAGTTCAATAAAAGGAGCAATCTATTAAACCAATACATTTTATTTCAAGTCATGAAAACAAATAACAAACCATATAAATGAGAGTAATGAGAATTTTTCTTGTTCTATATTATTTTCTTGATGCGGGCTTCAACCGTACTTTCAATACATTTTCTCGTTGGAGGTTCTTCTAGGTTTAAATTGATTTGAGTAAAAAAGAGAAGCAAACTGTTTAGATAAAAACGATTATTCACATCTCCTTATCTATAACCTCATAATATTTTATAACGTACAGGGTATATCGTTTAAAGGGTACTTGACTCCAATGAGAAAACTAAAGGTAGACGTAGCTTTAGCTTTAAATTAGCAAAAATTCTTCAAACTGTTATGTAGCGTAGTTTCTCAATATAAAGTCACCCTGTAGACCAGGTGACTACGAGATGAGATTAGAGACTGTAACTGTGACTAGCAAATAATTTGTTCTTTGTTGATGCTTGGATTTTCTGACAGCACAAGTTTATAGCCTAATATAAGATTTTGTAAAGACGCCACTCAGTAAGTCGGGGAGAGATGGACCACGAGGAGAGATGGACTTTGATATTTAAATGCAACTTTAGAACTTTTTGTTGTATAAATTGTTTTTAGTAAGCTATAGTGAATCCATCCCCTATTTATAGTTGTTAAGGGGTGCTTGTAGTTAAAATAATATAGAAAAATGTAAAAAAAATCGGAAACAATTATTGGAGTATAAACTGAAAAAGTAATTAAAAAGCGTGTTGACGAGTTAATGTTAATTTTTTTGGCAAAATTATCAAAAGTACATGTCAACGATTGTTCATAACCTTCGATTACGATTGTATATATTTTCGTTAAGCCGTACATGAGAGGTCCATCTATCCTCTAAGTTTATGGATAGACGGACCACTAGAAATTTTTATGGTTTTAGCCGTTGCAAAAAAGCCTAACACTTATGTAAGAGAGTCTAAAAGACTTAGTAGGGGACTATGGGTGACAACAGTACAGAAGGTGAAGATTACGAAAACCAATGCGTAGGGAGCAAAAAAGATCACCGAAAAGATAAAGCACTGATAATTGGACACGTTGCATTGTTTGCGGTGGGTGGATGCATGATGAATGTCTAACCTGTATAAAGCTCTGTCAAATTTGTGAAAAATATATTTAAAAAAGAAATACTGACAGGGCCCTTTTACACTTGGTCCATCTCACCTCGACGGTTGATGTGAGATGAATTTTTGCTTAAAAATTATTAATGTTTATACAAGTTACAATCACTTTTATAAAATGTGGTCCAACTATCCTCGACTTACCGTATATTATTTTTAGTGTCAGCTACTACGACAAGAGCTACTCATTGTATGAACAATAAGCCCCAATACAACAAGGGTATGTACAATAACAGTAGTTATAAGAATTGTTGCAATAATTTTCTAATGTTCCATAATTTCATTGTCTTAAGCTTCAATTGGGTTGCAAATTGAGTTTCGAATAAGCAGATAGCAACTGAATTTCGGCCTTTTCTTCAACTATCAAAATTTGTCTTACTATACGCTCCAATTTTCTTAGTGCTCGAACTATACCTACTAACTAAAGTTTAACATTTTACAAGGAAAATGTACAATTATTAATTTCTGGTTGACTAATTTATATATTATGGCTCGAATTTAGATTGAAATTAAATGCAAAACTGAGAACAAACAAAGTAGGTCAACTAAACTATTACCATAATATTAAATGCCGGAATTACATATAAATTAACAAAGAAAAATAGTATGCAAATTACTAATTATTTTCATTTACATTGTAGCATCTTTAAAACGAAAAGGCCGCCAAGTGCTTGAAAGTACCTATCTTCCTCTCAGTTTAATTAAATGATTCTTTAAAAGCCATTCGCTTGCATTGTTTTGTTGTCTATTTACTCTTTGGATAATTCGCATTTCATTTTATTTGTTCCTTTTTCCAACACTCAAACTCTTGTAGGTGCGGAAAAGTTCCGCGATTCGGAATTAGTTTTTTCTTGTAGAAGTAATAGCAGCAGTTTGTGCAATAAGTTGTGAAAAATTAATTTTTTCCTTTGAGCTGCGAAATTTTTGATGAAAACGCTATACTTACTATTAGTTTAAACAGGTGGTGTCAGCTTTTACTCTCAAAACTCCCACGTATTATTATACAGGGTGTTACTGAAAAAGTAATTTAAGGCCATATATATGCTACTATTGAAAATAAAATAAAAAGCTCCTATAAACTATTTAAAATTATAAGGGAGCTACAACAGCCCTCAGAAGAGGAGGGAACGAAGTTGGTTTATGTAGAGAAGGAATTAAAATAAAATTACGAAATTTTGGCCGTTTAGGTATTTTCTTGTACTTAATTTAATGGTTTAAAGAAATTTTTAGAATACTGTTCAGGGACGTGCCTTTTGGGGCTAGCAAGGGATATTTTCCACATTAACTTTCTTGTACGCAAATTTTTTTGGATTATACACCAATAAATTTTCATCACCTAAAAGTTTTGATTTTGATTTAATGTTGTCTATCCCGGAGGATTAATGATAAATGCAAGTTTTTGGACTCGGCAGCCCTCCGTAAAAAATCCAAGAAATGCGAAATTTTTCACATTTTTTCTGTAGAATTTGAAACAAATTGTAACAACTATAACTTGATACCTATTCATTTAATCGAGATTTAGTGCTTTTTTAACACTTTTTGTGTAATTAAAAATCCGCGGCATACAATTCAAATTTTGCCGCTTCGTTTTGATTGGTCATCTAGCACAAGGTTTCTGTTTGACGGGAATGACTTATTTATACAGTACAGCCAATAGTTATTGTACGCAACGTTCCCGATTGTAAAGTGTTCAATTCCCTCATTTTCATTTACCAATCGGATTAATTTTTATATCAAAATACTCGTAATTGAGTCTTCTTTAAAGCTCATTATATTCAATAACAGTTAACAGCTGCCAAAAATAACTGAAGTAACCAAATGTAAACTATAGTATTAAATAGGGGAGGGCCATGGGTGCGTGAAGTTAGCACGGCCATTTTGAGCACAAAAATTAAAATTGGTGTCATATTTTTGTGCTATTTTTGTGCTCTCGAATCCACCTATTTTTAATTTTTGTGCTCCTCTATTAACCCCGCAATTAAGAGTTATCGATGGCCGTGCTAACTTCACGCCAGCACGGCCATTTTGAGCACAAAAATTAAAAGTGGGGTCATATTTTTGTGCTCTCGAATCCACCTATTTTTAATTTTGGTGCTCCTCTATTAACGTTTGGAAGTTGAATCGGATATTTAAACAAAAACTAATGAATATTATTTCAAAATTATGAGTTTATTAGAAAGATTGGACATTTTCATTTAAGAATAAGGCATAACATCATTCAAATGACTGCCACTACTGGCTTGGACAGTTCCCCTTTGATCGACCGAATTTTTCAGTACATTCTCGATTGTTTGGTTCCCAATCCCATGAATGGCAACTTCTATTTCGTTTTTCTAGGTACCTATTAATCGTCTTTGGATGGTTAGCGTAACACTTATCCTTAAGGGCTTCCCACAAAAAAATCCAACAGGTTTAAATCACAGCTCCACGTCTCCACGGCATCATTGGGCAATTTTTCTTCGAAAATGAGCAAGAGGTCGCTGTTACCGTCAATAGCGAACGTTACTGTGCCATACTAAACGAATTTTTGTCTCCAAAATTTGAAGAGTATGACATGGGTGACATTTGGTTTCAACAGGGCGGGGCCACTTGCCGCACAGTCAACGTAACCATCGATTTTTTGCGCACTGTTTTTGGAAATCGATTAATCAGCCGAAATGCTGATGTCAATTGGCCGCCTAGGAGCTGCGATTTTAGCCCGTAGGATTTTTTTTTGTGGGGAGCCCTTAAAGAGAAGTGTTACGCTAACTATCCAGAGACGATTAATGACTTGAAACACAAAATGGAAGTTGCCATTCACGCGATTGGAGCCCAAATAATCGAAAATGTACCGACAAATTGCGTTGATCCGATGGGGTACTGTCAAGACAGCTGTGGCAGTCATTTGAATGATGATGTGTCTGATTCTTAAATGAAAATGTCCAATCATTCTAATAAACACATAATTTTGAAATAATATTCATTAGTTTTTTTTATAGCCGATTCAAATTCCCAGCGTTCGATGGCTCACCCTTTACAAACCTCAAAAATGCAATCCCCAAGTTTCACTCACTCCTCACTCAATGAGAGAAACTCTCACATAGTGCACGCAATAATAACTCAGACGTTAAAGAAGCAAAGAATTGCTCTCATTTAAAAAATGCAAAAGGCAACCCTTTGTTTAATTTCTATTTTTGTTAGCTTTAATTTTTAAAACGCCGAAATTATTCAACTCGCATATTTGAAATAACGTACACTTTGTACTTGCGTTTTTGGGAATGCTACTAATTTAAATTTGGACGTTTTAAAAACTGTGATACAAATTTTGTGCTGAGTTTTTATTATTTTAACTCGAAAAGTTTTGTCTTTGCAAACAAAACAAAAATTTAATTAAGTAAGTATAGCAGTTTTACTACGTTGATTTCTTTTATAAGGGAATGTTGGAGCTTTCTGCGTCGGTACTAAAATATTAATTAAAATATTATAATGTGTTTATTAATAACCGAAGAAGTTAACTTTTTAAAGCTTGGATAAAATTATAAATAAACGCAATACGTAAAGTTAGTTATTTAATACTAAAAAACGTTATAAACCTTGCCAATAACTAAATATAAAAGGCAAAGGTTATTTGGAAAAACAAATATTTGTTATTTATCAACACTAAAGCACTACTGCAGTTCATAAGAGATATTAGATTAAAAGTTGAAGCCTTCACTCGACTTTTTGTCGTCTAAAACTTATATCAATCATCAAAATGTCTGCTTTTTATGGCAAAGTTGTCTTGTGTGTGTGGGTCAAATTACTAAAAGTGCTTCTGAGTCTGCTCGTAAACCACTAACCGAATGTCGGCAATCTGTCAGCTTCATTTCTTTGCCCACAACCGAATTCGTTAGCGTGAAGTAACAACTAAATTCACTTTTTCTAAATTCTTTTAGGAGAAAACGTTTCAAATTGGCAAAAATTATTACTTCGCTATTGCGACGTAAACTTTTTATTTTTATTTTATGATTTGCATTTTAATTTATCAATATGGAGCTTTCTACTTTATACCCGCGCAATCCGGGCTTTCCAGGCCTGGCAGTAAAACCAAAGCACACAAAACATTCTCTTTTAAATTGGGTCACTTAAATTGGCTGAGTAATACCAAAACTGGCCAGAGATCGTTATTTTTTAGAAAGCTGAGGAAATTGGAAAGGACTACTCTTAAAAAACGACAAGAACAAGGCGACTTGTCGGTCGAAGTTTATGATCATTTTAATTTAGATCTGCTATGTTTAGTGTGTACTTATAAGCAAGAGGTTTTTTCTGAATCTAGGCCATTTAGGGGGGGGGACAAGTTTCTTGCACTTAGAACACTTAATCGGACCCAGTGTACTTCCTCCCTGCCAGGGCCCATCAGATCTCGAGTCATCCTATTTGTAGGATGAACTCCAGGATTATGGTGAGAGGGGTGGTGCTTACTCTGGCCTTGTCGAGCCAGGCTAGAACTCCCCCAGCACGGATCTTCATATCAATGTTAGGGCTTGACAGTGACAAAGCATCGTTCAAGCAGTTGAACCGTTTCGTCTTCTAGTTGGCATCCACGACATATGGGATTATTTACGAAGCCCAGTATGTGGAGATGTTTGTGCAGTTGTGTCCCGTGAGTGTCCCTCCAATTATTTGTAGGTTAGTCCGGGACAGCGGTAGACAGTATTTTGGCGGTAACCTACGTTTCTTGTTCAGCTTTCAGTCTGTGATTGATGGTTATTATTTTTAAGGGGGTATTAACAGTAGTTATGGCTGGTTTGATGATTGGCTCGGGGCCACAGAGAAGGTTGTTTGAACCTTTCTTGGTCAGTTGGTCTGCTTTATCATCATATTTTATTTTTTGCCATCATATTTTTGATGTCCTTTAACCCAACCATTGTTTTTGGATATCTGATTCAGCAGCTCTACGTACTCCAACAGAAGACCACAGGTTACCTTACAGGTGTTTAAGGCTTGCAAGGCAGCTTTACTGTCCGTCGATATCAATATTTTCTTGTTTAAGATTTTTCTGTTTTTCATCGACATATTTCCGCTGCTGTCGAAGGGAGCTCAGGCGAGCGTACACCTGCTCCAGATCTGTTTTGATTTTTAGACCCATCAGTAAAGCAGTTATGTCTGCTTCGACGTTCTCAGTTGAATCCATTATAAGAGTTTGAAAGTCTCCATTGGTAATGTGTATGTTGGAGACTTTCTCTCTAATAAATTAAGAAATAATAAATTGAAAAAGATATTCGTCTTATTTTATACACGTTAAATCCTTCTCTGTAAACCACGTCCTCTTACACAGATTTAAATTTGGTTTTTTAGTAAAATAATTTATCAAAACTAGAAATTAAAAAAAAATATAAAATTCTTCTTTTGACAAAATAAATATATCAAAAGTATATATTTTTATTTTCCACTTAACATCCTACTTTTAACACCTTTAGATCTCCAAATTCATACAAAATAAGGTCGAGACATGCAATATCTCCTTGAGAATTCACATCTGTCTTATGCAACTTTAAATATATAGCACATCAAGCTTTGAAAACATTTTATTGAATACTTTATATTTGAATTTCAAACTTAGTAAAATGATTATAAACATAACATTTGAACTATTTTTCATAGAAAAACAAAACTCGAATACTATTTTACTTTGCTGCATTTTGCATTCATGAAGGCAACATTCACTTCTTACTCAAATTGCATCTAAATGTGAAAAGTTTGGTTGAATCATCATTCTTTAGTTATTTATTATTTATTAATTTTAAGATACGTACCTGTATTTCTGAACACTTCCGATTATACAATAGTATTAGTAGTAACAATAGTAGTAGTAACAATAGTAGTAACAATAACTTCTCGGTTTGTTAGAAAGACTTCTTTGCGACTTTAGAGAGCTTGGACTTTTTTAAGGAATTAAAAAATTAGAATTAATTATTGATAAATGATTATTTTAAATTAATTTTCAATTAAATATTGATTCGAAGCCGGTAAACGCTTTGAAAACTATTTCCTTCTAATTTGAAAGCAGGAAGTGAAATTGATAATTGCAAATCTCTATAGCATTCTGATTTTGACGTGGTTTAGAAATTTTGATCTCAAATTTCAATCGTTAAATAAATAAAATATTAGTTCAATAATAAAAAAAGCAACTTGAGAGGTACGTAGGTACATTTTTTGATATTCGGTAATAAATTTGATCATTATTATAGCCCAACAAAAATCTTTTATTGCGTACATTCGGGGACTTTAATGCTAAATCCAAGTTTTGGTGTTGTGTAGGAGTGTAAGTATGCTAAATCTGCTATCTTGAAAAGAATAAAGACTCGTTTCTTTGAAATATCTTTCTTTTGGCAAGTCCTACGCTAAAAATAAGTATTAGGTATTAAAGTTGTAGAATAATTTTTCTCTAGGGTCAACACTTGAGAAGTTATCGTGCCGGAAAGCGGAAAGTCCAATTTTTTTCGGACGCGTAACATATTGATAATATACCGAAAATCGTAACGGAGCTTAGTTTAAAGTTACTACGTATTGCCGGAAAAACACTGAAGAACATTAAATATTTTTTTGTGAAAAGAAACTCATTTCATTTCATTTCACTCATTTTCTTTGTGTCAATTATGTGCTAACCCCCAGTAGGCCAAACCCATCTCTGCGAGTTGTTACAGTTTACATATTTTTGATCGCCCTGGTAAATTTGCTTTTCTGCTGTTATCGTCATCTTCTAGATTCTAGATGATCCACGTCTCTGGGCGATTTTTCCAACATTCTTCTGCCTTCTGGTCTTCTTCATAAAACAATTAAGACACATAGCTTCCGTTCTCGCACGTCTATCTCTGCAGTTTTGCAACCAGAAGCCACGATCAGTTTTGTCTTGCACTCTCGCCAAATAAATTGAATGAAGACTGGATGAGTGTTGTTGATAATCAACTGAAATTCTTTCTTGAATTTTGATTGAAGCACATTAGACTGGCCAGCACAGTGGAAAACTGCTGAAGGTATCCACAACATTTAAAATTTCGACCGATATACGAGCCGGTCTTATACAGGGTGACCCCGAGTCCCGAAAAAGTCCTAAAAAAAGCTTTTTTGGCAAGCTTTCCAACAATATACTATAAGTATGGTCGAATGTGAAAATTCTGGCTGTTATGATGAAGAAACAAAATATTTAGGGTTTTTTCAAAAACTAAGTTTTTTCACTTATGTGTGTATGTTGGGGTTCATTTACAACGTATTAGATCTACCCATACTTATAGTATATTGTTGAAAAGCTTGCCAAAAAAGCTTTCGATTAGTGCAGTAATATACAGGGGGTGCCATTTGAAAAAAAAAATAGTTTTCGACATGATTAAGTTGGCATTTTCAAAAAATCGCACTAACCTCATAAAACTTGATGAAATAGTCCAAGACATGCCAAAAGATTTGGCAAAGCTTCAGGAATCCATAGGAGAAAGAATTATCAATTTATCTCGAACGGTTTGGAAGTTATGAATTTTCGAGCAGAACCTTGAATTTAGGATTTTTGAAAAAGAAAGTGACTTAAGTCAAAAATTGTGCTAGGTACGTGAAAACAACCTTGATAAATATTACCCACAATTTAGTTTATAATTCAGAAATAAAATAAAAAAAGGGGAGTTCCATTTCAATAAACCTAACTTTAGTGTATTTATAACATTGGGACACCCTGTATATGAACGAGACTACTTTTAAATTATGCATTATTGCTGTACGTATCTTTTGAAAAAAAAATCAAGTCGATATATCATATAGCAAAAAAGTTATGGGACTTTTTCGGGACTCGGGGTCACCCTGTATATGCGCTTCGAGCTTATAATGAATGGAGTTCTCTTCTTTTTTTTTCTCAAAACATCAACAATTTTTTTTTGATACGATCTTCATCTAAACTGAGTGCATTACGATTTCTGAACTATAAGTTATTTTCCATTCCATTTGAGTCTTTAATAAACACTCTAATCCTGTAACAATACACATATCAACGCTAATTTTCTAATAACTTAACACCGAAGTAGTAGTTTGATGCAAAATATCTCGAGGGCTTACAAAGTCAACGTAACAAATTTCTATAACTCTTGGTCAGTATTGTGTTTTCACTAACAATGCCCCTTAATGTCTTTCTGAATAAACAATAGCTTTTGTCTTTGCATGACATTTTCCATTTCCTATTCGACGAATCTTGATGAATTAACTCTAGTGACTGAAGCATTGTTTTGAATGAATTGCAATTTGAGTTTTTCATGTAACGAAATGAGTTTCAACAGCTAATAAAATGTCACGTTTCATTTTAACGTTATTCCTCGTTAATAATGTTCCAAGTTGTATTTACGGTCTAAAAACTAAATATTTCAATATTCGATTCGCTAACAAAGCTCTTTTATTTCAATTGAAGGAAAATTCTATTATTTTAAATAAACAAACGTGCGTTTATTGAAAAACGAGCTACCTATAATTTTCAAATTACAATTTCTTGTTTACATATTCCATTTTTGAAATATTTTAATTACATCCTAAAATTGTGTGTTAAAAACGAAAGTAAATATTTTATTAGTTGTAATTGAAAAGTAATAAGGTTCATTTTATGGCACTTTATATAAATGTATTCTATTTTATTTAAAAAAAAGGTAGCTGTAAATGACTGGGAGTTTAGAAATAAAAAATTTAGCATCTATAAACATTTACTTTTTATTTTATTTTTCTATCTTTACAAGAGAATTGAGTGTCGGGAGTTTCAAGTTGGCAACCATATAATGATATTTTTGTTACAGTAGAATACATTTCCATACGTAAATTATTTTTCTAAATAAAATCTACTAACAAAAATAGAAAATATTTTGAGTTTTAATAAATAAATGTAATAAATATAATACACAAGTTTCTTCGCACTGTCAAAGAGGCAGCTATCTTGCAGCGTAGAAGATTTAGTTGGATAATTGGGAGGTCACTCAGAGTTTTTCAAAATGTGCAGCTTCAGGTGTGATTTCTGTTGCGTCTTTTGAGTAAAGCCCTATTTACATAGAACTTAGTGCAGATTGATGGTGTAGTTTGCTGGTCTAGAACTCGCCAAGTGGGCAACGTGGCGTAAAACCAAAACTTTAGTGGTAATCATTTTTTTTTCTTATTTTTTTTAATAGTACTACCGAAAACCAAAACGAAGAAATAAAATCAAAGCAACTATTTTGTCAAATCTTTGTTTAAATTTCAAATATCTGGGCCGCGGGGGAGAGATGCACTTCTATGATTGGCTGGTGCCGATTTACTAAGAAAAGTGGTCTAGAAGTTTAAACATTACAAACTTTCTGACCATTGTTAGCAACGACCTTGCCAACTATACTTCATTGTAAACGGGCACATTGAAAAAACCCTATTCAAGCTTTTAGACGATTCTTGCCCTTACTAGAACGATTACACTACTGTCTATGTAAATGGCACTTAACTTGCAGATGCGAAAACGGGAGTTGAGGTATAGTATAATACGAGGGCTATTTTTTTAACTTCCGATGGGCTATAAATAAGAGACGTGTGTGAATATACAAAAAAGATTTGATTACCAAAAGTAATGTACCTACGATACAGGTTATTTCTCTACATAATCATCTTGACGATTGAGGCATTTGTCATTGCTCTGAACAAGCTTTGCAATACTCTCTTCATAAAATATTTCCGTCAATGATTAGAAGTGAGTTGTCAGGATTTCTTTGAGCTCCACGTCAGTTTGGAAGCGCTGTCACCCAAGCTACTGCTTAAATTCAGGGAAAATGTTGTGTTTTCATCATGTTTCATCACCTGTCAGAATGGATTTCAAAAAATCTTCTCCATCAGTATTGTAACGGTCAAGAAACTCCAAAGCTGCAGCCATTTGGCGAGTTTTGTGATTGTCAGTCAACATCCTTTGGATCGAGCGAGCGCAAACTTTTTTGTAGCGCTACTGTTTAATAACGATAGAGTACAGGGAAGATCTTGAAACTTCCGAAAAATTCATCCATAATTATTCACTTATTGCAAACCTTGGATAATCCTTAACCGCTTGGTTAACTCGTTGAACAATGTTGTCTGTAGCGACAGATTTGCATCATTGACCCCCTTCATGATGCACTTCAGTTCGGTCATCTTTAAACTTTCAACACCATTTACGAGCCACACCATCACTCATAAAGCTATCTCCATACAATCGACTCATTCTTCGATGAATTTCCGCTGGACTGTTCCCTTCTGCCTGCAAGAAACGAATAACAGCTCGCAATTCATACTTGGCGGGAAAATCAATAGCGACAGCCATGATTACGTGACTGCAACTCAACAGGAAATGTTGCAGGTTAAAAAAAACTACCCTCGTACATTGAAGTCTCTTCTGTTGAAGCCACTCACACAGTACAGTATAAGTTGAAGTTGCTCAGGTAGTTGTTGTTGCTTCTTCTTCTGTAGTTTCATTCAGAGATCAGGGAGGTAAACTTGTAATTAAGTCTGTCTTCCCAAGCTTGAATTTTTAGTTTTGCTTTTATTGCTGACGTCTAAAACCAAGAGCCATGTCCTAGGCAAAGTCGTAAATACATAAAAATTCTTAATATCTGCCCAGAGATTTTGATTATTTTTGACTTTTACAGTAGTAAATTGTCACCATTATCTACCAATAATTATTTAGTTGTATTAGCTTTTTACTTTAAGGTAATTACATAATTAATTATAAGTAGGGGAGACCGGTGTCAAATGTAACGGAGTCGATTGCAAAGCCATCTCACATAGAAATGAGAAATCATAGTATGTCCTGTTGCTGAACTTCGAGTTTGAGAGTCTGTTCCTTTCGTTTACCAGGTTTTCCCTCTCGAGGCAGACTCACCTCTGAGCAGACTCGCATCAGCGGCTTTCCTTTCTATTTTCTTGATGAACCATTTTGAATCTAGGTCAGTCACCGAAACCTCTTTTTGATGTACTTTCTGGCTATTTTCCTCCCCCTTTAATGGAGCTTTGCAAGGAATTTCTTAATTTCTCTGTGCGCGTTCTAATTTTCTTTTGCGAATTTGAACATTATACGAGTCCAGCATTATTAAGTCGTCCGTGTTCATTGTGGTCTCTTGGCTTGTGGTCCCAGCGCTAGGTGAATGCAACTTGTGTGCTCTCGCTGGAGGCGTCCTCGCCAGTGCACTCCTGCGTGTGCAAATATCCAATATTGTTTAGTCTATGATCGCGTGTTCGTTTGTAGAAATGCTGCCCCCCCCCCCCAGAATCTGCGGGGCAGTCTGTACTTGCGGAGGAGGATCCCTCGAATGAACCGGAACCTCCCTTGGGTATTTAATTTTTATTGTTTGATATTTCATATTATTTCTTATTTTCCTGGTGTACAATCCAGAAACGTTAGTATCGTCGGGTCGTGATAGGTAGGAATCGAGTTGAGTTGGGGCTAGGCTTACCACTTTCTCCCGGGTGCTATTCAGCCTTCGGCGCTATCCAAACCTTGACTTCAGAGTATAAACAGTTTCCATAATCGAGAGTCCTTGTACAAGTACATAGCGTTTAGTATCATAATATGAGAGTCAGTTTTTCACTGGACCTTCTAAGAGATTCTTGACCTCCGTTTTGATCCAGTACTAGGCCATTGTCCTTGTTCGATTTTTGTTTTTCTCAATGGAGTTTTTTACTAATGGAAATCACTTCAAGTGGGTAATAAGGGGCACCAAATAACTCTCTTTCTATCTCCAAAAAATTAAATCTAAATTCCAGCTGCTTTCCTCCTATTTAATTTTTGTTACAATTTACACCGGTCCCTACTATTAAATTGTTTTTATCAATGTGAAATAAATGTAGAAAAGGACAAAAATAGTAAATAATTGGTTCATACTGTAGTAGGTATATTATTATTAGAGGAAAAATAAGAAAAGGATTATATCAATATTCCAATATTGTCAAAACTGAGAATTTCAGCGATTTCATTGGATTTGTTTACTTTTGTTGGCGCTGACTGTGGAGAAAGCAGTCTTTTTCCAACCGCGCATCGCCAGCAGCAGAAAAAATGTCATAATGCCCCGACTATGTTGAGCGATTTCTCTATCATTTGCATTTCATCGCCAATTTGATTAGTTTATTCTTCCGTATCACATTGTTAATTCTCGATAATATTTACTATCTACAATATTTGTAATTAAAAATTAAAACTTGGCGGTTTATTATAAGGAAATAAATTATATTTACATGTATAAACTCAAGCAGTGAGTAGGTACAATTTTAGTAATTTAGGGAGCCATTTTTTGAATCCTTAATAAATAACATTTCAGTCGAGTCTCCATGAAGTACAAAGTTGTATATTTATTACTATTACATTTCATTGTCTAGGCGCAACAACCCTTCCGAACAAGTTCTATAAAACAAAACTTGTAATTTCAATGGAATGCTACTCAAAACTCAAAACACTTTTATTTTGCAACTTAGTTGGCGAATAAGTTTAAGTTAAATTTTTAGCTTACTGTTCTTATTGCCAACTAAGAATTTAATTAGCCACATATTTATACAGAGCTCTTTAATCAATTTATCATCATAAAACAATAAAATAATTTAGCTTTGTGCTTTGTGTTGAATCTAACATTTAACAAAACCCCATTTTAATAATACAAAAAATGTATATTGAATCGCATTTTGTAATTTGAAGCACAATATAAGAGAGAGCTTAAAAATTAGAATACAACAGAATTTTCTTTAGACAGTTTGATATGTTTTCAAACAATACCTATAAAAAAGCCAGTTTAAAGGACGTTATTACTGTTAGAAAAATAACATGACATCTAGCCACATAAAAGAGCGAGAATGTGAATTTTAGCTGCCATAAAAATTGAAATGATGGATTGAAAAACCATTATCGAAGCTCTGGTGTTAAATACGTCACTTTTCCCTAAGGCTATACTTCTTGGCATATGAAAGATCGAACATCTAGTATTATGATACTAAACGCAAGTATGTAGGATGTAGGTCTATACCCGCTTTAAAATATACTTCGTGAAAGGTGTAGAAAAATTAAATTGTACACTTACTACGAAGCTATTGTTATTGTATGATGTACTATGTAAAAAAACCTTTTGGCAAGGTAGGTACATGAAATATAACGCAAATTGAATATGTATTTAACATAAATTTTGAAAGAATTTAAAGAGCTATATCAGCTTCTTGGTTCTGGGCTATCCTGTTATCCAGAGTCTGGGTCGGTATCTGCATGTAAATTTTGTAGTTTTACTGATTGGTTTGTAATATACCGCAGAAAAAATAATTAGAAGTGGTAACTGGAATTGAAATTTCACCAATGCTAATATTTTTGCAAGAAAAAAACGAAACTAAGAAGAACAAAAAGATAATTTTGAAATGTGTTTAATAAGTTTTTGAAAACGCTAGTTAAAAATTAATTTTCCACCTAGTAATACAATTGAAAATCTTGAACTTCTTGATTGAGAAGCGCCGCGCGGTGTTGATTAAGTGTTCCATTTTCTCTTTATTCAGAAGATATAAATGCGTCGCAATCGTCTCTCTAAATGTAAATGAATCAATTTAAGATGGAACTATTGCTTGTCACGGCTCATTTACACAGTCAAAAAAGAAAAACTACATTTTCAACTGTCGTCTGCAATCATAAACATTTCATAAATTTTAACGATCATTAATTATTAACTGTTCATTGTTCAACTATAAAAGTTTTGTTACGGAACATTAAATTGTAAACAAAATTAATTAATTTTTTGTTTGCTTAGATGTAATTTTTTGTGATTAGTTTATTAGGAAGTGATTTTATTTAAACAATATCATCAATCAAGTTTACAACACACGATCACACATCGCACAGGATGCGAGTACCGACTAGTCAGTTACCCAGACAACAAACTGGATGGTCAGCTACTCGAAGTCCGGGATGTAGCGGTCACTTTTACCATTGAGTAATAAGATCACTAAATAATGCAGTTTTTTAATTTTTTAGCAATTAAAAGTGAATAAAAGTCAATTCAAAATAAATGATAAAGAATTTTTGTCGTGTGATAAAAACTTTTGTTAACATTTTTACAAGTCGTCTCGTTTCACGACAAAAAATATTTTTCAACAAAATCTTTTCTGCCCGTCGCGTCGTGTATACTATACTATCTCAACATAAAAATAATAATTGATTTTAATACCCTCTATAAAATTTAATAGTCCAGTAATTATAAACGTCCTACCTTCCATCAAATGGGGTAGTTCTGATTTTTTGATATGCTTTTTTCAGTTTGTAAAATATACAGGGTATTTCGATATTCAGGATGCAGACAGTAGCACTAGCACGTGAATCTACAAGGAAAACCAAGTAAAAAGTTTCTCAGCGAGTTTTTGTTTTGATTGAACTGGCACATCATTTGGTCTACAGAGACCATTAGAGTCTCAAATTTAGTCCACCTTAACCCTCACAGTATCAACCGGGGTGCGGTTGCACCCCAACCCCCAACGATTTTAAGGCTTTAACCATATAAAATTACTATTTTTATTATTACATTACAATATTCTACTTAGTGTAATGCAGGGTACAAACGCATCTTTGATTTTTTTTCTCTTCATCTACTTAAAATTTTGGACAATTTGCAATGGCATGTACTTTAAAAACAATTATAGGAAGCTGCTGAAAAGAAAGGGCATAAAATAAATTCTAAACATCTATTTTTTATAAAAAAATCAAGCCTGGGGTGCGTTTTTTGCACCCCGGTTGGTACTGTGAGGGTTAAAAACTATCAAACTGACTTTGCCAAAAAATTAGTCCTTCGGGGTCAAAAGTTACCAAAACTGAAAAAAATTGTGTGGTTTCTTGGATTTATTTATCAGTATACACGGTGGAAATTTGAATCTTGACTATATGATTTAACGTGGGAAAACAAACTTCTGTAAATATTGACCCCCCTAACTATTTTACAGCAAAGTACTAAACAACAATTTTTTAAAGAATAAGAAGCCCCTTCTAATACAGTAATAAGATTTTTAATTGATTCAGCCGTTTTCGAGAAAATTAAGGAAAATTATTCAGTTAATAACTGCTTCTCGCGTTAGCCTCGATTTTGACGCACGTCAGATTTTTTTGTTATTTATTTTGTCATAGTAATTTGGAATGGATTATCAAGGCTAACGCGAGAAATGGTTATTAACTGAATCATTTTCCTTCATTTTCTCGAAAACGGCTGAATCAATTAAAAATATTATAACTGTATTAGAAGAAGCTTGATATTCTTTAGAAACTTTTTATTTAGTACATATATGGCTGTAAAATAGTTAAGGAAGCCAATATTTACAGAAGTTTGTTTTCCCATGTTAAACCTATGTAATGATAAAGATTTGAATTTCCACCGTATATATGCCTTCATTATCATTATACAGGATAAGTCGGAAGCAGGCCTGGATTTTCCATTAAGCTAACTAGGCTGCAACCTAGGGCCCCGAGTTAAAAGGGGCCCTATAATCTTCGATGATACTATTATTTTATGCTGTTTGTTCTTTCTTACTTCGAATATTTTAGAAAACTGATTCAGTTAGCGTTGACTTACTTTGATTTTGTAAAACATTTTTTTTGCAGACCAAAAAGGAATTATTGTATACCTATGCCAAAGTTTTTATCTCACGGCTTACCCTCATCCCTCACCTAAAAAATTTTCTTTAAGCGCCCTATAAAATTTGTAACCTAAGGCCCCCTCAAAAGTAAATTCGGTCCCGATCGAGAGAATTGCATCGAACTCTAGGAGCGTATTCTACACAAAAAAATAATACTATAAGACAAAATAACTCCAAAAGTTATTATCCGATTTTCATTTGTTTTCAAGTTATGGCATTTTAGCTGTTTAAAGTAGCTTAACAAATAAAACGCCGTAATTCGAAAACAAGTGAAAATCGGATAACAACTATTGTTGTTTTTTTTATATATTTACGTGTAGAATACGCTCTTAAAGACTCACCCTGTATTTAACGTAGCAAAAAATCATAACTACTCTATTTGATGCAAAGTAACCCATTTTTAGGTGAAGATATTATTACTGGACTATTTATTGTTATTGACGATTTAATTATTTTGCTTATCAATCATATTGTGCAAAGTGCATCATCAAAAAAATTAAATTAAATCTATAGGTACAAAACTTGAAAATGATCTTTTTTCTAATTTTTAGTATTTACTAATTTTGTTTGTAGTTTTGAATAAAAAAATGTATAAAATCGTAAACATAAACATATTCATAGTAAATATCTAAAAATAACGGCTTTGTGTCGTGTAAGCAAAATGTTACAATTTTATTAACGTCGAACTTGAAACCTGGGTAGTTGACTCACACCCGCAACAGATTTGTTTCTTTGCTAAACATCTCGAGGAGTTTACATTTTAAAAACTGTGGCAGCACTTCCTACACGTATGCAAATGTAGGCGAGGTGGTCAGGGGGTACTTGTTCTCCTTACCCCGCGAGTGTACGCAAAAGTCTATTCCGTTGCGCCTCTGTAACGCAGTGTTATTATATACTCAATGCTTTTACTAAACGATAAAGTGCAAAATTTCTATCGAAGAGGCTTAAATAACATTCCAAATTAGTAATAAAACTGGCCGTCTGCAACTCGGGGGTGGCTTGAGAAATGTGGGGTTTTGCTCTGTTATTGATTTTTCACTTATAACTCGAAAAATACGCACGTTATGATGAAAGTGCTTCTATATGAATATTAACCCCAGCAAATTTCCTAAAAATTACTTTTTTTCAGTTTTTATCCTCAGACTAACGGTTTAGGCGCTAGAGTGCGCTAAAGTTTGATAAAAATTTCAAAATCGGCCAAAACATTGTTTTATCGCTTATTACTCAAAAAATACGCACTTTTAGCAAAATATGATTTCATGTGAATATAAACTCCAGCAAATTTCCTAAAAATTACTTCTTTTCGGTTTTTATCCTCAGACTAACGGTTTAGGCGCTAGAGTGCGCTAAAGTTTGATCAAAGTTTTAAAATCGGACAAAAAATTGTTTTATCGCTTATAACTAAAAAAATGCGCACTTTTAGAGAAAATGGCTTTCATTTGCCTCTCATAAACTCCAGCAAGTTTCCTAAAAATTATTTTTTTTCGGTTTTTATCCTCAGACTAACGGTTGAGGCGCTAGAGGGAGCTAAAGTTTGATAAAAATTTCAAAATCGGTCAAAAAATTGTTTGTCGCTTATAACTAAAAAAATACGCACTTTAAGAGGAAAATGTGTTCATAAAAAAATTACATAGGCGCATTCAATATTCTACAAATTATATAATCTTCAATTTTTTTCGTCAATTGATCAATTTAGGTGCTAGAGCGAACTAGACTAATTTGCAAGCAGTGCAAGCAAGTCAGTGGTGAGCAGCCAGAAAGTTAGCAAAGTGCGAGAATCTGCAAGATTCGACAGTGAGGGGAAGTGGGCTGGATCTTCAGTTAGAGAAACTCGAGATTTGAAAAACAAAATATGGCTTGTCTCACGAGCTTCCGCCTATAGCACATAGTCCATTTAAGTTGGGGAGTGGCTCGAGAATGGTAGGTTTTTGCTCTTGTCTCGGTTTTTCGCTTATAACTCGAAAACAACGCCCTTTATCAAAAAATGCTTCTATATAAATTTAAACTATATCAAATTTCCTATGAATTATATTTGATAGGTTTTTTCCTTAGACAAATGGTTTAGGCACTACAGCGTGTTAAAGTTTTACAAAAATGCCAAAATAGGTCAAACAACTGTTTTATCGCTTATAACTCGAAAATTATACACTTCTAGAAAAATGTGTTTCTATGCAAAAATAAATTAAATTAAATTTCCAAAAAATTTTGTATCTTAGATTTCTTTCAGTAAGGCGAGGTGGGCTGGATGTTCGGTTGGAAAAACTCGCGAGACTTGAAAAACAAAATATGGTTTGTCTCACGAGTCTCTAGTACATAGTCCATTTTAACCATCTCAGACTAATTTTTCGTGTGAAAATTTTTTAAATATTCCGTGTGTGAAAAACGCCCAAAAATGTTAATTTTCGTTTCTAGGGCGAACTCGGTAAGCGGTAAAAAAAGAAAAATTTGTTTGGTACAAATCATTTAGACGACAATTTTAAATACCAAGTACTCTAAGAATTTATTCTAAAAGCAATAAATTTTCTTACTTACTGGAATACACATTAATTTAAAGTAAAGCTATCAGTGAAATACTTTCTTGAAATTCAATTGATAGTATCAAAGGAAATGGAAGTGTTGGCTTGTAGAAAGTAAGAAGATATAAACACATATTTTAAACTAGACTGTATTTATTAGAGAAGTTTCGGAGCGAGTTGTATAGTGCTTTTCGATGTTTAAAATTTTATACTTTGGTTAGGGTATTTATTGAATTATAAAAGACTTCATTTTTATAAAAAAATTTTAAGTGTTAAATTTTGAGCTCTCAACTTATAATGCCTTATTTTAACTTAAGTTTATTTAAAATTATTTATATTTAAATTTGTATTTCTTTGGTGCAAACATTCAATTATGTCTGCGGCATCGATTCCATCCATTGGCATATTTTTCTTCATTTTTAGAATTAATGGCCAGCACCTACCTCTCTGTCTATTTCTTTTACTGATATTTAGAAATAGAGGCAGTAATTAGAATTTTAAAAACGTAAGCCTACAGTGTTTTAATTAATCGTAACTTTCCTAATTACTAATTACCGATTAGGTCAGACCAACGGATCAAGCTGCCAATGAAAGCATGTTACCTGCGTAATGGAAATTACTTGCATGCATGGTCACCTGTCCAAGTGCGAACTTATAGTATATGAAGCCGGTTCTATACTTTGAAATTAATAATATTGAAGTTATCCAGATGCGAGTATTCCGATAGAAGGAACAGGATTAGTGAGCATTTCTAAGAATGCGCCTTATTCTTTTGTTTGTTGTAGAAAAAATTTTATTTCGGGTCGGGATATAATTTAGCGTTTGATTACACTGCAGAAGAAAACATTATTTCAAACAAAATTTTACACAATAACGCACTTCCTTATTTAATGTGAGTTAGGAAGCTCATTTATGACAAAAGTTTATCTTAAAATTTATAAGTTCTAATATTATAGATCAGTGAAACGTGAAAATTCAACGACTTCGTTTTCGTCGTTTTAAACTTTGTGTGTATTTTTCGTCTACTAAGTATTACGATAAGAAAAATTTTAGTGCACATTTGTGCAAGAAAATCAAAATAACTTAAATATTTACTCAATGAAATGTTCAAGGCAGCCATTTCGTAATGGGAATAGAAAACGGTGTGAGGTCGAGTAATTTCCTTCGCTTCAATTGACTACTACAGGACGTAGGAAATCGAAACTCACTACAATTTTGCTTCTAGAAATGATTGCTTTTCCTTTGTTTGTGCTACTTTTATTTTTAAACGTTTACAAATTGTTAGGTGGAAGTTACTATACTAATATAACACAAATAATAACTCTCGAAATATGGCCGTAATTAACCTTCTATCTGAAGTTAATGAAAATTTAATAAGATTTTTGTTTTCCTAACAAAGAAATTCGAAATTAAAATATCGAGCTTTTCGGAATTTAAATTGTTTCGAAACTTGGTTCGGTTGCTAAAATATACTAGTTCGTAAAGTTTTTTAAGAAAAATTGTGCTTTGAAAACGTATTCAATAGTTTCTTTATAAAAAATTGTAAGCTGAATATAATAAAAATTTTGATTTTGAAGTGGCTTATTCAAAAGTTAAGATTGTCTTGTGGTTAAGTTTTGCGTGTAAAGTTTTTATGAAAAGCCGTGTATTTCAGCAGCTACAACCGCTTGAACGAACAAATGTTACAAACTTTCAGATTTTCCCCAAATACAAACTTTAAATGCCTTTTCATTACTTTTTCAGATACATCAGACGTTATGCTGCAACTGACGTATAACTGTTTCGCTTACGTTTAGCAAAAAATTGTATTTCGTTTAAAAAGAAAGCTGTCAATCTGTATTTATAATTCAATAGTCTCGAGTAAATTTGTTTTAAATTAAATTTTACGCCAAATTGGTAATTTATGTGTCAATGGGCCGTTATTTAAAAGCCAATCTAAAATTACTTGTTTTTTGCATTAAATTTAATGTCCCTGCGTGTGTTAGTGGCGCTTCATAGGGTAAGACATTTCATGAGACTCTTGTAGGGAGGCACAACGTCTAACCTCTTGCTGAATTTCTCTAGTAAGTTAGGCGACGCTTGTCCAGGATCATATCTTGTTCCGACACTTGTAATTTTAAGAATTAAATTTTGTTAGTAAATGGAGATCGACTTAGTGAGCCATGCCTCACATTATTGTGCTTTTTTGTTCGATTAACACTGTAGATTAGATGCACTCGATTGCTTAGATTTTGTATGTTTCACATACTCTTTGGTTAAGATGGGGACGTACCTAAATTGCTCACAGAGGACAGAGGTCAGTTTATAGTCAGGCAAACCACAATTGTTTCTCTATCATAGGTAAATTGTGGTCATCAGATAGCTTCGGCCAAGAGATGAACTAATAACTTTTTGATTACTTCTTAAAATCGGGGTAGGTAAATTGCGCGCAGTGGTCATGCTGGTCATGCTACAGGCAGGTATACCATACCCCAAATGTTCCTTTTTGTCATAAGGGACTGTTCACGAAATAAAGTAACCATGGAAAATTTACTTTTTTGCCACCAAGAAATAACAAATAAATATTGAGGTAGGCTTTGAGTTATAAGTCAATATTTCAATTGTCATATACAAATTAATTTTGTTTTTAAAATTCGAGGGGTTAACAATGCCGACGATCAGTGCGGCAGTTCGTAAATCAATTATTGCAATTTATTGTAAAGAAAAACGCATTTCACTGCGCAAAATTGCAAAACAGCATAATGTGTCAAAAGATGGTGTCCGAAAAGTTATTAAGAAGTTTGGGAAACATAATACCTTGGAGAATCTGCCAGGAAGAGGACGCAAAAAAGGCTGTCTGGATCCAATATTGGATGGTAAGATTGTTTCGCAATTTCGAAAAAATCGATCGATATCAACACGAGATGTAGCTAGGAAATTGCGAACATCAATCGGAAATGTGCAAAACGCTAAAAAAAGGAATAGCTTACTAACCCGCAAAAAACAAAAAAACCTGAAATGAAGCGCTGTTCAATTTGAAAGGGCGAAATCTCGTGCTGTTTTGCTAAACAGATTTTTTCTCAATAACCGTGGAAGATGCATCTTGATGGACGATGAAACTTACGTCAAAAAAGACATGCGGATTTTACCAGGGTCCCAATTTTACACGTTTGAAGCTGGCGAGGATGTTCCCGATGAGGAAAAAACTGTGGAAATTGAAAAATTTGGCGATAAGATTTTAGTGTGGCAAGCTATTTGCTTTTGTGGTCTAAAAAGTTTGACTTTCTTCACATCTGGCACAATCAACAGCGATAATTACATAAAGGAGTGTGTTCAGAAGCGTTTGCTGCCGTTTTATCGAAAATATGAATTTCCTCCGATATTTAGCGAGATTTAGCGTCAGCCCACTACGCTCGCGATACTTTGAATTTCCTCAATAAGGAGAAGAACGAATTCATCTCAAAGGAAATGAATCCACCAAATTGTCCGGAACTCCGCCCTATTGAAAGGTATTGGGCTACCATTAAGCGCGACTTGTTGAAGAAGGGTGCCGTTGCGAAGAACATTAACGAGTGCTGATGGTAGGTGTCCCGCAAAAAGTGCGAGACTTCGCCAATTCAAATTAATTTGTAAAACCAAATAAATTTGTCAGCTTAATAATATCTAAAATTTTAATTACGCTAAAAAAATTTATATGTATAGGTAGGTACATACCTACCTATATTAATTTTGAAATTTTTTGTGGCTACTTTATTTCGTGAACAGGTAAATTACGTAGAAGTGACCTCACGGGTGAGGTCACTGCGTAAGGGAATAAGGCTAACTTCTGACGAAACTAACGCTCATTTTATGAACTTTCATCCCTTCATAAGACATATATCCCTTAAGCTGCTGATTATCATTTGTGCGCACTTTGCCTATACCTACCCAACTGACCTTTCCCAAATTTGAGGAATTGAGGAACACGCTCAATTTTATACATTGTGCAGAGATAGTTTTAAATTGTCTATCGAAGGCTTTCTCATTATTTTTATTCTGTTTTTATAATTTTACGTTTTTCAGGAGCATTGCAGGACAAAGTCAGTTCCAGTTGCAAAACTGCTAGTTACATAAGTCTCTAAATAAATAAAATTATTTTTTTCGGAACCAATTTACCCTCAATTCGTATTAATTAATTGTCGCGAAGTACAACCTGTTAGGATGTCAATTATTAGAAAATTTTATAGTAAAACTAAAGTTTATTAATAAGCGCTCTGGTTAAATTGAACATGACCTGATAAATTATGAAGCCAATGTGTTTTAGAAACATTTATTGTTCAATAATGGTGCAATACATTACAACTTCTAGCACAATAAATGCGGATTAAAGTCAAAATTATGCACATACTCCATAACTTTAGAACAATTTATGTTTCGTGTCCACCACTCGTTGCTATTACTAGTATCTAATTTGTGCTTCCTAATTATTATTAATTAAAAGTGATAACGTATTCAAAAAGCGTATTTTAGTTTAGCCCATTAGCAAAAGCTTGAGACATTATGTTGCGAACGTGTAAATCCTTTTCCTTTAAGGGAGTTAAAATATTTTAATTATTCTGAAGTAATAAAAACTTTACATCGCAAAACTAGAAGGTTCATAGAAATTCCTGTCAGTCGGTTTCTTCTACGTAGTTTATTTGTCACTTCCCTTTGCTGAAGTACTAACCTAATTCGCTAAGTGATGGATGTATTCAGTGCACGTCCGTAGGGTTTACCAGCTCTGTCGAGAGTTCGCGGCAGTGACAATCCTCAGGAGTGTAAGTAGTAGATCCTGGCTAATCCCTCTGGAAGTCGAAGGAACAGGGTTAACTTGTCAGTGTGTTTCGATATCTTTTGTTAACAATAGTGCCAGTGTATACATATTTTCTTTGATTTTTACATCGCAAGTACTACGGTATTTGTTAGTTTATGTCGTGATCTCATGAATAATTTAACCAACGATATAACTTCGCTATTTCGTTTTACAGATTCGTATATAAGCAGGAAAATAGTTTTTCCTACTTCGTTTATAAAACTAGAAACTTTCTTAATTTTTTCAAATTGAAATAGTTTTACGAGTTTGATTAAAAATTTATTTCAAAAACGAATAATTTTCTCGGCACCGACTTTTAATTACTGCAATCTTACAAATTACGACGCCGTATTGAGAATAAATAATTTGTTAATCTGCAACTTTTCGAGTATAAATTAAAAAAAAAAGTTTTGCAGTTACTTACCGACACTTCAAGACCCTTCTTATAAACTTTATATTTGGCGTTCGAGCTTCCTTTCTTGAAAAATGGGAGCGGTTAGTAACAATTAGTTACAACATTGACTTTAATTCAATTTTATTCTGCAATTATCTGATAATTTTTATAACGTATAGCAAACTTTTAATTTAGAGCTAAGTTATCTTTCGTTGGCTGTAAGCCACAATTTTTTTTCTACGCAATTAATTTACTAGTGGTAATTTTCGAATAAATTTATGTTCAAAGATTACGTTAAATATATTTATTTATTTGTCAGATTAATCTTTAGTAAATTTGCTAAGCTATAACTTAAATTGCAAATATTTGTGTTTCGTTGATCAACTGTTCTCCCACATACTTTGTGAGGGGTATGAGCTTTAAACTAATACCATGAGGCGAGCCACTATAGAGAGCCTTCGTGTACACTAAACAATCTTGAATGTTATACGTCGAAAATTTGTTGAAATGTTTCACACATTTTGCTATACGTCCCTACATAGACAGTGGGTAACTTACCTTAAGCCGCTAATTTCAAATTTTATATACTCATGGCAATTCTTAGTAAGTCCATATACTATTTTCTACAGAAAAACATTATTTGTAAAATAATGGTCCAGACTACAGCTGCAACGTGCAACGTGCAATGGTCGCACCTTTGATAAAACCGACAATTTGTCGGTTTTTAGAGCAAACTGCAGCTGTAGTTTGGGCGACAATCGATAGGTATTGATTATTTATTTTATTCAAAATAAGGGTCATAAAGTCTAGAAAAATGAGAAGATTATTTTTGGAGTATATTTACCTTCTGTGAACCAAGACGGCTGCGAGCATGGGCGACGCTATAGAAGAACAATGAGAATGCATTATTCCTATATTTTCTCAAAAGGATGTGCATTTACATTCTGCGAACTGTGGATTAAATATCTAGTTAAAATATAGAATTATAAGAAACTGATCCTAAAGTTATGCTTCTTTCCTACTTACCCAAATTCCACGTCCAATTTTTTGATTTTTTTCGTAATATTTTCTAATATAACGACCCCTCATCTTTCAAGAGGCAGTGGGGCTGGTTTTGGCACTATAGTAGTTGATAAGTAAGAGAAGAAGCTTGAGGAAGACTATGGACTTCTGACTTAAATGTAAGAAACAAATTAGAGAATGCCACTTTCTTTCCGCCATGGTCGTTTAGAGAAGGATAACGTTTTAATTAAAAGAAGACGAACTAGTTAATGAAGTATCAAGAAGGTCATTCCAGCTCCTTGCTTAAAATTCTCAGCATCAGTGCATATAACTATGTAGCAATTGATTTTTACTCATTTTTCCTGCACTCGATTTCTTCAAGAACCAAATCAGCTTTTCTCGACACGAACGCACAGAAATGAATGCTCGACAACGCCAAAGAATAGCAACGTTTCTCAGGTGTATTCCCAGCTTAAGTTAAGCGTTACTCATATTTTCCTCTCAGTTTCAGATGCAATCGGTTGATTCCGTCACGGACGAACGTAGCAAAAAAATTCTTCTGTAAATACGATATTTTCTCAACGGTTAACGCTTGCCGTTAATTATAAAAGAACTGTACCCACAGCGAGCTCAATATTTAGGACTTATCTGGCAACTCACTCATTCGAACTGAAATAAAATTGGCGATTTTGAACTCATCCGCAAACTCGATCGGTTTGTATTTTATATTCTCCGAGAGAGTTTTAGCTTTTTGATCGAGATGATTGATTGATTTGAGATCGACGATACTTTATTCTTTACCGGGCTTAAAAATTTAAAAAAGGTTCTAATGTTTAACCGAATTTAGAACAGGGTTAAATTGTAAATCGCTAATAATAAGAGACATACCTATATCATAAAATCTTTTTATACAAATATTCAAGTTATTCTATTAAACCTATACTAAAACGAAATCTACAAAAAGGGGTTTTGTAGAAAGATGTACATTTGAAAGAAATCGTTTGCTCGCATTTAAAAAATATAAACACTCTTTGTGTATAAAAACCAAAGAAAGAAAAATATTTTTGTTTTTCTTTGTTCGTTTTCTATATAAATATTTGTTGGCCAACATAAGAAAACTCATACACTAAAGTATTTAAAAGATTTGTTTTAGAACCAAAATGCTGCAATATCAAGACGAATACCTGAAATACGTAGCGTACTTTGCATAATACGAAGGTTGGGCATACTAAAATTAATCTTTAGAAGACAAAATCTTCGTTTTAAAAACAAAGTTCCAAGGAAATGATTATTTTATAGTAGAAGAGAGCTATTTTTTTAAATTATATTGAAACAATCGATTCGGCGTTAATTTTTTGACCTAATTCTTGTTCTATTCTATATTTTTGTAGCTAACTTTTGTCGTCTGTTAACACAATTCTTCTCAAGTAGTTTGTATTTAACTTTCCTAAAACTGTCTAATGAAGCTTTTCTTAAGATCCCCTCTTTTTCAATTACGAAAGCTCTAAAAAATAAATTTTCAAAGTTTTGCAACTTTCTTAATAACCTCTTTCCAGATAGCTACTTGTCACTAAGTTAACAGTGTCAGAACAGATTTAATGTAATCAAACAAAAACGGGGTTTCCTAATTTATTCAGAAGTCTGTGGTACTTTCTAAAAGTTGATGTTTTTTTATTAAAATCTTACATGCCTAAATAGCGGTGGTAATACAATTTGAATTACCGAAGCACTATATTTATGCATCATTTGCAAAAGTTTTAACAAAACCTACAAATTAATAAGGTACGCCGTGTTTGAAATAGATATAGATCGGCGAATTACTGTCCAGCTCGCGAACGACGGAGCAACTCGCTCCCGCTGTAACTTTTTTTAAATTTTTGTAATTTTTGTACAGAAGTTATAACCTAAACGGTTTTATTAGGGTCAGGGTGATAAGACTACTTTAAGAATCTTGACTAGCTACGCGTCTGTAGTTTTGACTTATTTAACGGATATTTTTCTCAAAAATTGTCAGAAACGCAGAAACGGGAGACTCTCTAAAAGTTAAAAATTTTATAAAAGCAATTTCTAATACGTTGCAAATGAACGTATTAGAAATATCTAAATAATTAACCCTAAAAATTTAAAAATTTGTAATTTATAAAAGCAATATTTTGGAAATAAAATTTTTCTGTTATAACCGTCTCACACGCCGACCCTTACTCTAAGCGTAGGTTTATGTTGGAGTTGAGATCAATGATACTAGCGAGGATGGAGGAGGAAATCGTATGTTCTGCTTTTCGGTGGTCGTTGTGAGAGACTGGCAGTGCTTTCTCAAATTCGTTTGCATCTCGGAGGATCTCACCTACCCTCATTGGACGAGGCTTGAAATCTCGGCGCTGTGTTAGATACGGAGCTGAGATTCAAATCCCTCATCACTTCTCTGCTTAACAATTCATAATATTCTATTCTTAAAATGCTTTATGCTATTCCATACTCGATACGAGGCTCAGGTCTGTTCTGTGCGACTCTTTGGCTGTCTTCAGATTTAACTACTGTGACGTTTTTTATCATTTCCGTCTTGACTCAGTTGACGTAGGCTGGAACCAGCGCATTCAGAACTCGTGTCTTCGACTTATCTTCGGTCTACGGAAGTACGATAAAATTTTTCAAAGGCTGGACGTGGTGGGGTGGCTTAACATGAGTCGACGTCGAAAGTTACACTGCGCTTGCTTTATCTATAAGGTCTTAGCCCTCAAAGCTCGAAATTATTTGAACCGTAAGATTACGGTATTAACCATTCAGAGGCACCTGGGTCGCACGTTTAGGAGAAGCTTCTCTTATAATATCGCGAGTGTTTTAAATTCACTGTTGGACGGATTGTTGTGTCTCCCGTCTCAACTTTTGGGGAGCGTCTCATCAGAGATGGGTTTTCCTTATAGTCGCCTCTAGGGTGTTGTGTTGTTCAGATCAGTCTACGTTAGTAGTTTGAAATTTTGTAATCGTTTGTTTTTGTTCTCTATAATTATTGTCGTAGCGCCTATTTAATAATTATTTTTGTTTTTTCAGGAACCGATGGAAGATCAGACAGCTTTACTGCGTTGAATGGACCCCTATTATTGGCTTAGGTAATTGAATCTGTTATATTTTTCTTGTAATAGGTAGTTTATTGGATGGGTTTACCAATTAATACGTTATTATTATTCAACATACCAGAAGCCATTTATGAATCGCTTCGCCGCCACTTGGAGTGAGGCCAGTTTGAGCAACAATTATTTCTAATAAGGTTTATCAAAAAATAACCTTATTAGACGTCGTAATTGCATGAAAGTTGTCAGTATTATCGGAAATAACTGCTGTGTCGTCAACTTATCGAAGATCGGTTTTGTAGTTGTGTTCTCACCTCCAATTAGACTGCTAGCTGGCGCATTTTCAAATTTGTAAAAACTTGTAATTACTCAACCCATTTTAACCTTTACAAATAGTAAGCGGTCATGTCAAAGTTAAGGCCTGCAGTAGACCCGTGTTGCTATTAATTCATAAAGTGGCCCAAATGAACTCTTTTTTTTATAAACCAATTCCTAATTTATTCATTATCAGTATAATAATCAACATAAATACTACAGTTT
This sequence comes from Malthinus flaveolus, assembly GCA_950108345.1. Classification (NCBI taxonomy): domain Eukaryota; kingdom Metazoa; phylum Arthropoda; class Insecta; order Coleoptera; family Cantharidae; genus Malthinus; species Malthinus flaveolus. The sequence goes on from OX467285.1 coordinate 58,930,182, forward strand.
GCTTAGTAGGTACTTTACATACACGACGTTCTAGTAGTAAATAGTAGTTTTAAAGTAGCCCACTCTACTTTAATTTGAGGTGCGAGTTTTGTGAAATTAATACTTACGATTTTGAGTGTTTGGGTAAAGTAACAAACAAAATAGTTTCCGGGCTATTCGTAAATATTTGCTGTAGTCGGCACATTTATGTAATGCTTTTAGCTTTAAGGCTCTCGGGAACATTTCAGCTTAAGTTTATAGTTTCTCGACTTTTTTAGCAGCATATTTGCTAAACTTTATCTTCACTCGACTTTTCAGTTGATCGAATTATTTTTTTGTCGAAAAATAAACAAACAACTCATTAGACAGTTTAAACACACTTTAGTTGAGTGAATCGATAATTTCGAAAGCAATTTATATAACAATCTAGTACGGTAAAGTTAGTCGCTGTAAGGCTCGATTCTTATATTGGTATTTTATAAGGGGGCACAGTAGTTGAAGTGGGTTTTTCTATAAACTGAGTTCGGTTCGTAAAATGAAAGCAGCTTTCGTTTAAGTTAGCATTTTTTTATTAGTCTATACAAATAAACAAAATAGCTTTTTTTAACAAAAACGTCGATACAAGATTCAAAGGAAGTGCTCATTATAAATGATATTCGATATTAAATTTTATAAAATTGGCCAATTTGTTTTTATGCCTCATTTCTTTTCGATTTTCTAACGTTTTGTTCGTAAAGTTTACTGTTTTGTTGAACAAGGTGATAAAGTTCTAGCAATGTCCGAGTTAACTTGTGTACTAAAACACATTATTTGAAACGAGCTCAATAAGAGCACAATTTAGTTTCGATCAGCGCCTTTCTTGTAGACATGTAGACAAAGCTACAACACCGGAGTAACTGCCATTTTGTTTATTTTTATTTTTATACTCCATTATTTTAAATCAGGCAAAGACACAATTTTTGGTAATCCATTTATTAACAATTAGAGTTACACTGTTTTCACATATAATTTACAATCTTATTTCGTTAACTTTAATAAAAATCAGAAACAAAGCCTAACACATCTTTAACTTTCGTTTTAAAAATAACCCAAAATTTCGTTTATTAAATTCTTGATGTTATTTTGGCCGAATTTTTATAAAAATTTATATGATAGACTTCTTACTTTTAGTTACAAAAATATTGAAATAGTATTCGATGTAATGAATTTACAAAATTTTCTAGTCACCTGCAACAAATTTAAACTACTTTTGCCATTTTTTTTACTATCCAGGATGTTTCAAACTAGCGAGCATCTTATTTCACGATACTTTCATTTCCTTTTAATTCATTTATATTATAGAAGTTGCGAAACATCCCACACAAGACGCAGAAAAAAAAATGAAAAAACATGGACGAAAGGTAAATTAAATTTAATAACTTGATGCACATCTCGAGACTAATCTTTTATCCCCTTAAGTTTTTAATGTTCGTTTCTTACGTGTAAATAACTTCGGGAAAAGTTATTTACTTAGTTAAATACACCTTTAATACCGTTATTACTTCTTACACGAAATAACTTTTTCGTATTATTAAAATTAAAGTTGTAACCATTTTTGTTTAATTATAACTCAATTAACTTTACCGAATCAAATTTATACGAAGCTCGTTTCGAAAAGTAGTAATAACAGAAGTTGAAAACCATTTGGAAATTGAAAATAATGAAAATTGAAATAAAAGAAGTAGTTAGTATTGATAGCTCACTTCATTGTTCTCGTTTTGTATGGTTCAAAGTAAACTATGTTAAATCAACAATGTTTTGTATCAATAAGTTGAAAATTTCACAAATTGTGTATATATTTCTCGTAATTCGAACTTTGATTGTGCATATTACAATGCTACATTTACAAAATTGGAAAAGACAATAACTAGTTTGGAGGTTTCAAGTCGCGATATTTGAAAACAGCCGAGAACGGTTCACACAGAACCACACCCTTAAAAAGTCAATTATTACTTGCAAACTAAAACATTAGGTTAAATTGTTTCCCAAGTTTTGGCAACGTTCCGGACTTTAATATAAATAAATATAAGTTTTTTGATTTAATTTACTCAGTGGCTCCAGCAAGCTGCCCCAATAAGGGCAGAAATGGCTCTACCGAGGAGACTACTGCTTGATGGGTAAATTAAAAACAAGTCAAGTTTGATAGAGACGGTGATTCAAAAAGCACGCAAGATTACGAAATTCCGCTTGAATGGGTACGTGAACACCAAAAATAGCCGGATTTGGGATCAGAGAAACCGTATTTTGTTTATGAGAAAGCAATGCATCCACAACGAGTCACCGTTTCGTACGGATTTTGGGATGGTGGAGTGGTTGGGGCATACTTCTTACAGAATGACGACGGCAATGCCGTGACAGTTAATGGTGAACGTTATGGCAATATGATAAATGAATTTTTGTGGCCTGCATTGGTCGATATAGATCTTTACGCGATGTGGTTTCAGCATCACGAGACAGCTGTCCCACTGTGCGAGAGACAATGCAGTTGTAGCATGAGAGATTCCCTGGTTGTGTCATCTCGCGCACTGGTGACCAGAATTGGCCACAGAGATCGTGAAGTCTAACTAACTTCCGTGGAACTTCTTTCTATAATGTTTTGCGAAGTCGTTCGTCTATGCCAGGGGTCGGCAACCTATTTGTGCTGACGGGGGCACATTTTAAAATTTTGAAATCGTGGCGGGCACCTAGGATGGGGGGGGAGCTAAAGTTTAAGAGACAAAAGCGCCGCAGGCAAAATTCTTTGATTGTTCAAGGTCATGCGGCTTAAAATGAAGTTCAGAAATTGTAGTAGCGATTGATAGTGTCTCCAAAGAAGGTGCTTCACAACAACTAAATATCTAGGACCTAGATTCTAGGTAGGTACTCACTATACTCGAAGAAATGCAAAACCGCAATATAAAATTCTTCCGGCATCTAAGATTTTCTCACTCCTCATTTTACGATTTTTATTAAAATCGTTATAATTATTGTAATCCTACCAGTAGATGAACAATGCCGATTCTAGAGAGGAAGTGACGTCACAGCTATCATAAAACTTAATTTGGCGGGAAATTCAAATTTTCTGGCTTGTCTTTATGGTCGGAAATGACGTCACAGCCATCATAAAACTTCAACGCCTTTATTGTTAATATTTTTGTAAAACCTCTACTCTAATCCGTAGTTTTATGAAACCATTAGTGGTACGGGCGGAAAAGAGGTGTAAACGTGTATTGCATGTTACTATAATTCTGTAAAATGTACATTGGGTACTTAAAGGGTTTTTTGCAGTATCCACATAATTTATTTGGGCAGGTCGCCCGCAGGCACCAGGTTGCCGGTCCCTGGTCTATGCCAAACAACCAGCCTCCATTGCTGAGCTGAAGGAAGAAATGCGGCGTGCACTTGGCAAAATTAAAAGGCAAATATGCGAAAATGCAATCTCCATTTTTCTAAAATGATAAACGAGTGCCCTCAGAGTCGTGGCGACCATTTGTTGGATGTTTTATTCCACTTATATTAGCTTAACATTTGCAATTTTTGAACAAATGCTGCGCATTATTAAAAAATTAAATCTTGCGTTCTTTTTGAATCACCCCTTAGTAGATAAATAAGTTTAATAGTGTGATAGTGCTAATGCGAGCCACTGATTTATTAAAAAAGAAAAGTATTTGGAGGAAATTCTGACCTAACGACGTCGAATGTTGTTGGAATTTGACTCTTAACATTTTGTTTTATAATGCCTTCATATCAATTATTTAAATTTAAATTTAGGTACTTAACTGTATCTTCTTGTATCCAATTATAGTGCCCTGGAAAGTAAATTATAATTAAATTTAATACAACGTAAAAGGATAATAAAATTAATTTGAAAGAATTGCGCGATGAAAGAATATTTCGATAAAACATTTTTTTCTTTCTAGAGACAAGTGAAAAAGAATACAACAATAGATGTTTTTAAAATCCAATGGCGTATTGTCTTCGCTTAAATTCGGTTACTTTTCTTTTATTCGGTTAAGCTATACCCGCTTGGACCGAAATTAGAAACAAGTGCTGTGTTTATTGAAATAATTAATTTCCTAAAAAGAACAATGTATCGATTCCATTCCAGAAAATACTTTTCTCGTCCTACTAACGTAATAGTATCATCGAACATGTAATGCTTAAAGATTGTAGTCTTTATAGGGTTTTAGCAAACTCTTCTGATCTCTGCAGTTCGCGCAAGTTGCAACTTATATCGTGACAGAGCTTCATTCGATTTTGCAGGTAAATCCACAAGTTTATATCAACATCGGAAGCTACTTTTCCGACACTATATCTTTATGTGCTTTAGGGATTTCCTCAAGTGAAGACATTAGAGAATTTCAAATTACTTACTCAATTATGTTTAAATGGGATTTGAGCCACGAACTGTTTGTTGTATAAGAAATATGAATACTTGCGTTGCGAACACGATAACGTAATGACGTGTAAGTTTATCGACAACGGTTGGTGCAAATGGCTAATTGGCCAACAAATTTCGAGTTTAACAAAATTTACAATTTTTTGGTATAGGAAAACCACTCAAAATACTTCTTTTCCCCCACTATATTATCTACCTTTTTGCAACCGATGAAATGAGTTCTTTTAGTTTGTACATTTTTAAACCCTAGGCATTACTGGCCATTAGCAAACAATCAAGTAGGTATACTATACATCAGATACATTTTGGTTCATTCGCCTATAAGAAATTTCAATTATTCTATTTTGAAAATTTAACACCAGTTTCTTTAATTTTCTACTTTTTATGTATATTTTCTTTAGTTTTTCCAATGAACTGGCACGTCCCTGTTTCCTCTATTAATAGCCACTACCCTCCAAAAAACTGAAAATACTTATTTTTGTTTTTAAGAGTTTAAATGAACTACAACAGTAATAATAGAAGCTTTACAGTAGACTTAAAATAAGTAAAAAATCGGGTTAAGTGTTAAGTGGTAAAGCAGCCAGCGGTTTACCGCTACGCTGAACTTTGCCAAAGATTATTCAGCTACCAAAGTTTTGTCATTTCTTCGTTAAAGTGAGTAAAGGCATTTATTTATCATACTAGGGGCAGAAAATCATAATGTTTTTTCGCTTTTATGAGATTTTTGATTTCAAAAAGTTTAATCAGTTTCGAGTAAGATAAATACTGAAATTTGTGTGAAATGTCCGTCGTCACTATCACACTTTACTCGTCTTACGGCTCGAACAGTTTCTAAGAAACGCACTTGCAGGTTATTATTAGCTAAAATTATTTCGTAATCATCTCTCTTAGTAAATTATAGCTGATTATTTTATTCTCCCAACCAAATTAAAGTATTTTGGGGAAGGAACGTGAAAAAAGGTTTCGTAAGCACTTTGGCTGTCTAGCATCATAGGCTGCCTCGAAAGTAAACTTCAGATTCGGTCGAAAAATATTTGGTTTTTCAGCATTGACCATTGTGTCAATATCCGTTTATTTTACTATTCTCTCTTTCACAGCCATACACACTAGCTCATTACTGATAGTAACGATTCAGCTTTAAGCTGAGGCTACTAACTACTAAACAGAATATATTTTGTAAAGATTAGATTTTAAGTTAAGTAAAAGCACGTTTCATTTGAATGAGCCTTAGATAAAACCTATGGTTTGTGACTTGTGACGAACTATAAACTTCTTTATGTACGTAGTCTACTTTGACTTGTAATACTAGTGTTTATTAAATTTAAACCGTTCTCATTGTGTTTTTCCAATTTTGTAACAGCACTTCTTCCTTTTCAAATAACTGTTTAGTATCTTATACATCAACCATTATAATGATCAAACTAAAACGTTAGAATAACGACAGTACCGTGTTTAAAATTTCTATCTATACAATATTATTGCTATTTTGTGATATTTTAAATTTATAATTTTTAATTAATAACTAAAAATGGAGGGATTTTGATTAAGAATGGATCATTTTTCTTCATTCAAACATCAATCACATTTTAAAACATTTTTCCAACAAATTGCATAATTTTAGTTGAACATAAATAATTACCTCGATCAATTTCTTTTTATTATTTTTTTTAATTTAACCAATAAATTTAAACAACAACCAGGTCAAATTATTTGAGATAATTGTTTGTTTCAGTCGAATTTTAAACCTGGCAATGTTTTAAAAAAAACCTTTAAAGCTAAATTAAAACTAAAAAACATAGATGTTTTCACATTTACAGTGAGCAAGGTCTATCAACAATAAATTTTCACTAAAGTAATCCCTGTTTCTACTCTAAAGCCGTATGTAAATATTATTTAATCAATATAAATGACAAAGTTGCCACATTTTATCACGTACTTATTTTAACACATAAAATGTCAGGTATCGTCTTACTAATAGTTTGTATGATTTCGTTTAAAACATTACTTCTAACATCACCACACTTACGGTATTACGGGATGATAATCTTGAGTTTTAGGGTTAATCACATAAAGTTCTTTTATAACAATTTTTAAAATGATTAGTCTTGCTTAAAATTTATTACATCACATTTTTCACTAGGTTTCTAAAGGTTCACGCTTGCCAGGGCACGTCTGTTTTAGTACCATCACGATTTGATTAAATTCATAGATTTTAAAAGCATTATTGCGGCCATTGTGTATATTAAATATTTAGTAGCGTCATAAATTCCATTACACGTACCTGAAAATAGTACAATTTAAAGCTTTTCGTCTACACTTATCTTATACATTAAATTATGACTTCAGTGCTTACATTTAAGACACAAATTGAAAACAAAATAAAACATTCGTAATGAAAAATTGTGAGCATAAGATAGTCACGCAAAATAATCAAAGGGTTAATAAGTAATAACTTAGACTAAATCGTAAGAAACATATCGAACAATACAACCCAAACTCTGTTTTCCCGAAATCCTATTTTTCTAGCGAATGGAAATTAGGTAAAAATTTAACTTTTGGAAATTATACGATAGGTATCTAAATTCTTTTTTCGAAACTAATTTGTAGGAAATTATAGAAGAAGAAATTCATAACCGCTAGCTTGTAATTTCAATTAAAACATTTTATACAGTGTGTTTATTTGAAAACTTCCCACTTGGAATAATTCTAAATCTAATTGATATACGTTTATGGTCGATTTTGGATCTAGGATCCACTCACTCTCCCCCCTGCACCCGGCTTTAGCTATATCAGGAGTTAAAGAGAGCGGGCTGATTGGTATCTCTCACCTTCCAGGAAACCATTAGCCCCTGCGAATCCAACCTCATCAGAAGTCTTTAGACGTCTGCCCGCAGTACCAGTTTTTACCAGACTGGTCACAGGTTTGGGGGTAGCTAATCCCCTTCCACCAGCAGCCACTTAATCGCCTCCGGATCATCCGTTACGACCTATGACAAACCAGTTACCATGAGGGAGAGCGCTCAGTGTCCCTCTATCGCACGCCAACAGCGGGGCCAAGCTATCATGATGGCGCGTTCGTGAACACCTTGCAACCCTCCAGCAGCCACAGCCCTCTGCCACAGGGATTAGGTAGATTGCGGAGAGCCTAGATACGCACTGGTGGTGCCCACGTGCCTAAACATTTAGAGCATGCCTACTACGAAAGTACGAGAACTTCCTACCAGAACTCGCGTCTTCCCGTTACTATTTAAAGTACAACTGCGGATAGACTAGTCCACAGCTCCTCTGGTAGGGAGACTGCAGCAGCCAATTTGATCCGAAGATCGCGTATGACTCCGCCGAGCGCTCCACTGTACCGGTATAGCGGGTATAGTTAAATTGTCCATATACCGCATACGTGTCGACACTCTACTTCCAGTTTTATACGTCAGTACTTTTCCCCTTGCCCCCCCCCCCAGGACTAAGCAGCTGCCTTTTTAAGGGCTGGCCCCTGAACGTACCAAACCAGCCCTGCTAATTGATATACGCTTTTAAGAAAAAACACATCGATTTAGATGCAGAGGGGAATTTTAAAACCGCCGTAGATTAATGTTTTTGTTGCACTCTTTTACCGCCAGCAACTCCTACTTGGAAATTTCTAATGTGTGATACGTCAGAAATTATGATCCGATTTCGATTTCATTTTCACGTAATGATTAGGTTATCGATGCCACTTTCAATGATGTATGTAGAGAGGGGTTACTGGGAGTGAAAGAGTGTAACATAGAAACTAATCAACGGTGGTTTTGAAGTTCCCCTCCACATCTCAGTGGACGTGTTTTTTCTTAAAAGTGTGTATCAGTTAGGTTTTGAGTAATTCCAAGTAGAAAGTTTTTAAGTGAACAAGTGTATATGTTATACAGTTTGATCAACTATTATCGGAAAGATCAATCAACGTATCACTTATCTTAAATTCTATCAAGCCAAGTTAACTAAAAACTGTGCGAGTAGAGATGGGTTTGGAAATCTTTCCGCCTATTATAGATGGATGTTCACTGCCTACCAGTTGGATCGATTAAATGGTGCTCCCTGTCTCATTGAGTAGTATCCTGATCCACAATAAGTTGTTTTGGAAATTATATTTGTAGTTATTAACTTAATAAGATATTCTCACAGTATTTCTAAGATAAAATCTGAACCAAGACTGCTAGAGGAAACTGTGAAAAATGAAAAAATATTAAATACAATAAAAATTTTGTAGAAGAAACTTCTGGGGAGGATGAATCAGACAAGGGTGCCTGCCAAAGTGAAAAGTCATAGATGAACAGGGAGACGAAGTTTTAGAAGTTAAGAAAAGATGGGTATCGTAATAGGAAAGCAATGAAAGCATGCCTAAAACTAGAAGTGCAGATGCAGACGGATGATATGATAAATAAATCTCATTGTGCTAGGAAATACGTAAGGAAAATACCAAGAGAAAAATCTTCAATAAGATGGACTTCTGTTCAGAATGACTTTTTACAGCCAAGGCAGTAACAAGAAACTAAATACCATCAACGCTGCACGAACGAGAGAACGGAAATAAAAAGATAACGTCGAACTCAAACTATTGAATTATAGAAATAGGTCCTTAGGCAAAAACAAAGTTGACTAACGTACAACAAAAACAAATCCAATGACATAGGGTCATAGGGCATTGGAAGAATTTAAAAAGTTGCTTCAAGTTTCCAAGTTTAGCCATTTAGGTACTTTCAAGGATTGTGAATCAACCTAATTACTGTTTTATAATAACCGCAATTTTAATGTATTCACAAATCTTACAAATTTGAGCTATTTTTGTATTAAAAAGCACAATTTGATTAAAGGAAATTAACTTTTTCAGAAGAGCGTAAGCTTTTTATTAAAGAAATTTGAAAAAAAAATTAAACTAAGACAATGTGAGCAAGAAATCTGAAAAGCTAGAAAAGGATAACCTATGATCTTCAAAAACATCTAACCTGCAGAAATAGTACTTATAGTTGAGAAGATAAACACTCAAATTGAATCGAAAACAAAAGAACAAAAGCAATAGGAAAATTTGGCAAATGTTGTTACGGGACAGCTATAGAAAGCGCAGCTGCATTGCTACAATTTGGGAAAAAGAAAGCTAGAGGTAAGAAAATATCTACTGTGTAGCCAAAAAATGAGAGTTGCTAGCACGTAATAGCAACTTAATTAATTCATACTGAACTGTTTTAATTGGCATAAAAGTCGAGAAATCGAGTGGAATTGAATGGTTCTTTTGCAGAGCAAAATGGGACGATAATCGGCCAGCTTTCTTCTATTTAAATGAAATAATATATCGTTTTATTTTACTTTCGCATACCCTTGTGCATTTTCTGACGAGCGAATTAAAACATGAACATACAAAATAATGAGGCAAATATTCAAACGAACTTTACAATTATTATTATAGTGGATCGTAAATAATATACTACTAGATAAAATCAAATTACGTAATATAACGACAATTCAAATGAAATTTATTAATAAATAATACTGTAGAAATTATTTTGAAGCACATCAAAAGTTAACTCATTTAAATACCTCATAAATTTAAAGCGTTCCAAATTTAAAATTAAGTTGAAAAAAGTTTGTAACTTTGGTTTTTTAGTTTTAAAAGTTTAGTTTATACACCTAATTTATATTAAAATTATTATGTTGTGGTAAAAATAACTTACCCTGACTACTTGGCGTAGTAGGTATCATAATGAGCGCTAATAAAGGAGCATCTTCTTGGACTTCTAACTCTTCTGTTCTTCTGTACAACGTAAACATCGTTGCTAAACATCGAAGTTTGAGTTTGCCGCTCTTGAAAATGTCCGGAACGGCCGTGATTGCGATTATCGAATGGACTGTTTCTAGTTGTGGTATGGCGTTGTTATATCTCGCCAATGCTCTTTGTATGTGAATACCAAACTTCTTTTCGACCTAAAATAATGCATAATGTTATTCCATATAATTCAGAATTCATTGTATATCTCATATACTCGTAAAACTCATACTAATAATAGGTAATTGGAGAAACTCCTAAAGGGAAGTGAGTTTTCTCAAAATTTATAACAGTAAATAATAAAGGGTGGGTATATAAGAGTTTCACCATGTGAATAGATAAATAAAAAATTATTGCGTTGGAATGATTTTGATTTCTTTATTGGGTCATGCTTATTGATCGATAACAATTATGTTGAAAGATAATATCGGTCAAATGTTCACCACAGCTTTGGCGGCACACACCAGTCCGTTTGTTAAAATTTAGGATGACATTCTGGCAGAATTTTTCCTCCATTCCACCAATATGCCTTATTATCTTGTGCTTTATTTTTTGAATTTTTGCTCGTTAATTGGCATAAACGTTACTTTTGAGATAACCTCAAAAAAATAAGTCCAAGGGTGTCAAATTACACGATCTCGATGGCCAATAATTGACATCGCTGTTTCGCGAGATACTGCGTCTCGGGAACTTCTCGTGCAATAAAGCCATTGTTGCGTTGGTTGTTTGGCATTTGGTACCGTTTTGTTGAAACCACAAATCGTCCACATCCATATCATCCAATTCGGGCCATAAAAAGTCCGTTATCATGGTTCGATAGCGTTCACCATTCACCATTTCCGGCATCAATTACAAAAAAAACGGTCCAATAACCCCTCCAGGCAAAAAACCACACAAAATAGTAACTCTTCGAAGATGCACCGGTTTCTCGACGATTTCTCTTGAGTTTTAATCGGCTCAAATGCGACAATTTAGTTTATTAGCGTATTATAGAATTTTAACGCGCTGTGCCACCGCCTATCCATGGCTAAAATGCTTAGGTAATGCTGTCAGATGTCGAAATGGAACAATTTTTTTACGTTCAGATTTTAATCACGACTTTCATGGTAAAACTTTTATTGACCCACCTCTTACAATAACAATCAGTAAAAAAATATTTTTTCAAATTCCTCCGTTTTTTACTTGGCAAAGCCCATTCTCTTCTTAGTTCTTGAAATATTTGTAAAAAACAAATTTTTTTTACTTTAACTGAAATAAGTTTGGGCCAGTGGCATGGTTATTTGGCCATCCGTAATGATAATTTATTTTTACCTTAACCCTAAAGCCTACGGGGTACCCGGGTACTTTTTTGAGTTTAAAAGCCTATAACTTTTTTTATTTTAAAGGAATATTATTGAGACTCTTTGACATCCTGTAAAATTTAATTCTTTATACGAAAATATTAGAGGGGCACAAAAAAATTAAGTGAGATGGGATATTTTGGTAATTTAATAACTTACACCTTAAACCTACCGCATGGGGTACCCGGGTACCTCGCTGTTATTTGCTTGTATTTCATGGGGAATCAATCAATTAAAAGTAGAAGTAATATAATTATTTATTTATATTACACATTTTTATATTATAAATAATTATTATAAACAATAATTATTACTAATTAGAAATCGCAAAAAAAGTTAGTGATGAACTTTTTTACTTGCACAATCGTTAGATCTAATGGAAGTCGGTGAGATATGCCCATCACAGACAAAATTTTTACAACTCTCTCATCTCTTCCTCGGTTTCCTGTTTGGCATCTTTTCACCATTCTTCCAAATTATGCAACAACCAATTACCCTCAGTCGTTCAGATTTATCCCGTTCTTGAACGTTTATTTGTGGCTGTGGTTTTGTAATGCTTACTTTGACGCCAAGAAATGATAACAATGCAATTTTCATCAAATTAAAATTGAATAATTCATCCTTTAGTTCCCTAGTTCATAATCCTTAATCCCTAATCCCTAGTTTAGTTAGTATAGATCCTATATACTTCGATCTAGTATGGATGGCATACAAAGAGTTTTTCCTAAATCTTTTTAAATTTCCCTACGTTGATTTGAGTTTGAAGGCAACTAATAGGGTGATTTTCAACATAAATTATTTCTATGATTCTGGACACGGATTATTTGGAAAGTTGTTGCTGTACAAAATAAAAATAAACCCTGTTGTAAATGTCCACGACGCTATGCCCACAGAAAGCGCATGTTATCTTCACAAAACAGCTTTACTTTTGAGACGCAAATAGTCATTTGCTGGTTATAAATAAATTTTGGATTAGGTAAAAAGGCGTGGGAAACTAACAATTGTCTTCTGGGCACTGTCGAAATAAAGCACGTGCCGACACAGGGTTTATTTGTAAAAATATTGCAGTGTAATATAACATAAACTCCGTTGTAAATGCCGACGACGCCATGTCTTCACAAAACCGCTCCAATTTGACAACAAAAATTGTTATTTTAATTTTTTTTAAATTATAATTTAAAAAATAATACATTTACAAGTTGCAATAATAATTAATATCGCCTAAATGTAAACTAATTAGCTGTATTACTACTCATTCTCCATATAAAACATGCAGGGTACCCGGGTACCCCGTGCGGTAGGTATAAGTTGTAAATTTGTATGGTACCATGAGGGTTAATGTGCACCTCAAAATAAACCTTATTTGACTGAGCGTTTACACCGATATATCGCCCATACGAGTATAATTGCACGAGCCATTAATTTTTATTAGTCATTCTGAAACTGTTTATACTATCGCGCGATCAACATAGAACTTAATTAGGATATCTCAAAATATCCTCGTGTTACGACAAGTGCGTTTGAAACTAATTAAATTGTCATTTTATAGGTAGGGTACGTTTCAAGTGTAATTGTGCAATGCATTGGCCATACAAGAGTGAGTTGATATATTTATTGTTAAACGAATTATAGAAACAACAATAATTTCAAAACTATTTTGTTTTTTGTTCCTGGGCCTCGGAAATTCTTACAAATACCCGTTCATATATCTTTTGGGTTAAAATCAAAAGCGTTTAGAGAGAGTGATTTAGTTGCAAAGGAGGCGAAACTGCAACTAGAGTGCAAATCTGTCAATAGTAAATTTTGACTCGCATTTCTGTAGCCATACAAGGTATCAAGATGAGCCACTCTCTGTAGATTCCAGTACGTTTAGCACTACGTCTCATGAGGAGCGCTAAATGTGCTTTTCGCACTCGCTGTATGTGTACGCAGTCGCGCAAACTGATAATTTTTCTTTTACAATATTTTCCAGTTAGAAGAGGGCAATAATATCTTTATCAGTTATCACTGTGGCAGTATCTGTATTAGGTTACATTTTAGTGGGAAGGAGTGGGGTGGGCTTAGCAGTCACGAATTAGTAGCTTAGAGAAGGTTCTTAAAATTAATTTTCCGAAATTATTTTCTTCGATTTTTTGTTTTTTAAAGTCGGGCAGGTATTGCTAAAAGTATCTCTAGTAGTTAAGCATATCTCTAGCAAAGACAATAAAAATGTGAAGTAGTCGTCTATATTTAAAGTTTTTGGGGAAAATTAAAAGAAATTTTTTACTTTTGAATACGGAACGAATTTTGCTACGCTTTTTTTCTATTTCTTTTGAAGTGTTCACGAAGCTCGTTGCTCGTTCTACATTCTTAATTTTGAAGCATTTTTGTTCATACCATAAGTATAGTCAAAGAAATAGTCGAGTTTCCCCTAGAGAAAATTGCATAATGAGTTGCCGATAATACTGGCTATTGGGATGCAAGAGCGCCTGTAGGCTTGTTGCGACGAAAATTTGCGGGACTGCAAAGCAGGAGCGCAAATTTTACTAAGTAAGAAGCTCGAATACATCCTTAGCCCAGTATTATCGAAGCAACGGAGCTATATGTATGCGCGAAATATATTTTACTCGACTATTGCAAAAGTTTATTAATGAAAACTGAAAAACAATTGCAAGTAACGTCAATATCAATTTCCACATCAATATCAAGTGATAATAATTGCGCTTATGGATATGCCTTGTGATTAGCTGAAAATTAGAATTGTAAATTAGAATTTAAGAAGATTAGCGTACAAGAAAGTTAATGATGACAATATCCATTGCTAACCCCTAAAGGCACGCCTTAAAATTCGTTTCGACCGTTAAATTATACATAAAAAAAATACTTAAGAGGCCAAAATTTTGTAATTGTATTCTTATTCCTTCTCTAGATATGACTGAAAACCCAACTTCGTTCTCTCCTCTTCAAAGAGCTGTAGGAAAGCTGTAGAGCCTTACGAAAGATTTTCCGCTACGTGTTTATGGTAACTTTTCGTCATATTTTCATTTGTTGTCTTTGCCCTTCACGTTTGGAATATTTTTTCATCAACACCCTGTATGCGTCTAGTATAATAGCCATTAGACATGTTTAATAATCCGCCGCGAGTTTTCTGTATCAGTGTTTAATATATTCTATTACCAAACTCGAAACAATTTCAAACTTATTTAACAAAACCAAAGTGTCAACACTGAAAAGATGTAGATAGATAATTTTAATCATAAACTGTTTCCAACATGTACGTCTAGGATTAATAATCAAGTTTATGTAACTTTAATTTGCTACACAAACTAAAGCTAAATTACAGTTTACACATCTTATCCATATATGTAAATGATTTGCATAACAAGTATGTAGTGAATAGCAAGGTACGAATGTCGTGAACCCAATAATGAGGTATTACGCTATGTTAAGACAATGCATAGCGAGTTTGCTTGATTACTGAAATAATTCATTCTAGGAAGGCATGCCTGTTAGGCGCATTGTGTATGTCATGTCACGTATGATGTTAATTGCTCTGATTATTTGACGACAAGTTACTGTAAGTGGAAACGAAAACTATTCCGAACTGCTTTCACCAAAATATGGAAAGGTACGAAAGTTAGTCAACAATTCGTTACTATTATTTATCGAAAGTATATTATTTACGTTTACAAACCACAATTAAATTAATTTTGGAATTGTTTATACTATTTGGCCCGTATTAAGTTTTATAATTAAAGGCGTAACAATAATAACTCTGAAACTGTTTTCATGACATTACTGCCACTCGCAGTGGTTCTTTACTAGTTGCTAGGTATTTAATTGGGTTGATAGGTTGAGGTGGGTACCTTTAGCGATAACTACATGAAAATTAATCATTTTATTCCAAAAATTTTCATTTTAATAAAGTTACGAATTTTTTTACGGGTTTAGAACCGGGTTAAGTCTATCTCCCAAACTTTTAAAATAATATGTTTGATAATAAAAACTTTTCATCCGGTTATCCGGTAAGCAGATGGCAACGAAACGATCTTATTGAATAGATTTGGCTTTTACTGTGTGCAATTCGAGATTGATTTTTGTATGAACTAAATTAGAATAGCCATTTGCACTAATTTTGTCGGTTTGGTTGCTGACAGCTGTTTCGATGCACTGTATCATCTTCGGAGTTAAAAACCCACTCCAAAGATGATACAGTGTATCGAAACAGCTGTCAGCAACCAAACTGACAAAATTAGTGCAAATGGCTATTCTAATTTAGTTCATACAAAAAAAGAAACGATCTTAGTTCGAATCTTAGACTAAAGGGGGCTGTTTAAATAATATAGGGCGTTTTTCTAACATTTATTTGCTTGCATCAGAACAGAAAGAGCTGCATGATATTTTTATGCAGATATGCAGTATCAATTTAAATTTGCCACCCCGAAGCGGAAACTGCCAAACTTGAAGGTGGGGTAGGAATACGAGGCTAAATTGAAAAATTCTTAGCCTACTATAGAACCAAACAAAATTTCAATGTCAAAATATTTTATTACTCAACATATTCTCCTCTTAATTGGATACATTTATTACAGCGAACCTGCAACGTCGCTAGACCTTTCAAAAAAAATGTTTCTTCTTGCTCTGCAAACCAGACGTCCACAGCTTTTATTACCTCCTCGTTGGAAGAAAATTTACGACCTTTTAAACTTTTTTTCAGTTGAGGAAAGAGATGATAGTCGGACGGAGCCAAATCTGGAGAATAAGGGGGGTGTTCTAGTAATTCAAACCCTAAATCACGAATTTTTTGCATGGCAACATGAGATTTGTGCGCAGGGGCGTTGTCCTGCAAAAACAAAACACCTTTGGATAGCTTTTCGCGTCTTTTCTCTTTAATTTTTTTCCCGCAGAGTGGTCAGTAATGTCGAATAGTAATCTCCAGTTATTGTTCTACCCTTATCCAAAAAATCAATCATGATTACTCCATGGCAATCCCAAAAAACTGAAGCAAGAACTTTTCGATCGGTCATCATCTTCAATTGAAAATTTACCTCTTTTGAAGCTTGCAGTCCAATTTTTCACGGTCGCATACGAAGGACATTGATCACCAAGGGTATTAACCGTATCTTCGTAAATCTGCTTACCTCTTAACGCTTTTAAATACAGGTACTTGATGATGGCTCGATACTCTAATTTTTCGATTTTCACAATTTCGGTGGACATCTTTGTTCTTTTAATTTATTGCTTAACTCTGGTTTACTTTTTTGACGTCAAACTTTACACTGACACTTCTAATAAGTTATTGTTCGTTGCTATGGTAACGCAATATTTTTTTTGCATGAAACTGCTCTAGGCTAACTAGTTATCAATACATCCTCGTAATAGCGTGGTTAATATGAAAATGTCAAGAAGGCAGTCCTATTATTTATAAGAAATTATCAGTGTTGATTGCTATCGTGTTGTACGTAGCGAAATAATCTTTTAAGTAATAGAAACTATTACAACAGTAATACAACGTCAGGATAAAAATCCAGTCCAACGTCGCAGCGAAGAGCTCTATTATGACTGATGACGGAAAGAAACTGGAAAATGTTAGGGAATCAGTTCTACTTAATTCAACACTGTATGTTATCTTACAGTGTAATATTCGAACTTAATTACTGTTGGTTTTGAATTCGTGATAGAATATCTAATTATTGTGTACTACAAGAACTTCTATAACAAATCTAACTTCCAAGGTAAATACAATTAGAGTTAGTTTCGATATCATTAAACTTTAGTTTTTAAGCTAACTTGGCATAAAGCACGAACTAGTAAACTTAAAATAATTAGAAATGTACAAGCTAGCCCGTTATAGTTGCTCTAGAGGTTTTTTTTTCATGAATAGGTCAAAATGAGTCGCCCAGAGGGTCTGTCGCTGTTTTCGTCCTGTTTATTTTCAAAATTTCGAAAACACTATCTGAAAGCTACGGCTCTATATTTATGTTGATTTTTTTGAATGGGGATGGGCCGCTTTTTGAGAAACCAGAGTGTAAGTTTCAAAAAACGCAACCCAGAATACTCATCGTCAGGTATGCTCAAGTCCACGGTCAAATTGGAACAAATGTAACGTAAACTCTCCGCATGCCAACGAACACTAATCAGCATTGGTATTAAACGAATCTTTTTGTTTTTATCAAAGCAGATTTAGATACATACACTCTGTGGCTCTTTAAAAAGTTACGGAAACGCGCTTAAAAACATTGAGGATAGATGCTTTCTAGGGCCCCACTAAGAGGGAACGACGTTGTTTGTCAATGAAGCTAATTTTATGATGCTTTAAGTCAGATTTTAATCTTGATTAATCAATTTTGTGCAATGTGCAATTTGCCACCAATTCGTTTGCTGGTTGATCCTCGTAACTTTTGTCTTTGGTCTTAATACCACTTGTGTATTTAAATTCCTTTTTATCCCTAAAAGTCTAAAATTCACTTTTTTATAACACTCAAACTGTAGTATTTGTATACATATTTTGTTATAAATTTTGTACATTTTCCGTATACGCAACCGAATAGAATACAAATGACTTAGTAGGTGATGTTTTGAATATTTTCTTATTCCACCGCCTACTCATACATATTTGTGGATACACAAGCTATGCAATACGACGGGCATTACAATTTACAACAGCTAGCAGTCCAAAACTGTTTATGACAGATCCCGATAATTACTAAGTAAAACAATTGAATTAGTAGTCAAATCTCTCTTTGATCCTTTATTAGAGATCTGATATTTAGAGCTATTATGCTCATAGTCAGATATTAACAGTTACACATTTCGAAGCTAGTAGAAGATTTTAATTTAACGACTAATGAACTAAATATTGATAAAATCTTTCCCAAAGTCGATAATTTATTTCTCTACAAATTTGAGGTTTATTACTTTTTGGTGACATTTTAGAAAATCTTGACCCACATTAGCTATACCTACCCGGCTATAAGTTAGTACACACCGACCCTAATCAAAAAAATATTCTTCCAAATTCTTAAGTTCTAATAAGTTTGTATTATTTGTTACTATTTTGGTTTAAAAAACACGTCCGGTTAAACCAGAAATTAGTCAAGCATAAGGAGTTTTCAAAACAATTTGTATACAGGGTGGTAGCCGCTAATTTGTTGAGAAATGAAGAAGTTAAGTTGAGAACTCACCTCCAAATTCTGCCAAACTTTGAAACTTTTCATCATTTCCTCTAGTAATTCACGTGTTTTTTAATTATTAGGCAAAAACAAATGCTCCTATAACATCTTATTATCCTCTAAAATTAATTTTGAATATCGAAATTTTTGTATCAAGTTGTTAAAAAAAATATGTGGCAACGATGTTTTGAAACTACCCTTATGATGAATTATGTCACTTATGTTTTTATCTGTCATCGATTATTAACATCCGTACCATGTTGCCAAATCTCAATTTACTTCTTCTTTAATAACTACAAAAATATAGCAGATAGATTTTTTAATAATTTTTCATTAATTCAAATAACCGTCTCCTATAACGTACTAAAGAGCTTATCCGCCATTTTAGACTCACCCTGTATTTTATTTTATTTTTTTTACTTAATGTGGTATTTTACGTCAGCATCAACGTATATTTTATTACTTTTAAAAATGATGTTACTTCCCGTTTGACCGACAATTGGGTTAGGTTTTATATTTTTAGTTACTGCGCCCTGTAAGTGGTTAAGTGGTTTGGAAAATTGTAAAATTATCTACCCAGTAATATCAAACATTTTGTATTTCAATTCCTGTTCAACCGGAAATAAGATTGGATTTCCTATTTCAAATAGAGTACCCCGTATAATTTTAGATTTTTGAAATCAGAGAGAGCTTCTGAACATACTATTGTTAGGTACTGTTTTCGATATCTTTTTCAATAATTTGAGAGCTTGTAACGTAGAACTAGCTACAAAAGTAAATAATATTATGTTAATGTGAGTTTTATTAATTGTTTTTTTTTTCTTTAAATGTTGAAGGAATAAATTGCCGTAATAGCTTAAATATCGATTTTGCTTCACCAACTTGTAAACATTAAATGTGCCAAAGTTCAACTACATGGTGTCAACGAGAGTTTGACTGAAACTTAACATTTGACAATCTTATCAAAATTGTACAAAAGCTAACAATGTCTCTTATCGTTCAACAGCAGAAATCTTGTGCTCTAGATTGTAATTTTAGATATATTTTGTTTGACTATAAATGGCATAACCGAGCGATCAAAATAGTTATAAATCGGGACAGCTCAAGAATGCCTACCATGCAACTGTGGCCTTCACTTTTTCTTTTGAAATATCACTTTTCAGCTTTTTGGAAACTGTCTATTTTTAAGACATATAAAATAAATCTAAATTATTTAAAAATTAAGTTTTAAACATACCTCTACGTCGTTGACGAACCACGTTATATTTACAGGGGGATGCGCCGGTGGCGATGTACAATTTGCTTTAATTTTTGCACCTGGTGCTACTTTTTGTGACTGCGTCGTCAGAATGGGTCCATCGTCAGGAATATCTGTGTGAAAAATTTTTAAAAATCATTAAACTGAACATTGAGGTTTCACCATTAATTGTTATAGTTATGGTAATACCGGCGGAGTGGATTTGCTTTCTAAAAGATTGTATTCATGTAAAAAGTTTACAACATAAGTTTACAAAACATTCTTTAGAAATAAAAAAAACTTTTTATTGTAAAACTGATCACTGCTAACGATTTTTTTTATTCTTTGAAGGAGTTTTCGTTTTTAAGGGCTTTTCTTAAACAACACTGAAACTTATGACACACTAAGCTTATACGTTTGTTACTCGATTTCGTGTAAACATGAAAAAATAATTAATTGCATAACTGTTCTTGCAATTACTAATACCAAGTTACCAAGTAGTGCCACTTTAATTTATATTTGGAATAAATGTTAACAATATAAGAATTTTGATTGATATTATCTTTAGGGAACACGTAGTATATAATTTACAAATCTAAACGAGGCTCAACTACCATCGTTATGGAATGCTCATATTTATTTTATCAGATTATGTTCTAATTAGAAGTTAAATAATTAACAAAATAAGTAAAATCTAATCCCTCACACTTTCTAAATCAATTAAGTTATGCATGGTTCCCAAATGAATACGGCTTTAAGAGAATAATATGAGAAACGGTATAGCTATATGTTAGAGTAATGAAACCAATTACTTCATATCATTGCGAATATATAACAGTGATATTTAATAATGTTTGTACTACACCAAATCCAATATACGGAAATTTTATGTTGCTTTGTAACAGAGGCATTCTTATTAGAAAACGACTCATTAATAATTTAACTCTGGTGCGCATGAGGCGGGCCTGGTAGCAATTCTCAATTTTTGGAGTTTTTAATTGTCACCTTGGTATTCATGTAACACTCTTAACAAACATTTTTCTTTTAGACTTTCTTTGAAGAACATTTTTTCCACTTATTCGTAGATTCCCCAAATTCACGTAAACTCGGTTGTCGTTCGTATACTGCTCCTGTAAAGTAACTACCCTGCTAAACAAAATCAGAACATTTTTTAATTAAAAAGGAAAAAGTGCGTGTTTAGCGTTGAGTACTTTGTGTTTTCACGTCGTCTCATTATCACACGAATCACAAGGTCTTTTACGTTTGGAGCTTTGGAGCTATCACATAGTTGAGTAGTTTTCAGTTGATTCGGCTTCGCTTTGATCGAAATACTGTTTCCTAGTTAACCGACTGCTCTATTCGAGCCCAAAGTACTTTATTTAATGCACACTGTCTGAACAACATTTTAAGTATATACAGGGTGTCCCGAAAAATTTCTTCTCTTCTTGAACTAATTATACCCCAAAATGCATCTCTAAAAAGTTGTAGGTCTCAAAGTTAAAATGTAAAAAAAATCATTTTATCTACAAAAGGGGTGCCACTTTGTTATTGATTTTTATAGCTATAAACTTATCCTATACAAGTCTATGCTTGGTAGAAATTTCAAGAAAAAAGTACCATTAGAACTAGCCATTGAAGATTGGCGTTAACCTTCAAACCTTAAAGAATAGTGATTTTGCAGAATAAATTAAAATGATTTGGCTTTATCCTGGTAATGAATTTAAAAATTAAACATTTTTGTCTCTTAAATTTTTTTCTAAAATCAACAGTTCTTAAGAAAATTTGAAAAATAATTTCCATTCTTCAACTAACCGATTGTTGGTTATTTCGTAATTCATTTAAAAGAAAGCCGCGTTTCGTTCAAAAAAATAGTTGAAACACTAAATTTGCGTTAATTGCTCAAAGTGATCCCCATTTACTTCAAATCCAACATTTGCTCAATGTAGAAGCATTCGCCGAAATCAGGTAAATTCTAGGGATATTCCGATCAACACAAATGTCTGTCTAAAGGGGTGCATTTTAAGCTATAATTGGAAGAGAGGCAAATGTTCTAGTTTGGTCCTAGGAACTCACTGTAGAGCCGGGTCGGTGATTATCCGGGACACCGGACACCCCTTATATGGTGTTGCAGCTGGTTGACAGTATCGCAGTATCGTCAAGCAAATCGATAATAGTGGAACTTTTAAACTAATAATTGAGTTTATTTAGCAGTGCAATTTTTAATACTAAGCAACGTCAACCCCTAGGCAAAAACAGAACAACTGTTAGTTACATCATTCAGAAAAGTTTGTTAATTATGCATTTTGTATTGTAACTCGTCACATAAAGAGGACTCCAGTTTTCTATACATATTTCATTTTATAAAAATAAAATCCAATGTCTTGAAGCGTGTTTCTTCTCTAACATCGAGCAAGTTTTTCAAGTTTCCTACATTTTTATCAATGGGGTAGATCTATTACATTTAAAAATCAACTTAATGGCCTTATTCTGTAACAATTGCAATTTTTTATTATTTCAACTTGAAGCAAATTGAATAATACTGAGGCTCTTTTTGCATAATATACATTAATGATCTACCTACAGCGGTTCTCAAACTTCAGCATTTTGTCCCCCTCCTCCTTCTTAACCTTGGATAATCTTGAGAATAGCCCAATACGCAGGAATTTAAACTCGATTTGGCAACATGTGATGTCATTTCCTTCTATTCGAGACCCCCTTGTAAAATTGCGCCCCCTCCCCTCAGTTTGGGAACCGCTGATCTACCAATACTTTGCCTAAAAAATATTTTCTTGATAGTTGTATATCTGATAGACCATGAATGTGTAAACAATGTGACTTAAAGCTAATATAATCTTCAATTGTTTTACATCGAGATACTTCACAAATTACAATTAATTAGCACCAAAAGATAAAAATGACAACTACAAATTTGATTTTTTATTAATTTTCTATCAATAACATGTTGGTACATAGGTACTTATATTATATATTAACATTAACGACCTTACTACTGGCATATTTTGATTATTTAATCCAGTATGATCAGCGTCACTAATCCTAACCCCTCAACCATAGTTACTAATACATTTAATCACATCATTGATGTGCCCTAAGACCGCACCATGTGGAACACCGTATTCATTTTGTATTAAACTAGAAAACTTATTTGTATAATCCCATCTAATGCGTTAATTACTGAAGTTACTTCTAGTAAAAGATGCAACCATAGCTTGGAATGGACTATATATATATATATTGGGATGTTCCGTGGAATGGACTTAACTTTCAGTACATTAAACTAGGCACGTACTTAAAAACGCGAAATTGTAATAAAATGGTAATTATAAAATTTATTAAAATGAATTTATACTCAATTTATATTGTGTGCGCAAGCAAAAACTCTGTAAGAGCTTTAGCGCTTTTCACTTTTTAAAAATTTATTTCCTCTCCTTTTTACAACTTTTTGTTTCCTGTTTAAGCTGTAAGCGCTTAATCACTGCATGCGTTAAAACGAAGCTCATTCGTTTTTATTATTTAATAATACCCTTGTTTCGCGTTTGGATGAAGTGGAAAAATGATTAGTAAGCAAATTAAGATTAAAATCGTATTAAGAAAAGTTAAAAAATCGAGCGAATTCAAGTTCTTCTCCGTGGATAAGTTTGGTGGATAGGTAATTAGTAAAAATTGAAGATGGTTTTTAATAATAAGTTTTTTAGCGATTATTAATTCTGCGAACGTTCGTTTAAAAAAAGTAATCTTGGTGCTTTTAAAGTGTTTAGAAAGAAGTAAATACCTGCAACAAGTAAATGCGCTGCACGTATTTCGGTGTGAAAAAGAGGAGCATCCGCAGAGACTTCACACTTAAACTCTCCCGAAGTTTCCCTTTCAACATTCGTCAGAGTAACTTCTCGTGAATTCGAGCGAGACACCTGAAACAATAAAATATCTAATTAGTTAGAAATTCTTTTAAAATTAGTTACGGCATTTGTATTCATCTAACGTCTAACGCCATCTTTATTTTACCGAAACTTCCAACGAAATTCAGAGTGAAAAATTAAATTACGCGATTATTAGCAAAAAAACAAAATTTATACGGTTGGAAATTTTCACCGCAATTTGACTTTTTGTAATTTTCAATCACGTAACAAGTTTATTTAACTAAATACAAAAAAGTCGAATCAATTGTTAATTTTGTATATGTAATATTTTATCAAAGGAAATGTTTTCAAATGTATTCTATACAAGCACTACACAGCAGTTGATTGTATGCAAATTAACCTTACTCGTATATTCTAACTTGCAAATACCTAACATCAAAAGCCCCCGCATTAAGCCCTTTTCACTAAAAAAGGGTATTCATGAAGCCAAAAAAATTCCGAAAGTATACTACTGTGTTTTGAAATATAAATAAAATAAAAACAAACTTCTAATGAGCTGCCCAATTACCCTCCTAAAAATACTGTGTCGTCACTAACAACGCCAAAATAATAGCATTCACCCACAAACACCAGTTCCATCAAGGACGGAAGAGAAAATTTTGAATCTTAACAAACAACAAACTTTTGTTTGTGGTTGATGCTTATATTTTGGCAACGAAAGTAGCACGAGGGACCTGTAAATTTAAAAAGAAATGCGGTTGATCACAGGATTAAATTTTTCCAATTTTTATCATGGCTCAAGACGTTATCTGAAATTGTGCAAGTTGTCCAAGGGTACCAGAGTACTGTTTTATAAGAGATTAGCACTAGAAAAGAAAGAAAATAGATTTTTTTGAAGTATAACAAGCAATCTCAGTAATATACTCAAGTTTACTGAGTTTAAACTAAATTACATTTCTCATTTTATTTTTTTTGAAATATTCGCACGTCAGATGCTAAACCAATAAAACAGATTGATGTTTTATTTGTGTAACTATTATGTTTATCATGGCCTTCGCAAAGCTCATGATGAGGACAGTTAAATGATTGTAGTTACGTACATCAGGGGAATGCTTTAGAACACAGTTCTTCAATATCTTTCTCATTCGCGCATGGAATGCCCGCAAAATCGTGTGAAAAACTCTCCGTCTAAATGTACCTAAATGTTATCATTTTATTTAACATGGCCTTTGCGAAGCTCATGATGAGGACAGTTAAATGATTGTAGTTTTGTACATAGGAGAATGGTTTAGAACACAGTTCTTCAATATCTTTCTCATTCGCGCCTGGAACGCTCGCAAAACCGTGTGAAAAGCTCTCCGTCTAAATGTACCTAAATGTAACCATTTTATGTAACATTGCCTTCGCGAAGCTCATGATGAGGACAGTTAAATGATTGTAGTTACGTACATCAGGGCAATGGTTTAAAACACGGCTCTGCAATATCATTCTCATTCGCGCCTGGAACGCTTGCAAAACCGTGTGAAAAGCTCTCCGTCTAAATGTACCTAAATGTAAATTTTATTTAACAGGGCTTTCGCAAAGCTCATGATGAGGACAGTTAAATGATTGTAGTAACGTATATCAGGGCAATGGTTTAGAATACAGTTTTTCAATATCCTTCTCATTCGCGTCTGGAACGCTCGCAAAACCGTGTGAAAAACTCTCCGTCTAAATGTACCTAAATGTAAATTTTATTTAACAGGGCCTTCGCAAAGCTCATGATGAGGACAGTTAAATGATTGTAGTTACGTATATCAGGGCAATGGTTTAGGATACATTTCTTCAATATCTTTCTCATTCGCGCATGGCACGGTCGCAAAACCGTGTGAAAAGCTCTCCGTCTAAATGTACCTAAATGTAACCATTTTATTTAACATGGCCTCCACGAAGCTCATGATGAGGACAGTTAGATGATTACAGTTACGTAGATCCGGGGACAAAGACTTATAATTTCTATAGTACCTATTCTTGTTGACTCGAATGACAATTTCATAAAACACGAAAGCAATTAGTCAACTATCTGATTCACGCGGAAGTCAGTTTACATACTTTTTTACTATATCAAGGTGTTAACCAAACGGGAGTAATTGACCTTCACGATCCAATTGGGGGAGACTACCTATGTGGTCCAAACTCCAATTACTAGTCTCCACTATGATTTTTGACCATCCTTCAATTCTTTTAGGTTTTAATGTCTAATAGCTACGTAAAATCCAGTTGCCAGGTCACCTTTCATAAAATCTGGAGAAACACTTAAAGCCTCGCCACTTTCTAACGACAATCGAGTTTTCTAGAAAACTGACTAAGCAAATCTTTATGACCATTATTATTTAATTTATAACTAAGCTCTCTAAATTCTAATAATCTCTCTGTGGAGGATTTCCTATTTCTTAAACTTTCTAAATGTACAAAAAAGGAACTGATTTCTTCTGCAAACTTTTGTCTTTTTCGAAAAGTCACCCGTCACTTACTATAATTGAACAAATCATAACGTCTTTTTAAACTTTGGACAGCTTAAAGAAAGTGATACCGTCAATAAATCAACTTTATGGATTTGACTGTATTAGTAGCGGACCACACATTGCAGATTTTTCGGTCCTGAATATACGCAGCGGATCTACCGCAACAACGACTAACATTATTTTAAATGCAAATGTGCCGCACCTGCTAAAACGCTCTAATGTGGCAGGCTGCATTTAAAATAACGTGTTATGTTGCTGCGGTAGATCCGTTGCGGATTTTCGGAACCGGAAAATATGCTATAGGTGGCTCACTACTTTTATTGTTTATTGTTGCAAGTTTGTTTCCAATTATTATTGACAATTTTTCTTTCGGTGACAAATTGTTAGTTACTTAAGGGGCAACGGATACGCAAAACTAGGGAATGAACATCCAATTACTAGAATAATTAATACTGATCTAATAGAAAAGGATAATTTAGATAATTTTTACGAGCTACTATTTTTAGAAACTTCTCAAAATGTCAAATTTTAGTATAATAAAAGTTTCGATAAGCTTTAAAATCGCGCTGCACCGACGTTATTAAAAAGCGAGCAAGACACTCGCGATACTGATGAAAAACCTTTCTTTACTCGCGGTGTTATAAGTGAAACTATTTTAAAATTGTAGATTAAAATAAACTACTCGTAGCTGCTAAACGCAAATTTTATACCTATTTAAACTTGCCGAAAGTTTGAAAACGTCGGTGGAAACCTATTAACGCTCTTATATAGGAGAACAACTTATGAAAGTACACACAGTTGATTTTGGCTTTATTGCTTTAAAAGTAACTTTAGTTATAACAAAGTAAAATGAAATGACACAAAACTTTATTATAATAATAGGAATTGCTTTTAACACGAGAGATGATAGCAGCACTCAAAGGATAATCTTCGATTTACACATAAATTTCTTCTTCGTTCAGGTGAATAACTATTTTTTATTTTATTATTTAGAGCCTGAAAACTTCGTTGTATACTGTTCTTTATACATAATGAAACATGTCGTGCCCTGTGGGGAAATATTAAATTTGCAATTTTGATTTTATGGAAGTTTGGTCATGCTAACTCCTTTATGAATGTATCCTCTTATCAATTACAAAGTTTGATGTGGACGAAAAAGTTAAATATTGCCACACCAGTTATAAAAAAAATTGAAAAAAATCTAATACTCTCAATTTGAGTTTTTCTTTAAAAATTAAAGATGAAAAGTAATTATTTACAATCGTCACAATTAATTATGCCTTGAAAAGATTCTTAAAAGTAATTACTTATCCTTTTGAAACCTAACGAATTATATTGGCACCCCTTTTTAAGAGTCCAAAGCGAGACAATTTTTAGCTTCATAATATTTAAGTAACGATGATTAATTTTCTGTAATCGTCACCACTTTAGGCCTTTTTATTGCTTTTGTCATTTCGCTACAAGCTTAATTTTGTTTCATTTGTTTCCATTATGAATTTTAAATAGGTATAGAAAAATTGAGTTTTCTAATTTACAGTCCACTTTTTTAAAAAAAAACCTTGTTGCCAAAGTACTATAAATGCAAAACTGTGAAAATGTTATAACGGCATACTAAACGGCAAAAATAGTAAATAATTGCAATAAATCGAGATGTGTCAAGTTCTTTTTATTCAACTGTAATTCAATAACCATTCTCACCTTTTTCAACAAATTCGAGTTTTAAGGCCTGTCGTAGGTTCGAGAATTCTCAGACGACCCATTGAAATAGCTAAGCTCTAGGGGATCACTTTCCCCATACACTTGAGAATCGTATAATAAAACTAATGGCATATAATTGATAAACGTGCCAGTCGCTAATCCAACGTGGACAAATAAGTTCCCATTAATTTACTGGACCGGAACTATTTTCGATGCGACTATTCGATATAGGTAGTCGTTTTAAAATTTTGTTAACAAGTTATACGCGGAATATAAGTTTTAAAATAAATCTTACGTTCAAAAATGTGAATTAAGAACGGAGAAAAATTTAAAAAAAATTTTTGCACTCTCCATTCATTTCTAATGACCAGCATTGAAGATACGTCATTAAAATTTTAAATAAAAATGCGGGAATAGTAGTTATACTTTTCAGTAAGTTATTTTCGAAAAAAATTTGTAATTTAAATTAAAATTTCATTTGTTGCTAGTCAGTTCGTATTATCTACTAAATGCAGGAGTCCTTTATGTATTTTTTTACAAATGTAATTTTTTAGTATCTAATTGGGCATTCCACCTTGTTTCTGAATTTCCCCTTTATTGATTGTTTATTGCGGGAAATAAATCATTTACTCGGGAGCTTACACTAGAAATAATGATACAATCGAATTTGCAACAGGTTCAATTATTTGATTAACCGTTTTTAAATCGCCAGTACAATTTTTCTATAGGTATAAACGTAATAATTTAATAACGTTAAAGATAATAATCTCTATTTCGTTTATTATCGAATGTAGTTACAAGAATTTTCTAATATAGTTATGATAAATGTTGTCGGACTGGCGCCCGTTGGTTGTAATTGTGCCACTTTACAAATGGCAACATACTCGCCCTTCCCTTTTCTACTCTGCATTACAGTCATGCTGTCATCCAACAGCAATAACTAGTAATTTATGCCATTAGTATATGGCTCACTTATTCGCTTTTGTGATTAATTCGCTTAGTTTTAAAAATTAAGCTCACTCGTAACAAAATAGATCCATTTTGGATAGTTGTGCTCGTTGTGCACACCAACCTAATAAATATACTTGTTTTATTTTAACGAGATTTATGACTATTTGGAATTTTTAATATTTTTATTCGTTTAGTGTTACTGTCGCCATTAAACATTCTAGTGTTAAAATGTTATAAAATATTATGTATGCACAAGATATTGCAACTATATTTCATTCTACTTCGTCTTTGATATACTGTTTTTGCACAAGCTGATAATAAATTATACACATCACTAAGATTAACGGAACAAATCGTTACAAGAAATCAAAAACACCAGTTCGAGTCAGACAGATATATTGCATCATTTCTAATTAGCTAACTGGCTGTTCTTTCTTTCTGTTTTATTAACTTTGTTTCTAAATAAAGTTAATCTGTACGAATGACAAAGACAAAGATGATTGCATTTACATCAAAAGATATTAAAAATTACGAATGAAATTTCAATTTATTTTTAAAATATTGAGTTTAAGGAGAACTCGCAATCGAATGAATACCAATACACAGAAATTTACACATCTGAAAACTAGACACTTGATGCTACAATTTTATTTTATTTTTATTTTCTGTACAACCATTTCTCTCCGAGTTATTCCTTGTTGAAAATTGCCCTAAAATTTGGAATTTTTTTAATATCCTTTAATCATTGTGGCAACCGAGATACAATAGGGATATTTAGCAAAATAATGGTCGCATTCACCGGACGTAGCGTAAACTGCTACCGATCCAGCTGCTACATATGTAGCGATACAACGTCCGGTAAATTTGTTTATAGTGTAGCGGGCAGACTCTTTAAATGTGTACGTTTTTTTGTTCTGAAGTAGAATCATACGGCACCTTTACTGTCTTATTAAGGAACCTTAAAGGCACTAGAATCTCTGCTTACGACATTTTCCCGTGGTACTGTCAAAAGTTATGAGCCTTGAATATGAGTATTCTTTTTTACGCGTTACCTCTTTCAAAAACATTATTTTTCTCCATCATTACTTTACGCACAGGACTGTATTTGGTTTCAATTAATAGAGTGGGAACTGGGAACTAGAAAACGATTTATAGAATTTAAAAATCATGATCAGTTTTGGTAGTATTAGTTTGTTTTTTGGAAATGTCGAGACAAAATCTGTCAAAAGTTCCGACTTTAAACACCTTCAACTTTTGATTTCACGATATGGAATTTAGTTTCTTGGCTACATATAGCTGAATTAGAGTTTTATCAACTTATGATCTCGCCTAACATATTTATAGTCGCGTTTCAAAAATGAAATATTTAGGGCCATTTATAAGAAACGACGCAAATGAACTCATTATTAAAAAATAAATTGTCACTATTAAATCTAGAATTTTTAAAATTAAAATATTTGGTCATCCTAATTTCATAAAAATTTTAATTTAATTAAATTAATTTACGTAGCGGAAATAAAATATGCTCGAAAAAATGGCGACCGATCCACAACATGTTACAAGAGTAGCGCTCGGTAGCGGTGTTGTCAGCGGACGAATTCGCAACAGTTCCACAACAGTTACGTCTGGTGAATGCGGCCATTGAAAAATCGAACTTTTGCTTATAGCTTTGAAACAAAAGAAGATCCCAAATTTTGGTTTTTGCCATTGAGTTCTTCTCAAAAAAAGAGATTGAGGATGCGGCATCAATTTTTCCTTATCTCTTCTATAGCTATCGATTTCTCCATAAGAACAGCACCATCAAATTTTGCCCCTTTTGTACAAGAGAATCGCATTTTCAGCTTTAGTAATTCGAAATACTTTGACATTTTTCTGTTTTTTTATACCTGGTGGTCGTGAATACCTTATTAGTTGGGGGTATCACAAATAATTCCAACTGTGCTAAGGCTATTTAGAATTTGTTCGTTTGAAAAACGTCATTGCACAGATGGATTACAAAAATTGTCCTCGCTCTGCTATGCGCAAACCACAATTTTTCGCACTAGGTGTTAAGTGTTGACGAATGTTGCGATACAATGTAGTCATTGTTCGCTCGTTATAATGAAGAACAAAATATTAAATTTGAGAGAGTCAAAAATGGTGTAATGGAAATTGTGTAAAAGTTGTTAGAATTAAATTAAGACTTAGAATACTACGCATTGTAGTGGTAACTTTCTGATCGTGCGTGTACGCAGACCATTTCAGAGAAAGTGCGAGGCCCGAGCAAATAATGTTTTAGAAGCCATCCTTAAGGTCCGGTTTTGCCTTAGAATAGCGCCGAATAGCTTTCAAGGTAAAACGGCTTCAAATGATGTTCAGAAATTTTAGTAGCGATTGATAGTATTTCCAAAAAAATGTTTTACAGAAACAAAGTAGGAAAATTAAGAATAAAATTAGTATATTATTTCGGAGAATATTATTTTGGTATATTAGTTGGAGAATGATGGGGCCCCTGAATTTGTCCATTGAATTTTTTCAATTCGTCCACATTTCTGTCTTTGCCTTACCTTTTATTTTTGTCTAAGTGCGTTGTTACATGGTCCGTTTTTGCGGGTCCCGCAATCCCGCATCCTTCAGTTCTGCACTGCGGCAGCATGCTGCCGCACATCCCGCCAAAACGGACACGTGTAACACCTGCCATTTAAGCTCTTGCGTTGTGGCTATCCTGCAAAGCGGGACCCGCATTGCGGGACCCCGGACCCGTAAAAACGGACCGTGTAACAACGCACTAACATATTGAATTCCCAAGTTGAGGCCCCTCTTGGGACGCCTCTGATAGAACCTCTGTGTATGAATTCAATACAGTTATTATTTATACCCAATTTAATTAATTACCGTTAGTCGGGGGCCACTTGGGCACCTTTTTACCAATTACCCGAGCAGACTTTCCTAAACAGTGTGTTATTTATGAAAATCAAACACTCGCTTACAGTCCTTTCGATCAACGGGAAAAAAATTAATACTTATTTAAAGTCCTTTTACAGAGCCTTTTTATAGTCTGCAGTCTTGGTGTACTACCTATTCATATTGGTTTTACATAAAAATGTTTAAATCAAGTTTAAATTGAATATCAGGTAAAAAAATCTGTTTTAAAATTAAATATACATTGAAGATAAGCGCACAACTGTTTCGTGCTTTGCTGATTAACAAAAATCAAATCCTTTGATGTAGATTTAAATTACATACCACGAAGTTGTAATATGAGTTTTTAAAAATATTATATTTATTATAGAACGTATTTTGTTTGAAGTGCTAAATGAAATATTTTTATAATTTTTACCAAGCTAAAAACTGTACCCATCGAAATTACACGTTTTTACAAAGAAAAAGAATCGTTTGGAATAAAAGAACTTGATACAATTTGTTAAATCGAATTTCGCTGAAAGTAGTAGTACATTAACTCTGGTTAACTGTAACCTAATTCGAAATTCTTTTCATTACAAGAAGTATGTTAAAACGATTTATTCTTAAACTCAATTTAGTTGATTCAAAGCCACTGAGAAGAAAAAATTGCCTATAAAGTTTTCGAACGCTGTCCTTCTTAAAGATTGAGTTCGTGTCCACTAAAATGTGAGTTTCGAAAAAGGAAATTGTTCAGTTATGTCACCTAGAGCTGTAAAATTGGTGTTTGTGTGCACAATAAACTGCCAAAGTTTGAATTCAAACAGGAAAGTAATGAAGTTAGCTGTCTCGATATCACTTCGTTGTAGCATACTCACTTGTTCACGTATTTTAATTTTCAGCAGAGTTCCATCAGAATACCCCCTATTGCTGCAGGAAAGCTTTCATTAGAAAAACTCTTAGTCGTAATTTGGAAAACTTTTTAAAAAGTGCAAGTTTTGTTGTTTACTTGGTCGGCAGCTCAGCTTCTTCTTCTTACACACCAAACCAAACCATATCTCAATTTGGAAATTGTGTAGCGAAAGCTACACAATCTAACAATAATCTTGAAACTTTCTATAGAAAAATTTTAGTCGAAGTTGATCCTTTTCACGTGATTTTACGATTTCAAACACCCGTAACGAATAAATTGAAACGTGTAACCTAATCTTATCCAAATTCTTGGACTTTGTATAACGACACCCTAAAAATAAAAGCTTTTCTTATTTTAAAAAGGGACTCACTTAAAGACAAGCAAATACCCTATTTTAAAATTGAATCTACCTCTACTAATTTTTAACACCTACCTACTTTTATTATTATAACTCATCCTCAAAGCTTGTATAAACCTTAAATATACACCCTGTATATAGGACTGCAAACTTATTATAATTTTTGGCATCCCTCATTTCCATACGTTTTTTCCAATTCTCTTGTCATGTCGTACCATTCAATAAATCAAATTCTTAGTAAACATTTTCGTAGGTTATGAAAACGCGCACGCAAATTCCTTAGAGAAAAGAACCACTTGATAATATTTGATGAAAATTGAAGAATTTAATTAAAGCAAACTCGTTCCACAAAAATACTTTCTTCGGATTTAAACGAATATGCATCTACCTAATGCTATTTTAATCTCAAGCTGTTTCGTATTCCACCAAATCCTCCACATTTTTTATTATATTATGTATAATATACTCGTACCTAGGTAATTTTAAAACAATTACGCTTATTTATTACATTCAAAATTTGAATTTAGAAACAATTACATACTTAAGCTGATTTAATCTAAAATCAATGTGTACTTTCTATTCCAGGTGGATGAATATAATTTAGTTTGAGGTTTAAGGAAGAAATGAACTACTATAGGGTGGTTGTTGAAGCTCGAAAGAACGGATACCAAACGTTCTATGATATTAAAGGTATTTCAGTTAGGATACGACGGTGTCAGATTATAAGACTCACTGTATATTATTAATTAAGATTATCCACTCATGGACAATCCGGCACTGCATGAGGTAGAATAAAGATGTGATTAATGATTTCTGAAAATAGAAGTCACGTTAGCTTTCGTCTTCATCTATTGAGAAGAGGTTAAAGAACACTTTTGTTCGAAATTGTAAAATTTGTGAGCGCGCTATTGAACTTCAGAAACTTCTTATACACAACTTGGAGGCACGACAAGTATTTTGTTTAAAAAAATCTTAAACAGCGTCCTTATCTTATGTGATGTGATGTAAGAAATCTTCAAATTTCTTTCAAATAGGTGAAGACGAAACCTATACCGTGACTTTTGTTTTTAGAAATTTTTAATTGTATCTTTATTTTTACCTCATGTAGTGCCAAATTATTCTTTGTTTGCTGATTCCTTTCATGAAGCTTACGCGTCTTACTCCTCGGCTGTACAACGCCATCCCATAAACAAATTCACTGTAACCAGTTATCCGCGCTATATATCGAAAAGGGTTAAATTTATAGCAAAAATGCATATAATCAATCTTGTAGCTAATAATGTTTTCTATGACTTTCATAATAATCGTTATTGACGTATGATCTATACGAGGCGAGTTATTTGCAGAAAACTAGGAAAAGGTACCTTTGAACGGCTCTCCCTTCCTCCGTTTGCCACCACCCTGCAGGACTTTCAGTATAACATACTTCAGGTTCTAATGAACAATCATACCAAATGTCAAAACTCTTGGATTTTTTCCATCATTTTGTCTGACTTATTTGGTTATTTAACTGGGCTATCTATAAGTGCAATAAGATCTTCAAACCGACTCCAGTGCTCACTCAATTCTCAAGTACCTAGCTACAATACGAGACCTGAGACTGGATTTGCAATTGGAAACTATTTATGCCAGTCTAAGCTTTCGTATATTAATTTATCAAATTATGAACGACACATGAGACTAGAAAAAGCAGTAAATTCCAATAAACAGATATTATTGACATCTAGAGAATCGGCCAATTTCCCTATTATAACTTATAACGATATTGTCTAGTACTAAATAATTAATTGAAAACTAAAAGTTTGTTATATTTAAAGTTAATTGTATTAAATTACATCCTTAGTCGACAATCATTTTCCTTATTCAGTTAACTTCTCTCAATCCTAACTTGTACTGTCCGAACACCCAATTTCCGGATAGAAATCTAGTTTCCGTACCCTCGTGTTAAAAGCTCACTATAAACTTGAGCTTCATACATGTAATTTAGACATTATTTTGAAGTCGTAAGGAAATATCTTAAACACAACTATACAAAGGGCCTTGACAAACTAAACTAAATTGATATTTCGTGTGACACAATCTTGCGTCGTGACAGAACTGTTTTGATAAAATCTCGTAATGAAATTTTGTGTTTTCGCTGCCTCAAAATTATTTTTGAAAGGTTGGGTATTATGGGTAGGTTAAAGTAAGTTTAAATGATGTCAACTACACAGTGCTTGCAACTGTAATAACGGAAACTGAATTTCCGGCGCTTTAGGTTGCATAAACGACTCTAGAATTAAAATACCTTACCTAAGGTCAAATTCTCTAGTTTAGTCTTTTCAGGCATTAACGTTTTATTCCTTTGTTATTTCAAAGTTGAAGCTTCGCTAATTACGTATTAACTTTTACTAAACTAAAAACGTTATAGTTTAGGAAATTGTGGCTGAAAATTATCTAGTTACGAAAAACACATTGTATGAAAGTCGAAGAATAACTCACTTGAAAAAGTGAATCAATAACGAGCACGATAAATATAAGGAGCAACCTCTTCGAGTCAAGTAAACATATTTGTTTAAAGGAAATGTAGCGATTGTTCGGCATCTATATCACTAGACGACTTACCGGAAGCTTATCCTAGGGAAATTGAAGTGCTCATTATCCTTACAATATGAATAAGCGGAAGAAGATAAAGTAAGAGCAAAGGGAGTTTCACAATCGGCGCAATAGACGTTTGAATATAACCGTTTATAACAACGAAAATGTTAAAATATTGTTGAGAAGTTAAATAATAAATAGTTCACTAGTAGTTCACCAACTAGATTAAATAATAAGTGATAACGTAACGATACGGTAATTAATTTGTATGATGCGGTTCAGAATTAAGAAAATTACATAACGAACGACTAATAAATAACCAATCTGGAAATGCCGATGCAGTACGTAACATGTAGGACGGTACGCTTTTCATGTTCTAGATTCACGTACGATTCACTACACTCGGTATGGGGTATGTTGCCTTACAATGATAGAACCTCTTAATCAGAGGACGCAGATGATTGAAAATACGTACCAACGTAACTCGTACAGTTGTTCTCAAACTGAGAATATGCGGCCTATTATAATCAATGATATTGCATCAACGGCTGCAAAATTACGTCATCGGTTCTCAGAGGGAGGACTCTGAAAGCTCTATGACTAAAAATATTTTCTTCATTTCATAGAAATCTAAGATAATTCTTTCAGTCTACTCCTAGTTTTTGGTTTTTGAGAAAATTTGTAAGTTTGAAAACGAAACACAATGCCTAAGACCACGTTTTCTCATGCGAGAAATTTCAGATAGAGCTGCAGCTTAATGTAAACTGGGAGAAAACGAGTCAGAAAACTTGTGGAAGTTTCACAGAAGTTGCTTACAATTAATACTGTTTACACTATTTTTTATAGTTAAACGAAGCCTACAGGTCTCTTCTTCATATGCAAGGACACTTCTGCGAGAAATTGTAGACAGAGAGGAAGATAGAAACTAGTTTAATGTAACTGGAGTGTAAGTGCAAAAAAACTCTAGAAAATCTTGCAAAGGTCGCTTCCATTGCACATTTACAGTATTGAAAGCGATTTCTGCAAGACTTCTTAGAGTTTTCTCGCACTTACAGTTTAGTTTACATTAAACTAGTTTATAACTGACGGTCTAGGTGACTTTTCTCGTATGTGAAAACGACGTCTAAGTGCCAGAAAACTTGAGAAAGTGAGAAAGTCGCTTTCAATACACAGTATCAGTATTTCAAGCGACTTCCGGTAGCTTTCCTAGGGTTTTCTCGCACTTGAAGTTCAGTTTAAATTAAACTAGTTTATAACTGACCGTCCAGCTGACTCTTCTCGTATGTGAAAACGACGTCTAAGTGCCAGAAAACTTGAGAAAGTCGCTTTCAATGCACAGTTACGGTATTTCAAGCGAATTCCGCTAGATTTCCTAAAGTTTTCTCGCACTTACAGTTTAGTTTACATTAAACTAGTTTATAACTGAGAGCCCAGCAGTCCAGCTGACTATTTTAATATGTAAAAACGAGAACTACGTGCGAAAAAAGTCTAGGAAATGAGGAAGTCGCTTTTATGGCACATTTTCAGTATTTCAAGCGACTTCTGCAAGACTTCCTAGAGTTTTCTCGCACTTACAGTCCAGTTTACATTAAGATAGTTTATAACTGACAGTCCAGCTGACTTTTCTCGTATGTGAAAACGACGCCTAAGTGCCAGAAAACTCTAGAAAGTTACTCGCACTTACAGTTCAGTTTAAATTAAACTAGTTTATAACTGACAGTCCAGCTGACGTTTCTCGCATGTGAAAACGACGCCGATACTACTTACGAGAAGCTCACTGCAATACTTTTGGCAGATATGTAGCTTAAAGCTTTTTTAAATATTTGAGAACTTATCTAACCCCCTGGAAAGAGTAACGAGTTGTACAAAACTTACCGTTTTAAATTATTTAAGAGTTGCACAAGTTAAGACAGTTTCAAATAACATTAAGATCTGAAATCCAAAACAAGTTTTGTGCAATGGAAATTTAAATCCTTAATGCTTTAGATACATCGGGCGGTAAAAGTTTTGCTGCTGTACAGATTAAGCCAATTACAGTCAAGCAGTGTGTGAAAAACGTGATTGCATTTTCTTATACAATAAATAAACCTCAAACAAGAGTTCCGAAGTCGTCGCGTTTTGTCAAGGGAATCTTGAGTGTAGTGCACACGAATGATATATCTAAGACTAGACATTGAGAAATAATAGTTGCTTCGCTTAGATTAGTTTTACGTTTCTTTTTTAAAAACCGCCCGAGGATAGGGCAATCTTAGGTTCTTGTAAACTTTCCGAAATTGTTGTTCATTCGAGTGGCAAATCTTTAACCTTCTAGTGGTTAACGTTTCGACAAGTTTTGTTTTTCGGTAAAGACCACGCCGCAGATTTTCCAACAGTTACAACTACGCACTTACTTGTGGATCGATTTGTAAGACCTATCAAAGATAGTATATTATGCTGCAAACATTACTATCTTACATAATTTGTTGCATACAATACCACACACCTCACCTGGATATAATCTGATTAAATTTCGCTTCACGGAAAAATTCAGTTGGGCTTTAGTCGAGTTTCTAATTACGAGCAATACCGCGACGGTTCCAGAAAACAATTTTTTTTAAATTCAATTCTTAAAATTTAAACATTTTAGGCAGTATATTTATTACTTATTACAATAGCAACAAATTAAAAATTTTCAATTCATTAAAAATTGTACGTGACAGCGTAATTTAATTAAATTTCCTTGCGCTTTAACAAAAATTACAATTTTATTTTTAATTCAAGTCTTTACCACTTACATCTGCTTTTTAAATTTTTCCGCTCTTTTTTCCGTCGTCCTTTAATTAAAGTAATAAAAGAACTCCGAAAAGTCATTATAAATTATAACTTCGTATAAACTACATCAATGTCGATATATGAAATTCAATAAAAGTTTTTATTCAAAGTTTTCAGTAATGGTCTGACAATTTTCATCCACGTTCATTAAAATTTAAAAGGTGGTAGGCGCGCACATTCAACATTTCTTTTAACTATGACTATGTAATTTATTCGGCTCATCTAGTGCAGTTATTTTCACTTAAAAAAATCGTTTAGTGGAAATGAAATGTGCCCTACTGTGTTGCTATACTATTTTTGGGTGCCTCACCTTTTTTAGTTTACTTTTTGTATCTTTTAAAAAAAGTCGTTTGGTTTAGGTGTAATTGTCTTTTTTATTTGTCTATATATTTCTTTGTTCGAGCCAGAGCATTAATGCTTCATCACTTACTATACCAGATAGCCAAGGGTTAGTTACGTTTTTAGTTTCTTATATAGGGTTTTCCTATAAGAGGTGTCATTTTGATATTTAAAAAAACAAGTATTTTGTAAGAGAAATCGATAAATGCTTATTTCATTGTAAAGAGGAAGGTAAGCCATTAACATTTGAACACGATATCAGCCAAATGGCCGCCACGGTTACGGTTGCAGCACCATATCCGTTTCATGAAATTTCCTATGACCAATTCGCACATTTGCGGTTGTATGTTCTCAATAACTTCACGAATTCCATCTTTAAAATCTTGAATAGATTGTGGATCGTTGGCATAGACCTGATCTTTTACGTGGCCCCAAAGAAAAAAGTCTAAAGGTGTTAAATCACCAAGATCGCGGTGGCCAATAGTGATCACCTCTTAAGGAAATAACACGGCCAGGAAACTTTTCTTGCAAAATTGCGATTGTTTCGTTGCTTGTGTGGCACGTAGCGCCGTCTTGCTGAATATAAACTTTATCCACATCAATATCTTCCAATTCAGGCCATAAAAATCATAGCTCGGTAGCGCCATCCATTCACCGTAACAGTTGCACCAGCCTCACTTTCGAAAAAGAAAAGTGAAAAGAGTGACACGTTGAGGATGGAGAGGCTTTTCAATAACCATTCTTGGATTTTCTGAGCCTCAAATGCGACAATTCTGCTTATTAACGTAGCCTCCGAGGTGAAAATGAGCCTCATCACTCAAGATGATTTTTCGATGAAAATCCGGATCATTTTGATGCATTTGAAGGATCCAATCAGCGAAAATATGACGTTTGTGGTGATTGACCGACTTGAGTTCTTGTGTTAACTGAACTTCCAAAGCCTTAAGACTTAAGTCTTTATGCAAAATACGGTGTAATGTCGTTTTTGGAATGTCCAAATTTGTGGGATTCCAAAGATCGACGAGGAATCGACAAACCTGGGTTTTCTTCAACACTACGGGCTACAGCAGCAACATTCTCAGTTGTTCTTAAGCGATGTACACGGTTTCGATTCTTCACATCACTAACTTGTCCCAACCGCTCAAATTTTTTACCAGTTTCACTATTGCCGGCCGAGAAGGTGCTTCACGCTGACCAAAAAGTGCTTTAGTTTTGCGAACTGTAACTGCAAAATTTTCACCATTTTTGTAGTGAATTTTAACTATTTCAATGCGTTGTTGAAGCGTGTATCGTACCATTTTTAGTAATGTCGTAGTTTTTACTTGTCAAATGTGAAAAGATGCCTCTTCAAAATTAACAGCTGCCCAAACAGGCAGGCTATTCGAAATGAAACCTCTTATTGGAAAACCCTTTAGGTCTTTTAGTTTAGTATTTATAATATGTAATACCAAAATCCAAGGCCATCCTGTATTTTCATTAACAATTCAGTTTTATGAAATATATTTTTGTTTATAAATATTGTGTTTCCAAACATTTCAAGTAAAATCTTGTATTCATTTTTGCCTTCTTGCCATAAACTCATTTTTAACAAAATCATTTCATATAATATGTATAGTTAAAAGACCTTTGTTTGCATCGAATGCTTCTTTTATATCACCAACGCGACAATCTCCATACGCCGTTTGCATGATTTGTACAGGTGCACACGGTTATTTCTACTGCAATCTACAATCAATAGCTTTCGTCATATCGAAGCAAAACAGTCACTATTTCTGTTGAAAATGTCGTAAACTCTAACGAGTCTAAAAACCGTTTGTAAATGATTTTATGGGAATTTTGCAAAATTAATAAGATCGAGTTTGTAGTAAACGAGTTAAAGCATTATTTGAAATCATTAAAAAGGGCGTCGAAAACTGGTTGCCTTATTTGTTAACAAAGTTGAAAAGCTAACCTTAACGGAGTATGAGCTCAAAAGCAATTGTAACGCTTTGTAGATTTGTTTGCCATCAAATTATTACTTTTGTTATACAAAGTGCCGACGGTTGCTTTAATGATCTCAGAAGTCGAGTACTTGAGCTTTTCTATACTAAGCTTATGTCAACAGAGTTTAACTTACCTAATTAAAGCTCTTCTCTCTATACAGCACTAACAAGCTTGAGAGGAGATAATGCCAAAGAAACCCTTATGCTAATAAATTTAATTTACCTTTACATATCTATAGTCGTTAATGATTTAATTAAATTTGTTTGATATTTAAAAATTAACGAAAATTAAAATTTCGTTGTAAAACGTATTTTTAATTTTACATCAAAAGAAAAGCTTAATTTTGCTTCTTGGATGTAATTAGGAGGCTTGTTATAAATTTATATATTAAAATTGTGTTTATCTTGTACTTATAAACCAATAGATCACATTGTAAATCCTACTTCAACTGTAAATTTATAGATTACACATTTACATTCGTGCTTTGGTTAATTAACTCGTAACTCAAAGTTGAAGCATCATAGAAAATTTATCTAAGGTTGTAAAGCAAAGTATAAT
The DNA here is from genome assembly GCA_950108345.1 of Malthinus flaveolus. Taxonomy (NCBI): domain Eukaryota; kingdom Metazoa; phylum Arthropoda; class Insecta; order Coleoptera; family Cantharidae; genus Malthinus; species Malthinus flaveolus. The sequence continues at coordinate 58,971,547 of OX467285.1, forward strand.
AGATATTTTATCGCGATGCAAAAACAAATTTGAATTACGATATAATTAACTATATTATTAACAATCTTAAGTTTTATGAAGAGTTGCAGCACATCATCTTAACACAATAACATTATCGTGATAAGAAATAAAGTTTCTGGCATGGCAAAATGTTTAATTAGAATTTCAGCGCCTCAGATATAATTTAATCGATGAGAGGAACTTCGTAAATAAATCTGTTTCTATCTTTAAACCTATTGCTTACTCTTTCTTTCTTTTCGTTTACATTAATAACTTTTCAAATTACTATAATTGTATAATTTTCTAAAGCGAGATTTTTAATTTCAATAATAATTCAAGGGAGATATTTTGCAAAACGACTCAATTACTGCGTTTCTAAATGAGGTGTTTAAAATAATTGAATATTTTATACTGGAAAGGCAGATAGTTACAGAAATTAACTTTTTCTTCAGGGTTGGTAGCATACTCACGATCGTCTTATGTTTGCTTAATTTGATTCAAGAAGGAAACTCACTTCACACTTGTTTACGCCCACTTTAACAATTCGGTACTAATTAATAGTGCATGAATACCAAATATTGTAGAAACTGAATTTGTGAAAGAGGGCGGAGTTAACGAACACTTCAAACAAGTGCGAGTTGAGTTTGATTTTTGAATTAGGCCCTACCTACTTCACATGAGTAGATATTGCATCGCCACAAATAATTAAACCACATGAATGTACTTAATCTGAACATTTTTGCGTATTTAAAGGTTGTATGTTTAAAACAATGAACGAGATCCCCATGTTGACTTCCGGCCTCCTCTTGCAAAATATTGATTACGACTGTCCCAAACTAGTCTACGAGCAATCCGCAGGGATTCTCATAGTCTGGGAGGCAGCGAACTCCTACTAAAACGTAAAGTATAAACGGTTTGACTATGCAGGATGAAAGAAAATTGCAAATGAGTAATAAAACCAACCTTCTGTTGCTTCTGTCTCTTAAAAGTGGCAGCAAAAACCAAAACCACTCTTCATACTTCAACGAGCCCTAGCACCTAAACTGTTTGTTTCAAGAAAAAAATCAAAGTGACATAATTTGTAGGAAATTAAATGTACCTTATTTTTGTATAGAAACACTTTTCTTAAAAAATGCGTAGTTTTCGAGTTATGAGCGGTAAACATTTTTTTTGCCGTATTTAGAAGATTGGTTGTTGGGGGAGTTCTGGCTCGACATGGCCATAATTAGCGCCTCCTCTTCCGCCAGAACTATTGCAGAGTTCATACTGCAAGTAGGGTGGTTTGAGATCTGATGGGTTCGGGGAGGATACCTGCAAGAAGCACAATGGGCCCGCATAAGTAGCCTAAGTACAGGGACGAAGTTCTTTAAATAATTTCAGGTCGTGAGAATATCAAAATTATAGACTTATAGACATACGATTCGAAGTGAGAGTGAATGTATAAGTATGTAGGTGTAGGTCTGTAGGTATAATAGAAGAACTAGAGAGATTCCTAACTAAATAAAAAATACATTTATATGAATAAATAACAAAACTATTCCGTAAAATGTAAACCAATTAGGAAACGAGAGATAGGCAGACCAAGAAGAAGATGGGGTGATAGTAAGGACGTCGAAACACACTAATACGTAATATTTACGTACTTAGCACTTTTGATATAATTAGTTTTAAAGAGTTCTTATGCAACCAAAATAAAATTAATCAATTTTAGAGAAGTTTCGTACGTGAAGCTTAATTTAAAAAGTTGTATGGTTTGTAAATAATTACACCAAATGAACTATTTTCGTTTCGTATAAAATTAATTTGGAAAATAAATTTGATAGCTTTGAAAGTAATTGAAAAGTATTTGCTTCGAGTTTTCATTAAATATCCGATGTTACTCTATTGAATAGTAAAAAAGAGTGAATCAAAAAGAAATTGGATTTCACAAGGACTATTAGGCGAGTTTGCCAGTACGTATTGAGCTTTATAACTACGGTACTTAATTACGAACTCAATTTTTAAGATCAACTAACGCCTTTGTGTTATTTAAAAAAAAAGATAATTGAGGTAAATTTCCTTTCGTCGATCAATAGGAAGAACAATGTGATTGAATTGTACTAGCTAATGTCTTTAAAAGACGATCCATTTAGTTTTATAAGAGCCCCATTAGATAGTAGCAGAATTGGGTCGTGATGCAGTATGTGTCAAATGCTTGAAAGCACAAAAAGTTAAAGGTAGTAAAGAAACAAAAGTGTTTTCACTAAGAAAACCAATTTTCGTTAGAAATTGATAACAGTACGAATTGAAGATTTTCTTTAATTAATTTTTTGTACGTTTTGCTCTTGCGATAGTTCTCAAAATATGATAATAAAATTATGTTTTTATTCAAAGTAATTCGCGCTAAGAGGTTAAGAGGAGCAATTTTTTAATTATTTTAAATATAATGTCATCAAGAATTAGAACCTTAAAATGTTAAAAAATAAAAGTCTAGGTTTAGTCATATTTTTGAAAGGATTAAACGCGCAAATTTAGTTTTTTTGATTGAAAAATAACGGCGTTATTCGGAATATCGATTTAATAAGCTTCACGTCTCGAATGTGTAAATTTAATTTGGTATGTAGTACATCAAAAATTATAGGCGGACCTTCTTTACTAGTCGGTTAAGGTGCGTTCTCACGATTCAAGTTTAATTAACCAATTAGAGTTCAATACAAATTGATTTAAGTATAGCAAAAATCGCAAGAAACGTCGTTTTTGGGCGTGGCCATGGATTTTGAGAAGAAATCTGTTAGTAGCATCAGAAACGTTGCTGACGGAACTAAGAACTTCTTACTTTGTTTTCATTCAAGTTTTGTTGATCAACTAAATAAACTTGACTTGTGAGAGCCCGCTTACTACCCTCCACTAACCGCTACGTCCGTTATACACTAAACTTCAAAGCGCTCTAGCGCCTAACCTGAACCGTTCGTCTGACGTAAAAAAACTGGAAAACGTAATTTGTAACAAATTTTGTGTATTTTATTTTTGTATAGAGGCAATACTCTCGAAAAGTGTGTAATTTTCGAGTTATAAGCGAAAACTAAAAAAAAACAGTTTTAACCAATTTTATAATTTTTGTCAAACTTTAACGCGCTCTAGCGTCTAAACCGTTCATCTTCAAAAAAACTAGCAAACATAATTTGTAGAAAACTTGATGTAGGTAATTTTTGTATTAATGTACTTTTTACTGAATATGCGTAGTTTTGAAGTTATAAACGCAAAACTAAGAAAACAGCATTTTTCGCAGTTTTCCCTAGTTGCATCACTTTTACGTTGTGGCAAAGTTAAAATTAGGATTCAGCACCTCCTGTTTTTAAGTTTTTATTTTGATATTTTTAAATTGTGAAACAAAAGCTTGCGCGAGATGCACGAAGCATTTGAATGATATCCGTCATCGGAATAAATATCTTTAAAACTCTTAAAACTGAACGACTTCTTTTGTTTCGTTCGAACTAAAATAAAAATTCCACAACAAACATTTTCTGTAATTAACGAATGACCTTTTTGGTATTTGATAATAAGCTGCGGCATTGTGATTTCAATAAAGTTTTTATTTGCAATATCTGTAGGAATCTTAAGAATTTATAGGAGGTTATGTTGACGTTGACTTTTTTGTAAAACTGCAGAAATTCAATTACTTTAACCTGTGCGCTTAAAAAAGAGTTAAGCGTTTGAGGAAGATTACTGCATATTTACGGCACTCGAACTCAATCCATCCTCTGATTAAAAAAAATTTTTTTTTTCAATTTAATTAAAGTGAAATGTAATTGGTTTAAAATATTAGTTTTTGAGCGCCTTGCAGACTAAGCAATTTAATTTCTTCATAAACGACGTTATTTTAAGATTTTAAGGTGTTTTATTTTTGGATTCCAGAATGTAAAATTATCTAGTATTCAAGGTTTTCATCGCCCACTTCTTTCAAAGAAGAACCTTTCTCATTTTTGCTATTCCAGATTACAATACCAATGCTCACGGGTGTGTTGTAGGTGGAGATGGCCCTACTCTATTGTTCATACTTACTTCTCCTTGTAATTTTCGGACTGTAGTAAGAGAGTATATTATTATTATTATTGCGGTTCTGAGACTGGCCCCACTGGTTCCTTGCATTGCGACCTCTCGGATGCCTCGTGCGCCTCGAATGTAGTCTTCCTTTATGTGAGTTCTGTGCAATAGTTTTGATAAAGTTCAGAATTTTCTCTATTGATAATTTGAGCAGTTCTCTTTGGTGCACCTTCTCCTTTCCGAAAATGTTGTGACGACTTCTTGTGAAAGCCTCGCTGTTTCCTGTTCTTCTACATAGCGGATCTTCTTCTAGTTCCATCGTATACAGGTGCTTTTTAAGCTGACAATGGCCCATTATTATTGCCGTTTACAGTCGTAATTCACCTCTGCCCATTCTGAGTAAAGAGTAGGTTTTTTTGTCAGAGAGTTTCTCCAATAAAACTTTAGAATTTCGCTGTCCAAGAGTTTCCTATCAATGTTTAATATGCCACTTCTCAGAAGTGACTTTATTTCTTTCTTTGTCATTTTACAGGCAATTCCAAAGGCTGGTTCAGGTCCAATGGATCATATTTTCTCGTTCCTTGGGATGTCGGCATGAGCTGGAACCCATACCTGGATGACAAAAATCCACCCCTCTAGCTCGTTCAGTCTGCGAATGCGTCCGTTACTATAGTCTAAACTCCAGCTCACAGACGTTCAGCTGCTTGGCTGTCAGATGCTACGAAAATTCTTTGGTTGTGATAACCTTGATTTGACAGTGACAGAAGACTGTTTCGTGATCCCCGAAGCTTAAGAGTATAAGTATTGGATTGTTTATTTGCATCTAATCGAAGTGTTCGTACTTCTAACCAAAAATGATTCCCTTTCGTTTCTGGGAAGTGGAGTGAACTATTTAATTCTTGAACTGTCGAGTTTCTAGCTTTTTGTTGCCCAACTACTAGTACAATGCAAATGAAAAAAATAATAAACTCCATTAATCAGAATTTGTCTGGATTAATAAATAAATTTTACATTTTCAACGTGTTGTGACAAACGTATAGTTCAATAATGTGCTTATTTATTGGAAGAGTCGTACATCGTACAGTCTACAGAAGCTTTTTGAAAATATAATTTCGGCAAACTTAAATGAAATAAATAAGACCAAAAAATCCACGCTCTTAAGAGCACTCGAAAGGTTTAATTTTATTTATGGCTTGTACGCATATTGCTTTTTGGTAAAACATCAATATAAAAGCAAATAAGTAGATTGTTTTAAAAATTTATAACAACTTCTAAGTTTCTATAAAAAACCTCAAAATGTGCTTAGCCTGGCGAATTATTGATTGATCAGTTCAAGTTAAACGTTTTAAGTTCACCCAAGGTGTGCTTTTGGTGAACTTTAAAAAATACTTCCAGTCTCTAAGCAAATCACGTTCACGATGTTATGTCGTCGTATACAATACACATTTTTATGTATTTTTATGAAGAATAGGAAATGGAACGTATTATTTTGCCTTTGAGGACAAAGGCGACATGAGGATTAAATAATAATTTTAAGGTTGTACCGGTTCAGTTATTACAATTTCTATGGAACCGAAGTACCAAAGGAGCTTTATAGTTTATGTGTTGGCAGTAGTTAGGTTACAATTAAATAGAAGTTCGTAATGAGCTTAATTTAGTTAAACAAAGTTAATGCTTATTTTGGGGGTTTCTTGCGCACCCCGTGTTACCGTAAAACGTAATTTTAAATCAATAATTAGTTCAAAGTTGTAATTGTATTAAAGTAATTGATTCGTTTTTTAATTGGAAGAATTTTCGCATTTAACGCCGATAATAAAAGTTTCCCTTTGCTCTTTTAAAATAATTTAAGTTTAATAAAGAAAAACTTTCCTTATTCAAATTTTATTTCATTATATAACTTAAATACGTGAATCTGCTTTAAAGAGGTTCTATCGTGGGCACTTGTTATGCAAATATAGGTCCTACTCGTTGTAATCCAACCCTTAAGAATAGAAACCCCAGTTGACATTCAATTGTTGTTGCGTTTATGGCGTGAAGCTCGGTAGCTGTAAATACAAGGGTGCAAGGCTGTTAACTGTAATAATTTAGCGGAATTTTGTAGACTTCATAGCTTGAGAATGCTATAATACTCAAATTTAATTTAATGGAAATATTATGTAAATATTGTAGTATTATTCTTGTTGATAAAACAATTTGAAATCGTGCCTATTATTCTGTTAATTTGTCTTAAAAAAATGTTGTTTTTTTAATTTACAATATTACGAATCGTTAATTTGGTTGTTGAGAATTATTATCATTATTATTATTTACAAAAGAGTAGAAGACGCACAGTCTCATTATTATCATTTTAAAGTTAAACGCGTTGCTTCCATTTCGTATTGT